>CM068742.1:133640505-134253129 GCA_035084275.1 Hydrolagus colliei
TTTATGAGTCCATAAAACCAAGAGGAAAAATCAACAATCCACGCAAAATAAAATTCCACTGCTAAAACTTTTTTCCCACTGCATGACAAATGCCTTTCTTACCTAGCAGTGTATTGCCACTGCAGTGTTTACAATAGCAGTATCTTCAATGACTCAAATTAATGGATCAAAGATTAATGGTTAGAAATATAACATAAAATTAATGCTCTTAACGGTGATCCTATCAAGGACTACGCCTAATAATAATCCCTCCAAATAAATACAATAAAAGTGGTCATTTCAATCCACGACTGTTTGTGGGACACTGCCGTATTTCACCCACAAATATACAGTCAATTAACTTCACAGTATATTCTGTGAAGCACTATGAGACGGCTAGAAGATGAGAAAAGTGCTATGTCAAAATGCAAGGATTATTATATTATTGTAGCTGTTAATACTGATCTGGTAAATGTGATCTGCATCAAAGTTGTACATTCAGGAGGCATCATTTGACTAGAGCATACTGTAGGTATCCAGCAGGCTGCTTAAATACTCTTGGTAGGTGGTGATCTTTGTATTTTTAAATTTCCTTTACCAGCTGTTGCTGTCCTAGACATGGTCCAAGACTAAAAATAACTTTTTTGTGTGTTTAATTTTCAGTGAGACAACTGCACCGTGAATTCCTCAGAGCAGGTTCTACAGTTATGCAGACTTTCACCTTCTACGCTAGTGAAGACAAGTTGAAGAATAGGGGAAACATTGCGGGTCAAATGTTTTCAGTAAGTTTGCTTTCTGATTTCAATATACAGTACCTCTAGTGACGTATCACGAAGTCTCGCGGGAAACTCAACTGATGGCTCTTAGCTGCTTGTTAAGTGGGGCCACTTGATAATTGTAAAATCACAAATCGTTTTGACTTTCTGAATAAAATTGAAAATCCTCCTTTGAGCTTCAATTTTTAAACTAAATGAATTCAGGTTTTGGTGATGCACCAGAGCTAAACATGGGAATCTACGAAATGGATAAGAGAATTGCTCGACTTATAAGAGTGAGACCTGTGTTTTGAATCCAGGCAGGTCAGGACGAAACCTTGGGCAAGTTTCCTTACTCCACGCGCCTAATAATAATTCCTCCAAAAAAACCACAATGATAAAATTGGTCATTTCAACCCACGACCGTGTGTGGGACATTGCTGTGCACAATTGGCTGCCATGTTTTGCCCACAAAATATAATGAATGTACTTTACAGTATATTCTGTGAAGCACTTTGAGACATATCAAAGACTTGATAAGGATTAATGCAAGGATTATTATTGTTATCATCCCTAAAGATTGCTTTATCTTTATCCAGCAATTAAATATTCATTTTAAATATAAAGTTCACATGTGTGGTAAGAATGGTTCTGATCTATGATAATATGGCAATGTGTGCTTTCTGTCATATGCTATTTCATTTCAAGATCCCTTCCTAGAAACAATTGCGAAGTTAACTTCTAAGTTATCGGTGCTCAGAACTTTAACATGAAACAAACCTTTTCCAGAACAAAACAGTAGGAATAACTTATGTTTCAATGTGACCTCTCTCATTTTTAAGCTACATTGGAGTTAATTTATTGATAACTGGCAGGGCGAAACCTTAGGCGAGCTTCCTTTCTCCACATAGAATCATAGAATCATAGAATCATAGAATTTTACGGCACAAAAGGAGGCCATTCGGCCCATCTAGTCTGTGCCGGCTCTTTGAAAAGAGCGATTCAATCCCACTGCCCTGCCCGCTCCCCATAGCCTAATAGACCCGTTCTCCCTAAATGCCTTTCTTTACATTAAGTAAAGCAGTAAGTAGCAATCTGGTTGTTAATCCATTGTCAGATTGCTTTCCAGGGATAATAATCCCTTCAAAAATAAAAAATAATAATTTGGTCACTCAATCCTTGACTGTTTGTGGGACACTGCTGTGTGCAATTGGCTGCCAAGTTTCACCCTCAAAATATACAGAGAATTCACTTTACAATGTATTCTGTAAACACTTTGAGACATCTCAACAACGTGATAAGGTGCTATATTAAATGCAAGGATTATTATTATTTCTTTCTGAATTCAGCATAACCATTTGTAAGAACACACTATTGTGAAAGATTTCATTTCACATTTGTGTCCAAATATTCAAACTGGATCAGTTATTATATATTTTTATTATTTTTTTCAGCTCCAGGTGAGTTATTTATTAAATCAAATGTGTTTATTCAGGAGACCTAAAAAGTGCATAACTTTTATCCCTTTCAGGGTTACAATTTGAATGAAGCTGCTTGTGATATTGCACGGGAGGTGGCCAATGAAGGGGATGCACTGGTTGCTGGATGCATCAGTCAAACTCCAGCCTACCTCAGCTGTAAGAGTCAGTCTGATGTGAAGGAAAGTTTTAGGAAACAGCTGGAAGTCTTTATCAAGAAAGATGTGGACTTCATGATTGCTGAGGTAAAGGATCCACCCGGCTCTCCTCTACATTTAGCTGGGTTTCTTAATGCTCACCGCTTTTATGTAGAACTATATCAATGTTGCATTATCAACATTCAGAATTGACATCATGTTCAATCAGACCCCCGTTACATTATAGAGTTCAAATTATAATCGATTGTAGATTAAGCGAGAGGACTCGGGTTTCATTCCCAGGCGGTGCAAAACCTTAGACTGGTTTCTTCTATACTCCACACATTTCTGTTTATGTAGCAGTAAGAAGGAATCCAGTTGTTAATCAATTGGTGGATTACTTTCCAGAGATAAAAATCCCCCCCACCCCAAAAAAAGAGACATTTGGTCATTCAATCCACAAGTGTTTGTGGGATACTGATGTGTGGAATTGGCTGCCACGTTGCGCCCACAAAATACAGTCAATCCACTTTACAATAGATTATGGGTAGGAGAAATGGATAGAATAATTATAACCAGAGAGGAAGTGCTAAAAAGGTTGACGTCGCTCAAGGTGGATAAGTCACCTGGTCCGGATGGGATGCACCCTAGGTTACTAAGTGAGGCACGGGAGCAAATAGCAGGGACTCTGGCCACGATCTTTCAATCTTCCTTGGACACAGGGGTCGTGCCAGAGGACTGGAGGATAGCTAATGTTACTCCCTTGTATAAAAAGGGGCAGAAGGACAAGCCTGGTAACTACAGACCAGTCAGTCTAACGTCGGTAGTGGGCAAAATTCTAGAGTCCATAATCAGGGACAAGGTAGATCTTCACTTAGAAAGATATAGGCTAATAAAGGACAGTCAACATGGATTTGTTAAAGGCAAATCTTGCCTTACAAATCTGATAGAATTTTTTGATGAGGTAACGGAATGGGTGGATAATGGTAGCGCAGTTGATGTAGTTTACATGGACTTTCAAAAGGCATTTGACAAAGTGCCACATGAGAGACTTATTAGGAAATTAAAGGCCCATGGCGTAAAAGGGACAGTGGCAGCGTGGATCCACAACTGGCTGTGATAGAGAAAGCAGAGAGTTGTAGTGAGCGGCTGTTTTTCAGATTGGAGGGAAGTGAGCAGTGGTGTGCCACAGGGATCGGTTTTGGGACCATTGCTGTTTGTAATCTACATCAATGATCTGGACTTGGGTGTACGGAGTACAGTTTCCAAGTTTGCAGATGACACTAAGTTAGGGAGAATAGTAAACAGTGAGGAGGATAGTAGCCATCTGCAAGAGGATATAGACAAATTGGTAAAGTGGGCAGACACATGGCAGATGAAGTTTAATGCAGAGAAGTGTGAGATGATGCATTTTGGGAGAAGAAATGAAGGGAGGCAATATAGGCTAGATAGTACAATTTTAAATGGTGTGAAGGAACAGAGAGACCTGGGGATTTGTGTTAGTGACTCGTTGAAGGTGGCAGGACAGGTAGACAAGGCTGTTAAGAAGGCATATGGGATACTAGGCTTTATAAATAGGGGTATAGAGTACAAAAGTCAGGAAGTGCTGACTAACCTCTATAGGACTTTGGTGAGGCCTCAGCTGGAATACTGTGTTCAATTCTGGTCACCACACTACAGAAAGGATGTGAAGGCATTGGAAAGGGTACAACGAAGATTTACTAGGATGGTGCCAGGATTGAGGGACTTCAGCTATGAGGAGAGGCTAGATAGGCTAGGGTTATTCTCTCTGGAGCAGAGAAGATTGAGGGGAGACCTAATAGAGGTTTATAAGATCATGAGGGGTTTCGACAGGGCAAATAGAGAAAAACTATTTCCACTCGTGGGTGAATCTGTGACTCGTGGTCACAGATTTAAAATAGTTTCAAGGCGCAGTAGAGGGGAGCTGAGGAGAAATTTTTTCACTCAGCGAGTTGTTCGAATCTGGAATGCATTGCCTGAAAAGGTGGTGGAGGCTGATTCGATAACAACTTTTAAAAGGGAATTAGATCTTTATTTAGGGAGAACGGGTCTATTAGGCTATGGGGAGCGGGCAGGGCAGTGGGATTGAATCGCTCTTTTCAAAGAGCCGGCACAGACTAGATGGGCCGAATGGCCTCCTTTTGTGCCGTAAAATTCTATGATTCTATGATTATATGTCGTGCTTTTGGAGAGATGCCTCAACGACAAAAGAAAGTGCTATATCAAATGCCAGGATTATTATTACAGAGCAAACAGAATTTGACAAATTCTTAAATAGTCCATTTTAAAGTGGGTAATTTTCAGAGGAAACTGGACTCAAGGTCCCCCATCCCCCACCAACCTGAAAAGCCACAAACCAAATGTGAGGATTAATAATAATACATTATCGATATAGGTCAAATATAAATGATTAGCTTGAATTTGTCCCAAGTCCTAAATACTGCTTGTTAAATATGGTGCCAGGCTTGATAATCATATATTCTGCTATTTCTCGCAGTACTTCGAGCATGTGGAAGAAGCAGTCTGGGCAGTTGAAGTTTTAAAGGAATCTGGGAAACCAGTTGCTGCCTCCCTATGTATTGGTCCACCGGGTGACATGAGAGGGGTTTCACCTGGGGAATGTGCAGTCAGGCTGGCCAAAGCTGGTAAGATACTTTCTCTAGTTTATTTAGGAACATAAAGCAGTTCAAAATCGCTCGTGCTGAAAAGGGGACCTTTCCCTTTATATCCTTAATTCCACAAAAAAAGAGATAACCGTTGAGAGCTTTTAGTAGAACAAAATAATGCATTCAAAGTGTGAGTGCAAACCATGAAACATTTCCCACTTGGGGTACACAGTGTTAACATCAAGCACTATTAACCCAAATGCATGGACCAAATGCAGTAGTATTTTCTCTACTGTGCCTGAACATCACATTACAGTAAAAGCCCGTTTATCCATGACCGGATCAACTATAATTTACGTATAACTGGCACCTCAAAAAAAAGGTCCCCATTCGAATAACTGGATCAGGTAGAGGCAGGGAGAGAGAGGGTGGAGGGGAAAGGGAGAGGGGGGAACGAAAGAGAGAGGAGTGGGACGAGGAGAGAGCATGCGAGTTGATTAATTTAGATGGAAATGAAAAGAGTGGAGGGGGGATGGGTTTGGAGCCATTGAGATGCCAGACTGACTGAGTGTGTGTGCAAGAGAGAGAGGGAAGGAGGGAGAGAAAGAACGAAGAAAGAGGAAAAATCGACAGTACCACTTTAAGAGGAAAAAACTCTTCTGCCCGCCATTGTAGAAGTTTACTTTGTGATTATGTGCTGTGTTTATAGACTATAATCAATATTTATTGCTTTATTGGTAAGTATCCATACAATATTCTGTTATTATTTAGTCTTATTAATATGGTATGTTTAAAAATAAATAATTTTTTTTTGTGTTGGGTTTTCAGCAACTTGCTGCCCGAATATCCAGCATACCATTTAACCGGCATTGGCCAGGTCACAAGGGTGCCGGATAAACGGGCTTTTACTGTATCTCAGAATAAAATAAGCCCTATTGCTTGAGTGCGTCCACCCTGGCACAAAGTGCTTCACTTTACACTATTATTGGTTATTTGGTCTTTGAAAATCCATGGCTAAACATGGTAGAACTTTTTTCCCCTCTTACCCCATGATCAGGTTTCTGTTATTCAGTTCACTTACCATTCCCTGGCGCAGGATGAGAGTAGTGTATGCTGACCACCGGAATCACGTTAGCCTGACTTAACCTCTTTTAGTTTTCTGTTCACAAGTGGAAAATGCTAATTTATGCTTGATGGCTTCCTAGCGCCAGGCTGGATCAAACTATCCTTGTGGCAGATCGGAGGGATTAATCAATGACTCAGTACTTTATGCCTACAAAATGCAGTAATTCCACTTAATGCAGTAATTGTACGTCATGTGAAGCACTTTGAGACATCCTCCCAATGTAACAATAACAATCCTTGCATCTAATATGGTGCTTTTCACGTCTTCTAGACATCTCAAAGCCCTTCACAGAATATACTGTAAAGTGCTATATCAAATGCAAGTATAATGTATGCAGGATACCTTTTACATTTTTTATCATTTGAAGCTAATTTACAATCCTCTTCAACATCAGATTATGGAACTTTTTCTTTTGTGATAGAAAAACCTTGAAGGTGGAATTTAAGTAAACCACAACAACAAATTACATTTGTATAGCTCTTTTCATGTCAGCAGGATATCCCAAAGCACTGGACAATCAAGGATTTGGACCCAAGCTGGTGGTTGGGATCAGGGGATATGGAGGGCAGGGAGGGTAGAAATAGGAGGTTGGCCAAAGGCGTGGTTGAAGAGTAGAATCTTGAAGAAGGCAAGGGAGGGAGCAAAGTGAAGAGATTGTGGGATGGAGCTCCAAAGGTAAGAGAACAGAGGCCCAATCGGCAATGATGGGACAGGCCAGGCGGGTGCCATGGAGCAGATCGATCAATTATTCAGCGTCACTGTGCTACTTTTCTTAACACAAAAGATTGAACAGCATGTTACTTAAAAGTTCAAATTATTGTTTTTATAGGTGCTCAGATTATTGGAGTTAACTGCCATTTTGATCCTACTGTTAGTCTCCAAATTATCAAGCTTATGAAGGAAGGTTTAGATGCTGCAAAACTCAACGTACATTTAATGGTGCAACCTGCTGTTTTCCATACACCCGATTGCAGCACCCAGGGATTTATTGATCCGGCAGAATTTCCTTTTGGTAAGTTTTGGATGTTCCTTAGAATGGCGTTTTAATGTGACAATTTGTTATTGCTTTTACATGGAAAGTATGTACAGTTCTTTACAACTGAGCAGTAAAAACACGATTATCCTTCAACCAAGGATTGATTTGGCCCTTCAATTAGAATGGCCTACTCCTATTCCTAATTCTAATTCTAAATTTTTTAAAAAAAAATACTGAAAACATTACTGAACTTGGCAGAATATTTGGGCAGGCATAATTGCAATCTTGGCAAAGCAAAATTGTTCAGCCAGATTTGATACTAAGTGTGGGATAGAGACAGAGCTGCAAATTAAGTAACTTTAAAAATTGAATTGTGCGACTTAACACTGTTTTTGTTTTGAAAAAGATTTGGAGTCCCGAGTTTCTACCAGATGGAGCATTCAGAAATTTGCGAGGGAAGCATACAATCTGGGAATCAGGTACATTGGCGGCTGCTGTGGATTTGAGGCCTATCACATCAGGGCGATAGCAGAGGAGCTCTCATCTGAGAGGGGCTTCCTTCCCATAGCTTCAGAGACACACGACAGCTGGGGGTTTGGCCTCTTCATGCACACCAAACCGTGGGTGAGAGCAAGGTACGAACAGCTTACTACAGAATGTTAGAATACGGATAGTGAGTATATGAAGAAATTATCTGTTGAGCGTATATCCTATTCTGAATAGCCGAGTAGCTGGAATGAACTTGACATTTTTTGGTGGCGGGAGGCAGAGGAGGGGTCAGCCAAATACATGATTCACATGGAAACTCATCACCATGCTTAACACTATGCAAACCAGACTGAGTGTGCCACCTATGCATTGAGCTTTCCCTTGTTGGAATGGAATGCGTACTCACTCTGGAGAGATGCACTTTGCTTATCTGATTCCAATGAGTATTAAGCACAGGTTGTCAAGAGTCAAGGCTTGAGTACCTCAGAATGTGCATTGCAGTTTTGCGGATTTTATCAGTGAAAGCCAACAATACTTTTACAAGTGTTAGAACAGAAGGATAGAGAAGGCAAATTTAAAGTTGGTTTACCATAGCGAAGCACATCTCACCTTCCGGAGCAAACAGATGCTACAATCAGCACCTGGGGACGTCCTCCCAACGTGAAAGGAGCTCTATAAATGTAATTTTTGTTGTTGTTGTTGTTGAAGCAAATGTTGACCCAAAAGTAAGAAATCCCTCAGCTCTGAACAGATATGTTATGGAGCTGTTTCTGATTCTTTCCTAAATTACTTGGTAATTCATTCCTAATCAATTTAATTCAATTCTTCCTAAGAATAAACCTATTATTGAGATATTGGAGAGACAGATATCAATGTATGAACACTAACCTCTGCAATATGGTTTAGAAGTAATTCAGAAAGCTTATTTTACAGACATTTGTATTGAAGAAAATTCTAGTGTCGAAATAAAATACAATTGCTCTCCTAATTTAGTCCACAAAAGATTAACATGAAGAATATAGTAGATCTGAGATTTCAATGAGTCTGGTTTGGGCTCGCTGTTCAAGATATTTATAGATTTTGTTGTGTCCAAACAAGCAGCACAAAGTAAAACGGGTCCTTTGTTTATCCTTGTTTCACAGAGGCCGGAGGGACTATTGGGAGAAACTGGTGCCTGCAAGTGGCCTGCCGTATTCACCCTCTTTATCCAAACCAGATGACTGCAAAATGACCAGGAAAGATTTAATGCAGCAAACAGATGCTACAACTGAGCAACAACAGAAAGAATTGTTTGAAAAGCAAAAGGCTGAGACTCAAATATCAGCATAGTGCACCTTGGAAAAAATACTAAATAGATTTTAAAAGAACTCCTTAGTCAAAAAAAACCCAAATGGCCTTGCATTAATCATTAAAGAGTTCATTAAGTTCATGTATCTATCCACTTGAGATTTTACGTCTTTGCAATTTTGCAGACTAAGCTAAACATGTAAAAATATTGAACTACATACTATAGTTTAACGAAGCAATATTCCACAAATGGTGTTCCAGACCAGCAATTTGAAAGTAAATGTGTTGCTTTTTTCAGTCACACTGTACTGGGTTAATAAATTTATGTTTTTGGTAATGCTCAATAAAGCAGAAATTCCAACCTCAACCAGGACTCCCATCACGTGTCTTGAAAGGGAATTGAAGTTATATTTGAAAAAGAATGTCAAAGGGTTATGGAATGTCAAAGGGAATGGGCTATGGAGTGGGACTAAATGTAAAGTATATTTCAGAACCAGGACAGGCACAATAGCTTGAAGCCCTGTTTCTGTGTTATCAGATGGTATGTACCTGAACTTTACCTGAGCTACAACAACAACAACTTCGATTTATATAGCGCCCTCCACGCCGGACAGCTTCTCAGAGCGCTTCACAATAGCGGATCCCGGGACCGAGCCAGTCGCAGGAGCAGAAAGGTGACCAAAAGCTCGGTCGAAGAGAAAGGTCTTCAACTGTGACCTGAAACTGGGAAGAGAGGGGGTGAGGCAAAGGGAGTGAGGAAGGGAGGTCCAGAGCCTCAGGGCTTAGTGGCTAAAGACACGGCCGCCGAGGGTGGAGCGGAGGATTCGGGGGACATGGAGGAGGCCAGACCCAGAGGAGCGAAGGCTCCCAAAGCAATGCACAGTGGGCATGCTAGTGTCTGGCCAGATCACTTTCATCTCTCACAGTAAAATACTCGTTTTCATTTATGTAGCCCTTTCAAATCAGAAGAACGTCTCAAGGCGTTTGCTTAATAGTCCTGGCTTGGCACCCTACCTGAGGGTGGGAGCCGAGGATTAGGGGAAGAGAAAGATGACCAAAGACATAGGTCTTGAGATGGACCCTGAAAGAGCTGAGGGAGGAAGGGAATTGGAGGGACTTGATAGAGTTCCAGAGAGTATTGGGCAGATAGGCTGAAAGGCTGACCACCAACGATGGGGTGGGGGACATACAACAGGCTGCTGCCCGTTGAGCAACAATTCCTATCTACCCCCTGTTGGTAAGGAAAACTATATGATGGTATGATGGAGAGGTTGGAGGAATGTAGTGCATTCACTATCTTACGTGATATCATTGGGAGCTACAAAGTGTATGAAGGCACTTCCCACCGAGGTAAAACTGAGGGAATCACCCACAACTTGCCACTATCGGGTGGAGTTGAAGTACCATAGACTGAGACCTCCCGCCTGGTGTGAGGACACTCAAGAAGAGGAGAAGGAGAAAATGCCTCAACAACAACAAAAATTACATTTTCCAGCACCTTGGGATATCCTCCAGAAGGAAAGAAATCTCAAACATATCAATATAATATAATAATCCTTGCGTTTGATATACGCTTTATAGCATTGAGAGGTTCAAAGCACTTCAGAGACTATACTATAAAGTGGATTTGACTATATTTTATACTGCAGTACTGTATAAACTACAATTTAGATTATAAATTGCTTCACAGAATCTACTGTAAAATATAGTGACTACCCGTATTATGTAGCTGAGTACCTCTCCCAATTTGCACATTGCAAATATCACACAAACAGCCGCAAAGTGCGTAAACAAGTAAGTATTCAATCACCCAGGAAAGTTAGAACTTGGAGGAAATATTACTTCAACTCGATATCACTGATATTCAAACTAGTTTTGCCAGTTTGATCCGGTTGCACAAAGTTTTATTTCTAAAATGAAGTTACCATTCAGCAGCTGTTATTTTTAGCAGTCTTAGGAATAACCAACACCTTGTATTTATACAGCATCCCTAACGCAAGGGAGTGCTTAAAATGCAGGATTGTGCAGAATTTTGCAGGGAATTTCTTAAATTCATTCATTTTGGTATTCGAGTTTTTTTTCCAATCTCCATTAAAATATCACTTGCTCTAGCTTTTACAGTGAGATTCAGGAAATACTATTGAGAGACATACCTCACATTCCCCAGAAAGGCTGAACTTTAAAGCTGTTAATGTTTTATGATGTCTTCCTGAGATTGACCAGGAGGGAGCATCATTCACTGAGGAAAATGCAATGGGAGAATGTATACCAAACTGTTTTCACAGTAAATTAAGTTGGAAGACCTTACTACTCTGCATCATATGTATTATGCCTCCCTAGATGGGACTTTAAATTCTTTGATTTTCAATTCATCTCGAACGAAAAAGTTAGGTACAGGTTGGGGAAGATATTCAGTCATGCACTGGTGTATTAATTGTGTGATTAAAGTACAGTGATCTTTGCAACACTGTGTTTCTTTATTCAAAGGTCCTCTGTGTGCTGAAACAGTATTTTGTATTCCACTCAAGTAATATATAAATAAGTAAAGCTTTACAGTACAGTAGTTACTAGTAGTACCAATATGTAGGTCCATTAGAGGGCCAGTACTGAAATCTGTGCTATACATTTTTATGATTCCATTTTTTTTCAGTCAAATTAGCCAATGTCAATAAATACAAGAAAAACAATTTCAACTTGATTTAGCTAATAATAATCCTTGCATTTGATAAAGTGCTTTTCGCTCTAGACTTCTCAAAGTGCTTCCCAGAATATTCTATATATTCCTTGTACTGTATGCCTCTCTGCCCCCACACTCTAGGACTCCATCCCACAATCCCTTCGCCTCGCTTCCTCCCTTCCTCCTTCAAGGCTTGTCTCAAGACCGTCCTCTTCGACCTTGCCTTCTGCTGCCCTCCCAACACTCTCCCTCCCCTCCTAGCTCTCGCCCGCCCCAATCCGCCTACCCTGCCTCTCTCCCTTGCTCAAGTCCCGACTAGGGTCCGGCGATATATCGATATATCGCTAAAACCCAATATAATTTTCATATCAATACGCCGATATAGGCATTTCAAAAATATCGATATATCGAAAAACCTGAAAATATCGATATTTCGGTATATCTCGATATGAGCCCATCGATATATCTAAATCGGAAAATTTCCATATCGACGGACCCTAGTCCCGACCTGACTGTTCAGTGCCTTGTGACGTCTTCCCTACATGAAAGGCACTCAAGAAATGTGATTTTGTTGTTGTTGTACTGTGAAGTGAATTGACTGTGTATATGTGGGCGAAATGCAGCAGCCAATTGCACACAGCAGTTTCCACAAACAGTCATGGATTGAAATGAACAATTTTTTTTGAGGGATTATTATTAGGCGTGTGGAGTAGGGAAACTTGTCCAATGTTTCACCCTGCCTGGAATTGAAACCAGGTCTCTCACTTGTAAGGCAAGTACTCTAACCACTGAGCTACAGGACTCCAAGTCTAGACAGGGTAATTCCCACTTTTTTTAAACCAAAATGTTATATAACCCTCTATCTCTAAAATGATGCTTATTTAAAATCCATGAACTTGTTCCCATGGTTTTATAATAATAATCCTTTCATTTTATATAATGTTTACATCTGGTAGCCTTTACTATTACAACCATTATTGTACAGTATTTTGAAAATATCCTAATGGATGAAAATTATTGTCACATCGTATCTGTTAGGAAATAATTCAGTCAATAATAATTAGTGACTGAAACATCTCTTGTTGTTGGCACAAGGATTTGGCTCAATGCCAGACAATGCCTTTGATCATCACCATCTTGTTTCCTTGAGCAGCCATTGCCAGTTGTCAGAATTAAAAATGTCCCAAATCTTTATTACCTACTTTGATCTGTACTCTGCTTGAGATTGCGAGCGAGCTATGTGAAACTTAGTAAGGTACAAAAACCATGAAAATAAATCGATTGCATAAACATTCTTGGAAAATCTCCATAAACTGACAAGATTATTAATAATTCATACAAGTGTTCAGGCAATAGTGATTAAGAACGGTACCCTACAGAACATTTTATATACAGCCATAAAGAAGATAGGATATTATAATATAATATCCTAAGCGCATGATGACACAGAATAGTTGCTACAAGACATGAGGCTTCAGGCCAGGAGACTCCAAGTCTGTATTCTATTTACAGGATCACAAGAGAGGTTTGGATGAAGAACTCCCTTTAGCCTATTTCATTTCACTCTTCCAGAAAACCCATCTTCCCATGCTCCATTCACTACAACAAGCTTTTATTTTTAAATGAGTTCAATGTCTTCGATCACCCTTCCTTATAATCTGTTCCAGTCATTAGCTATCCCCATGTAAAGAAATATGACATGGAGTATGACATGAAATTGTACTTTGCAACCCAAAACCTGTGACCTCTTGTTCTGTTGACTCACTAACATGTTCTGGGTTTACTTTCTGAATCCCAATTAAAATTGTATATAACTCTATGAGGTTCCCTATGAGATAAGCTGTAGGTATGATTCCATCCTTTTTTTTGTAAATGAGAACCACAATTAATTGCTTTCTGTTGGAACCCTATTATAGGTGACTGACTCTTGCATAATGTGGATCTCCTGCCCTTGTCTCTCTAGGTACCACAGTTCATTGTTTCAGGGGATTTGTTAGTTTTCAGCCCATTGAACCGATCTGGAACCTCAGCATCACTTATGTCAAAGTCCAGAAGCTCAAACGATGTATTTCTTGATGTTGACATAATTTAATATGTTGACTATCTACTGCTTCATTCTATTTTACAATCCTGTTTGAATCTCTTAAGAGTTTTAATATCTTCCCCGACGTACTCCCAACGTGAAAGGCACTCTATCAATATAATTTTGTGGTTGTCGTCATGGTACTGTTGTAATATTGAAAGAATATTTTGGCATGATGTTTGACATTTACTATTATGTCCCTTTCTGCTTCTCTCTTAGCTCCCCTAATCCTGTTTTTATGTCTTTCTGCACAGAGCTGTATTCAGCCCCAAATCAACAACAACAACTTTGATTTATATAGTGCCCTCCATGCTGGACAGCGTCTCAGAGCGCTTTGAAATCACATAGTATGTTACTGTATACTGTATTGTTCTTCTCGCGAACAACATCAACATAATCGTGAAGTAGTTCATTCAAGATCTACACTCATGAGAGTCTATCTGGATCGATTTTAAAGTTCTCATCCTCACCTTCAAATGCGTCTGTGACCTTGACTCGCCCCACCACTACAGCCCCAGTCACTTTGGCCATTCCCTCTATTCTGCCAACTGTCACTCTCTCTGTCCACCATTGTGGCTGTGCTTTCAGACTATGACTATATTACTATACCCCAAGTCTATGGAACTCAATTGCTCTATCTTGCCTCCTCCATCCCCATCTTCAGATCACATCTGAAGACCTTCTGTCCTCTTCGCCTGTGCCCACAGTGACCTCCCACCTCTTCTTAGCTCAGCCTCAAGGTCCGTCATGATTAAGTGCTCTGAGTTGCTTCCACACTTGAAGGGCGTTGCAGTATATAAATTCACTCATATAAATTGTTGTTGGCTTCTGTGACTTCCCCCTCTCTACCTCAGCCTGGCTGAGTGTCACGAGAAAAGAAATAACTGGAAACACTCAGCAGGTCAGGCCGCATCTATGGGGAAAGGAAAGTGAGTCAATGTTATGGGCCTATGTCACTTCGTCAGGCTGAATATTAGCCTGGCTTAGTTGGTGGCGCTCTCACATCTGAGTCAGGACTTGGAACTCATATGCACCAGGCTGATGCTCCAATGCAGTTCTGGAGTGTGCTGCATTGTTGGAGGTGTTATCCTTCAGGGAAGACATTACGCAATGGCCAAACCTGCCTGTTCATATAAACTTTAAAGATCTCATGGCACTGTTTGAAAGGCAGAGGATTTTGTTTCCATTGTCCTGGCCAACAATCCGCCAAATAAAATCGGACATTCACTTTCATGGCTGTTTGTAGGACATTGTTGAATGCAAATATGGCTGCCATGTTGGCCTACAAAAATACAGTCTTCACAATAAATCTTATAAAGTGCAATGAGACGTCCTCCTGATGCAAAAAGCGCAATATTAAATGTAAAGATTATAACGATTATTATCACCAACACCCCATCTCACTTCTATCTCAGGCTCCACTCCATCTCTGTGAAGTACGTGAAAATATCCTCCCTTTGTGAAAGGTGGTATATAAGT
This sequence comes from Hydrolagus colliei, assembly GCA_035084275.1. NCBI lineage: Eukaryota > Metazoa > Chordata > Chondrichthyes > Chimaeriformes > Chimaeridae > Hydrolagus > Hydrolagus colliei. The sequence continues at coordinate 133,655,599 of CM068742.1, forward strand.
GTAGATGGTTTCACAATTAGGAAAATCATTTAAAGGCTAAAATACTGCATAATTAACGTATTAATACAATCATAGAGTTTTTTTAGCACAAAAGGAGGCCATTTGGCCCATTGAGTCCGTGCCGGCCCTTTGAAAAGAGCTATTTAATGTCAAACCTGTCCTCCCCAAATAACCATTCATCTGTCTTTTAAAAGTTGCATAATTATGGGTCTGAAACAATATTTTAATTGCACTGGCTTCCCTCTGTGTTGTGCCACCAAATGCTTCCTCGCCATTTCATGCAAAGGACGTGCTAATTTAATGAAAGTGCTAATTTTCTGCTGCAGTAAATGTCTTGGCAGTAACTGGATTTTAGATTGCTTGCATACAATCTGATTCAAAACCATTTCTTTATATGTGCCCTGAGGTTGTTCCTGCACAGACAATATGTATTTTAGATGCTCGATGGATGATGATTCATAGCTATCATAAGACGTAGGCATCATTTGTCTTTCATAGATTCATAGAATTTTACGGCACAAAAGGAGGCCATTCGGCCCATCTAGTCTGTGCCGGCTCTTTGAAAAGAGCGATTCAATCCCACTGCCCTGCCCGCTCCCCATAGCCTAATAGACCTGTTCTCCCTAAATAAAGATCTAATTCCCTTTTAAAAGTTGTTATCGAATCAGCCTCCACCACCTTTTCAGGCAATGCATTCCAGATTCGAACAACTCGCAAAGTGAAAACATTTCTCCTCAGCTCCCCTCTACTTCGCCTTGAAACTATTTTAAAGCTGTGACCACGAGTCACATATTCGCCCACGAGTGGAAATAGTTTTTCTCTATTTGCCCTGTCGAAACCCCTCATGATTTTATAAACCTCTATTAGGTCTCCCCTCAATCTTCTCTGCTCCAGAGAGAATAACCCTAGCCTATCTAGCCTCTCCTCATAGCTGAAGTCCCTCAATCCTGGCACCATCCTAGTAAATCTTCTTTGTACCCTTTCGAATGCCTTCACATCCTTTCTGTTGTGTGGTGACCAGAATTGAACACAGTATTCCAGCTGAGGCCTCACCAAAGTCTTATAGAGGTTAGTCAGCACTTCCTGACTTTTGTACTCTATACCCCTATTTATAAAGCCTAGTATCCCATATGCCTTCTTAACAGCCTTGTCTACCTGTCCTGCCACCTTCAACGAGTCACTAACACAAATCCCCAGGTCTCTCTGTTCCTTCACACCATTTAAAATTTTACTATCTAGCCTATATTGCCTCCCTTCATTTCTTCTCCCAAAATGCATCACCTCACACTTCTCTGCATTAAACTTCATCTGCTATGTGTCTGCCCACTTTACCAATTTGTCTATATCCTCTTGCAGATGGCTACTATCCTCCTCATTATTTACTATTCTCCCTAACTTAGTGTCATCTGCAAACTTGGAAACCGTACTCCGTACACCCAAGTCCAGATCATTGATGTAGATTACAAACAGCAATGGTCCCAAAAGTGATCCCTGTGGCACACCACTGCTCACTTTCCTCCAGTCTGAAAAACAGCCGCTCACTACAACTCTCTGCTTTCTGTCTCGCAGCCAGTTGTGGATCCACGCTGCCACTGTCCCTTTTACGCCATGGGCCTTTAATTTCCTAATAAGTCTCTCATGTGGCACTTTGTCAAATGCCTTTTGAAAGTCCATGTAAACTACATCAACTGCTCTACCATTATCCACCCATTCCGTTACCTCATCAAAAAATTCTATCAGATTTGTAAGGCAAGATTTGCCTTTAACAAATCCATGTTGACTGTCCTTTATTAGCCTATATCTTTCTAAGTGAAGATCTACCTTGTCCCTGATTATGGACTCTAGACGTTTGCCCACTACCGACGTTAGACTGACTGGTCTGTAGTTACCAGGCTTGTCCTTCTGCCCCTTTTTATACAAGGGAGTAACATTAGTTATCCTCCAGTCCTCTGGCACGACCCCTGTGTCCAAGGAAGATTGAAAGATCGTGGCCAGAGTCCCTGCTATTTGCTCCCGTGCCTCCCCTAGTAACCTAGGGTGCATCCCATCTGGACCAGGTGACTTATCCACCTTGAGCGACGTCAACCATTTTAGAACTTCCTCTCTGGTTATAATTATTCTATCCATTTCTCCTGCCCCCTCCTCCAATACCATGGCATTGGCTGTATCCTTTTCTTTTGTGAAGACAGAGGCGAGGTACTCATTCAGTACATCAGCCATGCCCTCTGCGTCCACAATGAGATTTCCTCCTAGGTCCCTAATTGGCCCCACCCTCTCCTTGACCAACCTTTTACTCTTAATATGTTGGTAAAAAACCTTAGGGTTCCCCTTAATCTTACTTGCTAATTGTTTTTCATGCAGTCTCTTTGCCCCTCTAACTTCCTTTTTTAGTTCTATCCTACACTTCCTATATTCTGCTTGGTTCCCTTCTGAATTTTGAGCCTGACATTTATCATAAGCCTCTTTTTTTTGTTTTATTTTGGCCCCGATTTCCTTAGTCATCCAGGGAGGTTTGGATGCCTTACATTTCACCTTTGTGGGGATGTTTTTGACCTGTGCCTGAAGTATCTCCTCTTTGAACGCTGCCCACTGCTCGTTAGCTGTCTTACCAATTTTTCTTTCCAATCCACCTTGGCTAGGTCCCACCTCACCTCATTGAAATTATCCCTTTTCCAGTTGCGTGTCCTCATTCCTTATCCCTTTCCATAATTATTCACAAAGAGATGGTCTTGTGATCATCTCTTTGTGAAAAGAATGAAGGCTATCAGGAATTCTTCTGAAAAGATTTGTACCCTATTTAAATTCCCAATACACCGCTGAGTTTTCGAATAATGAGAAAATCAATCAGCATCCGAAAAATGGTTTGTGTTTTGGGCATGGGGCTTATTTAGAAGTCATTGGAGTCCTGTGGCCCAGTAGATAAACTCACCTTAAAAGCGAAAGAGCTGGATTTGATTCCAAGCAGGGTGAAATCTTGGGCAGGTTTCCTTACTCCACATGCCTGATATTAATGCCTCAAAAATGACTGTTTGTGGGACACCGCTGTGTGCAATTGGCTGCCCTGTTTCACTCACAAATATACGGTCAATTCACTTTACAGTATATTCTGTAACACGCTTTGTCTAGATGAAGTGAAAAGCTCTATACCAAATGCAAGGATTATTATTATTAGTGGTGGGCTGGATTCCGCCCTCATAAGAATGGGAGACAGAAAGACCTAAAGATTATGGAACACTAATTCAAACAAGGGGTAACAAAGCAGTGAAGTAGTGAAATTGAGGCACATTACGTAAGATTTGAAGATATTAAAATCAATGTACAGTAGAGGCGAAGCCAGAAAAGGAATATCTTATCACATTTGCTATAAACTGACAGATTCCTATTAATGCTGTACTTAGAATATTATTGTTTCTCCTACAAAGACTCCATTCCTTCCTCTTCGTATCTTCATTTATGCTGCATCCACTCAGATGACTTGATATTTTGTATAAGAACTTTTGAAGGGGTTTTCCACCAAAGAAGGGATTTATTCTCATTTGTGAGCACGAAAGTCCCAATATGGCCCACCCTATTTCCATCTTCACTGCTTTCTCCACTCACAACAATGATAGTCACTCTTTCCTCACCTTTCATTTCACCAGCTTCCACAATTCATCAGATAGCCTTTTGTTATCGACAGCATGATTCCAGCACAGACCTACCTCTGAGGTACTCATCTTCACTCCACCATCATCCCACCACCAGGTGTTCCTTTCCCAATGCTGTTTTCTACAAACAGGGAAGGTAGGTGCAACACTCCCATAACATGGATTGTGACCCAACCACCACCCTTCCATGTAAAATACACCTCCTCCATTCTTGCCTTGTATTTGTTACATGCAATATAATAATCCTTGCATTTGATATAGCACCTTATCACATCTTCGATACACCTCAAAGTAAAGTGAATTGACTGTATAATTTGTGGGCAAAACACAGAAGTCGTAGTTTCAGTGACCAAATTTATTTTCAAGGAATTATTACCCCGGAAAATGATCTGCCAATCGACTACCAACTGGATTCCTACTTACTGCTAAGTAAACAGACATGTGGAGTAAAGAAATTTGCCCAATGTTTTATCCTTCTGGGAATCAAACTTAGGTCCTCTTGCTTTTGAGGCGAATGCTCTAACCACTAACCTACCTGCAGGACTCCACAAGTGGAATCTCCTCAAAGTTAGTAAGACCAAGAGCTGCCTTATTGAATATCTCCATGGACATAGATTCATAGAATTTTACGACACAAAAGGAGGCCATTCGGCCCATCTAGTCTGTGCCGGCTCTTTGAAAAGAGCCGGCATGAATACCCTTTGCTCAGTATTTCAACTCTCCCACCACACACTCTGATTTCTTTGCTTGACCTCCTTCACCAATCCAAGCAAAATGGATACAAACTCCTGTAGAAGCATTTTGCCTAAATCTTAAGGAAGCTTCGATCTCATCCCTGTTTTTGTATTTTACCCTCATGGTTTTTTTTTACCTATTTTCTCCATTTGTTTTAGCCACTCAATGTTTCCCATATACTTTTTCGTTTTATTCCTTCTGCTTCCTATTAATATCATTTCATAATCTGTTAATGGCCCAAAAAACTGCTTTCTGATTCATCATCTTTCACATTTGATTTAAGTGTGCATTTACCTCACCTCCCACCTTACAGTCTTGTTTAGAGACCATGTATCCTGTGTCAGTTTGGATGAAATAAAATATTAACCTAACTTCCTTGTTTCAAATATGATTGGTACACTGTGGATTTCCAGCATTTCTGTTTTTATTGCTGAATTTCACCATCAGCAGTTCTTATTCTTGTTTCATGTTTTACTAAATATTTTTGCACCGAGCAACAGTCATCTTTTGAGGAAATAACCAAATGATACACTTTTTCCACTTCTTGTCACTGCTTTTATTTGCAATGATTACGTCTCTGTCATACTGATGTCAATAGAAATTTAGATTATAAATGAATACACATCCAACTCTGTATATTAAAAAAATGAACAGATAACATTTCCTTATCATGATACAGTGCATTCCTTCTCATTGTAAGAGTAATTATCCTGAATTAATATATATAGTGTAACTAGGAGTAGCAAACATAACATTACAGTAGAAAATTTAATTTATTCTTTTTAAATATTTACAAAAAGAAGACAATTATTGACATTGTTCAGTAATGAATAAACGATCATGTTTGTAATGATAGTTTACATGTTTGTATAAATTGTTTGTAATAACGATAACTGGGGTAAAAACATACTGCAGAGCTGTTCACTGATTGTGAACACTGCTAAACTGCACAAATAATGTCTTACATTGCGCACACAACAGAATAACTGCCATTGAAATAAATAGGAAATGTCTAAAGAATCAAAACATTTGCAATATATTTACACCATATGCAGTAGTACACTGTGTTAATGAAATAAACTATATACAAGAGAGTGAATATCCTTATAGTATTTAAAAGCTGGGATATTCCCGTCTCAGTCAGTAAAATATCTCGATATCACTGCTTGTCAATCACGAGGAACAATATCATTGCTTGTGCTTCCATCTTGGAAGCCTGTTGTCTGTTGCTGTCCCCCATGAAACCCCCTCCAGAAGAAAAATGAAATACAAACATATTAAAAGGTAACAGGCAACAGTACAAAATTACTATATTTCCATATATTATACAGCTTAACACTGTATAAAAAGTGTTGCAGTACATCTGAGGGTTCAGGAGGCATTAATCATTAAACCCTAAATTCAATAATATCATCTCAACTCTTCAATAAGTTACTGCCTTCCAGGCAGAATGCTGTATCCTACATAATATTATACAAAATCCATTCCCATGTATCAAAGGCTACTTCCTATCTTTGTGATACAGGGGAGGAAGTTTTTGGATATACCATTGCTCACTCTTTTTGTCAACATCATTTGCACTCAAGTGCTGCTAATCTCCATGCCAGGACCCTGACCGTCAATGTTTTAATTTCGGGAAGAGAATGGAAAATGTACTGATCTGCTTGGCAACTGTTACTATTAAACAATAATTAACATTGAGGGCAAACATTGGTCACATTTCTGCTCTATTCTCTTGAACGTCTTCCAGGTCGAGGCGAAACCTTGGGCAAGTTTCCTTACTCCACACGTCTGATAATACAATTACAAGAAAATTACATTTGTAGAGCACATTTTACGTTGGGAGGATGTCGCAGGCCGCTGAACAGTCAGGGGTCGGGACCTGAGCAAGGGACAGGGTGGGGGGGAGGGAAGGGAGAAAGTTGGGAGTGTGGTAGAAGGCACGATCGAAGAGGAGGATCTTGAGACCGGCCTTGAAGGAGGCAATGGAGGAAGTGAGGCAAAGGGCCTGTAGGATGGACTTCCAGAGTGTGTGGGGAATAATCCAAAGGGGGAGTGGGGGGGGGGGAAGAAACAATAATAAATTGGTCATTTCAATTCCTGACTGTTTGTGGGACATTGCTGTGTGCAATTGGCTGCCGCACTTCGCTCACAAAATATTGTCATTTCACTTTACAATTTACTTGTGAAGTGCTTTGAGTCCTCTAGAAGAAGTGAAAAGCGCTATATCAAATGCAAGGATCATTATTATTACTAAGTAAGGGTCCGATGATTTAAAATTGGTTTTGATTCTTTACGTATTCCCTACTATCATTGAAGATTGAAGCTTCCTAGAATTTCTTTGAATAGAACCCTACCTATAGCATTTCTATCATTCTCACAACACTATAGAGAATACAGCAATGTATTGCAATAGGCAGACAATACAGAAGAGCAAAATGCATTACTAGCCCATCCCTAAATTGAGAATGTTTGTAACTTATATTAATTGAACCACTCTACTAACTAAGAGTGCAGTATGATGTAAATTGTTGGTGGTGTTATATTACTGTAGGAAATACATTTGCTGTTGGAATTCTGAAAATGAAACAAGTGTGGGAAAAGAGAATAGAAAATAGAGTGCTCATTTTTCATGAAAAATAAACAAATAATCGTTGCTTACTGCGTGCCATGTAGAGCCAGCTGTTAACTCAGACTTCTCCAGCAAAACCACATCTTTCATTCCAGCCTTGGAAGATGATAAGCCAGACTGACTCCGACACACCCGCCTCCGATAATCAGCGTCTCTGCAGTATCTTTCCATCTTTTCTGAAGGGTTAGAGGCTGTTTGTTTTCTTTTCTAGTGTAAAAGAGAAATCCATTTCTAAAAATAAAATATTAATCCTTGCATTTGATCTAGCACCTTATCATGTCTTCTAGACGTCTCAAAATGCTTCACAGAATATACTGTAAAGTGAATTGACGATATTTTATTTCAGTTTTTGCTTTTTTTCATTTGCAGATTCAACTGTATAGTTTATTTGTGTCACATGAGAAAATACATATTACAATATTGTCTTTAAAAGCATTTCGTTATAAAATGAGGGCAAGGTCATAGAAAACTATCACAACAACAACAACAATTTACATTTATAGAGCGCCTTTCACGTCGGGAGGACGTCCCAAGGCGCTGAACAGGAGGCGTTTGACCCGAGCTGGGAGGGGAGTGTTTGGGAAGGGGTGAAACACGAAGGGGAGGTAAAAGAGTTCGGGGTGGAACAAAAGGCACGATCGAAGAGGAAAGTCTTCAAACCGGCCTTGAAAGAGGAAAGATATAATCACAGGATATAATCAATACTGTATTTAACTCAACCAACATTGTAGTCAACAAGAGATGAGCAAAGTCCATTCCCCACACAAAGATGCAGTACCAATTTGCACCACACGAGAGCTTTGTTTCGCCCGTCTCCACTGGCTCCCCATCCTCCAGAGGATCGAGTTTAAGATCCTCGTCCTCACCTAGAAGGCCTTACACGGCCTTGCCCCATCCTACTTAACCGATCTACTCTCCCCCTACACGCCCACCCGGACCCTCCGTTCAACAGGACTTGGCCTGCTCCAAGCCCCCCGCCCGAACCGCCCCACCATCGGAGGCCGGGCCTTCAGTTTCTCCGCTCCCACCTTATGGAATGCCATCCCTCAATCCCTCCGTTTCGTCTCTTCCCTTTCCTCTTTCAAGGCTGGTTTGAAGACTTTCCTCTTCGATCGTGCCTTTTGTTCCACCCCGAACTCTTTTACCTCCCCTTCGTGTTTCACCCCTTCCCAAACACTCCCCTCCCAGCTCGGGTCACACGCCTCCTGTTCAGCGCCTTGGGACGTCCTCCCGACGTGAAAGGCGCTCTATAAATGTAAATTGTTGTTGTTGTTTGTAAATGCTGGTCAGATTGCAATGTAGTTACCAGACATGATCATTATCTGAGCCCAGTGATTTCCATATAGAATAATGGGCAGCATTCAGTTTTTACACACCTTTATCTGCCTGAAATACAGCCGAATGTTTATGCTTGTTGGGTCGGGGGAAGCTCGAGGAAATCAAATTTGCCTAAACTAATAGCGAAACAATATCCAATATCCTAAAATATTTGTCCTTGTTGGGTTGGGGGATTTCAATAAAATAGAATTTGCTTCAACACCTGCGATGATAGTATTTTCGTAAGCCAAGGCTAGTATTTGTGATATGCAGGGGAACAGTTGGGAAATGTAAAGTGTAAAATGTCTAAGTGCAACTATTGTTGGACGAAAAAAAGATCAAGGTCCATCTAGTTTGCCTTCCACCTTCCCGGCGGTCACACGCACAGATGAACTACCTATGCACTACATTCCATAATGTTATTTCCTAAAAGATCTAAGCGCTGTTTGAAAGAATCAACATTTCCTGCTTCAGCCGTGCGAGCCTGTTCCACAGGTTCACTATTTAGATTCACTAACACGAGTGTTTGCGTAGAATCGTTGTGAATTCTCCCCGCCCCACATTCAGTCGCAGGCTTTGCCCTCCCGTTCCACTATTCTGGACAAGTTGAAACAGCTCATTCTGATCTATCTTGTTTAACCCCTTTGGAATAGTAAAGGCGGCGATCATGTCGCCTTTCGGTGTTGGCTCCTACAGGGTCAACGATGCCCAATTTACTGAGTGCCTCCTCGTAGCCCAGTCCATTTCCACCATCGTTCGGCTGGCCCCGCCTGCGCCCCCAAAATCAAGCTACGACTCGACCATCAGCAGATTATTCTGGATGGGACTGGATTCGTACTGTTCTTTCTGTAATTGCTACACTACAGTACTGTGTGTTCCTAGCCCAGCTGGGGGGGGCAGGATTGAGACAAAGTTTCAAAGTAACAACAGTGAGTAGGGAGGGAGGTGACTTCTCCACCCCACACCCCCCCAGACCCCAAACTCTCTATATAATGCTGGTTACTTCTCCGAGTGAGGACCAGATCTCCATAGGGTCTGATACAAACACAGCATTGAAGCAAAGAATATACACAGCCTGAAAACTTCACAAAAATGCCACCAGTTCGAAATTCTCCCAAGAGCGGGTCTAAAAGAGTAATTGATTTTATATATATATATACTGTGTATATATAGAGATATATATATAGATAATATATACACTGTATATAGAGATAGAATATATATACTGTATATATCGAGATATATATAGAGATAATATATGCTGTATATAGAGATAGATTATATATACTGTATATAGAGATATATATACAGTGAGATAATATGCTGTATATAGAGACAATATAATTTATATACTGTATATAGAGAAATATATATAGAGAGAATAGATATACTGTATAGATATATAGAGATAATATATACTGTAGATATAGATAGATATATATAGATAATATATATATATTGTATGTAGAGATAGAATATGATTTATATACTTTATATATAGAGATAGATTTTGAGGATATACTGTATGTAGATATATAGATAATATATACACTACATATAGATATATATAGAGAAATAATATATACACTAGATAGATAGTAATTTTCTTTTGTCACTTATTTTGCCCAAAATGAGTTTATTTTTTGTTGTTGTCGTTAATGTTGTTTTTTTTGTTTTGACTTTAATACTAATCCACCAATGAATGAATGAATGAGTGAGTGAAATGCTAACCCAGGCTGGTGCTGTGTGTGGGCTGGCTGTGCTGTACACACTCACAGTGTAATGTCTATATATTATTTTGGAGGGAAGCAAAGGCAATGGAAACAAACCTCCCCGACTCCCTGCCTCACCAGGGAGAGGCAGGGCAGGGGAGGGCAGGGTGAGGCAGGGGAGGGCAGGGGAGGGCAGGAGAGGCAGGGCAGGGGCGGGCAGGGTGAGGCAGGGGAGGGCAGGGTGAGGCAGGGCAGGGGAGGGCAGGGTGAGGCTGGGGAGGGGAGGGCAGGGAGAGGCAGGGCAGGGCAGGGAGAGGCAGGGGAGGGCAGGGTGAGGCAGGGGAGGGCAGGGAGAGGCAGGGGAGGGCAGGGTGGGCAGGGTGAGGCAGGGGAGGGCAGGGAGAGGCAGGGAGAGAGAGGGCAGGGGAGAGGCAAGGCAGGGTGAGCAGGGCAGGGAGAGGCAGGGGAGGGCAGGGTGAGGCAGGACAGGGCAGGGCAGGGGAGGGAGAGGCAGTGGAGGGCAGGGCAGGGCAGGGAGAGGCAGGGCAGGGCAGGGCAGGATGGAGCTGGTGTGAGGACCAGATCTCCATCTCTCCTTCACTAGATATTTGTGAGGGTGAGGATTCCCCTCAGACTGCTCTCTCTCTCTCTTTCACTCTCACATTTATTCTCTCTCACACACTCACTTTCACACTCATTCTCTCACTCACTCTCTCATTCTCTCACACACTCATTCTCACACTCATTCTCTCACACACTCACTCTCACACTCACTCTCACACTCACTCTCTCACTCATTCTCTCACACACTCACTCTCACACTCACTCTCACACTCATTCTCTCTCACACACTCACTCTCGCACACACTCACTCTCACTCATTCTCTGACACTCACTCTCTCATGCTCATTCTTTCTTTCTGTCCATCTCTTCTCCCCACCCCCCTCACACTCCCCCTACAGTCCTCACCCCCTCCCTCTCTCTACCCCCTCCCTCACACTCACACTCTCCCCCTCGCTCTCTCTACCCCTTCCCTCTCTCTATCCCCCTCACTCACAATCTCCCTCACACACTCCCCCCCCTCACTCTCTCTAACCCCCTCCCTCACACCCACAGAGTACTCTCTCCCTCCCTCTCTCTCTCTCTATCCCGCTCCCTCACACTCTCCCCCTCCACCCCACCACTCACACTCTATCCCCCCTTCACTCTCTCTATCCCGCTCCCTCACTATCTCCCTCCCTTCTCCCTCACTCTCTCTATCCCCCCTTCACTCTCTATCCCGCTCCCTCACTATCTCCCTCCCTTCTCCCTCACTCTCTCTATCCCCCTCCCTCACTCTCTCTATCCCGCTCCCTCACGCTCTCCCCTTCCACCCTCCACACTGTATCCCCCCCTCTCTCTCTCTCTCTCTCTCCCGCCCCCCCCCCCCCCCCACACACACACTGTATCCCTCTTCACTCTCTGTCTCCCTCTCCCCCCCCCCCCCCCCCACCCACACTCTGTCCCCCCTTCACTCTCTGACCTTCTCCATCATGCACTGGGCACAGTTTTCCTGAGTTGATCTCTCTCCAACATTACAATCTGCTCCTGTGTATTTTCATCTTGACTTGGTGTAAACTTTGGTTATTAACGTCAATGTAAAAAGGGTGTTTGTATAGTATTTGGTTTATTTGGGAATAACAGTACTTATATTAACAGTGGAAGCTCAAAATGGATTGTCACATTTCCAATCAAACACATTGGGAAAGCATTGGTGGCTGTTTGTTAAACTTTCTTAATTTTTTAAATAATTGCATTTATCATCAATTGACCAGGATAGCCCAGAGGTATGGTGTGAGTGGGAGATGGATGTAATTGAATGTTAAATCAAAGGGGATCATGTACTGTATATGTTTGGCACTGGGGTGGTAGGGACCCTCTTTAATCTTGTCTGAAGTCCTAAAAGCAGCTATTTAATGCCTATAATTCTTTATGTAAACCTGCTAATCATCTAAAACTCTGCAGCCCGTGTCCTCTCCCGCACCAGGCTCCGTGACCCTATACCCACCGCCCCCCTCCCCACCCTCGCCTGTCTCCACTGGCTTCCCATCACACAGAGGATACAGTTCAAGATCCTGGTCCTCACTTTCAAAGCCTTGGGACATACCCCAACGTGAAAGGAGCTAGATAAATGTAATGTTGTTGTTGTTGTTGATAGATTACTGTTGATTGTAACAGTAGGAGTAGATCTCGGTAATTAGATCTGTTGTATAATTTACTGCCTTGATTTTATCTGGTTAAGATGTTGTTACAAATCCTATTGCAGGGTATTCTGGAGCGTTTGGATGCTGGGGAGATCATTATCGGTGATGGAGGATTTGTTTTTGCTCTGGAGAAGAGGGGATATGTCAAAGCAGGTCCCTGGGCCCCAGAGGCAACAATAGAATATCCTGAGGCTGGTAAGTCCTGTAATATTGGTTAGAGCACTTGCCTTGCAAGCGAGAGGACCCTGGTTCGATTCCTTGGAGGGCGATACCTTAGGCCAGTTTCCTAACTCCATAAACTCCATACTCTTCTGTTTACTTAGCAATAATAATAATCCTTGCATTTGATACAGCGCTTTTCACGTCTTCTAGACGTCTGAAATCGCTTCACAGAATATACTGTAAAGTGAATTGACTGTATATTTGTGGGCAAAGAATACATTCTTCAAGTATAACTAATGATAAATCGGTTATTACTCAATTCACTGCTGTGCTTGTGGGATAATTGGCTGCTGGGATTAGCTTACAGAAAAATACAGTTAATTCACTTTACTGTATATTCTGTAAAGCGCTTTGAGATATCTCAATGACAGGATTAGGTTCTGTATCAAATATTATTATTATTATGAGTCCATAAAACCAAGAGGAAAAATCAACAATCCACGCAAAATAAAATTCCACTGCTAAAACTTTTTTCCCACTGCATGACAAATGCCTTTCTTACCTAGCAGTGTATTGCCACTGCAGTGTTTACAATAGCAGTATCTTCAATGACTCAAATCAATGGATCAAAGATTAATGGTTTGAAATATAACATAAAATTAACGCTTTTAACGGTGATCCTATCAAGGACTACGCCTAATAATAATCCCTCCAAAAAAATACAATAAAAGTGGTCATTTCAATCCACGACTGTTTGTGGGACACTGCCGTATTTCACCCACAAATATACAGTCAATTCACTTCACAGTATATTCTGTGAAGCGCTATGAGACGGCTAGAAGATGAGAAAAGTGCTATGTCAAAATGCAAGGATTATTATAGCTGTTAATACTGATCTGGTAAATGTGATCTGCATCAAAGTTGTACATTCAGGAGGCATCATTTGACTAGAGCATACTGTAGGTATCCAGCAGGCTGCTTAAATACTCTTGGTAGGTGGTGATCTTTGTATTTTTAAATTTCCTTTACCAGCTGTTGCTGTCCTAGACATGGTCCAAGACTAAAAATAACTTTTTTGTGTGTTTAATTTTCAGTGAGACAACTGCACCGTGAATTCCTCAGAGCAGGTTCTACAGTTATGCAGACTTTCACCTTCTACGCTAGTGAAGACAAGTTGAAGAATAGGGGAAACATTGCGGGTCAAAAGTTTTCAGTAAGTTTGCTTTCTGATTTCAATATACAGTACCTCTAGTGACGTATCACGAAGTCTTGCGGGAAACTCAACTGATGGCTCTTAGCTGCTTGTTAAGTGGGGCCACTTGATAATTGTAAAATCACAAATCGTTTTGACTTTCTGAATAAAATTGAAAATCCTCCTTTGAGCTTCAATTTTTAAACTAAATGAATTCAGGTTTTGGTGATGCACCAGAGCTAAACATTGTAATGTACAAAATGGATAAGAGAATTGCTCGACTTATAAGAGTGAGACCTGTGTTTTGAATCCAGGCAGGTCAGGACGAAACCTTGGGCAAGTTTCCTTACTCCACGCGCCTAATAATAATCCCTCCAAAAAAACCACAATGATAAAATTGGTCATTTCAACCCACGACCGTGTGTGGGACATTGCTGTGCGCAATTGGCTGCCATGTTTTGCCCACAAAATATAATGAATGTACTTTACAGTATATTCTGTAAAGCACTTTGAGACATATCAAAGACTTGATAAGGATTAATGCAAGGATTATTATTGTTATCATCCCTAAAGATTGCTTTATCTTTATCCAGCAATTAAATATTCATTTTAAATATAAAGTTCACATGTGTGGTAAGAATGGTTCTGATCTATGATAATATGGCAATGTGTGTTTTCTGTCATATGCTATTTCATTTCAAGATCCCTTCCTAGAAACAATTGCGAAGTTAACTTCTAAGTTATCGGTGCTCAGAACTTTAACATGAAACAAACCTTTTCCAGAACAAAACAGTAGGAATAACTTATGTTTCAATGTGACCTCTCTCATTTTTAAGCTACATTGGAGTTAATTTATTAATAACTGGCAGGGCGAAACCTTAGGCGAGCTTCCGTTCTCCACATGCCTTTCTTTACAGTAAGTAAAGCAGTAAGTAGCAACCTGGTTGTTAATTCAAAAATAAAAAATAAAAATTTGGTCACTCAATCCTTGACTGTTTGTGGGACACTGCTGTGCGCAATTGGCTGCCAAGTTTCACCCTCAAAATATACAGAGAATTCACTTTACAATGTATTCTGTAAACACTTTGAGACATCTCAACAATGTGATAAGGTGCTATATTAAATGCAAGGATTATTATTATGTCTTTCTGAATTCAGCATAACCATTTGTAAGAACACACTATTGTGAAAGATTTCATTTCACATTTGTGTCCAAATATTCAAACTGGATCAGTTATATATTTTTATTATTTTTTTCAGCTCCAGGTGAGTTACTTATTAAATCAAATGTGTTTATTCAGGAGACCTAAAAAGTGCATAACTTTTATCCCTTTCAGGGTCAAAATGTGAATGAAGCTGCTTGTGATATTGCACGGGAGGTGGCCAATGAAGGGGATGCACTGGTTGCTGGAGGCATCAGTCAAACTCCAGCCTACCTCAGCTGTATGAGTCAGTCTGATGTGAAGGAAATTTTTAGGAAACAGCTGGAAGTCTTTATCAAGAAAGATGTGGACTTCATGATTGCTAAGGTAAAGGCTCCACCCGGCTCTCCTCTACATTTAGCTGGGTTTCTTAATGCTCACTGCTTTTATGTAGAACTATATCAATGTTGCATTATCAACATTCAGAATTGACATCATGTTCAATCAGACCCCCGTTACATTATAGAGTTCAAATTATAATCGATTGTAGATTAAGCGAGAGGACTCGGGTTTCATTCCCAGGCGGTGCAAAACCTTAGACTGGTTTCTTCTATACTCCACACATTTCTGTTTATGTAGCAGTAAGAAGGAATCCAGTTGTTAATCAATTGGTGGATTACTTTCCAGAGATAAAAATCCCCCCCACCCCAAAAAAAGAGACATTTGGTCATTCAATCCACAAGTGTTTGTGGGATACTGATGTGTGGAATTGGCTGCCACGCTGCGCCCACAAAATACAGTCAATCCACTTTACAATAGATTATATGTCGTGCTTTGAGAGAGACGCCTCAACGACAAAAGAAAGTGCTATATCAAATGCCAGGATTATTATTACAGAGCAAACTGAATTTGACAAATTCTTAAATAGTCAATTTTAAAGTGGGTAATTTTCAGAGGAAACTGGACTCAAGGTCCCCCCATCCCCCACCAACCTGAGAAGCCACAAACCAAATGTGAGGATTAATAATAATACATTATCGATACAGGTCAAATATAAATGATTAGCTTGAATTTGTCCCAAGCCCTAAATACTGCTTGTTAAATATGGTGCCAGGCTTGATAATCATATATTCTGCCATTTCTCGCAGTACTTCAAGCATGTGGAAGAAGCAGTCTGGGCAGTTGAAGTTTTAAAGGAATCTGGGAAACCAGTTGCTGCCTCCCTATGTATTGGTCCACCGGGTGACATGAGAGGGGTTTCACCTGGGGAATGTGCAGTCAGGCTGGCCAAAGCTGGTAAGATACTTTCTCTAGTTTATTTAGGAACATAAAGCGGTTCAAAATTGCTCGTGCTGAAAAGGGGACCTTTCCCTTTATATCCTTAATTCCACAAAAAAAGAGATAACCGTTGAGAGCTTTTAGTAGAACAAAATAATGCATTCAAAGTGTGAGTGCAAACCATGAAACATTTCCCACTTGGGGTACACAGTGTTAACATCAAGCATTATTAACCCAAATGCATGGACCAAATGCAGTAGTATTTTCTCTACTGTGCCTGAACATCACATTACAGTAAAAGCCTGTTTATCCATGACCGGATCAACTATAATTTACGTAAAACCGGCACCTCAAAAAAAAGGTCCCCATTCAAATAACTGGATCAGGTAGAGGCAGGGAGAGAGAGGGTGGAGGGGAAAGGGAGAGGGGGTACGAAAGAGAGAGGAGTGGGACGAGGAGAGAGCATGCGAGTTGATTAATTTAGATGGAAATGAAAAGAGTGGAGGGGGGATGGGTTTGGAGCCATTGAGATGCCAGACTGACTGAGTGTGTGTGCAAGAGAGAGAGGGAAGGAGGGAGAGAAAGAACGAAGAAAGAGGAAAAATCGACAGTACCACTTTAAGAGAAAAAAACTCTTCTGTCCGCCATTGTAGAAGTTTACTTTGTGATTATGTGCTGTGTTTATAGACTATAATCAATATTTATTGCTTTATTGGTAAGTATCCATACAATATTCTGTTATTATTTAGTCTTATTAATATGGTATGTTTAAAAATAAGTAATTTTGTTTTTGTGTTGGGTTTTCATCAACTTGCTGTCCGAATATCCAGCATACCATTTAACCGACATTGGCCAGGTCACAAGGGTGCCGGATAAACGGGCTTTTACTGTATCTCAGAATAAAATAAGCCCTATTGCTTGAGTGCGTCCACCCTGGCACAAAGTGCTTCACTTTACACTATTATTGGTTATTTGGTCTTTGAAAATCCATGGCTAAACATGGTAGAACTTTTTTCCCCTCTTACCCCATGATCAGGTTTCTGTTATTCAGTTCACTTACCATTCCCTGGCGCAGGATGAGAGTAGTGTAAGCTGACCACCGGAATCACGTTAGCCTGACTTAACCTCTTTTAGTTTTCTGTTCACAAGTGGAAAATGCTAATTTATGCTTGATGGCTTCCTAGCGCCAGGCTGGATCAAACGATCCTTGTGGCAGATCGGAGGGATTAATCAATGACTCAGTACTTTATGCCTACAAAATGCAGTAATTCCACTTAATGCAGTAATTGTACGTCATGTGAAGCACTTTGAGACATCCTCCCAATGTAACAATAACAATCCTTGCATCTAATATGGTGCTTTTCACGTCTTCTAGACATCTCAAAGCCCTTCACAGAATATACTGTAAAGTGCTATATCAAATGCAAGTATAATGTATGCAGGATATCTTTTACATTTTTTATAATTTGAAGCTAATTTACAATCCTCTTCAACATCAGATTATGGAACTTTTTGTTTTGTTATAGAAAAACCTTGAAGGTGGAATTTAAGTAAACCACAACAACAAATTACATTTGTATAGCTCTTTTCATGTCAGCAGGATATCCCAAAGCACTGGACAATCAAGGATTTGGACCCAAGCTGGTGGTTGGGATCAGGGGATATGGAGGGCAGGGAGGGTAGAAATAGGAGGTTGGCCAAAGGCGTGGTTGAAGAGTAGAATCTTGAAGAAGGCAAGGGAGGGAGCAAAGTGAAGAGATTGTGGGATGGAGCTCCAAAGGTAAGAGAACAGAGGCCCAATCGGCAATGATGGGGCAGGCCAGACGGGTGCCATGGAGCAGATCGATCAATTATTCAGCGTCACTGTGCTACTTTTCTTAACACAAAAGATTGAACAGCATGTTACTTAAAAGTTCAAATTATTGTTTTTATAGGTGCTCAGATTGTTGGAGTGAACTGCCATTTTGACCCTACTATTAGTCTCCAAACTATGAAGCTTATGAAGAAAGGTTTAGATGCTGCAAAACTCAACGTACATTTAATGGTGCAACCTGTTGTTTTCCATACACCCGATTGCAGCACCCAGGGATTTATTGATCTGCCAGAATTTCCTTTTGGTAAGTTTTTGATGTTCCTTAGAATGGCGTTTTAATGTGACAATTTGTTATTGCTTTTACATGGAAAGTATGTACAGTTCTTTACAACTGAGCAGTAAAAACACGATTATCCTTCAACCAAGGATTGATTTGGCCCTTCAATTCGAATGGCCTAATGTTCCTAATTCTAATTTTAAATTTTTTAAAAAAAAATACTGAAAACATTACTGAACTTGGCAGAATATTTGGGCAGGCATAATTGCAATCTTGGCAAAGCAAAATTGTTCAGCCAGATTTGATACTAAGTGTGGGATAGAGACAGAGCTGCAAATTAAGTAACTTCAAAAATTGAATTGTGCGACTTAACACTGTTTTTGTTTTGAAAAAGCTTTGGAGTCCCGAGTTTCTTCCAGATGGAGCATTCAGAAATTTGCGAGAGAAGCATACAATCTGGGAATCAGGTACATTGGCGGCTGCTGTGGATTTGAGGCCTATCACATCAGGGCGATAGCGGAGGAGCTCTCAGCTGAGAGGGGCTTCCTTCCCCTAGCTTCAGAGAAACACGACAGCTGGGGGTCTGGCCTCGCCATGCACACCAAACCGTGGGTGAGAGCAAGGTACGAACAGCTTACTACAGAATGTTAGAATACGGATAGTGAGTATATGAAGAAATTATCTGTTGAGCGTATATCCTATTCTGAATAGCCGAGTAGCTGGAATGAACTTGACATTTTTTGGTGGTGGGAGGCAGAGGAGGGGACAGCCAAATACATGATTCACATGGAAACTCATCACCATGCTTAACACTATGCAAACCAGACTGAGGGTGCCACCTATGCATTGAGCTTTCCCTTGTTGGAATGGAATGCGTACTCACTCTGGAGAGATGCACTTTGCTTATCTGATTCCAATGAGTATTAAGCACAGGTTGTCAAGAGTCAAGGCTTGAGAACCTCAGAATGTGCATTGCAGTTTTGCGGATTTTATCAGTGAAAGCCAACAATACTTTTACAAGTGATAGAACAGAAGGACAGAGAAGGCAAATTTAAAGTTGGTTTACCATAGCGAAGCACATCTCACCTTCCGGAGCAAACAGATGCTACAATCAGCACCTGGGGACGTCCTCCCAACGTGAAAGGAGCTCTATAAATGTAATTTTGTGTTGTTGTTGTTGTTGAAGCAAATGTTGACCCAAAAGTAAGAAATCCTGCAGCTCTGAACAGATATGTTATGGAGCTGTTTCTGATTCTTTCCTAAATTACTTGGTAATTCATTCCTAATCAATTTAATTATTCCTAAGAATAAACCTATTATTGAGATATTGGAGAGACAGATAGATATCAATGTATGAACACTAACCTCTGCAATATGGTTTAGAAGTAATTCAGAAAGCTTATTTTACAGACATTTGAATTGAAGAAAATTCTAGTGTCGAAATAAAATACAATTGCTCTCCTAATTTAGTCCACAAAAGATTAACATGAAGAATATAGTAGATCTGAGATTTCAATGAGTCTGGTTTGGGCTCGCTGTTCAAGATATTTATAGATTTTGTTGTGTCCAAACAAGCAGCACAAAGTAAAACGGGTCCTTTGTTTATCCTTGTTTCACAGAGGCCGGAGGGACTATTGGGAGAAAGTGGTGCCTGCAAGTGGCCTGCCGTATTCACCCTCTTTATCCAAACCAGATGACTGGAAAATGACCAGGAAAGATCTGATGCAGAAAACAGATGGTACAACTGAGCAACAACAGAAAGAGTTGTTTGAAAAGCAAAAGGCTGAGACTCAAATATCAGCATGGTGCACCTTGGAAAAAATACTAAATAGATTTTAAAAGAACTCTTTAGTCAAAAAAAACCCAAATGGCCTTGCATTAATCATTAAAGAGTTCATTAAGTTCATGTATCTATCCACTTGAGATTTTACGTCTTTGCAATTTTGCAGACTAAGCTAAACATGTAAAAATATTGAACTACATACTATAGTTTAACGAAGCAATATTCCACAAATGGTGTTCCAGACCAGCAATTTGAAAGTAAATGTGTTGCTTTTTTCAGTCACACTGTACTGGGTTAATAAATTTATGTTTTTGGTAATGCTCAATAAAGCAGAAATACCAACCTCAACCAGGACTCCCATCACGTCTCTTGAAAGGGAATTGAAGTTATATTTGAAAAAGAATGTCAAAGGGTTATGGAATGTCAAAGGGAATGGGCTATGGAGTGGGACTAAATGTAAAGTATATTTCAGAACCAGGACAGGCACAATAGCTTGAAGCCCTGTTTCTGTGTTATCAGATGGTATGTACCTGAACTTTACCTGAGCTCCAACAACAACAACTTCGATTTATATAGCGCCCTCCACGCCGGACGGCGTCTCAGAGCACTTCACAATAGCGGATCCCGGGACCGAGCCAGGGGCAGGAGCAGAAAGGTGATCAAAAGCTCGGTCGAAGAAAAAGGTCTTCAACTGTGACCTGAAACTGGGAAGAGAGGGGGTGAGGCAAAGGGAGTAAGGAAGAGAGGTCCAGAGCCTCAGGGCGTAGTGGCTAAAGGCACGGCCGCCGAGGGTGGAGCGGAGGATTCGGAGGACATGGAGGAGGCCAGACCCAGAGGAGCGAAGGCTCCCAAAGCAATGCACAGTGGGCATGCTAGTGTCTGGCCAGACCACTTTCATCTCTTACAGTAAAATACTCGTTTTCATTTATGTAGCCCTTTCAAATCAGGAGAACGTCTCAAGGCGTTTGCTTAATAGTCCTGGCTTGGCACCCTACCTGAGGGTGGGAGCCGAGGATTAGGGGAAGAGAAAGATGACCAAAGACATAGGTCTTGAGATGGACCCTGAAAGAGCTGAGGGAGGAAGGGAATTGGAGGGACTTGATAGAGTTCCAGAGAGTATTGGGCAGATAGGCTGAAAGGCTGACCACCAACGATGGGGTGGGGGACATACAACAGGCTACTGCCCGTTGAGCAACAATTCCTATCTACCCCTGTTGGTAAGGAAAACTATATGATGGTATGATGGAGAGGTTGGAGGAATGTAGTGCATTCACTATCTTACGTGATATCATTGGGAGCTACAAAGTGTATGAAGGCACTTCCCACCGAGGTAAAACTGAGGGAATCACCCACAACTTGCCACTATCGGGTGGAGTTGAAGTACCATAGACTGAGACCTCCCGCCTGGTGTGAGGACACTCAAGAAGAGGAGAAGGAGAAAATGCCTCAACAACAACAAAAATTACATTTTCCAGCACCTTGGGATATCCTCCAGAAGGAAAGAAATCTCAAACATATCAATATAATATAATAATCCTTGCGTTTGATATACGCCTTATAGCATTGAGAGGTTCAAAGCACTTCAGAGACTATACTATAAAGTGGATTTGACTATATTTTATACTGCAGTACTGTATAAACTACAATTTAGATTATAAATTGCTTCACAGGATCTACTGTAAAATATAGTGACTACCTGTATTATGTAGCTGAGTACCTCTCCCAATTTGCACATTGCAAATATCACACAAACAGCCGCAAAGTGAGTAAACAAGTAAGTATTCAATCACCCAGGAAAGTTAGAACTTGGAGGAAATATTACTTCAACTCGATATCACTGATATTCAAACTAGTTTTGCCAGTTTGATCCGGTTGCACAAAGTTTTATTTCTAAAATGAAGTTACCATTCAGCAGCTGTTATTTTTAGCAGTTGCTCATTAAGAGCATTAAGTTGCTATCTCCTGACAGAAAAATGGCTTTTGGCAAAATTAAACAGAAAATATTCTGCAAAGGTTGAGTCCAGTGGTCAAGTTCTTGTGTTGGCTTGGAGGAGGGCTGTGTGGAAAACAGGGAAAACTAAATTATGAGTTCTGAGTATCATAGAATCTTATGGAAAGCCTGGCTAAAAAGAAGTGTTATTTAGCTTCAGAAATGAACTGCACCTGACAGTTGCAGTAAAATGAAGAGATCCTCCAATAGATAAATTACACTTCCTTAAATCAGCAAATAACCTGTACATATAGACATTTTATGATGACTCAACATCGTTGTGTGTCGGCACCTGAGACCCTCACAATCTTCAGTTTTAACTTCATTGTCTTAGGAACAACCAACACCTTGTATTTATACAGCATCCCTAACGCAAGGGAGTGCTTAAAATGCAGGATTGTGCAGAATTTTGCGGGGAATTTCTTAAATTCATTTTGGTATTCAAGTTTTTTTTCAAATCTCCATTAAAATATCACTTGCTCTGGCTTTTACAGTGAGTACAGGAAATACTATTGAGAGACATACCTCACATTCCCCAGAAAGGCCGAACATTAAAGCTGTTAATGTTTTATGATGTCTTCCTGAGATTGACCAGGAGGGAGCATCATTCACTGAGGAAAATGCAATGGGAGAATGTATACCAAACTGTTTTCACAGTAAATTAAGTTGGAAGACCTTACTACTCTGCATCACATGTATTATGTCTCCCTAGATGAGACTTTAAATTCTTTGATTTTCAATTCATCTCGAACGAAAAAGTTAGGTACGGGTTGGGGAAGATATTCAGTCATGCACTGGTGTATTAATTGTGCGATTAAAGTACAGTGATCTTTGCAACACTGTGTTTCTTTATTCAAATGTCCTCTATGTGCTGAAACAGTATTTTGTATTCCACTCAAGTAATATATAAATAAGTAAAGCTATTACAGTACAGTAGTTACCAGTAGTACCAATATGTAGGTCCATTAGAGGGCCAGTACTGAAATCTGTGCTATACATTTTTATGATTCCATTTTTTTTTCAGTCAAATTAGCAAATGTCAATAAATACAAGAAAAACAATTTCAACTTGATTTAGCTAATAATAATCCTTGCATTTGATAAAGTGCTTTTCGCTCTAGACTTCTCAAAGTGCTTCCCAGAATATTCTATATATTCTTTATACTGTATGCCTCTCTGCCCCCACACTCTAGGACTCCATCCCACAATCCCTTTGCCTCGCTTCCTCCCTTCCTCCTTCAAGGCTTGTCTCAAGACCGTCCTCTTCGACCTTGCCTTCTGCTGCCCTCCCAACACTCTCCCTCCCCTCCTCGCTCTCGCCCGCCCCAATCCGCCTACCCTGCCCTTGCTCAAGCCCCGATTAGGGTCCGGCGATATATCGATATATCGCTAAAACCCAATATAATTTTCATATCAATACGCCGATATAGGCATTTCAAAAATATCGATATATCGAAAAACCTGAAAATATCAATATTTCGGTATATCTCGATATGAGCCCATCGATATATCTAAATCGGAAAATTTCCATATCGACGGACCCTAGTCCCGACCTGACTGTTCAGTGCCTTGTGACGTCTTCCCTACATGAAAGGCACTCAAGAAATGTGATTTTGTTGTTGTTGTACTGTGAAGTGAATTGACTGTGTATATGTGGGCGAAATGCAGCAGCCAATTGCACACAGCAGTTTCCACAAACAGTCATGGATTGAAATGAACAATTTTTTGTTGAGGGATTATTATTAGGCGTGTGGAGTAGGGAAACTTGTCCAATGTTTCACCCTGCCTGGAATTGAACCCAGGTCTCTCACTTGTAAGGCAAGTACTCTAACCACTGAGCTACAGGACTCCAAGTCTAGACAGGGTAATTCCCACTTTTTTTAAGTCAAAATGTTATATAACCCTCTATCTCTAAAATGCTGCTTATTTAAAATCCATGAACTTGTTCCCATGGTTTTATAATAATAATCCTTTCATTTTATATAATTTTTACATCTGGGAGCCTTTACTATTACAACCATTATTGTACAGTATTTTGAAAATATCCTAATGGATGAAAATTATTGTCACATCATATCTGTTAGGAAATAATTCAGTCAATAATAATTAGTGACTGAAACATCTCTTGTTGTTGGCACAAGGATTTGGCTCAATGCCAGACAATGCCTTTGATCATCACCATCTTGTTTCCTTGAGCAGCCATTGCCAGTTGTCAGAATTAAAAATGTCCCAAATCTTTATTATCTACTTTTATCTGTACTCTGCTTGAGATTGCGAGCGAGCTATGTGAAACTTAGTAAGGTACAAAAACCATGAAAATAAATCGATTGCATAAACATTCTTGGAAAATCTCCATAAACTGACAAGATTATTAATAATTCATACAAGTGTTCAGACAATAGTGATTAAGAACGGTACCCTTTCTATGCAACCCTACAGAACATTTTATATACAGCCATAAAGAAGATAGGATATTATAATATAATATCCTAAGCACATGATGACACAGAATAGTTGCTACAAGACATGAGGCTTCAGGCCAGGAGACTCCAAGTCTGTATTCTATTTACAAGATCACAAGAGAGGTTTGGATGAAGAACTCCCTTTAGCCTATTTCATTTCACTCTTCCAGAAAACCCATCCTCCCATCCTCCATTCACTACAACAAGCTTTTATTTTTAAATGAGTTCAATGTCTTCGATCACCCTTCCTTATAATCTGTTCCAGTCATTAGCTATCCCCATGTAAAGAAATATGACATGGAGTATGACATGAAATTGTACTTTGCAACCCAAAACCTGTGACCTCTTGTTCTGTTGGCTCACTAACATGTTCTGGGTTTACTTTCTGAATCCCAATTAAAATTGTATATAACTCTATGAGGTTCCCTATGAGATAAGCTGTAGGTATGATTCCATCCTTTTTTTTGTAAATGGGAACCACAATTAATTGCTTTCTGTTGGAACCCTATTATAGGTGACTGACTCCTGCATAATGTGGATCTCCTGCTCTTGTCTCTCTGGGTACCACAGTTCATTGTTTCAGGGGATTTGTTAGTTTTCAGCCCATTGAACCGATCTGGAACCTCAGCATCACTTATGTCAAAGTCCAGAAGCTCAAACGATGCATTTCTTGATGTTGACATAATTTAATATGTTGACTATCTACTGCTTCATTCTTTTTTACAATCCTGTTTGAATCTCTTAGAGTTTTAATATCTTCCCCGACGTACTCCCAACGTGAAAGGCACTCTATCAATATAGTTTTGTGGTTGTCGTCATTGTACTGTTGTAATATTGAAAGAATATTTTGGCATGATGTTTGACATTTACTATTATGTCCCTTTCTGCTTCTCACTTAGCTCCCCTAATCCTGTTTATATGTCTTTCTGCACAGAGCTGTATTCAGCCCCAAATCAACAACAACAACTTTGATTTATATAGCGCCCTCCATGCTGGACAGCGTCTCAGAGAGCTTTGAAATCACATAGTATGTTACTGTATACTGTATTGTTCTTCTCGCGAACAACATCAACATAATCGTGAAGTAGTTCATTCAAGATCTATACTCATGAGTCTATCTGGATCGATTTTAAAGTTCTCATCCTCACCTTCAAATGCGTCTGTGACCTTGACTCGCCCCACCACTTCTACAGCCCCAGTCACTTTGGCCATTCACTCTATTCTGCCAACTGTCACTCTCTCTGTCCACCATTGTGGCTGTGCTTTCAGACTATGACTATATTACTACCCCAAGTCTATGGAACTCAATTGCTCTATCTGGCCTCCTCCATCCCCATCTTCAGATCACATCTGAAGACCTTCTGTCCTCTTCGCCTGTGCCCACAGTGACCTCCCACCTCTTCTTAGCTCAGCCTCAAGGTCCGTCATGATTAAGTGCTCTGAGTTGCTTCCCCACTTGAAGGGCGTTGCAGTATATAAATTCACTCATATAAAGTGTTGTTGGCTTCTGTACCTCTCTACCTCAGCCTGGCTGAGTGTCACGAGAAAAGAAATAACTGGAAACACTCAGCAGGTCAGGCCGCATCTATGGGGAAAGGAAAGTGAGTCAATGTTATGGGCCTATGTTACTTCGTCAGGCTGAATATTAGCCTGGCTTAGTTGGTGGCGCTCTCACATCTGAGTCAGGACTAGGAACTCATATGCACCAGGCTGATGCTCCAATGCAGTTCTGGAGTGTGCTGCATTGTTGGAGGTGTTATCCTTCAGGGAAGACATTACGCAATGGCCAAACCTGCCTGTTCATATAAACTTTAAAGAACTCATGGCACTGTTTGAAAGGCAGAGGATTTTGTTTCCATTGTCCTGGCCAACAATCCGCCAAATAAAATCGGACATTCACTTTCATGGCTGTTTGTAGGACATTGCTGAATGCAAATATGGCTGCCATGTTGGCCTACAAAAATACAGTCTTCACAATAAATCTTATAAAGTGCAATGAGACGTCATCCTGATGCAAAAAGCGCAATATTAAATGTAAAGATTATAACGATTATTATCACCAACACCCCATCTCACTTCTAACTCAGGCTCCACTCCATCTCTGTGAATTACGTGAAAATATCCTCCCTTTGTGAAAGGTGGTATATAAGTGTAGATGGTTTCACAATTAGGAAAATCATTTATAGGCTAAAATACTGCATAATTAACGTATTAATACAATCATAGATTTTTTAGCACAAAAGGAGGCCATTTGGCTCATTGAGTCCGTGCCGGCCCTTTGAAAAGAGCTATTTAATGTCAAACTTGTCCTCCCCAAATAACCATCCATCTCTCTTTTAAAAGTTGCTCTCGAATCGGCCTGCACCATCTTTTCAGGCAATGCATTCTAGAATCAAACAACTTGCTGCGTGAAAAATTTCTCCTCACCTCCCCTTTGCTTCTTTTAGAAACTATTTTAAATCTTTGACCGCGAGTCACTGACACACCCACCAGTGGAAGTAGTTTTTCCCTGTTTACCCTATTGAATCCCCTTATGATTTTGAAAACCTCTATTAGGACTCCTTGTAACCTTCTCTGCTGCAATGAGAATAATCCTAGCCTCTCCAGCCTTTCCTAATATCCAAAGTCCTTCATTCCTGGTACCATCCTGGTAAATCTTCTCTGCACCCTTTCCAATGCCTTAACATCCTTCCTAAAGTGTGGTGCCCAGAACTGAACACATACTCTAGCTGAGGCCTAATCAACGTTTAATAAGGGTTAATCATAACTTCCTGACTTGTACTCTATGCCCCTATTTAAAAAGCCCAGTATGCCTTTAAAGTATCCCGAAACAGCCTTATGTACCAGTCCCTCCACCGTCAAAGATTTACTTAAATGAACCCCCACGCCTCTCTGTTCCTTCACCCCCCCTTAAGATTGTGTATCTCGCCTATATTGCCTCTCTTCATTCTTCCTCCTAAATTGCATCACCTCACATTTCTACACATTAGCCTTCATCTGCCATGTGTCTGCCCATTTTATCATTCTGTCTATGTCCTCTTACAATCTGCTTCTATCCTTCTCACTATTTACTACTCTTCCTAACTTTGTATCATCTGTAAACTTGGAAATTATACTCCCTATACCCAAGTCCAGATCATTTATATATTTTACAAAGAGGAGTGGTCCCAATACTGATCCCTGGGGACACCACTGTACATTTCCCTCCATCAGAAAACATCAGAGAGTTCACCGCAACTCTCTGCTTTCTGTCTCCTCGTCAGTTCTGAATCCATGCTGACACTGGCCATTTAATACCGTGGGGTTCTATTTTCCTTACAAGTCTCTTATGTGGCACTTTGTCAAATGCCTTTTGAAAGTCAGTGGAGTAGTAAATCGTATCAAGGTTACTTTTCAGTGGTGCAGAAGTAATATCCTAGATATCAGAGATGCAATATAAATGGAGCAATATTATTGCCTCTGGAGGCACTTGTTACCACGTCCCATAGTCTGTCCTTATTCTTCCTCTGAGGCGTGGGATCCCCATTGCTGCGGAGTGTGATGGCTGCTGTGTATTTTTTGGCCAGCGGCAAGCTGATATTGATATTGCTCCTGCTAATGAACTATCTCCAGAGATCTGAGAAGGCCAGCAGCCAGAAGAAACATGTGGTAAGGTATAAACAACTGTGGATGCACAAACTAAGATTTCCCCCACTTTCTGTTTTTCTTTCTTATTCCTAGTGTTTAGTGATGCCATTGGGAGTAGTTTTTCTTTCAACGGCATTGCTGCTGGATAAATTAAGCGATGCGTTGTCTTTAGAAGCATTTATAAAATTGTGTCCTCATTTTTGTTCTGGATCCAACAGGGCTCGAGACAGCTAGCAACATGGTGCACCTCACTCGTCTCCATTGTCTACCATCTGGAGCAGGCGAGCTGCCAGCCAACTGCAAAATGGTTACATCATGGCTTTAGTCTGTATGGAATAATAACAACAATCTTGCATTTGATATTGCATCTTCAAAACATCTCAAAGCGCATCACAGAATTGAGTGAATATAAAGTGAACTGATGTATATTTTGTGGGCAAAACATACCAGCCAATTAGTCAGTTCACTTTATATTCACTCAATTCTGTGACACAGCAAGTCTGGATTGAGTGACCAAATTATTATTAGTATTTTAAATTTATTTTTGGAAGGGATCCGCCAATCGACCAATAACCAGGTTCCCATTTACTGTGAGTAAACAGCAGCATGTGGAGTGAAAAAACTTGCCTAAAGTTTTGCCCTGCCCGGGAATCAAACCCAGGTCCTCTTGCAAGCAATCTGCTTTGCAGAATAATCCCACATCAGCCAATGAGGTGAGCAGTCAATTTATGATGAGGATAAATTACCTTTTCTTTTCAAACAGAATCTTTAACCCGAAGAACAAGCAGATAGGACTTTGGTTTAACACGTAATTCAAAGGAAGTACCTCTAACACTGCACATTCTGTCAACAACAACTTGCATTTATATAGCTCCCTTCATGTGGGAGGATGTCTTGGAACAACCCCCAGTACTGTGCTGGTGTGTTATCCTAAATTGTGAGCTCAAAGTACTAGTATGGGATATGAATCCATAATAACAACAACAAAATTACACTTGTATAGCGCCTTTCACGTCAGGAGAATGTTCCAAGGTGCCGGATAGTCATTGTTTCAGACCCGAACTGGGGCCAGGGATGGGGACGGGGGAGGGAAAGGGAAGATTTGGGGTGACCAATGGGACTGTCGAAGAGGACAGTCTTGAGACGGGACTTGAAGAAGGCCAGGGAGTGGGGGAGTCAGAGGGACTTCATGATAGAGTTCCAGAGGTTGGAGGCAGAGTGGTTAAAGGCTCACCCGACAATGGCGGGTGGGTTGGGGGACATGGAGCAGGCCAGAGCCCACTGAGCAGAGGAGGCGGGCAGGTTGGTAGAGGGTTAGGAGGTCACGGATATAGGGTGGGGCAAGGCCGTGGAGGACTTTGAATTTGAAGACCAGAATCTTGAATTGGATCCTCTGGATGTTGTGGAGCCAATGGAGTTGGGCGAGGATGGAGGAGATGGGGTCACGAAGCTTGGAGCGGTAGAGGACTCAGGCTGCAGAGTTCCGGAGTTCTACAAGATCTTATGCAACTCAACACGCTTTTTACATGATTTGCATAATGTGCACTTTGAGACGCTGATAAGATGTGGAAAGCGCTATATAAATGTAAGGATTATTATTACCGTGACTGTCACCAAAGGCATTGGGGGTAGAGTGGCTGAAGGCTTGCCTGCCAATGGTGGGGCGGGTGGGTTGTGGGACGTGGAGCAGACCAGAGCCGGCTGAGCAGAGGGGCGGGCACAATCATTTAACCCAGAGGAACGAGTGCCACCAGTTAAGCTAAAATAACACCGAACAATAACGACAATAATAATAATCCTAAAATGAGAAAGATGCAGGTGAAATTTGAACGAATCTCAGATTCACACTTGTACAAACAATTCAATATTACCTCTGGTGTTTTAGATTAGTCCGAGGAATAGCAAGAGGATCCTATCACCGGCAGCCGGTGTGCATAATCAAAAAGAGAAAAGAGAGTATAAGGTAGAACTACATACTGTAGATAGTGAGTTGAATTGAAAGTGAAGCCAGATAAATTAAGTGTTTCATGCATCTCGAAACAAAAATATAAACTGTTTTGACTATCGCTCCTTCCTCATGTTTTTATTGAGCAGGTGGGAGACGCCACCTAATGATGATTGTTAGGGTTTCTCACAGTCCCAGAGTAGACGGATTCAGGTCTAAGTAATCCTAACTGGGAGATCACTTATCTTTGTCTCTGTATTCTTAATATCTTTCATTTCTAAGCAATTATTAGGCATTCCTTGTTAGCTGTGCAAAAAATATTTAGTTCCTTTCATCCCTATCCTATTTTCTTGTTTACTTGAAGTACATTTATTTCACTATGAGTTAGGCATACTGAGGAGGCCAAGATCTCCTCTAGTGTTAAGAGGAGATCTTGGACATTTTTATTTCATGGAGCCAGATGCAATCCTTTTCCAACTTAATTTAAATGTAGCTAAACAGTCCTAGCTAAAGTTACCAGTGGGGGTGGTGCGGTGGCAAAAGCTATTAAATCATGTTCAACCTAATTAATAACAATCCTTGCCTACCAAAAACAGGAACACTGGGAATAGAGCCATTGGCAGACAGAATGTTTTGCTGTAAGAGATGTGTGCTGATCTGAATGCTAGGTTTCTATGTTATTATGGCCCTCACAAGTTCTCAAATATCTACGTCTATTTTCAGAATAAGGAATTTCAGCCCTATGAACTGAGAGCTTCTCAGAACTGAGAGTTTAGATGTTAAACAACCCATGACACTATTTGTGGAGTCCTATAGCTCAGTGGTTAAAGCACTCGCCTTACAAGCGTGAGACCTGTGTTTCGAATCCAGGCAGGTCAGGGTGAAACTTTCGGCAAGTTTCCTTACTCCACGCGCCTAATAATAATCAGTCCAAAAAAGCCTATAATAAATTGGTCATTTCAATCCACGACTGTTTGTGGGACACTGCTGTGCACAATTGGCTGCCACATTTTGCCCACAAATATACAGTCAATTCACTTTACAGTATGTTCTGTGAAGAGCTTTGAGACGTCTAAAAGAAGTGAAAAGCGCTATATCAAATACAAGGATTATTATTAGTATTGTAGTATTATTATTATTATTATTTGAAAAGCAAAGGGAGATTTTCCAAATAATTTGTCCAATAAATCCTCCAGTTAAATTGATCATTCACCTGATCATTTATGTGGCTGCGTGCACATTCTCAGACACTATTTCCTATAAATACAACTTTGCAGGAAAATTCTTTCAGACTTTTTACATGATAAGATTGTATATTCAATAAAACATGTATTATTATTGAGAAATGTAATAAGTCTCAGACAAAAAATAATATGAAAGTAGCTTAACTCTTTCATGACACTATTAGAAGGTAGTACAGTTGATGTAATATATATGGATTTTCAAAAGGCTTTGATAAAGTGCCACATAATAGACTTGTTAGAAAAATTGAAACCCATGGTTTTAAAGGGACAGTGGCAGCTTTCTGTTGGCTGTTTGTGGGAAATTGTTGAGTTCTGCAATTTCGTCTTTCTTGTTTGTGGAACAACCCTATCTACAGTGTCCCAATTTGATAGAATGACATCTAAAGTTTGCTACACAGAGGGTAGTTAGAACGTGGAATTATTTAGCATAAACCATTAATTTTTTCAAAACGGTATTTGATAAATGCTTGACAAAGAATATTAAAAGATATGAGGAGCGAGCTGGAGAGTTTGTATAGATGAATTCCCCTTGGCAACAGAAGGCAACTCATTAATTTTATAGAATGTCTTTTTTACTTACCAGTACAGAATGGTGATAGGCAGTCTAACAAGCTAAACAATCTTGTATCTGCTTTATTGTGCTCTCTACGATACTGTTCTATTGGCCTCTTGATTCATTTGGGTTTCACTACCCTGTATCTTTGAAGTATTTATATTCCATCTTTAGACCTGTTTTGATTTCTTTACTCACTGGTATTTTATTCCTACTAGGAACGTATAGTATTAACTTTCCACCTCTTTTAAAAGAGTTGGTTAAAAAAAATCTATTTTGCTTCTACTACTGTATTTACATTCAGTTTCCGAGTTAATGCTCCCTACATCTCCTCTCAGCTTACAGGTTATTCCTGTAGGTACCAGCCTCTGTAATAGTTACTTTTGATTTTAGTCTTCAATACAGAATTAGATTTATCTATATAATACACTGGAGCTCGAGTTGTTCATGCAGGTTACTGCTGATCCAGTTCTGCTGGATTGCTGAACAAAAACTGTAACTGAGCTCTGCTTCTCATCTGCTAAAATAAGTCAGTTAAAACTATTTATCAAAAAATATACCCCTCCTTTCTTAGTTATATTGTACTTGGTCTCACCACATTGCTGTGTGAAATTCAAATCCCTTATGATGATCATGTTAAGATATCCTCTCTTACTTGCCTAAAGAACACTTATCCATTTGATCACCTTGACTATAGACATAGACATCGTCAATTTTTATACTGCTGCCCTAAATTGTGCTCTATGGTGACAGACAAGCAGGCAGTTTGATTCATGTCTGCTCCACCATCTGTCTGTGTCTTCAGTTCTGAACTGCATTCCTGTTAAGAATTTTATTTATGTAATTCACTTTCTGACCTCACTTGAGAACTACTCTGCCTATTGTCGCTAACTGACACAAAAGTAAACGTTGAGGTCCAAAAACATTTTTTAAATACTTTCTCCAGTACTTTTCCAGATTACTGGACCAGGATCAATCATCTTAGGAATCTTTTCATCCTGACCTAAAACTCACTGTCCCAGACGGAAAGGAAAATGTTTTCTTATTTTGTGGTTATGTCAATTTCACTTGCATCCTCACTCAGCTCCACCCATCCCCCAAAGGATTCAATTCAGAATACAGGTTCTTACTTTCAAATCACTCCACAGCATCATCCAACCCTATGTGTGTGGCCTGTCTGAAGCTTTCAGCTATTTTTGTCCCCGTTCTCTGGAACTTCACCCCCAGAATCCCTCCGCCATCTTCCCTTCCTCTCCACCTTCAAGACCAACATAAACAGTTGTCAGGCTGACACCTGTCACCCCCAAGCTCAGGCTCCCAGTCAATTGTTTGAAGCAATTTGAGACGTCTTCTTGCCATGAGTTTCCATCTTTTAGCCATTTTTCTTATTTTAGCTCAGCTTTATAATCTTTGTATTTTTTTTTCCACCCAATTTCCTTTTCGTTAAGTTTTCACTGTTGAATGTCACTTCTACTTTCCCCTCGCCACCCCCCCACCACCCTCTCACCCCATCTCTCCCTTCTCTCATTCCCTCTCTCCATCACCAGATCATTTTTTTCCCTCTTTTTAAGTTGATGGTGAACTGTTTTCCAAACAAGTTCTTGCTTTTGGTGTAGTGCCGAGACAGCTCATAGCACTCCACACAGAATTTCTATCAAGTTTTAGAGATAGCATATATCTAGGCTGCCAATTTACACACAGCAAAATCTAACAAACAGCCTTTGATGTGAATGGCCATTAATTCAGGAGGATTGTTGGCCAGGATGTTCACAAGAAGAAACTCCCTTTGCTTCTTTGGACAAGTCTGTCAAACATTAACATCCACTTAAACAGGCAGAAATGACCTCAGTTTAATGTCTCATCTGAAGCATAGTACCTCCAACAATCCAGCTCTCCGCCCAGTATAGTATTGTAAAACGTTCTGATCCATATGTGAAAATGCTACCAACTGAGCCAAGTTAACACAACTTGAAGCACAAGATGCATGTTAAGCATATGGCAATCACTTTGGGCCAAATTGACAGTGGTTTGAACTACAGTACTGTATAATGAAGGCTACATGGTTACATTTGACTGTGGTTTCTTAGGCAATGTATCCCTTATCCCCTCCCTTCCCTCTGGCCCCCGGTTCTCAGCTCTGGTCTGAAGCAGTAACTGTCCAGCGCCTTGGGACGTCCTCCTGACGTGAAAGGTGCTAAACGTTTGTAATTTTGTTGTTGTTTAAAGAATACACTTTACTAAAGTAATCTGGATCAATATTTGTAGGCAAGATATGAAATGAGGGAAAAACATATGAATGTAATGAAAATATTCATTACATTAGATGGGTAATATGGGTAAAAACACTATAGTTTCACACTATCATTGCTGAGGCTGGCTCTTGAATAAATGCTTAAATAAAATTAAGATCAAAGTATGTGGACAAAGAGTGAAGGGATGATATTGAGTGCAATGATGGAGCAAGCACTGGCATGAAGGATCCAATGGCCTCTTTTTTTTGCTGTAAACATGTTATGATTTACTTTTTTGTTTATTGTTGCTTCTCTTTGTTCCCATTTTATCTTTTCTCTTTTCATTCACTTAGCTTGTTGGTTTGGTGAGTAATCCTTTCCTGTTGGTCTAAAAGAGAGTAATACCGTACGGTATTGTCATAGAACTGTACATTGCTCCATTAAAGCCACGAGCTGCACTTTAAATACCCATCTGCCATCATCTGGTGGCAGGGATAGGGTACTGCAATACATATAGTGTATAATGTACTCTCAATATTGGTTACGGTTGCATGCAAATTTGGATGACAATTTTCAGTAATTATAAAACCAAATTTTACAGAATTCACATTGTTCTATTTGTGAGTTACACTATAGAAAGGTGTGGTGTTGTTATTGTTACACAAGGAGGTAAACCCACCATTATAATGTCAAACAAATCTTTCATGTTGGTGGCTGATGCTGTGAAAGAATTTGTGAGCAGCAGTGTCGTAAAATTTCCACTGAATGTTTGGTTGTAGGTTACACCCAGTTTTTTTTAAAAAAAAACATCATCCCATCAAGCAATTTTTTTCTATTTTTAAACCAACCAGGGAGGAGAGAAGGAGAGAGAACAACTAAATGATGTAACTAAGCCAAATTGGTTGGAAGCTTGACATGAAGCAGGATATGGAACTAGCAGAATAATGAGTGACAACTGAGTCAGGGAGCAACGTTTTGAAATCTACTTTTTTATATATATGAATGGGACTTTTGAACATTCGTTAGACAACAGTAAACTCGTGACACACTACACACTGCTTTGGATGGCTGGAGAGAGGTAGTTCTTTTGATCCTGCTGCTAAGAACAATCTACCAACAATTGCATTACATGGCAGTGGGCTTGAAAGGTAGTTTTCCCTCCTTATAAATACTGCTAGAAATTCCACCTAGGTCTAGATTTACCCTGTTTATTTAGCAATTCAAAACATCCAGAACTTGGCAAATTCTTAAATTCAGTCTTAATGTTGAAGCCTTTTTCCGGTATAGAAAACCGGCATTGAAGTTAAGACTGAATTCAACAATTTGCCAAATTTTGGACAGAAAAGGTATGTTAATAGAGTAAATCTGCACTTAAGTGGAATATCTCTGCAACAATTCACTGATTCTGATCCTTTGCATGTATATGATAGTGTATATGTATCATAAAATGAATGGTTGATTAGAGAGAAAACCCTTTTAAAAACATTTTCAACAACAACTTGCCCTTCTCATGGAGCAGTGTCTTGTAGCACTTAACAACAACAACAACAACAATTTACATTTATAGAGCGCCTTTCACGTCGGGAGGACGTCCCAAGGCGCTAAACAAGAGGCGTGTGACCCGAGCTGGGAGGGGAGTGTTTGGGAAGGGGTGAAACACGAAGGGGAGGTAAAAGAGTTCGGGGTGGAACAAAAGGCACGATCGAAGAGGAAAGTCTTCAAATCGGCCTTGAAAGAGGAAAGGGAAGAGGCGAAACGGAGGGATTGAAGGATGGCATTCCATAAGGTGGGAGCAGAGAAACTGAAGGCCCGGCCTCCGATGGTGGGGCGGTTCGGGCGGGGGGCTTGGAGCAGGCCAAGTCCTGTTGAACGGAGGGTCCGGGTGGGCGTGTAGGGGGAGAGTAGATCGGCTAGGTAGGATGGGGCAAGGCCGTGCAAGGCCTTGTAGGTGAGGACGAGGATCTTAAATTCGATCCTCTGGAGGATGGGGAGCCAGTGGAGACGGGCGAGGGTGGGGGTTATGTGGTCACGGAGGCGGGTGCGGGATAGTACACGGGCTGCAGAGTTTTGGATGGCCTGCAGCCTATGAATGGAGGAACTGGGGAGGCCGATTAGGAGAGAATTTCCGTAATCCAGCCGTGAGGTGATGTACGCGTGCACGAGTGTTTCGGCAGCGCGGGGGGTAAGATAGTTGTGGAGCCTGGCAATGTTGCGCAGATGGAAATAGGCGGTGCCAGTCAAGGCGCGGATGTGGGGGAGGAAGGAAAGTTTTTGATCGAACATGATGCCGAGGTTCCTGGTTGGCTTTGTGAGGTGGAGAGTACAGCCTTGGATGTTGAGGCTGGCAGCGCCCGATGTGCGGAGGCGCTGGCTTGAGCCAATCAGGAGGGCCTCGGTCTTACTCACGTTCAATTGCAAAAAGTTGTCCCTCGTCCACGATTCGATGTCGGACAGACATGCTGTTAGAACATCGATCGTCTGGGGGTTGAGGGATGAGGCAGAAAGGTACAACTGGGTGTCATCCGCATACATGTGGAAATTTACCCCATGTCTGCGGATGACGTCGCCCAGGGGGAGCGTGTAAAGGGTGAAAAGAAGGGGACCGAGGACAGAGCCCTGAGGGACGCCGTGGGAAACTGTGCGGGGGTTTGAAGAAAAGCCATTGGAAGCAACAAAATGTAAACGATGGGTCAAATAAGAGTGGAACCAGTCAAGGACTGTGCCTTGAAGGTTGAGGTGGGAGGAAAGACGTTGAAGGAGGATGGTGTGATCGACTGTGTCGAACGCAGCAGACAGGTCAAGGAGGACGAGGAGGTTATTGTCAAGATGACAATTAATGAAATGACACTGCCAAGTTTAAATTAACAACATGAAATTTATTTTGACATACAGAAATTGCGCATTCTTACAACATGGAAGAACACGGAAAATATACAAAGATGAAATGGTATTTTAATCAGAAAACAGCCAAGAACCTGTATCCTTGTGATCTGATTATTTCCACTGGTCATCAAATCAGTTACAAGAAGGCACAAATGTGCCTACAAAAATAAAACCATGTGAGTTCTCCAAACCAGTCAAGATAAATATACTGTGGAGTCCTGTAGCTCAGTGGTTATAGCACCCACTTTGCAAGCGAGAGACATGGGTTCAATTTGAGGCAGGGTGAAATTTTACGGAAGTTTCCTTACTCCACACACCTAATAATAATCCCTCAAAAAAACAACAATAATTTGGTTACTCATTCCATGACTGTTTGCGGGGACACTGCTGTGCGCAATCGGTTGCCACATTTCGTCCACATACATACAGTCACTACACTTAACAGTTTTTTAAAAAATGTACAGTAATAAAATGAAATGAAACATATAGCCACTCTAATCATAAGATAAGAACATGAGAAATGGTAGCAGGAGTAGAGCACTCAACATAAGAACATAAGAATTAGGAGCAGGAGTTGGCCCCTCAAGCCTGGCGCATCTTCTAATCTAACTCCACCTACCTGCCTTATTCCCATATACCTTAATCCCTTTATCCACAAGAGATCTATCAATCTCAGTCTTGAATATGTTCAAGGACTGAGCATCTGCAGCCCTTTGGGGTAGAGAATTCCATAAATTCACTACCCTCTGAGTGAAGTTTTCTTCAACTCAGTGTGAAAGGGCTGACACCTAATTTTAAGACTGTGACCCCTGGTTATAGATTCTCCAACCAGGGGAAACAGTCTTCCACTATCTACTCTGTCATGCCCCTTAATAATCTTATAGGTTTCTATAAGATCACCTCTGGTTCTTCTATATTCTAGACATTAGAGGCCTAGATTGCTCAATCTATCTTCATGGCTCATCCCCTCATCCCAGGTACCAACCTAGTGAATCTACGTTGTACCCACTCCAAGGCGAGTACATCCTTTCTTAAATAAGGAGACCCAAACTACACACAATATTCTCGGTGCGGTCTCACCAGGGCACTATACAGTTGCAGCAAGACTTCTCTACTCTTATATTTTAACCCTTTTGTAACAAACGCCAACATACTATTAGCCTTCCTAGTTGCTTGCTGTACCTGCAAACTAACTTTTTGTGACTGGTGTACAAGGACACCAAAGCCCTTCTGAATGCTAACACTATCTGGTCTCTACCCTTCTAAAAATTAATCTGTTCTACTGTTTTTAGAGGTGGATGATTTCACACTTCCCTACATTATACTTTATCTGCCACTTACTTGCCCACTCACCTAGCCTATCTATATTGCGTAGCATTTTTTTTTGTTATCCTTGGTGTTTACTCACCCTCCTAGTTTAGTGTCATCCACAAATTCTATGTACAATATTTTGTTTCGTTTTAACGACATTTTCAAATTATACAGTTATCACCGAACGCGATTTTCTTGATTGCGAATTCAACTCTACGCAAAGAAAAAAATCTTGTGTGTACACGCTGGCTTACAAATCAAAATACACAGTATATCTAGTATATTTTGTATTCCAACCTGAAATGCGTGTAGATGTTGAGTAAAACATGCCAAACAGTGGACCAGGCGGAAGTGTATATCGAGTATATCCCAATCACCCAATCATCTCATCCAATCAGCAACCGGCAGCCGTTTGGGTCCTAGACCCAGCTCACATCGGATCTTAGAGGCTGAATCTGTTCACGGTACAGGACCCGCTCGACTGTGATCAAGAGCCGCGGGACCCGCTCGATGTGGTATTAAATTGATTATTCATTAATTAAATTCATTAAGTCTCGTTATCATTACATTCTTTGTTGCAAAGTGTTATTTTAGTGGGTTTTGGGTCTGAAAATTTTGTCAAAAGAATCTCGGATTATATAATGGGACCATATGGGAAAACCCGTTCCAATTTATGACATTTCAACTTACGTGATGTTTTTCAGGAACACAACCCTGTAGTAATTTGGGGGATACCTGTATATACAAAAGAAAGGACTCAAACAAGGCTAACCCTCCAAACTATTCAATATATAGTCAGCCAATTATCTAAACTAGTTAATGGGGGCATAAATGGCATGATGGATCCTGATTGATGTCAGATGTATGGAGGCAGTACATTCAATTGGACCTCATGGGAATGTCATTGCCCTGTTGGCCACATGATTGAACTGAAAGCTGTGAGTATTTAAACCTGAGGCTGAGCCCACTCCAACCATCATAGGAAGCACTCACTTTCTGCCAAAATGGCGGGGGAGTAATTTGCTGGAGGCTTGCAGGTCAGAGCAGTTTCTTGGTTGGTTTGTTTGCTGGTGGTGGAGCTTAGCCCTGGCTGGGCTTCTGTGAGAATAATATGTGGTAAGTCTGCACTAGTGGGATCCTGGGATGGTGACAAAATTGGAACCTGTTTTTCTCTCTCTAGCATCTTTCTACACTTTGGGTTTGGCAGCACTATGTGGACTTCATGTGGGATGTCCAAACACATATGAGCCAATCTGTGGATCACATTGTAGGTTGAGACAGGAAGTTGTTAGGAACAGAGGCTGAGGTTTGATGGGGACAGGATAGGGGAGATGTTGATGGATTAATGTTGACTTGGTGCAGGATTGATACTTGGTTGAGTTTGTTCAGGGCTGAGAGTTGGTTTCTGTCAAGGCTGCTTTGAAGCAGGTCACAAAGTCAGTTTGCTAGCGACTGGCATTGTGTAGCTGCGGAGAGTCAGTTTCTATCAGCATTTAGTTGAGGGCTGAGTTGCTTTAATTGTTCAGTTGGTTCAGGGCTGAGAGTTGTTTCAGTTGATTGGATTCAGGGCTGAGTTGGTTTAGTGGTTGGGTTGACTGCTCTTTGTGAGTGAGATGGTACAATTTGTTGTATTTATGGATGAATTTCTCACACATTGCTTCATTTTGAGGTTTGACGAAAAGACTCATTTCTGTTGGTTGTTGTTTGGCTGGGATCTCCTTGGTTATTCCAAAGTTGACCTGAAGCCCGTCCATGCCTGCGAGCGACCTTGTTCACCTCTGGGCTTCACCTCAGCCGTCAACTGAAGGTACGTCTGAAACTTGCGCCGTTTTTCTTTTGCTGTGGCTCTAGCACCTTGGGATTCGTGGAACATCAGGTGAGTAATAGTGGAAATGTCACGGTGCCAACTAAAGCTATTACACTCTTTCTCTCTCTTTGGCACCTTTCTACACCCCCAAAGGTTTGGCAAGACTATGTGGACTCCATGCAGGATGTCTGACACCCGAACATATATGAGCCAATCTCTGCATCACATTGTAGGTCAAGAGGAGAAGTTGTTAAGAACAGAGGCTGAGGTTTGCTGGGGACAGGACCAGGGAGATGTTGTTAAATTAATGTGGAGCTCACAGGTCAGATTGAGGATAGAATTGATGAACACAGAATGTAGCAATATGGAGATTGAGGTTAGGTACTATAGTTACACGGTGTAAAATAAGATTTAATCATTTCTGTTACAATAATTTAAGCTGAGATAAGAGAGTAAATTTGTTTGTACTTGGAGAATGTATAGTAGCTGTGTGAAGGTTGGTTGAGTTCATTTGCCCAGAGGTGGTGTCTGCAAATCTTGGCTCAGTTTGGTGGCTGAGAGTCAGTTTCTGTTGGGGTCAGTGGTTGAGTGCTAGTTTGTTTGGTGCAGGGGCAGAGTCAGTGTCTGTTTGCTGAGGTTGGTTGTGGGCAGCTGTGGAAGGTCAGAATCTTGTCAGGCCTGGTTCAGTGCAGTTCCCTTGGGTCAGTTGCCGCCAGGGCCGGGTCGGAGCTGTTTGCATGGCTGGTTGCTAGCGACCGGCAATGTGTAGCTGCCGAAAGTTGGTCTCTGCTTGGGCTGGGTCAGTGTAGTTGCCACAAGTCTGTTCGTGTGCAGAGTGGGTTAGTGCAGTGGTTGAGTTGGTTTAGGCGGAGATTGGATCACGGTTGGGGGTTGTGTATTTGACTGAATTGTTAACTTGGCTGAGTTGGTTCTGGCCCTTGCCTTGAGTGGATGGTTGAGTCAGTACTTAGCTGAAAGTCTGTAATTGTCCTTTGGGTGGACTGTAAATCACGTGCAATGATGTTTCTCTGTGGTGGTGAAGGGAAAGAATCTGAGAACCTTGGGTAACGAGTGCTCTGTGGGATTGATCATTGTTTTTGACTGATCTTTGTGGAACAATACAATTTGTTGTATTTATGGATGATTTTTCTCACTCAGTTTCATCATTTGTAGGTTTGATGAGGGGGTTCCTTTCTGTTGGCTCTTGCTTGGTTGGGATCTCCTCAGTTATTCAGAAGTTGACAGGGAGCCTGTCCATGCCTGCAACCTCATTCACCTCTGGGCTTTATATCAGCTGACAGCCGAAGTTAAGTCTGTGTTGGTTGGAATGGTGCATTGAGGACTGAAACTCGCGCCATTTTTCTTTCGTTGTATCTTTAGAGCACCTTTGGGATTGGTAAATCAGGTGAGTGTAATAGTGGAAACCTTATGGTGGCAATTAAAGCCATTACACTTTTTCTCTCTTCGGCAATTTTCTACATTCTAGAGGTTTGGCATTTTTCTACATTCTATGTGGACTCCATGCAGGATGTCCGACATCTGAACAGATGAGTCAATCTCTGGATCACATTGTAGGTCGAGATGGGACGTTGTTCGGAACAGAGGCTAAGGTTTGATGGGGACAGGACGAGGGAGATGTTGTTAGATTAATGTGGAGCTCACAGAATGGGTTTATGATAGAGTTGGTGAGCACGGAATTTAGGAACACAGACATTGAGGTTATCCACTGTAGTAGGCACTGTAAGATGGGGTTTCATTTCTGTTACAATAGTTTGAGCTGAGAGTAAAGTTGTTTGGACTTGCCCAGAGGTCAGTGGGGGGTGGGTAGGTGTCGGTCGGTTCCGCCATTTGGCCGCAAGCCCCCCGACCCGGTACCACCAGTCGTCTTCATAATGATCCCTGCATTTGATATAGTGCCTCATCACATCTCAAAGCGCTTCACAAAATATGCTGTAAAGTGAATTGACTGTATATTTTGTGGGCGGAACAAAGCATAGATCATGATAGATTGAAACGCTACCTGAGGCAAATGAGGTCATGACCAGGGCACACAACTTTATTGCAATCTTGAAATTTTTACTTTTCACTGAGAACATTTACAAAAATTATAGTGTTGATAGTTCCCTGTAAGAGTTCATATTCTCTTATCAAAAAATGTCTGCAATGACTCGGACTTTGCATAAGCCCTATTAAATGTTATGGTCCTGACTGATACAACCTATACATATTTAGCTGTATTATTTTTTATAATAAGTGTTTTTGGATCAGTTTCATACTCTTCTGTGTTTACTGCCAAATGGTCCGGTTTAATATCCCTGAAAGTTATAGTGAATCCTGATAGTTTCCAGCAAGACAGAGGTCATGTGGCAGCTTCTTGTTGTTACTTTATTATTGAACAGCTTTAAAAATGTGAGGCTGAAACTGACAAAAACAACTTTGTAATTGAATAACATCTATCATTTAATGAGCACAATGTTCGAATATGGAACACTAGGATATAGTTTATTTGCACTTGTAAGGAAGGTCTTTAGATCCTGCCTTTTTTATGCACATGACTAAATGCCAACTTTCTGACAGGGTCATCTGTCTCCAGTGCCAGCTGAATAAAAATGTTCTTCAAGCAGATGTATCTTACTCTGCAGAAGAGAAAACAAATGACAAAAAGCAGTTCACCAAGTCAGGGAGAAAGAAAAGCCTTGAATTTTACATAAACATGCTGATCTCACTTTGTCTCTGTATTCAAAATACTGTACAGTCATTACACTTTCTAGTTTTATATCTCGTTTTGAATGTTGAATCCCAACAACAACAAAATC
The DNA here is from genome assembly GCA_035084275.1 of Hydrolagus colliei. Taxonomy (NCBI): domain Eukaryota; kingdom Metazoa; phylum Chordata; class Chondrichthyes; order Chimaeriformes; family Chimaeridae; genus Hydrolagus; species Hydrolagus colliei. The sequence goes on from CM068742.1 coordinate 133,698,400, forward strand.
ACATTTTTAAGAGCGTCTTTCGTGTCGGGCAGACGTCCCAAGGTGCTGAACAATCGGGTCGGGATCCGAGCAGTGGGGTGGTAGGGAGAGGGGAAGAGTTAGGAGGGGAGCAGAAGGCACGGTCGAAGAGGAAGGTCTTGAGACCGACCTTGAAGGAGGAGAGGAGGTGAGGCGAAGGGATTGCGGGATGGAGTTCCATAGTGCAGGAGCAGAGAGGCTGAAAACCCGGCCACCGGTGGTAGGGTGGTGGACATGGAGCAGGCAGATTGGAGGGGATGGGCAGGCTGATAGGGAGTTAGCAGGTCAGAGAGATAGGCAGGGCAAGACCGTGAATGACCTTGAAGGTGAGGAAGAGGAGCTTGAATTTGATCCTCTGGGGGATGGGGAGCCAGTGGAGATGGGTGGCAGTGATGTGGTCGCGAAGCCTGGTGCGGGAGAGTACATGAGCTGCAGAGTTCTGGATAATCTGCAATTTAAGGGAGGAGCTGGGAAGGCCGATGAGGAGAGAGTTCCTGTAATCGAGCCTAGATGTGATGAATGAGTGTTTCGGCAGCATGGGCAGTGAAGTAGTGGCGGAGTCTGGCAACGTTACAGAGGTGGTGGAAGGCTGCACTGGTCATAGCGCGGATTTGGGAGAGGAAGCACAGTTCAGGGTCAAACAAGACGCCCAGATTCCTGACTGGCTTAGAGGTGGAGAGAGCAGCTTTGAATGCTGATGTTGTCAGCGCCTGAGTTGCGGAGGCGCTAACACGAGCCGATCAGGAGGGCCCCCATCTTGTTGAAGATAAATTGGAGGAAATTGTCCCTCGTCCAGGTGAGGGGGGGGATGACACGCAGTCAGGACGCCAGTAGTCCTGGAATCGAGAGTAGAAGTGGAAAGGTAGAGTTGTGTCATCCGCATACATGTGGAATTCTATTCCGTGTCTGCGGATGATAACACCCAGAGGGAGCATGTAGAGGGTGAAGAGCAGGGGGCCAAGGACAGAGCCCTGGGATACGCCACATGAGACTGTGCGAGGGCTGGAGGAGAAGCCGTTGGAGGATGAAGCGGTTTATGACATCATCTTGATGTCAAAGATCCTATATCAAATGCAAGGATTATGTTATTATTATTAGTGTGTTCTCTCGCACTGTGCAGAGTGTGTACTTCGACACTCGCTCTTTTCACATCCTCACCAGTCATCCCTCCCACCTGCCCCTCGTCTCTCACCTTCCCCTCCCCTCACATCTGACTGTCCAGCGCCTTGGGACATCCTCCTGACGTGAAAGATGCTATACAAGTGTAATTTTGTTGTTGTCTTCCCTTACACCAGTCTCTCCTCACATCTGGCTCTCCCCTCATACCTGTCTCCTTTTACACCTGCCCCTCCCTCCACACCTGTCTCCCTCTCCCCTGTCCTCACACCAGAGGCGTATTTAAGTCTTCAAACTACTCGGGCAATTTTCTTAGGGGGCCTGTCACTGACGGTAAGTTCAATAAGTGTACATGTGCAATTTTATTTTATGCAAAAATTAACTTTCAGCGGGTGTGTTGCCTCTTTAGGCGGACGGCCTGCTCCGCCAGGCTGGGGAGAGCTCTGGTTTTCACTCTACAGGTATTTAACAAGAGACAAGAAAGAGCACAGCACAAAATCCTCTCATTTTGATGATATTTTGCATTACTACTTTGGGGGCCCACAATATGAGGGGCCCGTCAGTGCGATTCACCGATTGCACCAACTGTTAAGAACGCCTCTGCCTCACACCCGTCTCTCCTTACACCTGCCCCTCCCCTCACACCCGTCTCCCCTTACACCTGCCCCTCCCCTCACACCCGTCTCCCCTTACACCTACCCCTCCCCTCACACCCGTCTCCCCTTCCCATCTGTCTCTCCTTACACCTGCCCCTCACACCTATCTCCCTCACCTGTCCCTCCCCTCACACCTGTCTCTGTCACCTTTCTCCCTCACCTGTCCCTCCCCTCACACCCGTCTCCTCTTACACCTGACCGTCCCACCTGTCTCTCCTTATACCTGCCCCTCAAACCTCTCATCTGCCCCTCCCATCACACCTGTCTCCTCTCACCTGGCCATCACACCTGCCCCCATCACCTGCCCCTCGCACCTGTCTCCCTGTCACCTGCCCCTCCCCCTCATTGTGGCGGATCAAAGGGGCGACCTTTCTGATTGGACCTCTGCCGCCCGCGTAGCGTCACCCACCCACCCCCTCCTTAGGCTCCTGTCCGTGCCGTGCTGTGCGCGCTTACGTCAGGAGGCTGAATAGCAACATTGTTGTTGTGAACAGGGAGAGGGACCGGGGTCACGCTGCACATCCATCTCGCGGGGATCAGTGCAGATAACAGGAGGAGGTTGGCTCGCGTGTCCCCGCTCGCTCGCTCGCCTCCCCGGTAATCGAACGGCCCGGCCCGGGCAACGTTCTCTTCGGCATTGTTTGGCGAAGGTGATGATGGGGTTCTACATGCCGGGAGCGGGCGCGAGGCGAGCGGCGCTGCTCAGTCTGCTTGTAAACACAGGCGGCCACGTGATGTGAGCAGCCCGCATTGTCTGTGAGCGAGAAAGGCAGAGAGAGAGAGAGACACACACAGACAGACAACATCAGCTGCAGAGAGTGGCAATAGCACACACAGGGGGAGAGACAGGCAGCGGGGCCGAGCAGGCGGAACAGTGCGGCACACTGTGTTACAGCGGGGACGCTGGACGCCGGCGTTGCCGTGTACGTGTATGTCTGGGGGCTATTGGCGGAGGAGAAAGACCACTTGAACCAAGATGGCTGTGTTAGCCCTGAACTTCTAGCGGTTGTGGCAGTGTTTTTATTTATATATTTATATATATATACACAGACACATACATACTATATATATATATACATTGTTATTGGCTTGTTGTTTGTGACTGGTGGCGCGTTGCCCGATGTCATTCGCTATGGAGGATAACCTGGAGTCCGACTGGGTTGCTGTGCGACCCAACGCTTTCGACGAGAAGGAGAGGCACAAGTTCGTCTTTATCGTGGCTTGGAATGAAGTGGAAGGAAAGTTTGCCATCACCTGTCACAACAGGACAGTCCAGAGGAAGAGGATTGGGGCCAAGGGAGGAGCCCAGAGGTCACAGGAGCCAGTGGGCAGCCAGAGCCCGGCTGGAGAGGGACCCGGGCTCAGGAGCCCCGGCAGAGACGGGACCAACACCCCGAGCCCGAGCCGGGGGGACCCTGAGGCCAAGAGTCCATCTCAAGGGGACACCAGGGCCGGGAGCTCGGCTGGGGGGACAGTCCCTGGGTCGGTCTGGGAGGAGCCCGAGGTGACGGGTCCTGGCACAGACGAGACGTGTGTTCTGGACCCTACTCGAGATCAAACCCACCCCCAGGAGCCGGCCAGCGCGGGGGGGGCCGGCGCCCGGGAACAGGACAGGGAGGCTGTGATAGCGGGTGACTGCAGTTGGGCCGGACTCTTCTCCTTCCAGGATTTGCGATCGATTCATCAGCAGTTTTGTGCAGTCAGCTCCGAGCTGGAGCCTTGCCTGCCCACGTTTCCCGAGGAGACGTCGGGGATGTGGTCTGTGCTGTTCGGGGCCGCGGAGGTGTTCGAGGGGGACATGGACGCGCTGTGTCTGCAGCTGCAGGTGTACCTGGGCCATGCGCTGGATACTTGCGGATGGAAAATCCTCTCCCACCTCCTGTTCACCGAAAGCGATGACCCCGACGAGTACTATGAGAGCCTGAGCGAGCTGAGGCAACAGGGATACGAGGAGGTGCTGCACAGAGCCAGAAAGCACTTGCAGGAGGTGAGCCAACCTAATTGTCATGTCCTTAAAAAAAAGTTCAACCATCTCTGATAGCAATGCGACTAATTCTCCTTGTTTTGGAGTGAAATGTGTCTGCGGAAGAGTGACAGTTTTCCCAGCTGCCAATACGCGATGCGGTTTCAATGGAGAGTGGGTGGACCAGAGCCCTGGTTTATAACCTTTTTTTAATTTTCAGAAACGTTAGCATCAGAAACAACGGGACGGTATGAAATTCCCTGATGTTGGTGTTCACCACTGGCGTTAGATAACTACTGCATTCTGTTTCAGAGGGAAATAATGCACCTTGTTAGTATCATTGCCCTAATTTCCAATCAAACAGCTGTGGAGCCTACATGCTACAATTGAGATTAATTAGCAGCGGGACCTAATTAACGACAGTGTTTTAATCCTATTCATAAAGCTTGGATCCTAATCCCGCAGTAAATGAGAGTCGGGGTGCTGGATAGTAAACCCCGGCTTGCAAACCTTTACATCTCTTTGTTCAGCCTCTTTCAACCTCCCATCTGTTGCTTTACATGATGGAAATGTGATCTGCAAGAGTGGGAGGGGAATGTCCGTAAACATGAACTCCACGTCACAGAATAGCTGGGGGCTGGCCATAGCGAGTAGAACAAGCTGTTTATATATCACTTGGTCCACATTCATCCGACTCAGAGTTTCGTTAAAGTTTTGTAGAAAAACAGTTTCTATAGAAAAACATTTTTTTTCCCGAAAAGATCAAATGTTAAACCTTGCAACTTGAACTTCTGCAAACAGGACCCACAAAATCACATCACTGTCCCATTCTGTTCACTATACTATGTTGGTTTGGACGGCAGTGAAGTTATCTGTGAAATTTACTTCTGCGTGTACTTAATGGCTGATAAGCTATCGCTCTACAGATAGACTATAAATCTCATTTAGAGACTGCTTCTCCCCCCCCCCTCCCCCACTCAGTTTAAGTGCACTATTTGGTATCTAAGATATTAAGACTCATAGGAAACCAGCTCCCCATCCCGTGTAAGTGACTAGCCAGTAACTACCTGGTAGATCAGTTGAGAATGACTCATCCTCATTATTTTTCAGTAAAAAAACTTCCTCAGAAGTGGCACATTTTTGCACTGCATTTCCCTCAGCTGCCTTTGCCAATGGTAACATTTATCCCTTATCTTGTTGTAGTGTTCAGTGCACTAATGAATTGTGGCACTGGTCCACATTGATCTGACTCAGATTTTCTTTTGGAATACCCAAGTAATAAATGCATCAGTCACATTGCATTCCTTGCATTAAAATTGGTAGTTTTTAATCTGTCAGTAAGCCCTGTTTTTAATATACAGTATATGGATCCCGGCTCGGGTCTGTAACAGTGACTGTCCAGCGCCTTGGGATGTCCTCCTGACGTGAAAGGCACTATACAAGTGTAATGTTGTTTTTAACTAGAGTCAAGTGTTGCCCATATTGTACTTCTGTGGGTGTCTATCTCTGTTTTGTCTGCTTCCTCCTTTTTGTTTCTTCTTTTCCCTCTTAAAAGTAGCCAAACAATTAAGAACAATGGCCATTCTGATTTTAGCAGTATTGGACAATCTCAACACCAACATTTGTCCCAATTGGTATTCCCAATGTTCGTTATTCGTTGAAAGTGTATGGAAACATTCAACTTGTATGCCAGATTTGCTAGCATCTCTTCTTCTGTTGAGAACATGGGTATTAAATATTTTCTAGTTGTTTCTTTGTCATATATGTGCTATATAATTTTTAAAATATGAATATATTTTGTTACATTTAGCACTGTTAAATTGTGGAGGAGGCTATTTCCTTTGACATTCATTAGTTATAGCAACTCAGATGAAGTACTTCATACATTGTAGTTTATTCACTTGCATTTTTCCAAGAGATCGGAATCTTTAAAATATGCAATTGCCGACTCAAATGTGAGTACAGTATGTGGCCTTCGCTATTAGAAATGCCAAAAAAATACACATGCAAGATTTACTTTTCAAAACTATTTGTTGTGTGCTGCAGTGAATAGTAAGAGCCAGATTTGAGAACCTATTGTTAAAGTTTAAGCATGTAAGCAAGACCGTTGATAAGGTCAACATGACTTACAGTACATTATGTTTTTCTTGTTCTGTTTAATTCTACATGACTGACTACATACAGACTTGGTTTGCTTATGTAAATGGGGGAGGTGATGAGTGCAATTGTTGGAGGTCTGCTGGGGTTCTCCTTTCCTATTTCTTGTAACAAGCTGTCCTTATACTCTCAGTCAGATCACAGAAAACCGTCCATTTGATATGGACCCTCGGGTAAAGGACCTCATAGATGTATTGAATATTACATATTTTTTACTTGCAGTGATATTGATAGTGGAATAAGATATGAGAAAGATATTAGAAAGGACAAGGTCAGTTAGGATTCTTACCTATTATACAATTGACTGCCTCGTTTCGCCTGCAAAATATACTGTCACTTCTTTACATTGTGTTCTGTGAAGTGCTTTGATGTGTCCTCAAAACTTGATAATGCACTGTATCAAATGGATGGATTATTATTACCGTAAATACCCGTGTATAAGGCGCACTTTTTTTCATGTCGGAAGATCTCGAAAGTTGGGGGTGCGCCCTATACGCAAGTACAAGAAATTTTGAGCCTCGGAAATACAGTAAACAGGAGGGGCGGCCAGCGCGCTGTCAGCCGAGCTTTGGTCAGTGTCCGGCGGGGGTTGGGGGGAGCGGGTGACGGGGCTTCGGCCTCGGCCGCCCGGGCAGCAGCAGCGGACTTCAGTGCTGTGCTTACCTTCTGCCGAACCCAGTCTGCCTGCCTCCCTCCCTTGCCTGCCTCCCTCCCTCCCTGCCTGCCTCCCTCCCTCCCTGCCTGCCTCCCTCCCTCCCTGCCTGCCTCTCTCTCTCTCCCTGCCTCCCTCCCTCCATGCCTACCTCTCTCTCTCCCTCCCTGGCTGCCTGCCTGCCTCCCTCCCTCTCTCCCTCCCTTCCTCCATGTCTGCCTCCCTCCCTCCCTGCCTGCCTGCCTGTCTGCCTGTCTCCCTCTCTCCCTCCTTGGCTGCCTGCCTCCCTCTCTCCCTCCTTGGCTGCCTGCCTCTCTCCCTGCCTGCCTGCCTCCCTCTCTCCCTTGCTACCTACTTGTCTCTCCTGCCTCCCTCCCTTCTGCCGGCAATATCATTGAAAATGCTTCAGTTTTTTTTCACCAAGAAAAGGTCAAAAATGGGGGGTGCCCCTTATATGCGGATATTTACGGTATTCAGTATCAAAAGGGGCATCTTTGAGTCATCCTTTTTAGAGGTACAGTAAAACCATCGTTATGCAGCATCATCGGGACCAGCCCGGTGCTGGTTAATCAAATATGCTGGATATTCGACTGGCAAGTTGCCAAAAATCCTACACTAAAAATTAACTTATTTTAAAACATACCATATTAATAATAGACTAAATAATAATAGAATATTGTATGGATACTAGGGTCCGTTGATATGGAAATTTTCTGATTTACATATATCGATGGGTTCATATCGAAATATACCGATATTCGGGGGTTTCGTACTGCACATGCGCGCGCGGCGCAAGGTGCGTGCGCATTTGGGGTGCACGCGCATTTGGAGGTGCATGCGCATTCGGGGCCTATCTCCTCAGGAGGTAAATCTCTCTCTCTCTCTCTGTCTCTCACACTCACTCTCTCCATCTCCGTGTTTTTTCTGTCTGTGTCTGTCCTCTCTCACATCCACCCCATCTCTATCTATCTGTATATTATCACATCCCCCCCCCTCTCTCTCCCCCCACCCTCCCCGCCGCCGTCCCTCTCTCCCCTCCCCCGCCGTCTCTCTCCCCCCACCACCCTTTGCATACCTGTATATTGTATTCGAGGACTATGAATACAATATGGCTTGCACCTCGGTCTATGCATTGTGTATAGAGATGAGCATTCTGGGTCTTGTAGTTCAGTGCGCGCGCATTCCGCTTTTTCTGATATATCGACTTTTTCAATATATTGATATTTTGGAAATGTCTACATCGACATATCAATATGAAGATTATATCGGATATAACCGATATATCGCCAGACCCTAATAGATACTTACCAATAAAGCATTCCAGCACACTCGGTAAAATGATCGGTAAAAAAGCATTCCAGCTTTCAGTAAGTTTAAGAAATGTGCACGCATGCGCAAAGTGAGCATACCGCAAGTGTCCTGGATCTCCCAATACAATTGGGAGATACTGGTTGGTTGAGTATGCCGGTTGATTGGGTACCGGATATACAAGGTTTTACTGTATAAAGAATGTTTAACAGGATACAGAGAACAACAAAATTACATTTGTATAGTGCCTTTCATGTTGGGAGGTCGACCCAAGGTGCTGGACAGTCAGTGTTTCAGACCCGAGCTGGGGTCAGGGTCGGGGAGGGTGGAATGAAAGGGTGAGATTTGACCAAGCTGGATTGGCGGGGTTTAAAGAGGAAATGACAGGAAAGGAAAGAGCAAAGCTGGGATACGACGACTTGTTCCGGTGTCTTCAAGAGAAATTGGAGGTTGTTTATTTTTGTCCTTTTGTAATCAGTTACAGGAGGGAATAAAAGCACAAAATACTATCAAATTAAAAAAAATTCTTCTTCAGATATACCAAGGTAGCAGGACACAGGTTTTAAGGTTATGAAAAGCAATTTTATGCTTGACACCAGAAAGTCTTTTAGTATATAGTGTAATTTATAGCTGCGATGGTTTACTGTGAAAGGTGGCCAAGGACAGGATACTGTATTGGCCACCTTTCATTACTCCATTTAAGAGTACATTGTCCTGGCCTCAGCTTGTTATAATAATAATTCTTCCATTTGATATAGTGCTCTATCGTGTGGTAGAGACATCTCAAAGTACTTCATCGTATTTTACTGTAATGTTTCTTGGGCAATGAAGTGAATGGGCAGTTTTATTTAGGGGATTGTTAGCCAGGGCATCAAGAGAAACTCCATTCTCTTTTTTAAATAATTCTGCTGACCACCTGAACAGACACAGACAGAACCTTGGCTTAATGTCTCATGTGAAGGAGGGCACTCCACAATGCAGTGCATCCACCCCCAGCATGGCTTTAGAGTGTCACCTGGACTGTGAGCTCACAGTCTGGATGCGGGACTTGAACTATGATCTTCCGACTTGGAGGTGAGAACGATATTAACCGAACAAGGCCGACATCTTGATGCTGTAATAGGAAGATTAAGATGGATATTCTAGATGAATGAGATCAACTGAGCCGATGGGTTTTCTCCATCCAAACTAATCTAGTGAAATTAAAATATATTTACCATTTCCTTAGGGAAATAATCCCCTGATTCCAACAAATTAAATTCTGTTTAGTTTGGATACTCTTAAGCATGGTGATGGGGTTCTCATGTGGCAGACATTCAGGCTGACTCCCAAAAAAGCTTGTTTTTGCTTAATACAGTAAAAGTCGTTTTGAAGTATTGTATTTCATTGCCTGAAACCAAATCTCTTAAGTACTCCAGCAATCAAACTGAAAACGTTACTGTTCAGAGTGTGACCACTGTTTTTTGTGGAGGAGAGGTGGGAAGGAACCATAAATGATGTCTTCAGAGAGTTTAGTGTTTTAGCAAATAACTGTGCCAGTCACGGGATGCAGAGACTCTGCCCGCTCAGCTCCTATTAAACCTGCATGCCAAAGCTCTAATGGTAGGGTGGTCCAAGCTGGACAAGCAACAAGAAAGTTTGCTAGACAGTGATATCAACGACAAGCTATGCAGTTTTAGCTGGTCAGACTCCAGCTGTACCTTGTTACATGCTGTGGGCACTTGCCAACTTGTGCCTAATATTTTCTGAAATTAGGTAAGGTGGGTATATCCCTTCAGGCAGAGAATGTGCATTCCATTCAATAAATATCTCTGGAATTCTGTTTAGTTTGGATACTCTTAAGCATGGTGATGGGGTTCTCATGTGGCAGACATTCAGGCTGACTCCAAAAAAAGCTTGTTTTTGCTTAATACAGTAAAAGCCCGTTTATCCGTGACCTGATCAACCGTAACTTCCATATAACTGGCACCTCAAAAAAAAGGTCCCCATTCGATTAACCGGATCTTATCCAGCACAATCGCTGTCGCCCATTTTTTTCCCCTCATATCAGTATTTCGGAATGCCGCTACTAGTTCCTGAAGGTGGTGCTGCCATTTTTTTCCCACAGAGTACAGTACGATTACCTCTGAATTCTACCAGTAGTGAGAGAGGGGCAGGGAGAGAGGAGGTGGGGGGGGGGAAGAGAGAGAAAGTGGGGGGTGGGGAGAAAGAGAGGGAAGGGGGAGAGAGGTAGGGGAGAGAGATGGGGGGTGAGTTGATTAATTTAGATGGAAAATGAGAGGAGTGGAGGGGGGTTGGGTTTGGAGCCATTGAGATGCCAGACTGATTGAGTGGGTGTGTGAAAGAGAGAGTGAAGGAAAAAATTAGAGTACCCCTTTGATTGTGTGCTGTGTTTATAGACTGTAATCGATATTTATTGCTTTATTGGTAAGTATCCATACAAATTTCTGTTATTTAGTCTATTATTAATATGGTATGTTTAAAAAGTAATTAATTAAAATATATATATTTTTCTCTTGTGTTGGATTTTCAGCAGCTGGCCGCCCGAATATCTGGCATGTGGTTTTGATATTGGTCAGGTCCCGAGGGTGCCGGATAAACAGGCTTTTATTGTACCTACCTGTACTAAAGTAAAGTTTGCAATGTAGAAATGTTATTTCTAATTTACTAACTACAACCCAGAATTGACAGATTTGCCAGCTGGTATATTTCTTCCAATTTCATCACTTTGTAAAACTTTTGATGTTTGAACTCTGTCTGTTCCTTTCAACAACAAAATTACATTTGTATAGCGCCTTTCATGTCGAGAGGGCCTCCCAAGGCACTGATATTATGTTAAATGCCTCTCTGCCGCCTTGTCCTCCTGAACTTCTCTGCTGCTTTCAACACTGTCAACCCTCCATCCTCCTACACTGCCTCTCCTCCCAGCTTAATCTTCACTGACCTACCCTCACCTGGTTTGACACCTACCTTTCTCACCGTCTCCACAATGGCTTCTTTTCCAGCTGCTGCACTTCACCTGTGGCATCCCCCAGGGCTCTGTCCTCAGTCCCTTTTTTAACATCTACATGCTCTCCCTTGGTGACATCATCCACAGACATGGGGTCAACATCCACATGTATGCAGATGACACCCAACTCTTATCTTTCTGCCTCTACCCTCGACTCCAGGACCACAGAAACTGCTCCTGACAGATTGCTGTCAGACATCATGTCCTGGATGAGAGCTAACTTTCTACAGTTGAATGTCAACAAGACTGAGGCCCTACTGATTGGCTCGTGCCAGTGTTTTCATGCATCAGGCATTGGGAACATCAACCTCCATGGTTGCACATTGAACCTCACCAAACCAGACAGGAACCTAGGTGTCTTGTTCGATCCTCAACTGTTTTTCCTCCCCACATCCAAACAATGACCCGCTCTACCTTTCCTCACCTCTGCAATATTGCCCGACTCAGCCATTACCTCCCACACCGCGGAAATGCTCATTCACGCCTTCATCACCTGCCTCGACTAAGCCAAAGCCCTGCTTGTCGGTCTTTCCAATTCCTCCCTCCGTAAGCTGCAGATAATTCAGAACTTTGAGGCCCATGTCCTCTACCACTCCAAGTTTCATGACACCATCTCCCCCATCCTCACCCGACTCCATTGGCTCCCCATTACCCAGAGGATCCAATTAGACAACAACAAAATTACACTTGTATAGCAGCTTTCACTTCAGCAGGACTTCCCAAGGCTCTGGACAGTCGTTGTTTCAGACAGGGAATGTGAACATGCAATTCAAGATCCTTGTCCTCACATTCAAAGCCCTCCATGGCCCACCCTATCTCTGCAACCTCCTAACCACCCACCAACCTGCCTGCCCCCTCCGCTCAGCAGGCTCTCCGGCCTGCTCCACATCCTCCGACCCACCCCACGCCATTGGCTGGTGAGCCTTCAGTCACTCTGCTCCCAACCTCAGGAACTCCCAGTCCCTCCGCCTTGCCCCCTCCCTGGCCTCCTTCAAGTCCCGCCTCAAGACCCTCCTCTTTGATGGCCCCATTGGTCACTCCAAACCCCCAGCTTTCCTTCCACCCTCCTTGACCCCAGCTCGGGTCTGAAACAGTGTCTGTCCTTTTCACGTCAGGAGGACTTCCGAAGACTCTATACAAGTGTAATTTTGTTGTTATTGTAAATATTATGTTATGATATTATGATCAGTGGTAATATGGAATATATTTAGAATAATACCACTAGTAATATGTTATCATCCCTTCATTTGATAAGAGTTCTGTGCTGCTGATATTCTATGGTCCCAGTGTTTGTGTAGCTGGAGAACTCTGCTGATTGATGCCAGATACAGTGGGAGGGCCATTCAGTTGCATTCAGCATTGCATTTGCATGATCTGCTTGCTTGTTGATTAACATTCAACTGAAAACTACGGCACCACACTTTTGCCAAGTTTCCACATTGTTGATATAGGATCAGGAGTAGACCATTTGACTCATCAAGCCTGCCCTACCATTTTAGTTCATGGCTGCTTTTTTCCTTTTCCAAACTATTATTTTCATATCCATTTACTTCCGAGTCATTGTCTTATCTGCTTTTTAAAAACAAATCAATTGATTCTGGGTCTGTGGCCTTCTCGGACAGTGCATTCCACATATAGTATTCACATTTGTTTGCATCAAGAATATATTTTGCCCCCAAAATATACAACAAAATTCCATTTATACAGCGCCTTTCACGTCAGGGAATGGCCTAAAGCGCTGAACAATCAGTGCTTTGGACCCAGTGCTTTGGGTTCAGGATCCGGGAGGATGCAGGGCAGGGAGAGGAGGAGGAGGATCTGGAGATGAGACTTGAAGGAGGCATAGGGTCTGATTGATGGAGCTCAAGATGATGGAGTAGAGTGGCTGAAGGCCTGCTTGCCAATGGTGGGACAGGTAAGGTGTAGAGGTAGGTGGGAGCAAGGCCATGGAGGTCTTGAAGGTGAGGGTCAGGATCTTGAATTGTATCCCCTGTGTGATGGGAAGCCAGTGGAGTTGGGCAAGGATAGAAGTGATAGGGTCGTGGAGCCTGATGTGGAAGAGGACACGGACTGCAGACTTCTGGATGATCTGCAGCCTATGGAGGGAGGAGTTGGGGAGGCCACAAACAGGGAGTTTGCATAGTTGAGCCTGGATGTTATGAATGGGCGTATAAGGGTCTGTCCTGGCTGCAGTGTGAGATAATGGCAGCCAAGCGATGTTGCGGAGGTGGGGGAAGGCGGAGCACGGATCATGGCATTGATGTGGCATAGAAAGGATAGTTGAAGATTAAACAAGATGCCAATATTCCGGCCTGGCTCAGTAAAGTGGAGTGCGCGTCCATGGAGGTGATGCTGTCAGCGCCTGAGGTGTGGAGACATTGGCGGGAGCCAATCAGGAGGGCCTTTGTCTTGTCAACATTCAACTAAAGAAAGTTAGCTCTCATCCAGGACTTCGTCTGACAGACATTCTGTCAGGCCAGCAGTGGAGGTAGAGAGGTACTATTAGGTGTCATCCATATACATGTGAAGCTTGACCCCATATCTGCAGATGATGTCACCAAGAGGGAGCATGTAGATATTGAAGAGGAGGGGGACTAAGGACAGTGCTCTGAGGAATGCCACACAAGATGGTATGGGGACTAGATGCTGTTTGTGGAGGTGAAGTGGAAACAATGTGAGAGGTATAATCTGAATCTTTCAAGGACAGAAGATGAGAAGTGGTTCTAATTTAATGTGGAGTGTCAGTTGTTTTCACAGGGCTTCTTTCTGATGATATCCAGCTTGCTTCACTCGTTTCAGAATACCTACTGAGACCTGGGCATTGAACATGCGATCTTTCGTGTGGACCAGGTTAGATCTACATCTTGGGGAACAATTAGTTGCTGGACACAATGTCAGGGAAGGGAAACTGAAATGGACTAAAACTGCCTCTTTTAAGACTGACAATACAATATGAAATACATTACATTTTTATTGCATTTTTCATATCAGAAGGATTTTTTCAGTGCTTTACACAGATATCAAGGGGATCAAAGTGGGGAGGAATGGGGGAACTCCAGAGAATGGGAGTAGAATAACTGAAACCTTGCCCGTCAATGCTATGGGTGGGTGACGTGAAGGGGGCTAATGTTTGCCGCATCAGTATAGTAGCATGAGATCACACAGGTAGAATCATAGAAATTTACACAGGAGGAGGCAGTTCGCCCCATTGAGTCTGCACCTACTTTCAGAGCAAGGTGTTTATTCAGTCTTACCGACCATTTCAAGCCTCTGTTCTTCATAAGCTGTTTATTTCCCTCTTGAAAGCCAAAATGGACTCTGCCTCCACCACTTCACTTGGTGATGATAATCCATATCCCAACAACTCTCTACAGTGGGGAAAACAATCTTCTAAGCATTCCTTTCATTCTTCTTGTGACTAACGTATAACTATGGCCCTAGTCACTGACTCCCGTTCCATTGAGAATGGGATGAGGCCCCGGAGGGATTTGAACATGAGGACGATGATCCTCATTTTGATGAACTGGGGGACGAATGGCAAGTAGAACTGAGCACGATGAGATTGATAGGCCCTGAGAGCCTGGTGTGGGAGAGGACATGGATCATGGATTCTGAGCACTGCTGAATAACATAGTTTACAAAAAGGTTGAAATGTGTGCACATTTAAGATTCTAAAGATTCAGTGAAGATTATGACAGCTTGTTTCAACTAGACCAGAATAGTAAAACCGGAGGACACAGCCTAAGATTGAAAGAGGTGTAAATTCAGAACGAAGCCTGCAAACACTTTTTCAGTGAGTGAATAGTAATAAACACGAGGAACAGTCTCCCTTGGGAGATGGTTGAAACAGGAAGCAGTGATTCCCTCAAACACTGATTAGATCGTTTTCATTTAAGAAATAACATTATGGTATATAGTACATACAGTAAAACCTTGATAAACCGACATTCTGAAAGCCAGCAACTCCCTAATTAAAAAAATACATACAGTATGAGACGCCATCCGGTGTGGAGGGTGCTATATAAATCGATGTTGTTGTTTTACACTTTTTTTCTCCCTACCTCTCTGACCTCCTAACCCCCTACCAATCTGTCTGTTTCCTCTGCTCTGTAGGCTCCGGCCTGCTCCCTAGACCCACCTGGCCTACCATCTGCAGGCGAACCTTCAGCCACTCTGAACCCAACTTTTGGAATTCCATTCAGCACTTCCTCCACCTTGCCCCTTCCCTAGCCTCCTTCAAGTCCCACCTCAAGACCCTCCTGTGTTATTGGTCACCCCACTTCCTTCCACCCTCCCCGATCTCGACCCCAGCTCGGGTCCAAAACACTGATTGTCCAACGCCTTGGGATGTCCTCCTGATGTGAAAGGCGCTATACAAATGTAATTTTGTTGTTGTTGAAGGGTTCTGCAGTGTTTTTCATGGAAACTTTTTAAAATTGAGATTTAGGAAACGTCAGGAAGGGTTGTGGTGTGTAAAACAGTTGTACAACACGGCAATACTGACAGATTTATTATATCTCCAGTGTGCTGTGGTTTCTGGTTTCCTGATTCTGCTCAGCATTACTTCAATAGCATGGTACCAACTTATAGTGGTAGGACAGTCACTTTGTATGTTTCAAACAGATTAAGGAAGCCAAATAGCCCAGATTTATATTTAAACAACAATTTAAGTACTGTACCAGCAAATCTGCTATGTGTCACACATTTGCGCATGTTTTAATGTTATGCTCTAAATGTTGTCAAAAATGGCTATAAACATTTTTACGGATTCCATTCTGTACAGCAACAATGGGCTGCAATGGAAGCTCCCTAGTATAATCGAGTGTTCGTGTTACACTGAACCCTGACTGGAATTTTGGCTCTAGTAGGTAAAGGAAATGCCACTGTACAGCTAAAGTCGAATCACATTTCTGTGATTAGTTAGCTGACCTTGGGCACTACATTTGTCCTGTTGAATGAGAGGGGAAAATCAGCCAGGTTTCCTCTTTTTGAATGCTATCCAATGGCCCTTGCAGGTGCATTACCAGTGCTGCAGTCTGGCGAAGACTGGAGTGATCACTGCTGCAGTGCTGACACTTATTTTCAAGGCTCAGATATAAAGGAAGGCCAGTCGGCTGAGCTATTGTGGGGTGTCATTCGAAGATTCCACATCCGAGGGATCTAATTGTGGATCTAATTTGATTGATTCTCAGATGTGTTAGTGCCCATCCACACGACTGGTTTGTTGGTCTTATAAATTACTCAGTTACCCCAATTATAGAGGAGGAAATGAAAGAGGCTGCATTGTTGAAAACGCAACCAATTTATCTTTTGGAATAAATTACTGTCACAAAAGTAATAACATTAATAGGTATTATATGCCTCTTGGATGGTAAAGATGCTGGAAGGGGGAAATTCCCTAGAATGATGAATTATTGGCTTTGGGAATGTTTAAACACACGTTTAAATGTCTATGACTTCTTAACATAATGAAACTGAAAGTGACTGAACTATTTTAGCTGCAAACTTGATTCAAGTTTCCTTTCAAGGTTTTCCTATAATGTTTACTGATAACCTAACTTTACATACCTTTGAATTCTTCTAACCTTGCTGATTATAATAATAAATAACAATCCTTGCATTTGATAGAGTGCTTTTCATATCTTCTAGATGTCTCAAAACTCTTCACAGAATATACTGTAAAGTGAAATGACTGTATATTTGTGGGCGAAGCACGGCAGCCAATTGCGCACAGCAGCGTCCCACGAACAGTCATGGATTGCAATGACCAAGTTATTATAGATTTTATACACTTTCACATACACAAAGTTCTAAACATTTTCACCACTATCTTATTGCCAATGCCTTTTTACTTTCTCGCTCTCTTTTTCCCTACATAGTGTCTCTCCTTTATCTTTGGGCTTTTGACATTTACAACTTGGGACTTCAGATTTACATTTGACGATAACATTTTCTTTTTCCTTTTGGGATCCATTCCCACAGTTTTTATCTACTGAGTGTGAGTCATTTGTTTTCAATTTTTGCCCAATTGAGAAATGGGGATTTGCAGATTATGTGTACCCTTATACTGTAAAAGCGCTTCACAGGAATATACTGTAAAATGAAATGACTGTATATATTGTGGGAATAATAATAATAATCCTTGCTTTAGTGCTTTTCAAATCTTATCAATGTCTCAAAGCGAGTCACAGAATATACTGAAGTGAGCAGAATTAGTGCTGTAGAATTCTTAAGATGTGTCTTTGGCAAGTTTGTTGCAGTAACTGTTTCGGTAGCAGTATATGCATATTCTGGATAGTAATTTATAGTCTGTTACAGACCTAGTTCACCATGTTAAAAGATATATAATTACAGTACTAGCATTTATTTGATCTGCTTTATTTTTAGCCTCCATAACCTTCACCAGATGTTTAAATTCTGTAAATAGAATAAATACTATACATTTTTCTATATGTAGTATTTTTTTTCTATATGTTGATATTGTTCTCATAGGAACACTTTGGTTGGATTTTATTTTTAAAAATATTCTTCTCTTACAGTATGTGGAGGGATCAAATACTACCTGCAAAGAATTAATAATGCCTTATAAAAATGTAGCAATGGTTTCTTTCTAAACGAGTCAGGCAATTCATTGTGCATTAAAAAAGTAAGAATTTATCCACGCAGTTTACAGTGTGACAACAAAATTATATGTCTACAGTGCCTTTCATGTTGGGACGATGCCCCAAGGTACTGGACAGTCAGTATTTTGGATCCGAGCTAGGGTTTGGGATTGGAGGGTGGAGGGCAAGGGGGAAGCAGGAAAAACAGTTTGTGGAGATGAAGTGGAGACGGAGTGAGATATAGGATCTGATCCATTCAAGGACACAACCATAAAGGTTGAGGTGAGAGGAAAGGCGGCAGATGAGGATAGTGGTCAATAGTGTCAAAGGCAGCAGAGTAGTCAAGGAGGATGAGGAGGCAGAGTGCCCTGGTTGCAGATGGACAGAATGTCATTTGTCACTTTGACCAGGGTTGTTTCTGTGCTGTGGTTGGCACGGAAACCCGATTGGAGGGGTTTGTGAAGGGAATGACAGGAGAGGAAATAGTAGAACTGGGAAACAACGACCATTAGGATAGTAAAATTTACAAAAATGCAGATAAAATGTTATACATAACCAGAAGTACGTTGTAAGTACATGTAGAATGCGGGTCTTTATTTTGGTCAGACAATCTAATGTTTCCACATGAAAGAAGAATAAGTTCTGATTAAATTAGTGATTTGGAGCTTAATTGTTGAAAGATGTTAAGTTATAAATTCTAACTTTTTTAAAGCGAGCTTGCTGTGAAAAAGGTGGTACTTGTTTTCATTGTCCCCCCCCCCCCCCCCCACTCCGGTCCTGCCTACGCTGACCTTTTCTGGGGTATAGCTCCGCAGGTGCTTGGTGCACTCTCAGACCTTGCTCAAGTAGCCCTTTTCATGCATGAGCCTAGACGTTAAAGTATTTGACCATGCAGAATATCACAGCTGAGTCCAATCATGCCCACAAAGCATGTTTTAGCAGAGGTTACCTGATAACTCTTAGGAGCAGGAATTCTGAATGATTTTATTCGGATGCTCAAGATTGTATTGCCCCTGTCACAGACCTTGGTTAGATCAGCTAAAACTTTGATTTTAACCTGTGAGTATATGTCTGGCTCAGTTTCAAACTAATTAGTGACTTTACCTCACGATGTGAAAGCCGCTCCAAAAAATGTAATTTTGTTGTTGTACCTACCGATTCAATGAAAAACCTTGCAGATTAGACTACTGAAGGAACACTTTAACCAAAGTAGGATAATATTACTTCTGATAGTCCTGCAGCTGTAATCTCTCTGCAATTTGTGTACTGCAGTTGTAGGGTTACGTATTCTTGCATTGAAGGATGATTAATCTAGAGAGTAATGTTAAAATGTTTTCCCACAGGCATTGCACTATACCATATTTTGGTGTGTACAGAGCTCCATGGCTCTGTGACAAGTAGGATTTGGATTCACAGTCACATTGCTGATTCCAAAGCTGTTATGTTTATGTACCAAACAGAGGGCAGGAAATCATACAGGGATTTTTTCCCAGGTTGTTCCCAGGCATCTCTCAGTAACTGGTTGAAAATCGATGGAGTGTTATAGTGTCGGCAGTGGGGGGAAATGAAAGATCCTGTAAATGACAACATTTAAAACACATCATGCGTTTGCCTACGAATGCAGTCATCAGTTATTTTGACATAGAGCACGATAAAAATCTTTGTTCTTTATATACTGGAACAGAAGAGAGTGAATTGCTCCCCTGTGGTGAGAGGAAGTGGGAGAGAGGAGCTGGTTGGTGTAAGCGACTTTGAAACATAGGTTATTGATGGATAAAGAGCACTTTCCTCAGCAGCTGGCATTGTTGGTTAGGCATTGCTCACTTAGTGCCTGCCTCACTACCTCATCTCTCAAATATTTATCAGAGGTTAATTCCAGATTTGCTTTTATAACCTTCTTTGTCTTTCCAAACGTTTTGGGTTGTTCCCCACAAGAACTGAATACCGTAAATCTCCACGTATAAGGCGCACTTTTTTTCATGTCGTAAAGTCTCGAAAGAGGGGGGTGCGCCTTATACGCAGATACAAGGAAAAGATGACCAGCCCCCAGAGGTACTTCATCGAACTGCGCTGCCAGTACGATGACCCGCTCTCCAGGATCGGCAACGCAGACCAGGCGCTACTACTCACCTTCGATGTCTGGTAATTGTTACTGCACCGCCGCTGGATTTTTGTTTGGTGGAAAAAAAAAATTATGATATTGCCGGCGGGAAAAAAAATTCCACTGGCAATATCATCGAAAATGCATTGATTCTTTTTCGCCACGAGGTGGTCAAAAGTGTGTGTGGGGGGTGCGCCTTATACGCGAGTGCGCCTTATACGCGGGTATTTACAGTATTCAATTTATTGCTCAAGGCCGGGGAATAGTGTAAGGATTTGTAGAGGAAAAATTGCAAAGGAAAAGAGCAGGGAATTTGTATTGTAGTAGTTGCCTCAGTGGAGGAGTTGGGGCAGCTTTGCCCTTGATGGGCCAAATGGTGACCACCCGCCCGAGCTATAATTTCTACGATGTGCATGCATTTTATGAACTTTCAGTTTGTTAGCATGGCTAGAACTGTATTACAGAACTTTCATCTCAAACACATATACCGTTTCTTGAGTGGATTGATGTGCAATTAAAAACAAATCGTGTATCCCATTTTTTTTCTCTGATGTTAATCCAATAATTATGAATGTCATAATTATTGGAACATCAGATTGTGCACTAACGTAAAACTCATGGAAGTCTTACCTTTATAAATTGTATAATTGCCTAAATTGTACATACATCCAAGTTCCATTCAGTTTCCTATCAAAACCACTTAGATTTATTTGCACTAGTCATATTTATCATCGCCTGACTGCTAACTCTGCTCCCCGATTCA
This sequence comes from Hydrolagus colliei, assembly GCA_035084275.1. Classification (NCBI taxonomy): domain Eukaryota; kingdom Metazoa; phylum Chordata; class Chondrichthyes; order Chimaeriformes; family Chimaeridae; genus Hydrolagus; species Hydrolagus colliei. Next base: position 133,718,746 of record CM068742.1, read on the forward strand.
AAATTACCAGCTTTGTTGAATTGTGGGAAATGGAGTCTAGATCCATTGATGCGTTTTTTTTCATGAAGAACCTAGACGTAAGAGTATTTGACCAGGCTGAATTGTCACAGCTGAGTCCAAATTATGTTCAAAAAGCATGTTTTAGCAGAGGTTACTGGATAGCTATTGGGAGCACGGGTTCTGTCTGATTTTATTCCCACTCCAGGGTGATTGTAGTACCCTTATCACTGCCCTTATTTAGATCAGCTAGCACCGTGACTTTAACCTGTAACTAACTATACAGGTCTTTACCTACTGAGTTAGCCTTGCAAAGTACTGAAGGAACAGTTTAACCAAAATAACCAAGATAGTACTGCTGTAATCTCTCAGCAATTTGACTACTGGATTTGTGGAGTAGCAGTATTCTTGCATTGAAGGATGATTAATCTACAGCAAAGTACAACAAAATTACACTTGTATAGTGCCTTTCATGTCAGGAGGACATCCCAAGGCACTGGAGTAATTAACTCTCATTAATCCAGAGAGTAATGTTGAAATGTTGTCCGCAGGCATTGCACTATACCATATTTTGATGTGTACAGAGCTCCAAGGCTCTATGACAAATAGGATTTGGATTCACAGCCACATGGGAGATTCCCAGTTGTTATGTTATACAGTACCAAACAGAGAATTGGAAATTATAAAGAGACTTTTTTTCCCAGGCATGTCTCAGTGACTGGTTGAAGATCGATGGAGTGTTGAGTGTAGACTTCCGGGGGAAAATGAAAGATCTTGTAAATGACAAAACTGAAAATGCATCATGCATTTGCTTATGAATACAGTCATTACACTTGGCAGCAATTGCCTGTGAAGCTCCTTGAGTTATTTTGACATAAGGTATGATAAAAAAAAATGTTGTTCTTCATGTACTGGAACAGAATATACCGAGCTGCTTTCCTGTGGTGAGAGAAAGGGGGCTCATTGAATCGTGCAAAATGTGGTATTGATCTGTCGATACACAAAGAAGAATTTCATTTTCCACAATTGAATGTGTTTCCAATGTTTGCCGGTGATTGTGCATATGGTGATGGTGTGAAGGTGCATTGAATCTTGGTTAATGTAGTCTTGACCCGTCACTGCATCCGCACTCACTGGCTGTAATTACGACATGCACACTAACATGCTGCAGGGACAAAGTACCAACAACAACAAGTTTGATTTATATAGCGTCCTCCACGCCGGATGGTGTACGAGTATTCACCGTTTGCAGTGGATTACACATGCACAGTGTAGATTATTGATTGAACTGGATATTATGTGACGGGCAAGTTTGCCTGCAACTCGGATTTATGACTTGTGTGAGTTTTACTGTACTTGGTTCCTTAAAGCTTCACGTTTTTAAACAATAACCTAAGGACCAATATTATTTTTGATACATCTTTTCGGCATATGTTGTCATAACAACAACTACTTGTCTTTATATAGTGCCCTCCACATCGGGTGGCGTCTTGGAGCGCTTCACAATGGCAGAGCTGAGGCTGAGCCAGGCGGAGGGAGAAGGTGACCGTAAGCGCGGTCGAAGAGAAAGGTCTTCAGGCGCAACCTGAAGATCAGAAAGGAGGGAGTGAAGGGGTTGAGGGAGGTACTTCTAAAGCTCTAGGGAGTAGTGGCTTAAAGTATGCCCAGCAATGGTGGAGCAGAGGATTCGGGGGACAAGGAGGAAGCCAGATTTAGTAGAGCAGAGCCAGCGGGTACTGCTATGAGGAGGAGGTTAGAGGGGGAGGTTAGAGAGGTGAGGGGTGTCTAGTAGCAGAGGGATTTAAACACGAGTGAGGATGTTGAAGTTGATCTGCTCTGTGGGAGCCAGTGGAGTTTGGCAAAGACTGGGGTAATTGAGGTACAATGTTTGGTCCGGGGGAGTTTTGAATGGATTTTGTGAATGGTAGATGAGGGGAGACCGATGAGGAGGGTGTTAGAGTAGTCCAGCTGAGAGGTGACAAAGGCATGGACAAGGGATTCGGCAACTTTTGGGGTGAGGTATTGATGGAGGCGGGCAATGTGGCGGAGATGGAAGAAGGAAGTACTGGTGAGAAACTGGATGTGGGGGAGGAAGGATAACTAGGGATGAAACCTGATCCCTAAGTTGCAAACAAGTTTGGAAGGTTTTAAGGACAGGCCAGTTTATTCAGTGTTTTCATTTGGCAACACCCAAAGACTGTATTGATTCATATTGCAGTTGAAAGAAATTTCCTGAATGACAACTTCTCCATTTGTAACGAAGTGTTGATTCCTGACTGTTACACCTTTCAATGAATAAGCATCTTAGACAAAAACAGAAGTTGCTGGGGAAACTCAGCAGGTCAGGCCATGGAGAAAGGAAAAAGAGTCAACGTTTCGGGGCCTGCTAAGTTTCCCCAGCAACTTCTGTTTTTGTTTCAGATTCCCAGCATGTGGTATTTTGTGTTTTGTTTGAGCATCTTAGACACATGTGTGCCAATGTCCCAATAATGGGAGAATTTTCAGGTTTCAACACATGACCAACAATGTATGGTCAAGAAATTAAAGTTGACTGGAAAGATCAAGCAGAAAGACTTATTATGATATTTTTTTCATAGCTTTTAGAGAAACACAAGACCATGGAGAGAATGGTGGAGTTGTTGGATCTCTATCTGGAAGAAGACAAAGCGTTTGCTGCTCTGGTTGAAGCAACCACAGAGCTTTACCAGTACCTGCTGCAGCCATTCAGAGACATGAGGGAGCTCGCCATGTTACGACGCCAGCAGATCAAGGTAAGAGACACCCCCAGTCTGTGAACTATGTTTTATTGGTGGAATAAATTGAAGATCCTGATTCTCACCTTTAAAGCCCTCCATGGGCTTGTCCCACCCTACCTCTGTGATCTCCTAACCCCTACCAACCTGTTTGCAAAGCGCTCTGCCGTCCGGTGTGGAGGGCGCTATATAAATCGATGTTGTTGCAACCCTCCGCTCAGTGGGCTCCTGCCTTTTCTATGCCCCCCGATCCAGCAGTGCCACCATCGGTGGGCTAGCCTTCAGCCATTCTGCCCCCAACATTTGGAATGTGATCTTGCAATCCCTCCGCCTCGCCCCCTCTCTAGCCTCGTTCAAATCCCACCTCAAGACCCTTCTCCCTCTCTGATCCTGACCCCAGCTTGAGTCCAAAACACTCATTGTCCATCGCTTTGGGATGCCCTCCTGACGTGAAAGGTGCTATGCGAATGTAATTTTGTTAAAATGTGGGCTTCAAACAGAAATAAGTCAACTACCCAATTTCCAATAAAAGTGAAGGGAACGGATACAGTAAACCTCATATAAATTGTTTCATGTAATCTGACTCGTGTATGAGTTATTAAACTTGCATAAAATAGAAACTCTTGAACGGGACTTGGACAGATGTATGACTTAGGTGATTATACGTTTTACACAGATCAGAGTTTGTGTATATTTTATTATAATGGTCTCGAATTGCAAAAGCTTCAATCTGAGGAATACAGTGCACATTTCATCTCCCTCTCCCTGTCCCAGTTTGCAGTTTGTTCATTTAACTCATGTGGGTATAATGTTGTGTAAGTCCTGGAAGATTTGGAGATGGCTTCCAACTTTTCTGGTTTTACTCAACAGTATTGAGCTGTAATCAATAAAGGAATTGTATGCAGAACTTGGGAGTGCACTTGCCTCATCTCTTCATCAACTTGTGTTTTAGGGCTGCTGATTAGTGGTTCTTGGGGTCCATACAATGGTTCATCAGTCTTCTGAACCCTGTCAGTTTCTGCTCCTCATGACAAGCTACCCAACGGATATGGGGCAATTGGAAAGCTATTTTAGATTACCCACTGAGCGGTTTATGTATTTATTCTTTGCTATTAATACAATAAATATTTATGGTACAGATTGCCTGCTACGTTGGCCTATGTATTCACTTTTTAAATCATTTATGTTTTCTAAACTTGCTGAAGACAGTTTTATGTGATACTGTATAATGCAAATTAGTGTTATTTGAGCAGATTTGATAGGCTGAACGGCATACTTTTGTTTGGTGTGTCTCCAAGTTAGTGTTTTTTTTAAAAAATATTCCAGACAGACTGGAAACTAACCACCTTGGGTCCTTTGATGATCTGTTTTTTTTTACACTAGGTTTCTAATGCCCCAAATTCCAATTATGTTTAGTCTGTATGGCCACTTGTGTCTTAATTGATGAGCGAGCTGAAAATTCTGAACTTCCCATTTGGAAGTTGTCTGTTTTTAAGACCTGCAGAAAACTAATTTCCAAATTAAGATTTTATCCACAGTTCTGCGAAATCTTAAATTTTAAAAGAAAATTGACTTACAGTTTGACTAGATGTAATTTGGGGAATCTTACTTAGTCAATGCCTCCTCTTATATTAGTTTTTTTTGATGAATTTATGGCTTATTTAGTAAAACTTCAATAAAATTCCTGCCCTGGAGAAAGTAGTTTTAACATTCCCCAGCACAAACAAGCCATGTGAGTTGAGCTTAAACACGCGATAAGGCTCTATATTCAAATACAAGGATATTATTATTATTATAATTTTGAAAATTTCACAATTGTTTTGGACTCAGTGCTATTTGTCAGGATTGAATTAGTTGTGGAGCAAGTTTAAATATTTGGCTTGAGGACACAATGCAGAAACAGAGCAAAATACCAATCATAGTGAGAAATGCAATTCTCAAACACTTAATTTAAGCTAGTTCTTGAAGCTGCAGCAAGTGTGGTCTGAGTGTATTGACAGTCCCTCCATATGTGATCACATTTTGTGTCTTACTAAAGTACAAGAATATCTGAATGGCTTTCAACACAATTTACCAAACTGCTGGTTATGGAACTTTGTTCACATTTAACATTTAAATCTCTAAATATTCAAATGAGTTTGTTTTCAGTCTATACTTTCCCTCAGCCCCTATTTGGCCTGTGACCAAGAATTGGCCTCACCCTGCCTGTGCCTTGTTACCTAACTGTGGACAGCTGTCTACGTACCTGTGACTGTGTGTTTACGAATGTCGTGTAACCCTATATGAGACTAACCCAGATATTTAAATTTTGTTTTTATATTACTCACAGCAGTTTTTGTTAAGTCATCACAGGTCTAACATGAGGATTGTGGGAGCATTGCAAGAACATTGGCAGTGATTTAACTGTTTTTAACATTACAGAAGTGAAATTCATTAGCAAAATACAGTAGAAGCCTGTTTATCCGGCACCCTCAGGAGCTGGCCAGTGCTGATTAAAGCGCCTGCCGGATATTCGGCAGAAAATCCAACACACAATTTTTTTAAAAAAAAACATAGCATATTAATAATAGACTAAATAATAATTTGTATGATAATATAATATATAAATAATTATTATAATCATTTTACGCACAGTGACCAGGCAGTTCAGAGAGATCTTTAAACTAGTGCAAAAGTTACACGTCTGAATGACACTGTTCTCATTGGGGGCAGATGAGAGGAAAGCAAACGTGTTATTGAGAAAGCAGAGAGTGAGTGGCGGCCGCTCAGTTCAGTTAACTTTCTTTCCAAAAAGCCTTGCGATGCCTGTGTGTGTGCAAAATGAGCATTGCAGGGATGACTTTTTTTATTAAAATAAAAACCAATGAATTGATCTGCAAGCTTTGCTCAGGGTGGGTGTGTGTTTTGCTGTTTTGTGGCTAAATTAAATCTAAATTAATCAACTCACCCCGCTCTGCCTCTCAAAGAGTACACTCCGGAGAGTGCATTGCTTTATAGTACCGGCAGCATTCTGAGCCAGCGCCACCATCAGGCACCTAGTAGCAGCATTCAAAATACTGACACAAAACACCAAAAAAATGCATTTTTCTGGATAAATTCCGGTTTATTGAATGCGGACCTTTTTTTTGCGGTGCCGTTTATAAGGAAGTTACGGTTGATCGGATCACGGATAAATGGGCTTCTATTGTATTTCCTAGTGATCAGTAACGTAGTGTCTGTCGATATATCGGTATAATTTTTCATATAGATATGCCAATATTGGAAATTCAAATATCGGTATATCGAAAAATGTATATGAAAAAATATTGATATATCGTGTCCAGCAATATACCGGTTATATCGGTATAAAGCGAACTTTTTCAACTTACCTTGTTGCCGGCATTGCAAACCTCCTGGGCCTAGAGCACGGAATGCGTGCGCATATCGGAATGCGCGCGCAGCTCCAAATGCGCACGAATGCACAGTATGAAAAATCTGGCGATATCGATATGAGCCGACCGATACATAAATATCGGAAAATTTCCATATCGACGTACCCTAGTAACAGGGTAGCCGTTGTATCTTAAATAGGCTTGGGTTCGATTCCCGGCTGGGTGAAACCTTTGGCAAGTTTCTTTACTCCACACGTTAATACCGCCAAAAAAAACAATAACAAATTAGTCATTTCAATCTACGACTGTTTGTGGGATACTGCTGTGCATTATTGACTGCCGCATTTCACCCATAAATATACAGTCAATTCACTTGAGAAGGCATGAAAAGCGCTATATCAAATGTAAGGATTATTATTATAATTATTATCAAGAGTGAATATCTGGGCAGCATCTTTGAGTGATATTGTCTATGATATGCATTTGTGCCAATTAAGTTTGAAGTCTGCTACCTTGCCAAGATCACATTCAGACATGATGGGCTGACTGACTTGTTTCTGTGCTGTTGCAACCTTTGATTCAGTGAAAATATGCTCCTGAAGCTGTTGCTATTGTTATATAAGTGTTGTTGCTGCGATTCCACAGTAATGGGGTACATTGAGCAAATCAAAATATGCATGTCATTTTCTGAGAAAGGGTGGGTTATTTCTTTTTCAAAGCATGACAATCATAGGTAGCATACTCTCAAGAGATAGAAAAGATAACTTTGCCTTAAAATGAGCTTTATTTTTAAAATGACAATAAATTAAAGATCATGTCCACCCTATCTAGAGACCTCTAAATCGTGACACGGCAAACAAGGCTGTTTTTGAAACCAATTTCAGATCATATTTTTAACTCATTATCATTAATTACAACTAAATCCATAAATCAATAAAGTTAGAAAGATTATTTTTTGTGTCATTCAAGAGCTTGATTATATTTGTTTTTTCCCGTTAAAAAAATGCTACACGCACGTAACCCCGTCTATCCAAAAAGGTACGACTGTTGAAGACAAGATTTCAGGTTAAATTTTTTTAAAAAAATTCTATTTTGCTCTCAGTTAATAATGTAATGAAGTAACTGCCTCGTGGTTAGATTTATTTTGGTAAGGTTGAAGATCGCTTACCTCTGCGACATTTTGAAAATTCACATGTGACATTCTGTCCTCTAATTGCTACGTTCGTAATTACCATGGAAACGCAGTAGGAACTCCCAGAATGACGTTTTTAAGAAAAAAACGGTCGCACAGCCTCGTGTTCGCTCACCCGGAAGTAGCAAATTCAGCGTTAGCGGTCGGCATTGCTGCTACACATGGTTTAGGTGAGCGAGTTACCTGTGTGTTATGCGTGGTTATGATCGAGATCTATTCAGTTAAATTGTGGTTAAATTGGGCAGAAGATTTGTTTCCTGCAGCTGAATTATCAAATAAGATACGTTATTATATTATTACTACCGATTTTGATTGAGATTTTTTGAACGACTGCAGGGGTATTTCTAGGGATCTCCACGGGGACAAACACCGGTAGATTAGGACGAATCAGCTGTTTTGCAGTGTTACAATGCATGGGGTGTGAGCATTTTGAAGTGTAAAACTAATTCTGTTAAGTTATCTTTCTTATAAGATACATACAGTATGGTCTCTAGGGAACTTATGTACAAAAAATGAGTGTTCTGCAATCGATTTGATTTTCTGACCTCTATGTCACACTCGTATACCCCATTACAGTGGAATCGCTCATATAAGCACTTGCATGAGCATATGGGAATTATGGTATTAGAGAAGACACCGGAGCCTGCTACACACAAGACACCCCCATACATTGACAGGTGTGGGAGCTAAAGCCGTATAGATTCCATTGTGAGCACTGTCTGGCAAGCTGCCCGCTTCTTGTTCAGCTAGACCACCCTATCAGTTAGGGCTTTGGCTTGCAGGGTTAGCAGTAGAGTGGGAAGAATCCCAACCAGCAGTAACCGATCTGCACCTTGGGAGTTCTTTCTAAAGTGAAAGGCACTATATAAATGTAATTTTTGGTTGTTCCTGATGATCCACATTGATTGGTCTGTCATTAGCTGTGCCTCAGAGTACAGCAAATCTGTCAATCTCAGGTGATCACTGAGACTGCCACAGGGAGTTGATTCAATTCCAGCATTTTGTTGCGAAGCATTTCAACCTGGAGCCACCTTAACTCCCAAGAAAATCCCTTTTACCTCCAAGTCCAAGAAAAACACACTCTTGCATGGTCCCGACTGAATGAGAAAATACAGTTTAGGGAACAATATTTTTTTAAAAAACTCAATGGAATGGGAATTGCTAGGGAGAGTGATTCATGTCTGGTTCTACATTAGCAAATGGTACTTCAGTATTGTTCAGTATTGAACTCAGTGCCTCGTTTAAGCTTGTTGCCCTGGTTTCATGATTATAGATCATCAGGTACATCAAAACCCAGAAATTTCAAAAGCTTGTGTACTTTTTGTTGCACTAATTAGTCCTGTCATGATCTACATCTCTCTCGTATTTTCCTTTGGTAAGAAAGATTTCTTTCTCTTGCTCTCATTACAAATTGCAGCTTTTCATTTTGTTTTTAAATTCCCACTAGCATCAGTTTACATATTGACCACAGAAAGCCCTGCTCTATTGCTGTCAGCCAAGTATTAGCAACAACATCAGTACTGTATGTTGCTTCAGATATTTTCCCTCAGTTTACAGTAAGTAGGAACCTGATTGTTAGTTGAATGGCGGAACGCTTTCTTGGGAAACTTAGTAATACCTCAATAATCCGACATTCCAAAAACCCGCAGCTCTCTAAAGCCAGCAAGATTTTCAAAATACATACAGTATTAATTTGTTTTCCAATGTTCTGTAAATCTCCCAAAGTTTGGAATAGCTGCTTGCAGGTCTCAGCGTGGCTGCTCTGTCATCTGGCGCTGTAGGTGGAACTCGGTCATTGTTTGGCTTCAGGGCTGGGTTTACAGCCCACGTGGTGCATGGGGCAGGGCTCCCCACTTCCAGGGTAGGTTCTAAATACCGGCAAACTCCGAAATCCGGGAGATGAATGGGCCCAACTGGACTGGATTATTGAGATTGTACAGTAATAATAATCCCTTTAATAATAAAAAAAGTGGTCACTTACTCCACAACTGTTTGTGGGACTCTGCTGTGCACAATTGGGTGCCACGTTTCCCCCATAAAATACAGTCACTACATTTTACAGTATGTTGTGAGCATCTCTTGAAGTCACTCAAATGCAAGGATTCTTATTATTGAACTATTACACAGTGCACGCCATGATTGTTAATGTATTCAATGTTACAGTGAATGTAATAATTATTAGAACAGGAAACATTGAGCCCTTCCCTCCTTGATCTCGCCCCAAGTTATTATTTGCCCTCTTTTCCCACTCAGGTCCCGACCTGACTGTTCAGCGCTTTGGGACGTTCTCCCGACGTGAAAGGCGCTTTATAAGTGCAATGTTGTTGTTTCCATATACCACTGCAATTTCATATTTCTAGATATCTTGTCTAATTTTCTCTTGAAATGTAAAATGGATTATGTCTTGTTTTCAAATTATAGAGAGAGAGATAGAAAATCAGAGAGCGAGAGAGAGAGAGATTTGGAGGTAAAACAAGAATAGGAGTCGGAGAACATCCTCACCGGGTTCATTGGCTCCCTATCAAAAAACACATCAACTTCTAGCTCCTCACATTCTACAAATCCTTTGACCCCCTGGCACCTCCCTACCTCTCTGACCTGCTTCCTCTCCACATCATCACTCGCTGCCTCTGCTTCGCTGGCTCCGGCTTCTTGCTTGCCTCTCGTCCCAACTTCCTGCTTGTCCATGGTCCACAGTTGGCAGCTGTACGTTCCGCTATTGTTTCCCTGAAACTTTGGAACACCCTCCCACAATCCATCCACCTTCTTCCCCATCTTCAGATCACACCTAAAGACCTTTGTCTGTCTTAGTGTCAGACTTCGCCACTGTTAAGCACTCTGAGATACTAGCTTGTGTGAAGAACGTATAAGAATGCTATATAAATGGAAGTTGTTGTTATCTGAAGAGAGGTAGCAACAATTTGTGTGGATAGTCAGATTTGTACGATAATTTTTGGGTGAATTTGGGTGAGGAAGAAATTGTCTTTAAAATAGCAATCAGGCTAAATTAATTGAAAAAATATGATCTGGGAATAACGGAAGAAATAAACAATAAAAAAAACTTACATTTATATAGCGTCTTTCACGTCGAGAGGACGTCCCAAACTTGTATTTAAAAGAGAATATTATTGTGAAGACACCAGTTATCAATGAGGAACGTGGCAAAGGTAAGAATTACTGCAGTAACCTAATAGGTAGTTTGAGCCTGGGTTAGTATTTGTCCAACTTGGGACATCCTCTCTTCTCTCCTGTTCGGTATCCGAACCAGTCATTGTGAAGTGTTTCAAGCTGCCATTGATATACATGAAGGGCACAATATAAATGCAAGTTATTACTTGGTCCGCAGAGCTAGCAGTCTGTGCTCAAATAAGATAAATAGATGTTTAAGACATAGCAGGTTCTAAAACAAGCCTAGATAAATTACGGACAGCAAAGCCTGAATGGATACCTGATTTGTATCACTGTTGTGAATGAATGTGATCCGTGCAGATGTTAACATTGTTAGCTTTCAGATCATGTTACTGCTGGCTGTGACTTCAAGAAAGGCTTACCTGAGATCAACTCCTCTATTAAGTGGAGAACATCTGCCTTTGTACTGCCTGCTATCAACACATCTATCTGATTTTTTTGCTCTGCAGGCATTTTGTTCCTTTAAAAAAATATGCAAATTGCCTCACACCAACTTGTAAATCAAGGATGTATATTTTGCTTTCAGTAACTATTCACAAAGAATAACATCAGCTTTCTTGACGGGAGGAAGGAGGTAAACCAAGTGTTTTCCATTGAGAAAGCACAGAGGGAACTAATTCAAGGGGAGATAGCTGAATTGTCACTGCTGTGGAATTCAGCTGGGACTGAAGCTTAGGTTTTTATTTTTGTTTGCAGGGGTAATAGGCTGCCTATAATTCAACCAGGTTTGTTCTTGAGCACCTGGAGTCTGACAGCCAGGTTATCTTGTCTGAGGTATAACCAGCTGCTTTACTGCCTTTCAAGAAATACCGCATGGCGTGTCTGGTCTATTGATAGTGATCTCTTCCTGCCCCACTACTACTTGCTCATCCCTTCTCTGTCTGTCTGCGATTCCTACATACCATGCCTGAATCACCTCCTACCCCACCATCCGTCCCACCATCATAAACGTCTCTGACACATTATTCTGTGTTAAAGACTCCTCATGGTTGTTGTTTGCTGTTGTGTCAGTGCTGGAAAGTCAAGCCTCCTGGAAAGTTCTAACCTAGAATCTTGAACTATTGCACATTTCTGTTTTGTTAATAGATTTTGAAGGTTTGACTGTAGACTGTATTCTATAGTTCTATATAATTACTGTAATCTGCCTGCCCTGGACTGCCAAGCCACTGTTTCTGAAATGTTAAAATATCTTCTGGTTATAATATCTATGTGAATATAGTACAGTAGAGTTGGCTATGATGCAGTTAGTAGAATCGAAAAACTCACATTTTATGGGGCCAAATAGTTGTGGGTGCTGTCTGACTGTAAGGCACTAAAGTATATCAAATGCAAGGATTATATTATGTTTAACGAAACTGGTCATCGTACCAAAGTAAACCAGCTTGCTGAATGAATTAATATTGAATAGTGTCCATACACCATTGCACTATAAACAAATCCACATTCTATCTGGCTTCAACTTAGTTACAAGAAACTTATCATAGTGAAGAGCTTAGGGCAAGTTCTAGAGTTGTGTGTTGTTAAAAATGTCAGCAAAGAGGGTAGTTTAGCAAACCACTGTAATGTGTTTTGTGTGGTGGGAGAGAAAAGGAGCAAGAGAGAATTACTTAGTTTGAATCTCGTGGAAAGAATGACCAAGTGGCATGTAATATTGTGTGATGAGCTGCCCAGTATTCTTTGGTGTCATAGACCTGTGTTGGTACATGTGAAGTGGTGTTTGACAAATTGTAGAGTGTAACCTGGAATTGCAGTCCTATGTTGGTGCATGTTATGTTACTGACTAATAAACTGTACCCTGTGATTACAATTACAATGTTGTACTTGAAATGTTACGTGTCAGTACAGTATTTGTTTGGTGTCATGTTGTACATTTTGTGTTTTGCCTTGAGAGGAATTTCCTCTCCAAGTGTTGAACTCTCCAAGTACTTTTTATTTGTTGTTTCTTTGATGGGAGGGAAATTAATTTAGTAACCTAGAGAATCGGTGGATTTATGTCCATGATTGAGAACTGAAGGTTTTATTTCCTGGCTTGTTTGGTTGCTGGTAATCGGGGTTGCATAGAATGATGATGTGAATTCTGTTTATTTTTAGATAAAACTTCATGAGAACAATTGTTGGAGAAGTCGGGGGGCAGGAGAGGGAACATTTTAAAAACCCTACCAATATAGCAAAAATGACTAATAATACCATGTGTGTGTTCAGTTAAGAACCACGACCCTTCCAGTAATGCTTGTGAGTCAAAGTGATTGATTGTCATGTTCCAGAAGCAATGTATTAGTGTAATGTGCCATGCTCCTGAAGGGCTGAGTTTTCAGTTGTAGATCAATAATCACAGAGATATATTGGGCTTGCACTTTTGGGATTTAAAAAAATTAATTGAACGATTTTGATTTCAGACGGTTCCCAAAGAATACACCACTAAATTCTCTTTGGCTGTTCTTCAGCAGAAATGAAATGTTGTAACCTTTTACTGTACCAGGAAATATAGAATGCAAAGGTAGAGTGGACATGGTTTTGTAACTGTGTAAGAGAGATGGAGAGAGTGAGTGTGTGGGTGAGGTGGGAATATCAGTCCGAGTTTTAAGCTGCTGTGATAACCAACCCACCTCCAGCTTTATGCAAATGAGTAGCCTTATCTTAAATCTTTTACTGTGTGAAATTATTGATTTTAATGGATGCTGTATAGGTTGATATTACACGTGGCATTTATGCACTAGTCGCTTTTTTCTCTATTATTCGGAGAAGAACATAATGGTCCTGTAACCATTTATCTTGATATCTTAGCATCTGCCACAGTCTGTACTCTTATTTCTACTCTATCAGAGTAATTAATCAGCATAATAAATTCTTGCAGTTTATACTGTTTGTAATTAGGAGATTTTGATTAAAATCTTTAAATTAAACTCCATTCAAACAGCAACTATAAATTTTTGGCTTAACTTTCACTTGCAGAGAGAAAATTAATGAATTACTGTCAATTTAGTGAATGTTCATTGTAAAAAGGCTAATGTTTTACATGTTATATATAAAAGGCTGTCTATTTTAGCATGTACATGACAAGTTTTAGAGGATCAGCAGGGTGTCTGACATGCATGAAAACCTATCACCAAGCTTAAGAGTATCCAAACCAAACTGAGAATTTACAACCCACTTGCACGTGGAAATCTCAGAGATAGATTATTGGAATGGAATGCCTCTGCCTGAGGAAGGCACCCAGTTTACCTAAATCTGAAGGAAGGCGCAGGTTGGCAAAAAAACAAGGTTTGTTGACCCCATGGTGTGTGTTCGAGTACACCTGGAATCTAGTCAGCTGATCAGTATAGCCTGCCATTGAGAGCATTGGCTGGTAAGCTTTCCTGCTGCTTTAAAGATAGGATCACCCTTCCAATTAAGGCTTTCCAGGGTTAAGAAGAGCAGAGTGTTAAGTGCCTCTGACTCCAGTGACCGATCTGCCCTTCCAACTCCGGCTGAGGAGCCAGCCTGGCTATGTCCTGGATTATGGCGGATCTATCTGCCTCAGGAACCAGACTAGCGAGTCCGGTAAAGAGGTCTGGTTCCTGAGCCAGACGATTCACCATAATCCAGGTCACTGGTGATGACCTCAACCTAACTTGATTCTGACACTTTGCTGCCAGGCATCTCACCTTGGTGCCAGATACATATCAACAACAACAACTTTTGTGTAACGCCTTTCCTGGACAATCAGTTTTTCGGACCCAAACTAGGACAGGATCGGGGAGAATGGAGGGCAGGTGGGGAAAGGAGGGTAATCAAAGGTGTGGTCGAAGAGGAGGGTCTTCAGGCGGGTCTTCAAGAGTGAGGTGGAGGGACTGCAAGATAGGATTACAGATGGCAGAGTGGCTGAAGACTCGTCTGCCAATGATGGGGCGGGCGAGGTGGGGGATGTGAAGCAGACTGGAGCCCGCCGAGTGGTGGTTTCAGGAAGGTTAAAAGGGCTTAGGAGGTCACAGAGGTAGGGGGGACAGAGGCCATGGAGGACTTTGAAGATGAGGATTGGGATCTTGAACGGTATCCTCTGTATGATGGGAAGCGAGTATGGGCAAGGACATGGGTTGCCTAGTTCTGGATGATCTGTATCTCGTGAAGGGAGGAGATGGGGAGGCCGACAAGGAGGGAGTTTTCATGGTCAAGCCTGGATGTTATGAACCCACATATGAATGGACTAGGGCGGCCTGCGATTTGAGACAGTGGCAGCCGGGTGATGTTGCGGAGGTGGGGGATGGCAGAGCATCTTATGGCCTGGATGTGGGGTAGAGAGGATAATTGAGGGTCAAGCAAGACCCTCAGCTAAGCTTCCAGACTAGCTCAGTAAAGTGTGCATCCTCGGATGGTGAATGCTGTCAGTGACTGAGATGTGCAGGTGCAATTGGGATCTTGTTGACATTGAACTGAAGAAAATTAGCTCTCATCCAAGTCTCGGATGTCTTAAAGACATTCTGTCAGGATATGTCCTGGAGTCGAGGGTGGAGGCAGACCGATTGAGTTGGGAGTTAAATGGGAGTTATTTATAATTGCACTTCTTAAGGTTCCTTAAACAGACGTGAGATGAATTGAGCAGTTTATCTGAGGATCGTTGTAGACGATACATTGAGAAAATCTTTTTGAATGGTTTCATAGAGCAATCAGTCAGGACCTTGGTTTAATGTCTTGTATGAAGGTCAGGATACCTGATAAGCCTTCGCTCGCTCAGTACCACACTGGAGCGTCAGTCTCTTCTGTAAGCTCAAAGTCCTGACACAGGGCTTCAACCCACAATCTTCTGACCTAAAGGCAAATCAATTAAACTCTGCTAACAGTCACCAGAGAAACTGAAGAAGAAATAAACTAAAGTTAAAATAAAACTTTTATCGAAACATTTTTGATACCTGATTCTGCTGCCAGCTTGTTTTAAAATGGTAAAGAGCAAAAGCAAGTTGTTTTTCTTTAAATAGGAGATACATAAATTATGTTATTTTACCCATTAGCTGTGGAGAATAGTACTTGGATTTATCCCTCTTTTGCCAGGTTAGCTGTGTATCTGACATATAGAAACTTGTTCCATGCTTAAGTTTCCAAGTGAAACTCGTGAGAGTTCAACCATTTAATAATAATCCTTGCATTTTAGGTATACTCTCTGTGTGCCTCTTTGCATAACAAATCGAGCTAGTAGCCAGGCTTTGAACATGTGTTCCTGAACCTGGTAACAGCTCCCAGCAACTATCACCCAAGCTTCAGAATTTCCATATTAGCTGTTTAACAGACATCTGAATAAGAGAAGGGTGGGGGTGGGGAGGGATCTAGGCTGATTGATTATGCATCTGTTAAATAATGTTGACTTGGATTTAAATGTGTTGGGTTTGTTGGAGGAGTGAGAGGAAAAGATGGAGAGCTTAAGGGATTCTACAGTCTTCAGGTTTATGGGAAAGAATCATTTCACAGCAGAAAGGGGGACCGTGGACTGTGTTGTTGGTGATTGGGATGGAGAAGGTAAACCTAGAGCAATACTTTCCCATACTCCAAGGTAGAACGACCTAAGCTTGTAAGATCAGGATTGTGAAAGACAGACCTCAGCAAGTACTGTATTTATTTACACAGAGGGACGTCAACATCTGGAAATGGTTTCCAGGAGGGGTGATGACCAGACACTGAACTAATTTCAAAAATATCTCTCTTGGGAAGATAACAGGGTTAGTCCTCTGCAAGGTTGAGATGAAATGGACCTAACTTCTTTTGTAATCTTGTGAAATATGTTTTTTAATGTGACATGTTGATTTAAGATTTATTGACCTTATATCCTGTTGATACTGGCTTTGATATCAATTTGAGCTTTTTGGTCACTCTGATCTGTATTCAGTCAAGTGTCTTTCATCTGGTTGAATATATTTGATAATTATCTTTACATTTAATGTAGTATCTATAACAACGAAACATGGCAAAACAATTGCAGTTAAGTTTAGTGTCTATTTCGGTAGGTAAATGTGGAAGCTAGCTTGTGAGCAGAAATGCCCTCCAACAGCCGTGAGGTAAACGACTAATTAATCATGGATTGTTAGTTTGTACACCGTGATAAACTTCTCTTTTTTAATTATACCATGATATCTTTAAAGGATTTTTAAAAAAGTACAAGTATATCCAGTTGAATTAAACTCGATTATACTTAAAACATTATACTTTTGTTTAGAAGTTGCATAAAGTTTATTTTCAGTTAGAAAATTGTTGGAATCACAGGAGCTCGTTCTCATTAAAATGCATCAATGAGAAGCTGCAGTTCAGCATTCATTGTATTTGAAACAGAACAGAATGCAGATAATCTTTGAGTTTACATCTAATCTCTTAGACTTGTAGCACATTCAGTCATCTATTATTTCACATAACACTACACAAGCCTTACAAGCGTGAGACTTGTGTTTCGAATCCAGGCAGATCAGGGCGAAACCTTGGGCAAGTTTTCTTACTCCACACGTCTAATAATAATCCTTCCAAAAAAAAAAGCCTAATAAATTGGTCATTTCAATCCACGTCTGTTTGTGGGACACTGCTGTGCGCCTAGGCTACTGCATTTCGCCCACAAATATACTGTCAATTCACTTTACAATATATTCTGTGAAGCGCTTTGAGATATTTAGAAGATGTGAAAAGCGCTATATCAAATACAAAGATCATTATTATATTACCAGTGAACATAGATTGTGACTTCAAGGTGTCTCCACATTTTGGAGGAAGGGGAGGAAATGGAAGAAATCATGTAGGTCAGTCTGACGTGGCAATAACTCACAGCTTCCATAAGTTGTCCAAAAGGGACAATGTCACGCCTCTAGAATTAGAGCACATGTTCAAGACAAGTCAGACTAAAAGGGAGATAGGTCAGTGATTGAATCAACGTTATCGACAGAAATTCTACCAAGAAATTGCAGTATGATTTCTTGTATATAAATCTGTGTTTGTGCGCTTTATAATATCCGAGACAGATTTTTATCATTTCATAGTCTGCCCTACGTTCTGTGTATTACATTCATGTTAGGAAAACAATGGAATCATCCAGAAAACAGGAAGAGGGTGTCCAGCATCTGGACAGTCCCATTGTGTTCTTTGGGAGAAAAAGCTGCTGGTACATTTTGCCTCCTTCTCCTCCACCGACTATGACATGCATTCAAATAGATTGCGTCTCTGCTCAAAGGTCATTTAAAACAATTTAGGCTCTTAGCATTTCAGTATTTGCTTGTTTCTTTTGTTTTCTTGCTTCCTGTATTGGCTTACAATCTGTCAAATGTGGTTTTGCCCACGATTACACGGTACCACTTCACGTCTCTTTAACCCCATTATTTTTCTTCCTGCCTTACGGAAGTTACATTCCATCCCTTTGCTGGAATGTGGTCCTCAAACAGCCATTCTTTACGCATGATCCTTGCCACTGAATGTCAGCAGTCTGTTAGATCATGGGGGATGGAATGGGGGAAGAGGAGCCAAGTCCAATACTGTTTTCAACCAATATTCACACGCTTGAAGCAGAGGTCAGTGGTTAAATTGATAGGAGCGGGAGCCACAGCTGTGTAATTCTTCTCCTCCCCCCCGACACGCACCAAGCTTGTCTTCTACCTCTGATTGTATATGTATTATCTTTTGTCCAGAAGTCACCTGGTGTAAATCAACCAGCTTGGGCAGCCAATGGCTCAAACATGAGACTGCCCATGGCTGGATGACTTACTGCTATTTCAGATGGTGTCTTTAGCTGATGTAACATTGTAATGTGTAGTCCTTGTCCAATTTTAATTCATAAGGGTTGAGTATTCTTAAACCACCAGAAAGGACCTCCGTTTAACGTCTCATCCAAAGGATGGCATTTCCAACAGTGCCTGGAGTTTGAGCTCAAGATTTGGTACAGAACGTGAACCCACAATCTTGTGTCCCAGAGTTGAGACTGGGATCCACTAAACCAGGTTGAGTCCATACTCTCTGTGGATTGTGCTGCAGAGTACTTTTGGCTTGCCTGCATTCAATTCTTATACAACAGCAAGATTACATTTCACATCTGGATTACATTTCACATCTGGAGGATGACCCAATGAATTGAACAGTTAAAGGTCAGGACCTGAGCGAGGGGGTGGGGAAGGGAAAGAGGTGGGAGGTAGGGTCCGGCGATATATCGATATATCGCTAAAACCCGATATAATTTTCATATCGATATGCTGATATAGGCATTTCAAAAATATCGATATTTCGAGAGAGACACAGAGACGGCTGGGGAGGGGGAGAGAGACGGCTGGGGGGGGGGAGGGGGAGAGAGACGGCTGGGGGGGGAGGGGGAGAGAGACGGCTGGGGGGGGAGGGGGAGAGAGACGGCTGGGGGGGGAGGGGGAGAGAGACGGCTGGGGGGGGGAGGGGGAGAGAGACGAGGGGGAGGGGGAGAGAGACGGCGGGGAGGTGGAGAGAGACGGCGGGGAGGTGGAGAGAGACGGCTGGGGGGGGGGGAGGGGGAGAGAGACGGCTGGGGGGGGGTGGGGGAGAGAGACGGCTGGGGGGGGGAGGGGGAGAGAGACGGCTGGGGGGGGGAGGGGGAGGGGGAGAGAGACGGCTGGGGGGGGGGAGGGGGAGAGAGACGGCGGCGGGGTGGAGGGGGAGAGAGAGACGGCTGGTGGGGGAGGGAGAGAGAGAGAGACGGCTGGTGGGGGAGGGAGAGAGAGAGAGAGACGGCTGGTGGGGGAGAGAGAGAGAGAGACGGCTGGTGGGGGAGGGAGAGAGAGAGAGAGACGGCTGGTGGGGGAGGGAGAGAGAGAGAGAGACGGCTGGTGGGGGAGGGAGAGAGAGAGAGACGGCTGGTGGGGGAGGGAGGGAGAGAGAGAGAGAGACGGCTGGTGGGGGAGGGAGAGAGAGAGAGAGACGGCTGGGTGGGGGGGGGGGGGGAGAGAGACGACGGGGGGGCGAGGTTGGAGAGAGGGACGTGGGGGTGGGGTAGAGACAGGGTGGATGTGATAATATACAGATAGATAGAGATGGGGGGGATGTGAGAGAGGAGAGAGACAGAAAAACACAGAGATGGAGAGAGTGAGAGACACAGAGAGAGAAAGATATTTACCTCCTGAGGAGATAGGCCCCGAATGCACGCGCACCCGGAATGCACGCGCATTCCGAATGCGCGTGCTGCGCGCACATGCGCAGTATGAAAAACCCGACAATATCGATATTTTGGTATATCTTGATATGAGCCCATCGATATATCTAAATCGGGAAAATTTCCATATCGACGGACCCTAGTGGAGATTTCCAGGTAATTCACAAATATATAAAATAATTTGGTCACTCAATCCACAACTGTTGGCTTCTGTGTTTTGCCCACAAATGTAGGGGTAATTCACTTTACACTATATTCTGAAGCACTTTGAGCCGTCTGGAAGACGTGAAAAATGCCATATCAAATGCAAGGATTATAATTTGAGCAGAATTGCAAAAAGGAAACTAATGACCATGTGAGTGTGGAGTGTTGCCTTCATAGCTGACCTTGCTACTTGGCTGGTACTCACTGTCAGTTACAATATGATCTGAGGTTAAAGGGAGACAGTGCCTTCAGTGACAGAATAGTGATACAAAACTAAGAACAGAACTCGAGAGAGAGACAAAAATAATTAAATTATTGGTTCATCGTATCCTCACCCAGGTTTATGATTGCCCTCAATTTAAATCTGTTGTGCAGGAGAAAAAAGGAATATTTATATGAAAAAAACGTTGAAGCTACAGGGGTTACCTGAATTATTCATAGCCTAATGGATATCTAATGTGGAGTTTAAAAGCTGTCATACAATCTGTGCATGGGGGAGGGGATAAATTGCACCTGACCCTGAGCGCAAACATGAGCAGTTTAAGCAATCCCATCTCATTTATAATGTGCATTTGGGAGTCAGCCAATTGCTATGGTTGTGGTAAGAGACACTGTACAACATGGGGTTCAGTGCTTCGTGCCTTTTCCTGGTACATATCTCAGCATCTGCCTTGCTTCTTTCTCTCCGTTTCATGTCTCCACAAGTCCTGTATTAGCTGCCTCTCGAAACCAGCATTAGCTCTGTGTCTGAGTTTGCTGCCTGTATGAGATCTGTAAGAGTGTCTTTCTCTGTTGCTCTTTGTCTATTACTTCTTTCTCTGATGTGTGTATGTGTGCACATGCTTTTCTGAGCGCCTGTCTGGAGGTGTATGTGTCTCACTTCCACGTGAGCCTCTACTTTATTTCCTTCTTTCTCATTCTGAGTACCTTCTCTCTTTCTCTTACTCTTCTTCACTGTGTACTCAATTTTTCTGCCTTCAATTCATGTTGATTACTTCAGTCAACCAAAATGTCTGTCAAAAGGTAAAATGGAGCAACAAAGCGAACAGTTCCTGAGCAACGTGGATATTCCATAAAGAAAAATGCTAGATGTTGTTAGGGAACGGCGATGTATCGGTTTTTTGATTAAACCCAATATGATTTTCAGATCGGTATGCCGATATGGTGATTCTAAAAAAAACGTTATATCGAGAGATTCGATTTTAAAAATATACATCGTTATATTTTTAATATCGTTCCTGGCAATATATCAATATTGTTGGTATTATCAGTGTAATGCGATCTTTTCCAGCTTACCTTGTCGCCGGCATTGCAACTCCTAGACCTAGAGCATGGAATGCGCGTACATTCGGTGCGCGCGCACAATTAACGGGCGCGCACATCCGATGCGCGCGCACACTTTACTGTGTATACTCGACGTGAGTCGTGGCGTCTTAACAAAGTCGCATCGCTGAAAATTGTAGTTTGAAAATTTACCTTTCTCATCATGGGGAAAAGAAGCCCCGTATGGGACTACTTTGAAAACAATGCAGTCAGTAATGGTGTGTATAGATGTACAGTTTGCAAGGTCTTGGTTAAGACATCTGATTCGAGCACGAGCAACATGCAACAACACATTAAGCAGCACCACCCCGCCCAGCACGCTGCCCTCAGAGCGAAATTATTGTCGACAACAGAACGAAGTCGAACCAGCGCTTCAGAGAAAGCGACAGGTAGTGGGGCCAGTGCAGCTCAAACAATTCCTGCTTTATTTAAGAGGAGAACATTGTACCAGAGAGGGGACAAAAAGTGGCAAAGTATCACGAACGCTGTCACTTTTTGCATAGCAAAGGAGAGCTTGCCAATGGCGAAGGACATTAATTCAGACTTCAGCTACATAAAAATAAGTGGCATTTTGTGGCTGTAAGTGTTATTTTTGTGTGTGAGAGAGTTAGAAGCCAGATTATCACTGCTTCTATGTGTGTGTCTGACTAGACACACACAGCAGTGATAATCTGGCTTCTAACTCTAACAGTCAGACTGTCTGTCTCTCTCTTTTCTATTGTAATAGATCTCATTTACACGTGGACATTACATGCTAGTTTCAAGCAAGAAATGGAGGAGAATAAATCTCTAGATTTTGTTTTTTGTGTGTGTGTTCTATTTTGTGTTTAGAGATGGAGGGAGAGAAGGAGAGGGGGAAAGTTGGGAGAGAAGGAG
The DNA here is from genome assembly GCA_035084275.1 of Hydrolagus colliei. Classification (NCBI taxonomy): domain Eukaryota; kingdom Metazoa; phylum Chordata; class Chondrichthyes; order Chimaeriformes; family Chimaeridae; genus Hydrolagus; species Hydrolagus colliei. The sequence continues at coordinate 133,740,760 of CM068742.1, forward strand.
AGAGGAAGAGAGGAGAGGGAGGGAGAGAATGAGAGGGAAAGGAGGGAGAGAAGGAGCGAGGGGAAAGGAGGGAGAGAAGGAGAGAGGGGAGGGAGAGAAGGAGAGGGGGAAAGTTGGGAGAGAAGGAGAGAGGAAGAGAGAAGAGGGAGGGAGAGAAGGAGAGGGTGGAAGGAGGGAGAGAAGGAGCGAGGGGAAAGGAGGGAGAGGAGAGAGGAAGAGAGGAGAGGGAGAGAAGGAGAGGGGGAAAGGAGGGAGAGAAGGAGCGAGGGGAAAGGAGGGAGAGAAGGAGAGAGGGGTGGGAGGGAGCGGGGGAAAGTTGGGAGAGAAGGAGAGAGGAAGAGAGGAGAGGGAGGGAGAGAAGGAGCGAGGGGAAAGGAGGGAGAGAAGGAGGGAGGGAGGGAGAGAAGGAGAGAGGGGAAGGAGAGAGGGAGGGAGGGAGAGGAGACAGGGAGAGGAGAGAGGGAGAGTGGAGGGGGAAGGAGAGGGGGAGGTAGGGAGCAAACAACATTGTATAATTCAACAGATCTTGACACCAACATTACAAACTTTCTGGACCTAGAGCACGCATTTCGAAATGTGCGTGCACCGCGACTGCGCGCGCATCGTCAGTGCGGACGCACCGTCAATGCGCGCGCACCGCGACCGAGCGCGCACCATAAAGGCGCGAGCGCCATCAATGCACGCACACTTCGAATGCACGCGTATGCGCAGTATAAAAACTCGATAGATCGGTTTAAGCAGGTATGAGCAAACCGATATATCCATATCCGGAAAAATCCCATATTGCCGTTCCCTAGATGTTGTATATATTTGTGATTTGCAGGCACTATGGAATATGGTGATTGCATAATTTGTAGGTAAATGCAGCAGCCAGTTTGTGCACAGCAAGGTCCCAAGAACATCCGTGAAGAGAATGACCAGTTTTATTTGGGGGATTGTTGGCCAGGACACTTGGAGAAACTCGGTGTCGTGCTCCACCATAGTCAATTGCTCTTGGACACTACCTTGTGTGAGGGGAGCTTTTTAAATTCAAGTTGTTGTTCAATATTGGGATCTTGAACAGACACGGGTGGGAATTTGGATTAACGTTTAATCTGAAATATGGCTCTTCCAACAGTGTACAGCACATCCCCAGCACTATATAAGTTTTAAACAACAACAAAACAAGAACAAAATTACACGTATAGCACCTTTCACGTCAGGAGGATGCCCCAAGGCGCTGGACAGTCATTGTTTCAGACCCTAGCTGGGGAGGGTGGAGGGAAAGAGGGGGATTTTGGGATGACTGATGGGACCATGGAAGAGGAGGGTCTTGAGGCGGGACTTGAAGGAGGCAAGGGAGGGGACGAGACGGAGGGATTGCGGGTTGGAGTTCCAGCGGTTGGGGGCAGTGTGGCTAAAGACTCTCCCACCAATGGTGGGGTGGGTGGGTCGGGGAACATGGAGTTGGCCAGAGCCTGCTGAGCGGAGGGGGCGGGAGGTTTGTAGGGAGTTAGGAGGTTTTAGAGGTAGTTTGAAGTGAGGTCATGAAGGGCTTTCATTGTGAGGACCAGGATCTTGAATTGAATCTTCTGGGGATGGGGAGCCAATGGTCAGGTGAGGATGGGGGGATGAGGTCATGGAGCTTGGAGTGATAGGGGACACAGGTTGCCGAGTTCTGGATTATTTGCAGCCTATGGAGGGAGGAATTGGGTAGGCCGACAAACAGCCGGGATGTGATGAAGACATAAATAACGGTTTCAGAGGCCTGAAGAGTGAAGTAGTGGCAAAGTCAGGCAATATTGCGGAGGTGAGGGAAGACAGAGCAGGTCATGGCTTGGATGTGGGGTAGGAAAGACAGTTGAGGATCGAATAAGATACCTAGGTTCCTGATTGGCTCGGTGAGGTTGAATGTGCAACCATGGAGGTTGATGCTGCCAGTGCCTGATGTGTGAAGGAGCTGGCAATCAGGAGGGCCTCGGTCTTGTTGACATTCAACTGAAGAAAATTAGCTCTCATCTAGGACGATGTCTTAGGCAGTCTGTCAGGACAGCATTGGTCCTGGAGTCGAGGGTAGAGGCAGAAAGATAGAGTTGGGTGTCATCTGCATACATGTGGAAGTTGACCCCTTGTCTGTGGATGATATCACCAAGGCATGTAGATGTTAAAAAGTAGTGGACCCAAGGACAGAGCCCTGGGGGAATGCCATAGGTGACAGTTCGGGGGCTGGAAGAGAAGCCATTGGTAGCGACAAAGTGGAGACAGTGAGAAAGGTAGTAGTTGAACCAGGCGAGGGTAGGTCCATGAAGATTGAACTGGGAGGAGATGTGGTGTAGGAGGATGGAGTGCTCGACAGTGTTGAAGGCAGCAGAGAGGTCAAGGGGGCAGAGAGAGCCCTGATCGTAGATGTTTACAATGTCGTTAGAGACTTTGACCAGGGCTGTCTCTGTGCTATGGGCAGCACGGAAACCGGATTGTGGGGTTTCGAAGAGGGAATGGCGAGAGAGAAAGGAGCAAAGCTGCGAAGTAACGACTTGTTCTAGAGCCTTAGGGAGGAAAGGGTCGGAGATGGGGAGGTAGCTGGAGAGTAGGGATGGGTCCAGCGAAGATGTTTTCAGGATGGGGGTGATGACAGCTGTTTTTGGAGGGTTGGGAACAGTGCCCGGTGGATAGGGAGAGGTTGGTGATGTCAGTTAAGGTCTGAATGTAGGGCTTGAACCTTCTGAGTCAGTGGCGAGAGGTTGACACACATTGTTGCTTTGTTGTGACGTGGCATGTTGAGCCATGTGTTCTCTGAATAGCCCTGTGTTGTTGTGCTCTGCTACCTCCCAGCCTGACTCTTCACTGACTTGTTACCTCCCCTTGCAGCTGTTCCCTGCATTGCACTTAAATATCCCCCTCTACACCACACTGTTCAGGTGACAATGGAAATGGTCTTAAAATATTCCCAAATTGATAACTTTTACTTCAAAAAACAATAAGTATAAGGTAAATGACCAGGACAGATAAATGCTGACTATGGAGCTGCGTTAGTGTACCTTATGCAGAGTTAATGTCTCTCTGGTTTAATCCCTCAAAAAAAAGGGTCATTTCAATCCACGACTGTTTGTGAGACACTGCTGTGTGCACTTGGCTGTCATGTTTCACCCAGAAAATATACAGTCAATTCATTTTACAGTATATTCTGAAGCTCTTTGAGATGTCTACAAGACGTAAAAAGCACTATATCAAATGTAAGGATTATTATTATCATATAAAATTAATGTGTTGTGACCATTATTAATCCTGATGTGTGAATACCAGCCCACATTCGTCAGTGACCTGGAGACAGTTATTTCCTAAAACCAAGCACCTTAAATATATTTTGTGTTTGATAGCAATAGCTAATTTGTCCTATGGATTATTAGAGGGGTCTGATGAAATTATGGTCACTTTATGGATTGTTTGTAAAGTGTTGCCAAGTTTGAGGTTGTGAGCTGCAATGTTATGGATATTAATAAAACAAGTCACAGCTCTAGTCTGTCCCGTTCCCCTCTGCACAATCCTATTTATAAGGTATACATCTTGCAGGAGGAGATGTCAGCGGCGCAAGCGCTTCTAGCACACCTTGGGGTGGTCACTAAGTCACTGTGCTAAACCAGGGTGTGCATTATAACAGGATCAGCCTGTAATTTGACATTGCCACAAACTCAACCCCACTATCCTTACAGCACCTCTAAGATGCAACAGGGTGTGATTGCAATAACTGCTAGGATCCGCTGAGTAAAGGCATGCTTACAATGAGGTAAAACCACTTTACAACTAAAATACAAAACAACTTGCATTTTGTATATTGCCCTCCATGCCGGACAGTGTCTCAGAAGGCTTTAGGATAAGATACAGTTTACATTTATATAACATCTTTCATGTTGGGAGGATGTCACATAGTGTGTTACACAGCTGGCTGAAGAAGATAAAGAATACAGAAAACCAGAAAGAGCTTTTTTTCTCCTCTCCAGGACTGCTGTGCACTGGTTCGTTGCTGTCTAATGCTAATCTGAATTTTTTTTCAAAATGTTTTTCTCTACTTTTCAGATGTTATGTAAAGGCAATGAGCCAAGTCCCCTGATGAGGGCCTAGAAAAAAGACTATAGTAGGGATAGGATGAAAGGGAAGCAAACTGGTGGGAGAGAAGTGGAGAAGAGTCTAGTTATCATACTGCAGTTAAACCTTTATCAGCAACTGATGGATGAATCTTATGCTCGTTGAGATGAGAGGTGTCAGCGCTCCTTCCTCTAGATCAGTGATTCCCAACATTTTTTTTTGCTGTGACCCAAATTAACCACCAGCAGGTCCTCGCGACCCAAACTTTTTTTTGCTGCAACCCAAATTAGCTTTCAACCAGTCCTCCCACCACTAGGGGGTGATATCACGACCGAAGCACAGTTCAGCCAAAACATTATCTCCATCTGTTTTGTGGACTCAGCGCAACTCGTAAGTACGCTCATTATACAAATTGGTCAGCAGTGTCGTTTTTTTAAAGTAGAGTTAAAGTTTTTTTTAGCGTTAAAAAAGCATTTTTAACAGTAAAAAAAAAAGGAAGAAAAAAAAGTTCTGATGACCCATCGCGACCCTACTAAAAACTTTGGGTCGGGACCCGAGGTTGGGAACCACTGCTCTAGACAGTGTCCAAAAGGCTGTATCATTCAACTGCTCCCAGGCCTTTAATAGCATTGCTCCATATCATAGAATCATAGAATGTTACTGCACAGAAGGAGGCCATTCGGCCCATCGAGTCTGTGCCACACAGCCAACATGCCAAGTACCTGACACACGCACAAACCCATCACTAACACCTATGAAGCACTTTGAGACATTTTGATGATGTGATAGGGACGAACGCAACAATTATTTATTATATTATTATGTTTTTGCTGTATAGTTCTCTTGGTAGAACTAGTTTCTAAGTGGTTTTCAGTGATGAAATGCGGCAGCCAAGTGCGCACAGCAGTGTCCCACAAACAGTCATGGATTGAAATGACTAATCTTATTATTGTGTTTTTTTGGAGGGATTATTATTAGGCATGTGGAGTAAGGAAACTTGTCCAAGTTTCACTCTGATCTGCCTGGATTCGAACATGGGACTCACGTAGGTTATATCGATATAATTTTTCATATCGATTTGCCGATCTCGGAATTTTAAATATATCAAAAAATTCGATATGAAAAAAATATCGTAAATATCGGTATATAGTTTCCGGCGATATATTGGTATTATCAGTATAATGTGATCTTTTCCAGCTTAACTTGTCGCCGGCATTGCAACCTCCTGGGCCTAGAGCATGGAATGCGTGCTCACACCGGAATGCGCGCGCACCTCCGAATGCATGCGTGTGCACCTCCGAATACACGCACGCCCCCGAATGCGCACACACATCAGAATGCACGCGCACTCCTGAATGCGCGCGCATGAGCAGTATAAAACCCCCCCGGAAATATCGATATGTCGGTATATATCGGAAAATTTCCATATTGACGGACCCTAGTCTCACGCTTGTAAGGCGAGTGCTCTAACCACTGAGCTACAGGACTCCACATATGCATCCACATTCAGTTTGTAGGTCAATGTACTTCCTCGATCTTCTCTGGTTCCTAATTATTGTTATTCAACTGAGCTTATAGGTTAATCATATGTGTACATTTCAGCAGGTATCACTACACAACATGTCCTCCTCAACTTTTCTCATCACCCTCGCCCAGGGGCATTGAAACCATTGAATTGTAAACTTGCATTGCATCAAATGAGGATTGAACTTGGGACTTTCCTGGGTTCATTAGAGTTCAGAATCTCATCTCTTGAAGATGCTAGCTCAATAGTGCCACCAAAGTTCATATGAGTGAGCAAGCTACAATAAAGAGTCTAAACAGAGCAATTATGTCCCTTTCAACTAGTATACCTACTTCTCCTTAACCCTTCTCTTCCACCCCCCACCTCCCCCCACCTCCCCCCACCCCCATATATTTTGGAGGTGACAAAGTTTTAAGACTTCAGTAATTTCACAACTATTAGGGGAATCAACCCCTTCAGCTCCGCGTGTTTGCAATGTTATATTTAAATCTCCATAATTTGTCTTTCTTTTCTCCCCATCCCCCCAGAGATTCATTAAATCAGCCAAGCTAGGGTGTGGACCCATTCGGTTCCTGTTCTGCAGACGGTGCAATAACAAATAAAATGCTTTGACAGTGTGTAGCTGAGCAGTTGACCACATATTTAATTCAGTGTGGAATTAACCCACTGCTGTGCAAAACTCTGGATGTATTAAACAGTATGCTGTACCTTGTCTAGCATCACTTTTACAACCGTACAGTGCGGTTGGATATTCCTGATTTCCTGCAGTGCGCAATAAAATATTCCATTGCTGAAATAACTGAAAGCCGTTGCCTGAGGTGTTTCACTTTAAGCAGCCAATATTATCAGAGTCAACCGCTCAAGCCGACACCATTGTTCTAATCCTATTAGAGCATTAAAGATTCAGCATGCCTCTTTCATGGCTGTTTAAGGCTATTCATCCCTGATAATGGTGTGGGTGTGGGAGGGAATGATGTTTGTAAATAAATGTAAGTATTTATTCCTCTATTTATAATCATTGTTAATTGGAAAAGGATTTGACATTTACCCTTTTTTTTGGTCTCCAGCTTTAAAGGTGTTTTTCTTTCCTTAATGCACAATAACAGATAACATTACACACCGACCACACAATTAGGCTGTGCAAACTGATCCACTTGGAAATCTAACACGGTATTATTGAGATCATTTCGTCAGATATTTGGGTGTTTAGAACTGCACGACTCCAGGCTTCCTACGATTTTGGGGAAAAAAAGTTTTCCTTAAAAAAAGATTGTTATGGAAATAAAATATTGGTTTGGAAGAATGCCATTCATGTACTATTTATTTGTTGGTCATAGTGGCATCTACAAAAAGGTCCAATAGCTCAGAGGTGTATGATACAAATATATATGTTTATACATTCTTCACTGCCACTGTAGCTTAGTGGTTAGAGCACTTGCTTCACAAGCGAGATGACCTGAGTTTGATTCCTGGGCAGGGCAAAGTGGTTATGACTGGAACCTAAACAGATATCAATTATTTAAAAGAATATTGCTATAAACTAGGTCTTTATCGGTGTAGTTTTCTCTTAAATTCAAAACCTTAGGCAAGTTTGCTTACTCCACGTCTCTGTTCACCTATCTGTAGGAACCCGGTTGTTAATTGAGTGGCAGTCGCTTGTTCAGGGGGTAATAATCCCTTCAAAGAAATTGATCATTCAATTCACAACTGTTTGTGGGACCCTGCTGTGCGCAATTGGCAGCTGCGTTTCACCCACAGAATATACAGTCAATTTACAATATATCTATGAAGTGCTTTGAGACGTCTCGAAAACATGATAAGGCGCTTTATATCAAATGCAAATACAGTAAAAGCTTTGTTATCCGGTGCCGGTTAATCAAATATGCTGGATATTCGAGCGGCAAGTTGCCAAAAATCCTACACAAACAATGTACTTATTTTAAAACATACCGTATTAATAATAGACTAAATAATAACAGAATATTGTATGGATACTTACCAATAAAGCATTCCAGCACACTCGGTAAAATCGTGTTCGGTACATTTAATAAATGCGCATGCATGCACAAAGTGAGCATATCGGGAGCCTCCGGAATGAGATTTGGTTGCTGGAATGGTGAATTGTAGTGGGAGATAACCGGTTGGTTGAGCGTTCTGGTTGGTTGGGTGCCGGATAATATAATAATAATCCATACATTTATGTAACACTTTACATGTCTTATCGACGTCTCAAATAACCAAGCCTTTACTGTATTATTATTTGTTGTACCCATTTGAGTACATATGTATGTGTTCACCCATAAAATACATTCATTAAGACGGTATATCTTAAGCTTTATCAGACTTCCTGATTCCTGACATTATATAACAACAAAATTAATTACATTTGTACAGTGCCTTTCAATTCAGGAAGATGTCCCAAGGCGCTGGACAGCCAATGTACTGTCTAAGTTAGATTATTATTTATTACAAAAAGTTCTTCTGTTTGAATACTACTTCTGATCAGTTTATGAAGCAAAACTTAACTTTTAGAACGACAACAATTTAAATTTATTATAGCCCTTTCGTGTCTGGAAGGTTTCTCAAAGCATTTCACAAACGTGAAGTGACTGGGAGTTTGAGCTGGGGGGTGGGGCTGTCACGTTATTTTTGTGTTTTTACTCCTCTGAGTAGGAACCAAGGATTTCCTGAGTTTAAACACAGAACAAATGTTACAGTCCAGCTCCTCCAGTGTCTAATACTTGAAGCACACACTCATAAACCTTATCATTGTCACTGCATTTTGTAGCATAAAAGAACTAGAGAAAGAACTTGTGTCTGATGAGGAAAATCTGAGACTTGAGACAACAGCTGCTGGAAGGTGTTACCTATAGTGTGGCTTCATGAACACATACTCATATATCTAGGGTTTGGTTTCTCACTTGATTGCTTTGTGGAAAGGAAAACAGCTGAAGATCCGAGCGGCTGATTTGTAAAACTATTGCTCAACTTGTGTGATATATGTTGCGGGCAGGAGGGTGATGGCAATCCTTGCCTCAAGAAGTTTGCAGAATTTCTGGTACAGTACTTGATATCCATCTAGCTCACTACACCTCACCAAGCCAGTCCGAAATCTAGGGGTTTGTTCAATCCTCAACTGTTTGCAGTTTGACTCTGCAACTACCTCACCCTTAGGCTATTGAAACTCTCATTCACGCCTTCATATTTCCAGGCTTGACTATGCCAATGCCCTGCTTGTCGGCCTTCCCAACTCCTCCCTCCATAGGCTGCAGATCATCCAGAACTCTGCAACCCATGTCCTCTCCCGCATTCTCTCCCGCACCAGGCTCTGCAAACATATCATCCCCATTCTCGCCCGACTCCACTGGCTTCCCACCCTCAGATGATTCAATTCAAGATCCTGGTACTCATATTTAAAGCCCTTCATGGCCTTGTCCCGTCCTATCTCAGTGAACTCCTAGCTCCTCCAATCAACTTGTCCGTCCATCCGCTCAGTGGGCTCCAGCCTGTTCCATTTCCCTGATCCACCTGCCCCACCATCAGCAGGTAAGCCTTCAGCCACTCTGCCCCCAACCTTTGGAATTCCATCCTGCAATCCCTACACCTCGCCCGCACCCTAGCCTCCTTCAAGTCCCACTTTAAGAACGTCTTCTTTGACTGTGCCTTCGATCAACTGCTTCCCTTCCATTCCCTCCACTCTCTCTGATCCCGATCCCAGGTTCGAAACTCTTGACTGTCCAGTGCCTTGGTATGTCCTCCCAACATGTAGGGTGGTATACAAATTAAATTTTGTTGTAGTGAGGGCTCAAATCTGCACTTGTTGGATGACTAATATTAACAAGTGAATTTCCTTCCTTGTGTATGTATCAATACACTGCAATTTCCTGTGAAACACTTTGAGGTGTGTTTGATTTAGCGCCCGAAGCATTGAAACAAGGCTTATTATTATTATTATTATCTTTATCATGATACAAAACATTGGAAATAAAATCTTAACACACAAATGAAGCAAATAATGGAGGAGCGTTTGAAGAAGAAGCGAGAAACATGTCTCCATTAATGTGGCCATAGCTGACAACTGTTCTCAGTGAGTTAAAAAAAATGAAAAATTGACTTTTGACAGAAAAGTGAGGTTTTCTGAGATTTCTGGGGATTTTTGTTGATCTTTGAGATTGATCCTTGAGAAATTTGTTTATCCTGTAATGAGCTTGTGGCATTAAACATTCTGAATTGTATCACCCAAAAACGAACTGGCGCAGCAGCATGTCCTTCAAACACGGATGAGATAATAATATTATGGGATATATTACAGAGGTAGTGTGGGACATATCTGCGTACAACTGCTAACAAGGTGGAAGGCAAACTAGATGGACCGTGGTCTTTTTTTCGTCTAGCATTTCTTTGTTCTTATATCTATTGTATGTATGGCTCTGGCCTGGCCTCTCAGAACAGATCTTATAGCAACAAACAAATGAAACAAACGGATATTGTTTCAGGGTGACCTTTAGGAATGAATGAAGCCCGTCCTTCTTCCTCTTGATCTTCTGTTTGCCCATCAGAGAGTACACAGATACCAAAGGACATGATCTGCGTGCAAAGGAACTTATTTTATTGGTCTAATACTGAAAAATATTGTAAATTGTTGCTGTTGTGCTATAGTGCAGATAGATTGAGAACTTGAGTAAAGTCTTTTTTTTATTTAAAAATTTTGTTTTAGAATTAGTAAAAAAAATCAACCACTGGCTTATTTTAATCATTGTACCATCCCAAATTCCCACAGTACATTGGGATATCTGGAGGTTTTCTACTAATTCAATGTCTTGGTACAAGCAACAGTGTATTTTACTTGATTCAGTTATAACTGTGATCCTGTAATTATTGCTTGAACAGAATGTATCCTGACTGAATTGTCAGAATAGAAGAACATGAGCACTTTGTGGAAATGTATTTCCACGTGTAAGTGCATACCGGGACACTCTTAAGCATAGAGTTTCTATGTGTCAGTCATCCAACTGCCCGAAACAGCTGTGTTGCATCAGAAGCATGGGGGAGCAGGAAATTTGAAATAAAAGGTTATTGTGAAATATTGGAGACTCAGCAACGGCAGCTCTGGAGATACAGAATTATGGAATAATATGAGTGTAGATTACAGGATTATAAAGCAGAGACCACATTTTAAAATGGATTAGAAGAGCCATTTAGATCCGAAATGCTTTGATGTCTCTCTTCTTTTCTCTATTTCCCCCCCCCTTTTCGGCCCTGCTGTCCTGGACTCTATTGCCCCAAGGTCCCGTTAGCAGTTCACTTGGGTGTTTGTTTGGGGGATATTTGAAGTTAGAAATGTTAATGTTATTAAAGGGCTGATTGAGATACCAGCTCTTTAAAGCGATAAGAATAAACAACTAATTTCAGTGTTTTACAGTAAAATTGGATGTTTCTTTTTCTGTCCCAATGGAAGACTATGCAGAGCAGGCAGTATACACTGAGTGGGTTTCCCAACACTGTTGACGTCAGAGAAAGGTTTCGCTCCATCACCATTAAACTGTGGCAGTGTTGTATGCAGAGTTACACATTTTAAAAATGTTGTTTATATTTGAAAATACTTCTGTAACAACAAACAGCCAGTGAAATGCCCAAACACCACAAGGAGCTGATCACAAGTGTCCACCATCACACAACTGAATCTTTGCACTCAGTAAAGGCTGTACTTTGTAGAAGTAAAAGAGAAGCCACATGCATGATTGCATTACTACTCAATAGCTCTCTTGCCTCAATACATTCCACCTCTCAAATCCTCCAAAGTCTCCCTGGTACAATAACAATAACAACATTACATTTGTAGAATGCTTTTCACATCGGGAGGATGTCCCAAGGCGCTGAACAGTCAGGTCAGGACCCAAATATGGGAGGAGCGGCAGTGTTGGGATGAGGGAGGGCAGAGAGGTAGGATAGCGGCTGAAGGCACAGTTGAAGAGGAAGGTTTTGAGAAAGATCTTGAACGAGGCAAGGGAAGAAGCTAGGCGAAGGGATTGTGGCATAGATTTCCAATGCTTAGGGGCAGAGAGGTTGAAACCCTGGCCACCGATGAAAGGGTGGGTTGGGTGGGAGATATGGAGCAGGCCAGAGCCTGCTGAACAGAAGGAGTGGACAGGTTGATAGGAGGTCAGAGAGGTTGGAGGGGGCAAGGCCATGGAGAGCCTTGAAAGTGAAGACGAGGATCTTGAATTCTCTGAGGAATGGGTGGGGGGGGGCGCAGTGGAGCTGGGCGAGGGTGGTGGTGATGGAGTCATGGAGTCTGATGTGGGAGAGGACATGCTGCAGAGTTTTGCATGATCTGCAGCTTATGGACAGAAGATTTGGGTAGGCCAACTAGGAGGTGAGGGTTTCAGTGGCCTGGGGGTGAGGCAGTGGCAGAGTTGGGTGCTGTTGTGGAGGTGGTGGAAGTCGGTGTTGGTCAAGGCATGGATATGAGGGAGAAAGGACAATTCAGAGTCAAACAAGACACCCAGGAAGGTTGAAGGTTGAGATGGGAGGAGAGGTGGCGGAGGAGGATTGAGTGGTCCATGGTGTCAAGGGTGGCAGAGAGGTTGAGGAGGCAGACGGAGTCCTGGTCACAGACAGGATTCATTTGTGACTTTGACCAAAGCAGTTTCTGTGGGGTGAGCAGCACGGAAACCCGACTGAAGGCTCATGAAGGGAGAGGGAGGAGAGGAAAGAGCGAACAACTTTCAAGGCCCTTAGAAGGAAAAGGGAGGTTAGAGATGGGTCACTAGTTGGAGAGCAGGGATGTGTCCAGGGAAGGTTTCTTGAGGAATGGGGGTTATTGTGGCTGTTTTAAGGGGGCTGGGAATGGTACCGAATGAAAGCGAGAAATTTATGGTGTCGGTGAGTAGGGGAGCGAGGCAGGGGAGCTGGGAGGTAAGGAGAGGGTTGGGGTCAAGGGAGCAGGTGGTGTACTTAATGGTGATATGATGGTGATGATAGAGAAGAGGGAGACAGGTTTGAAAGTGTGTGGAAGGAGGGATAGGTAGGGGTTGGAGTGATGGGCACATGTGGAAGGAGTGGCGGATGGGAGGGCAGAGGCCGCTGAATGGATTACCTCGATTTTGGACTCAAGGAAATCCAGCATCTCCTCACAGTGAGAGTTAGAGGAGAGAATGGGCGATATGTGGATGGGGTGTGGGGGGCGGGGGTGGGCTGTTGGTTGTGGAGAATAGGAGCCTGGGGTTGCCCTTCGCCTCCAAGATTATTTTGGAGTAGGACAATTTGGCGGAGGCCAGAGCGGCGCAGTAAGTTTTGATGTGGTCCAACCAGATATACCGATGGACCGTTAGGCCAGATTTCAGCCAGGTGCGTTCGGCAGCCAGCAACTGACCCTTGAGGTGGCTAACGAACCAAGGTGAGGTTCATGAGTAGGAGGCGGATCGGAAAGTGAGGGGGGCAAGGGCATCGAGGGTAGTGGAGAGGGTATTATGGAGGAGAGTGAATGAGAAGAATAGGTCAATGCGGGAGGTAGGCCAGAGGGGGAGGAGTTCAGATGACTCCAGGGTAGGGAACGGCGATATGGGATTTTTCCGGATATGGTTATATCGGTTGGCTCATACCTGCTTAAACCGATCTATCGAGTTTTTATACTGCGCATGCGCATGCATTCGAAGTGCGCGTGCATTGATGGCGCGCGCGCGCGCGCGCGCTCAGTCGCTGTGCGTCCGCACTGACGATGCGCACGCAGTCGCGGTGCACGCACATTTCGAAATGCGTGCTCTAGGTCCAGAAAGTTTGTAATGTTGGTGTCAAGGTTTGTTGAATTATACGATGTTGTTTGCTCCCTACCTCCCCCTCTCCTTCTCTTCCTCCTTCTCTCCCTCCCTTCCCCTCTCCTTCTCTCCCTCTCCCTCCTCCCTGTCTCCTCTCCCTCCTTTCCCCCTCTCCTTCTCTCCCTCCCTCCCTCCCTCCCTCCCTCCCTCCCTCCCTCCCTCCCTCCCTCCCTCCCTCCCTCCCTCCCTCCCTCCCTCCCTCCCTCCCTCCCTCCCTCCCTCCCTCCCTCCCTCCCTCCCCTCTCTCCTTCTCTCCCTCCTTTCCCCTCTCCTTCTCTCCCTCCCCCTCCACTCTCCCTCTCTCCTCTCCCTCCTCCCTGTCTCCTCTCCCTCCTTTCCCCCTCTCCTTCTCTCCCTCCCTCTCCTCTCTTCCTCTCTCCTTCTCTCCCAACTTTCCCCCTCTCCCTCCCTCCCCTCTCTCCTTCTCTCCCTCCTTTCCCCTCGCTCCTTCTCTCCCTCCTTTCCCCTCGCTCCTTCTCTCCGTCCTTTCCCCCTCTCCTTCTCTCCCTCCCTCCCTCCCTCCCACTCCTCTCTTCCTCTCTCCTTCTCTCCCTCCTGTCCCCTCGCTCCTTCTCTCCCTCCTTTCACCCTCTCATTCTCTCCCTCCTTCTTCTCTCTTCCTCTCTCCTCTCCCAACTTTCCCCCTCTCCTTCTCTCCCTCCCCTCTCTCCCTCCCTCCCTCCTTTCCCCTCGCTCCTTCTCTCCCTCCTTTCCCCCTCTCATTCTCTCCCTCCCTCTCCTCTCTTCCTTTCTCCTTCTCTCCCAACTTTCCCCCTCTCCTTCTCTCAAAATAGAACACACACACACCAAAAACAAAATCTAGAGATTTATTCTCCTCCATTTCTTGCTTGAAACTAGCATGTAATGTCCACGTGTAAATGAGATCTGTTACAATAGAAAAGAGAGAGACAGACAGTCTGACTGTTAAGAGTTAGAAGCCAGATTATCACTGCTGTGTGTGTCTAGTCAGACACACACATAGAAGCAGTGATAATCTGGCTTCTAACTCTCTCACACACAAAAATAACACTTACAGCCACAAAATGCCACTTATTTTTATGTAGTCTGAAGTCTGAATTAATGTCCTTCGCCATTGGCAAGCTCTCCTTTGCTATGCAAAAAGTGACAGCGTTCGTGATACTTTGCCACTTTTTGTCCCCTCTCTGGTACAATGTTCTCCTCTTAAATAAAGCAGGAATTATTTGAGCTGCACTGGCCCCACTACCTGTCGCTTTCTCCGAAGCGCTGGTTCGACTTCCTGCTGTTGTCGACAATGATTTTGCTCTGAGGGCAGCGTGCTGGGCGGGGTGGTGCTGCTTAATGTGTTGTCGCAGGTTGCTCGTGCTCGAATCAGATGTCTTAACCAAGACCTTGCAAACTGTACATCTATACACACCATTGCTGACTGCATTGTTTTCAAAGTAGTCCCATACGGGGCTTCTTTTCCCCATGATGAGAAAGGTAAATTTTCAAACTACAATTTTCAGCGATGCGACTTTGTTAAGACGCCACGTCGAGTATACACAGTAAAGTGTGCGCGCGCATCGGATGTGGGCGCCCGTTAATTGTGCGCGCGCACCGAATGTACGCACATTCCATGCTCTAGATCTAGGAGGTTGCAATGCCGGCGACAAGGTAAGGTGGAAAAGATCGCATTACACTGATAATACCAACAATATTGATATATTGCCAGGAACGATATTAAAAATATATCGATGTATATTTTTAAAATCGAATCCCTCGATATAACAGGTTTTTTAGAATTACCATATCGGCACACCGATGTGAAAATCACATCGGGTTTAATCGAAAAACCGATTAATCGCCGTTCCCTACTCCAGGGAGAGGGATTTTCTTCCGGAGCAGTATTGAATGGAGGTGGGTTTGATGGTGGTGGGAAGAGAGACTGAGATGTTGAAGGAGATAAAGTGGTGGTCAGATATGGCCTTGCCGGTCATGTCATGTCATTTGTCTAAAATCCAAAGCCTAGGCATCAGAAAGCATGTAATGTGCATCTAGCATAATAGTGCTTTTCGCATCTTCTGGATGCCTTAAAGTGCTTCACAGAATATATTGTAAAATTAATTGACTGTATATTTTGTGGGTGAAACACGGCAACCAATTGCACCCAGTAGTGTCCCACAAAGAGTCCTGGATTGAGTGAACAATTTTTTTTGAGGGATTATTATCAGGCGTGGGGAATAAGGAAACTTGCCCAAAGTTTCACCCTGCAGAAAATCGAAATCAGGTCTCTTGCTCTAACCACTGAGCTGTTGGACTCCCGTGAAGTACACTACACATGGTCCAGTGGCCGGACCTGGCTGGCCCAAAATCTACCATTACTCCCCCACCTCGCCCAGCAATAATCCCAGGCTCCACTTCTCCACCTCCTCCAAAGTCAAGCAACTCCATCCCCTCTTCTCTCTCCTTCCATCTCCCACCTTATAACTGTTACCTGCTCCTTTGACTCTATCCATTCACAGATCCTGTCCACCCAAACATTGTTCTTTTTGTGTAATTTTATTTATCGTCCCCATAATGACTAAACTGAAGTGCCAATTCAGCAGTGAAAACATAAAATCACATGTGGATTGTTTGGCATTTCGTGTTCCTGATTAAGGGAGCTAACTTTCTGATGTATCTCGACCAGTAACGCGAGTTAGGTAATTGAACTGAAATTCAATATGAAGCTGAAGTACGCTTGAAGGGTGAGTTTATCATGTAATCATTGCACCAAAAGCCTCCCAATAAATAAATATATAATTCAGCATGTGGAATTTGTAAAGTACAAGTATCAAATATCAGTGCCCCATTTTCTATAAGAAATCCATCCCTCTCGTTCGTATGCTGTATATAACTGGCTGTGTGGTGTCATGACAGACATGGATATTGAGGAAGATAAATGAAACTGGCTCGGTATTATTGATCATCATCCCTCGACATCTAAAGTTCAGATTAATGTATTTCAGACGCCAGCACTCAATTTTCCTGCTTTTTGTTCAAACTGCATAAAGATGTCATCGAGGGTATGGTTCCACAGACAACAGTAACAATGAACAACAACTGTCACTTATATAAAGGCATTTCATGTAGGATAACCTTTTGAAGTGCTTTACAAGAACTATGTGGATCAAACATTGTGAACGGAATGAGTGAGGGGTGCAGCATGCTTACTAAAGGCGGGGACATAGCAATATTTGATAGAGTTTTGAAGATAGAACAGCACAAAGAGAGAGAAAGAGAAAGTTGGTGAGTGCAAGGCAGCAATGGCGGAAAGAAGGGAGAGGAATAATTGTCAGCATTTTGGGAGCTGTTACAACAACAAAATTACACTTGTATAGAGCATCACCATTTATAATAAATAAAATATTCCTTGCTCTTGATATTGTGCCTTTCATGTTAGGAGAACTTAGGAACGCCAAAGCGCTTTACCATACAAATTTGTACACAGGAATACCCCACAAATGGGTGCAAAGTGAGTACCAATTTTATTAGGAGTATTATTGACCGGGACACCATGCGAAACTGCCTCCTCTTTTCCAATAGGTCCGTGGTGTGTTTAGGGAAGACAGGACCTTGTTTTGATGTTTTATCTGAAAGACAGCTAATATAGCGTCTTATGTAAAAGCAACCATGTATTTTACTTGATTCAGACCATTTGATCCTATAAGTTTCAGCTGTTTTGTTTTCTCTATGCATGAGCCAATCTAATCTCACTCTCCTTTCACTTCTTAAGACCACGTTGTTGAAATTTTAAGATCATGCATAAATTTGGGGAAATTCTTAAATGTTGGAAATTGATTTTGCAAGTTCTGGATTCCAAATTAAAACTGCAATTGAAGATTTTTTAAAAGTAAAATTGAGGTCTTAAATTTTAAGTCCGCAATCATAAGACTGACTATGTTGAATTCAAGGCCTTTGAAGTAGTTCAGATAAAGTAGTTCAAGTAATGTGAAGCACTTTGAGATGTCTAGAAGACGTGGAAAGCTCTATATCAAATGCAAGTATCATTATTATTATTTTAAATTTGTCAGATTTATTGTCTAACTCTATTGTCTGGTTTGTTTTGCAGATCTCCATTGAGAACGATTACCTTGGCCCCCGCAGGATTGAGAGTCTGAAGAAAGAAGATTGTGATTGGCAAAGGAAAGCCCACATGGCAGTCCTGTCCATCCAGGATTTGACAGTGAAGTACTTTGAGATCACAGCGAAAGCACAGAAAGGTAGTGCACCCTCCCCTGTGTGGTTTAGTGTAATCGCTGCTGTCTAGATGATAGAATGTAAAAGCAACGAACTGGATCATTTGTTCCTATAAGTTTGTGGTGTTTTGTTTTCTCACTGAATGAACTCTAATCTCACTCTCCTGTCTACTGAGGGCGAGATTAAATTGTCTCATGTGGAGGAATGACCTGTAAAGGGGTTGAGATCTCTAAACATTTGTAAAGCAATGGCAAGCCTCTAATATGTATTAATTGAATCGGCAAATGTGACATTTGGGTGGAAATGCTGGTTTTACTGTCCTTAAGAAGATTTTTAAATACTGATATTTGTTGCTATGTGCAATACAATTCTTCACTCTTTCCCTATTTTTCCCCCTCCCACAATAACTGGCATGCTTCCTGAAACTATTCCAGAATATTCTAATAATTATAGTATGAGAAAATAGGGAGTCCAACATGCCTAATAATAAAAATAATCAGTCAAAAAAAACTTATAATAAAATGGTCATTTCAGTCCACGACTGTTTTGGAACACTGCTGTGCTCAATTGGCTGCCGCGTTTGGCTCATACATATACAGTCAATTGACTTTACAGTAGGGTCCGTCGATATGTGGAGCTCCTGTGGCTCAGTGGTTAGTGCACTTGTCTTGCAAGCTGGGGAGACCAAGCTGGGGAGACCTGTGTTCAAATCCAGGCAGGTCAGGGCGAAACCTTGGGCAAGTTTCCTTACTCCACACGCCTAATAATAATCCCTCCAAAAACCACAATAATAAAATTGATCATTTCAATCCATGACTGTGTGTGGGACACTGCTGTGCGCAATTGGCTGCTGCGATTCGCCCACAAATATACAGTCAATTCACTTTACAGTATATTCTGTGAAGCGCTTTGGGACGTCGATAAGATGTGAAAAGCGCTATATCAAATGCAAGGATTATTATATGGAAATTTCCCGATATCGATATATCGGTGGGCTCGTATCGATATATACCGATATATCGATATTTTCTTTTTTTTATACTGCGCATGCACATGCATTCGGGGGTGCAGGCGCATTCGGAGGTATGCGCGCATTCCGGTGTGCGCGCGCATTCCGTGCTCTTGGCCCAGGAGGTTTGCAATCCCGGCAACAAGGTAAGTTGAAAAAGTTCGCATTATTCCGATATAACTGATATATCGATATATTTGAATTTCCAATATCGGCATATCTATATGAAAAATTATATCGATATAACCGATATATCGATATATCGCTGGACACTACTTTACAGTATATTCTGTGAAGCGCTTTGAGACGTCTAGAAGAAGTGAAAAGTGCTATATCAAATGGAAGGATTATTAATATTAATGTTACTTTGTGTAATATATTGCATTGAATTCTGTGCTTTTTAAAGGAGGTAGATCGTAGGGAAAAGAACACTACAACATGTGGGTGTCAGACATTCCCATGTGAGGTACAGTGGAGGGTACATGTAAAATAAAGCTTTTCTGTATATTACCATGTCTCAAACCTCATCCTAACAAGAGCCCTTCCTGCTCCACGAGAGCGATGTTTCCATTCCATACACAAGTAATCCTTGTGGGCTTTTATGAATGAGACTTTTGAAGAGAAAGGAAGCTTTCATCCTTTCAGCATTGAGCTGGATTTGAACTGAGGTCATTCTATACCACATTGCATTCCCAGAAGTTTGTTATTTATAAACTAAAATGGACACTTGGGCTACTTTTATTTCACATTTTGAATTTTCAAGTGCAGTGTATGAGACAGTCTTGTTGAGGTGAGTGGATGGCGCCATTTAAACTCTTGTCTTGACCTTAAACTCCAGTTTAAATGCCTCCATCAACTCACCTTAGAAAGCACTGAAAGAACTTTTGAGCATATTAAATTCCATACCTCTTTTCCGTAAGTGACCTCTGCAAAGATTATACAGCATCAATCACTATTGCTGAAATTTGTGAAATCAGCAATAGCAAGGCCACATAACATGAATATATGGTGAATCAAGATAGTTCTGATTTCATACCCAATAATTTCAATCTTTATTTGTGTGGAAAAATACAGATTCAGTTTTTAATTCATTACATTCATTTTTCCGAAAAACTTTCCTTTGGGGTTTTCACAAATGCATTGCTGTAACCACATAATGCAAAGTGCAATGTAATGATAGTACAAATTGGTCATTTCCCATCAGTGAATATGGGCAAAAAGTAAACATGGTGACTGAGTCTGTTATTCGGAATGGGTTATGTCACATGTTTGTCTCTGTATGTGTTTGAGCATTTTACATCATCTTTCACAGAATGTTTGCTTTTGAGTTTGTATCTTGACATTGTGTAAGATTTGTCAGTAGTTATTTATAAATGGTTATTTGCTAGGGAAGTTAATGCTTATAATCTTAACGGGAAATCTGTGGTTTGTGGGATTGACTGATTTACTTCTTTAGGAAACTTTAGTGTACAAATGTTAATATGATACAAAAGTTAAAAGTAAAGGTTATTACATCACTTGATGATTGTGCCAAGTTCTGGTTTTAATATTTGCATAAATTGCTGGAAGTTGGTTCCTGTTCCCAACCCTCTCAACTGCTGCCATTCATTCGACCATAATTTGAAGAAAGGCTGCATTCTCTTTCCAGATTGATAGCTCCCACCATTTCATATGGAATTGTATGCATTTGAATTGAGAGAAAGATGTCCACCGCAGCCAGGCTACTAACAAATTCCATTTTGCATAATGATCACTTGGTTGAGGTGGCTGTGCAAACCCCAGCATGACTGACTATGGGAGCGCTGGGGTGCAGAGAACATTAGTGGGAGAATTCTCTATTGAGCAAGTGCCTGTCTAATATAATATTGAAGTGTTTCGCCAGCTGCTTTCTGCTTGTGGAACTGCAAAACATCAACTGGGGAACCCATACTTGGAAACTTATAAGATGACGCTCTTAAAATGCATACTTTTTTAGGACTAGTGGAAACTGTGCGTTAGCATTCAGCTTTTGAGGCCCGAAATTGTGCCTAGAAGCCCGCTTGGCCATAAAATTTAAATTGCCCATGTCATTTTTCACAGTTCTACACTATATTCTGCACTATTTTCAGGCAAAATATTCTTGCAGGTTAAGACTCACTAGACTGTTGGGCCTCTGATCACAATTGAGTATACGTTTGGGAGCAATAACTCATCCATTGCAATTGCATGATGTTAAAGTGTCCTTCCTTTTGATGTTTTTAGCATAAAAGTCAGTTGAGCTTCATTAAAAAAAAATCCCATGTTTTTGTTTATGACCCATAAACAGTGCTTTCTTTGAGTAAGTTGGTTGGTGGTGTTTGAGGTAGAAGTATTGGTGACTGCTCAGAAGGGAGAATGGGAACCAGCAATAGGATCTGGAGATTTGGGATATATACTGCTTAAACTGTCGTGGATTGTGTAACCAATTTATTATTTGTTTTCCAATAAAATTAATGAATTGAGTGCAGTCTGGAGGATGCTGACACAGCACTCATAATTTACATACAGCTGTTCTCACCATACTGTTTGCTACATATCTAGCTAGCAATAGCTCAGCCTTAAGCTATTAACTGATGACCAATTTATGACTAATCTTTTGAGGAGATAAATATGATTTCTCTGCAGTTTGTCTGGCTCTAAGGTGACACACCTAGTGAAGGGAGAATGCTGCTGAGTCAACTCTTGTGATCTCAGTTCCAATTCCTAACCTAGGGAGGTTCCCAATTCTGTACTCCTCCAGGGTAATCATAGAATCATAATAATAATAATCCTTGCATTTGATATATTGCTTTTCATGTCTTCCAGACGTCTCAACGTGCTTCACATAATAAACTGTAAAGTGAATTGACTATATTTGTGGGCAAAATGCAGCAGCCAATTGCACAGAGCAGTATCCCACAAACAGTCATGGATTAAGTGACCGAATTATTATTGTTTTTTTTTCTTGAGGGATTATTATCAGGCACGTGGAGTAAGGATACTTGCCCAAGGTTTCGCCCTGCCGGGGATTGAACCCTGGTCTCTTGCTTGCAAGGCAAGTGCTCTAACGACTGAGCTACAGGTTTCCACTAATCATAGAAGAAGGCTATTCGGCCCATCTTGCCCGTGCTGGCCCTTTGAAAGAGCTATCCAAATTAATCCCACTACCCTGCTGTCTCCCCACAGCCTTGCAAATTTGTCCTCCACAAATATCTATCCACTTCTCGCAAGTTGTTATCAAATCTGCTTCCACCACCCTTTCAGGAAATGCATTCTGGATCTGAAGAACTCGCTGTGTGAAACCATTTTGTCTCATCTCTCCTGTAGCTCTTTTGACAACTATCTTAAATCTGTGTCCTCTGGTTACCGACCTAAACGCCAATGGAAACAGTTTTTTCCTGTTCACTCTTATCAAGTCCCCATATAATTTTGAACACCTCTATTGAATCTCCCCTTAACCTTCTCTGCTTCAAGGAGAACATTCAAAGCTTTTCTAGCCTCTACACATAACTGAAGTCCCTCATTCCTGGTACCATCCTGGTAAATCTCCTTTACACTCCTTTCAGGAGTCTGGTGTCCAGGATTGAACACAGTACTCTCTAGCTGAGGCTTAACCAATGTTTGAAGCATTCGGGCAAACACTCCAAATACAGTAAAAGCCCGTTTATCCGGCACCTGAGGGACTTGGCCAATGCTGGTTAAAGCGTCTGCTGGATATTCAGGCAGCCCACGGCCGAAAACCCACCACAAAAAAATTAAAGTTCTTTTAACACACACCATACACACCAGACTAAATAATAACTGTCAATATTGTATTGGTACTTACTATTAAAACGACTCGCTTCAGTAAAGGTGAAGCTTCTCACCTTTACTGATTGAGGTTTACAGTCCAGCGATTCTTTTTTACATGGAGGATGCCAAGCGGGTGAAAAAAATGGCAGCATGATTTTAAAGTCGTGCAGCTTTACTAGCGGCAAGCTGACAGCCCTAGACTACTAACTGCAAACCAAAATACTGCACCTGCGCGACAATGTGGGTTATCGGCTAGTGTTATCAGCTGGCCGCCTAGTATGGCTTTAAAGTTGTGCTCTGTTTTTTTCACCCGCTTGGCGTGCTCCATTTTTAAAAGAATCGCTGGACTATAAACCTCAGCATCATGGCTTCAAGTGCAGCATCTACCAGCAAAGGTGGGAAGCACAAAAGAGTAGTTTTAACAGTAAGTACCAATATAATATTCTGTTATTATGTTATTATTTATGCATTTACAAATGCTCCACCGCTATTGTTCTGGATAAATTCCAGATTATCGAATGGGGACTTTTTTGGGGGCATGCTGGTTATACGTAAGTGCCGGTTCATCGAGTCACGGATAAACGGGCTTCTACTGTACAAAGCTGGGGAATTTTTCAGAGGTGCCATCCTTTGGAATGAGAGCTTAAACCAAGGTCCCTCTGCCAGCTCAGATCCCACGGCCTATTCAAAAAGAACAATCTCCCAGGTAAAACTTGAAGCGTTCTGGCTGTTTGTGGAATCCCATTGTGTGAAAATTGTCTGCTGCAGTCACTTACAAAATATACAAACAAACACTTTAGAATAAATCCTGTGAAGCTCTTTAGAGACATCATTATGTGAAAGGTGCTGTATCAAATGTAGTATTATGTGTTTAGATGTAGCTTGCAACCAGTGCTGCCATACAGTGGCAGGAGGCAGGTAACACCCAGCCCACTCTCCTTGCCTCTTTGTTGTCCCTCATGTTCCATGTAAAATGATCCACCTTGACCTATATTTGCGTTTAATGAAAAAGTGTTAAGTTGATCAAAAGTTCATCTCTTGTGTCTTTATCATAAAAGATGAATTACCTGTACACATTTACTCAAGTCGGTCAACAGCCCAAGGAAATGTCCCAAATTATTTAGAATATCAGTTAATGTAAACTTACACCACACATTTGCATTTCAAAAACATACACCGAGGTTCAGCCGTTGGGAGTTAGCAAAACTACCATTGCCATTTTATAAGTGCTGGGTATGTGGTCCCCTTCGGATGAGACATTAACACTCAAGTCCTGTCTTCCTGTTCAAGTTGACGTTAATATCCCATGGCACTATTGGAAAAGACGAGAAGTTTCTCCCCGTGTCCTGGACATCAATCCCCCAAATAAAATTGGTCATTCACTGCATGGTTGTTTACGGGATAATGCAATGCCCAAATTGGCTGTTGCATTCACTCACAAAACGCAAGTCGTTACATTTCAGCACCTACATTTCACGTGCTCCCTACGTGAAAGGCGCTCTATAAATGTAATTTTGTTGTTGTTGTTAACAGTAAGGGTTTCTTGTTTCAGAATACTAATGCAGGACTAATGCATATATCAGTATTGTAAATATTGCAAAAATGACTGGTTCAGAGGCAATATAGCATAGTTCATTTCTACATTTGTGTGATTGTAGCTGCACAGAAATCTTTCTTTTTCAAAAAATCATTTTGCCTTTCTCTCTTGGTAATACTAATGATCTTTGCATTTGAAGTAGCGCTTTTCACAACTTATCGATGTCTTAAAGCGCTTCACAGAATATACTGTAAACTGAATTGTAAAGTGAATTTGTGGGCGAAATGCAGCAGCCAAGTGTGCACAGCAGTGTTCCACAAACAGTCGTGGATTGAAATGACCAATGTTATTATTGTATTTTTTTGGACGGATTATTATTAGGCGTGCAGTAAGAAAACTTGCCGACGGTTTTGCCCTGATCTGCCTGGAATCGAACACGGGTCTCATGCTTGTAAGGCGAGTGCTCTAACCCCTGAGCTACAGGAGCTCCTCTTACTGTTACTTCCAGCTCTTTTCTCAAAAGATTAATTGACTCAGCATTTGCTGTTTTTGCTAGGATTCTTTTCTACATTACCCAGTAACCTATGGATCTGCCCTATTCCAGGCAGAGTGAAACCGCGAGCAAGTTTCCTTACTCCACACGCCTAATAATAGTCCCTCAAAAAAAAAAATATTGGTCATTTCAATCCACAACCGTTTGTGGGACACTGCTGTGTGCAATTGGCTGCCGCATTTTGTCCATAAATATACAGTCAACTCACTTTACAGTATATTCTGTGAAGTGCTTTGAGACTTCAAGAAGATGTGAGAAGAGCTATATCAAATGCAAGGATTACTATTATAAAAGTTCATCATAACTTATTTACTTTTGTATTCTATGCTCCTATTTATAAAGCTAAGGATCCTGTTTGCTTTTTTTTTAACGACTTTACCTACCTGTCCTGTCACCTTCAAAGATTTGCTTATATGAACCCCCAGGTCTCTCTGTTCCTTCATCCCATTTGAGATTGTATCACCTAGCTTATATTGGTTGGGATAGGGAAGGCAGAGAAGTAGGAGGGCAACTGAAGGCATTTTCGAAGAGGAAGGTTTTGAGATCGGCCTTGAAGGAGGCAAGGGAAGGAGCAAAGCGAAGGTATTGTGGAATGGAGTTCCAGCATGTAGGGGCAGCGAGACATGTTTCCCACTCGACCCGCCACAGATGGTAGGGCGGTTCGAGTGGGAAACATGGAGCAGGCCGGAGCCTGCTGAACAGAGGGAGCAGACAGGTTGATAGGGGGTCAGCAGGTCAGAGAGGTAGGAGGGGGGACAAGGCTGTGGATGGCCTTGAAAGTGAGGACAAGGATCTTAAATTTGATTCTCTGAGAAATGGGGAGCCAGAGGAGGAGGCGAGTGTTGGGGTGATGGGATCGCGGGGGCTGGTGTGTGAGAGGACACGAGCTGCAGAAGTTTGGATGCTCTGCAGCTTGTGGATGGAGGAGTTGGGGCGGCCGACAAGGAGGGAGTTGCCGTAGTCCTGCCTGGAGGTGACAAAAGCGTATGTAAGGATTTCAACGGCCTGTGGGTGAGGCAGTGATGGAGACGGGCCTTGTTGCGGAGGTGTTGGATGGTAGGATTGGTCATGGCATGGATACGGAGGAGAAAGGACAGCTCAGGGTTAAACAAGATGCTCAGGTTCCTGACTGGCTTGGTTAGGTGGAGTGTGCATCCATGGATGCTGATGCTGCCCAGTGCCTGAGGTGAGGAGGCGCTGGTGCGAGTCAGTCTTGTGACGTTCAGCTGTAGAAAGTTGTTTTGATGCCGCCAGGTGGGAGCATGTAGAGGGTGAAGAGGAGGGGACCAAAGAACACCACATGAGACAGTGTGGGGGATGAAAGATAAACCATTGACAGAGACAAAGTGGAGACGGTGTGAGAGATAGGACTTGAACCAGTCAAGGTCACAACCTTGAAGATTGAGGTGAGAGGAGAGGCGGTGGAGGAGGATTGAGTGGTCCATGGTGTCAAAGTCAGTCACCAGTCTGTGTAAGTCTTCATGCAGTCTGCTACTCTCCTCCTCACCATTTACTACTTAATAATAATAATAATCCTTGCATTTGATATAGCGCTTTTCACGTCTTCTACACCTCTCAAAACGCTTCACAGAATATACTGTAAAGTGAATTGACAATACAGGAAGACCCCGCTTACCGAATGCCCGGTTACCGAAACTTCACTATAACAGGGGTTTCTATTTGTACCACTTCTCCACTTAACAAAGTGTGTTTTCGCTATAATGAATGTTTACACACACTTTAAATCTCGTGGGCTTCTCGTGTGCAGCTTCTCATGCGCAGCTTCTCTCTGGTTGCTCCAGCAATGCACACTCAAGTCTTTAGTGTGCCTCAGTTAAGCAGTGCAGTGCAGTCCCTCCCATATGGGAGGAGCTTAAGCGACATAATGGCTTTTCGTGGCTTCAAGAGCGGAGGGGGAGTAGAGAGGCAGGAGGGATGGAGGGCGGGATGGAGTGGGAGGGGAGTGGGGGAATAGAGAGGGGAGGGGGGGATAGAGAGATAGAGATGGAGGGGGGGGATAGAGAGATAGAGAGTGGGGGGGATAGCAAGAAAAAGAGGAGGGGGTGGTAGAGAGAAAGAGTGGGGGGGGTAGGGAGAAAGGGGGGGGGGTAGAGAGAAAGAGGGTGGGGGGGGAGGAAGAAACAAACGCATCACATATCCTGTAATGTCTGGGTCCAGGTTGCGATATTTCAGTACGGTGACTGAAGACCTGATCTGGAGCAGGTAGGATTGGCGTTTTTATTCCTGCAATTTTTGTCCCATTCTGGATTCCGGAACTCCAGACTTTTGGCTGCTCAACCTGTACACTGAAAATGTTAACGCTAGGAACTGCTAGGAACTATACTGATGTTAGGCTCGGGTCGGGGCGGCGTTTTGTCTGGGGCCAAATACAGTAATACAGTTAAACTCTCACTTAATGAAATTTTCGCTTAACAAAAGGTTTTAAAGTCCCTAATCCCTTCATTAAGCGGGGTCTACCTGTATTGTATATGTGGGTGAAACGTGGCGGCCAATTGCGCACAACAGTGTCCCACAGACAGTCATGGATTGAAATGACCAATTTATTATTGTTTTTGTGAGGCGTGGAGAAAGGAAACTTGCCCAAGGTTTCACCCTGCCTGGAATTGAACCCACTCACCTTGCTTGTAAGGCGAGTGTGCTAACCACTGAGCTACACAACTCCACTTATATCATCTGCAAACCTAGATCATATGCTTCTTACACCCAGGTGCAGATAATGTTTTGATTGATCAGCCTTGGTTGGGCTGTGGCGAGAATAGCCTGTCACTTTTGAGATGGGATTCTTAGACTGTTTGATAACCCTACACGTCACTGGCCTAATGGAGAAAGTAGGCTGGTTGGACAAGCAGAGGAGAAGCTTATCAGTCAGTTCCTTGTAAGTTATTTTAGCTGGTTAAATTCCAGTAGTACCCCAATACATCTTTCTTTCAGGGATTAGAATAGCTCCCCTGGGAAGGGATTAAGTACTGCAGAATTGAAAGCAAAAGCTTTACTTCTTTCTGTAAATTGTTAGTAGCAGAAATTAAAGACTCCTGTTCACCACAGGGGTTTTACCCATGTGTCAGACTCTCAATTGACCAGAAAAAAACAAGCTCTGTTCTTTGTGCTGCACCAGTGCCTTGGGACATCCTTTTGATGTGAAAGGCGCTATACAAGTGCAATTTTGTTGTTTTGTTATTGTACTACAGACTTGGGAGTACTGAGATGGCAGCATTTGGAGTCTTGAGAAATCCATTATAAAAATCATAGCCCAGTTTATTGAAGGTCATTCAAGAAGCTGCTTAGAGTCAAATATACAGCTTAGTGACATGGATGGAGAATGGAGGAAAACAAAAAGAGATTTACTGCTGCTGGAACATAATTCTTGGCTGGAATGTTACTTCTAAATGCCAAGGACCCAAATTCTTCCTGATTTTAAGCGATTGTCTTAAAATTTAAGATCGGGCTTTTTTTTTAGAAAATGACCAAATCTTAATATGGAAACAGATTTATATTTTTGCTTGTTTTCGCATAGTTTTTCTTTCTTCTTCGGGTACTTAAGAAACTTTGGTTAACATACTGAGAACAATTGGCTCTGGATTAACGCTGAATGTAAAACAGTTTTCCATAATCTTCCATCATCTGAAATAATAATAATCCGTACATTTGATATAGCACCTTATCATGTTGTTGAGACGTCTCAAAGCGCTTCGCAGAATATACTGTAAAATGAACTGTCTTATGTATTTTGTGGGTGAAGTTAAGAGTGATTTTAGGCCATAAGGACACGAGGATCTGTGGACCCCAGGAGATGCTGTAACTATTAATTGCTTTGTGTGTGCTCTTGACAGATCTTGCTCCTGTATATTTTCAGGTGTGTGCGATCGGATGCGTGCAGACCAGAAAAAGTGTGGAAAGGCTGCGTGGGCCGTGGCAGTGGAGCGGATGGAGAAACTTCGATACGGGGTTGCTAAGGAAACAATGCAGCTGATGCGAGCTAAAGAAATCTGCCTAGAGCAGACCAAGCATGCACTGAAAGATAAAGTAAATTTGTCATCCTTTTAAATAATAATAAATAATACTCCTTGCATTTGATATAGTCTCAAAGCCTTTCACAGAATATAATGTAAAGTTAATTGACTGTGTATTCAGGAGCACTTTTTTGGGAGAGGGGGTGGGGGAGGATCAGCCGGGTGTCTGACACATGCGGAAGCTCATCATCATGATTAAAAGTATCCAAATCAAGTTGAGACTTTCATGCATCCCATCTACACATGGAAATCCCAGAAATAGATTGTTGGAATGGAATGTGCACTCTCTCCCTGGAGGGATACATCCTGTTTACCTAATTCCAGAAAGTTAGGCACAGGTTGGCAAGAGTCAAGGCTTGGGGGCCCCAGAGTGTGTGTTAGGGTTCTGCTGGAGCTAAACCAGCATAGCTTGCCATTGATATTGCTGGCTGGCAAGCTTGCTTGTCCAGCTAGGACCACCCTACCCATTAACGGCTGACAGTGAAAAAAACCTAATTCATTTGCACATTGCTTTGAGGGGTTTTTGATCCAATCGGCACTATAACATTGCCTTACATGGTGAACAGGAGCTGAGTGGGACAACTCCTTGCTCCCGTTTGGTTTGCCTTTTCAGCTCCTGCCAAAGAGCCAGGCTGGTTGTGCTGGAATACTGCAGACCCACCTGGCTCGGGGGCTACCGAGAAGGAAGCGAAAGCGCAGGCTTGATTCCGACATTCCATTGCCAGGCATGTCACATTGGAGCCAGTTCCACTCCCAGGAGATTCGAAAACACCACGGTCGTTCAGATCTGCCACCGAGTTTTGCGGCTTCCCACTTTCTGGTTTGACATGATCTGCTCATCCTGGATTAAACTGGTCATGTTTACAATGTGGCCCCTGTTAATCGCTTTCACGCTTTCAGTTTTTCACTGACTGCCAAAGCTGCTTGTTTTAAAGGCAGATTTCTGCTGGTTCGGAGCTGAGTTAGAAAATAGATGTCTTCATTTCCAAAATAGACGAGAGTAGGAAGAAAGGAGAGGAGGCAGGCAAAGGGTTAGAAAAAAACTGAGAAAATTGGGAAAAGGGAAAAATGGAGCTGACAGATTGAACGCAGACAAAATTTTATGTTTTAATTGAATTTGTCATTTATTTTTATGGGTTTAGTCGTTTCACTGCTCCAAAATGCCGTCCGGAGTGAAGGGCACTATATAAATGCAAATTATTGTTGTTAATCATTTCGTTTGAGGGAGCCACAACCTCACGATAGCAATTTTGCAACCAGTAATAATAATAATAATAATCCTTACATTTGATATAGCACTTTCCACATCTTATCAACGTCCCAAAGCGCTTCACAGAATATACTGTAAAGTGAATTGACTGTATATATTTGTGGGCAAATTGCGGCAGCCAATTGCGCACAGCAGTGTCCCCATACACAGTCGTGGATTGAAATGACCAATTTTATTATCGTGGTTTTTTTTGAGGGATTATTATTAGGCGTGTGGAGTAAAGAAACTTGCCCAAGGTTTCGCCCTGACCTGCCTGGATTCGAACACAGGTCTCCCCAACTTGGTCCCCCCAGCTTGCAAGACAAGTGCTCTAACCACTGAGCCACAGTGCTTTCTAATTAGTGTAATAAAGCTATCTTCAAAGAAACAGTGAATGAAAGGCTTGTAGTCTTAGAGCAGCCTATCGGATCAAAAACCTTTCAAAGGCAATGTGCAAATGAATTCTTTTTTTAAGCTGTTGCTTTTGTAGCTGTTTGTGCCAGCACAAAACAACCTTAATCTGGAGAATTGTTGCCAGTACACCAAAACAAACTTCTCTTTTTGAACTCTGTAGTTTCATGGAATCTTTCATGTCCACCTTCTTATCCAGATGTGAGAGTGCTAACAGATGGGAACCTTAAATAGCTTTAAT
Source organism: Hydrolagus colliei (assembly GCA_035084275.1). Classification (NCBI taxonomy): domain Eukaryota; kingdom Metazoa; phylum Chordata; class Chondrichthyes; order Chimaeriformes; family Chimaeridae; genus Hydrolagus; species Hydrolagus colliei. Next base: position 133,771,184 of record CM068742.1, read on the forward strand.
CTGGGATTTATTTTTGCATTGTTAGTGTGTGAGATGAAAACTCACAGACCAGTCAACTTTGCAGGAATGATGGGAGAGTTGGGATTTCAAATTCCGAGAGTTAGGACCCATCAAACCTTGATAAAGGTGTAAATGATTTTATTACAATAAGTATGGTTTAAGAGTTACACAAATGATTAAAGAATCTCAACTGTTTTAGATAATACCCCTTTTAAGTTTATTTAATGTATATATTTTTTTGTCCGTTTGAATGGTCTCTAACTATACTTTGAGGTTTACTTTTACACTCTTACTGAAACAGAATCATTGACTGTTGGGTCCCTTTGTGGTCGCCAATTTGTTGGAATTTTCTGGACAACAGTTGGGGAGTGTCTCAGGGCAAATCGAGATCTCCAGCCTGCCACTGTTGTCCAGAACTACTGGAATGGGTCATGGTTCCAGTTGTTCTGTTTTACAGGCAGGGAAGGGCCAGTTAGAGAAGGAAAGGTAGAAGGAGTGAGTATTGTGAGAAGCCTGAACCTGACTTATGGTGTAACAGCCTGAATCCAGCATTGTATTCTACATAGAACTGGTAGTATGATTCTTTTATTCTATCATTTTAAAATTGCTTATCATCATTAAATCACTATACCTTTATTAAGGATTGTTGGGTCATTATTTTGAACTCTCGGGATTGGAAATCCGAACAGGAAACTCGGGTGACATGCCAGCAGCCTCAGGGTTAAACTATGCAGCAATAAATTAATTGTTCAATGTACCTTTTTGGATACAGGGTAGTGCTAAGAAATGAGATTTCACTATATATCCAGTTGTATTTGTGAGTTCCTATCATTTACAGCGGTATTATTTACAATTTGAAGAGAGAAACCGAATTACCCATAAACATGTAGGATTGTAAAGCTGTGCCATAAATCATGTAACTGGCTGGGATTTAATTATGTGACGCGCTTTTAGACAGCCTCCCAACATGAAAGGCGCTATGTATATATAAGCATGAATTGTTGTGGTCGTTTTGGGGGGAATTGAGTGAACTTCAGACTTGCTCTTCCTGCTTGATATATGAGCCACTGCAACAGAACCTGACTAACGTAATCAGCACCTGATGAAACTGCTCTTGTTGGCTTCTGGCAATGACCACATGTTCGTATCAGTACCAGAAGGTTCTTTGTTAAACTTTTATGTCATCATTAAATCTCAGAATGTAGTTTCTGAAGGTGTTCCATATTTATATGTTTTTAATACTCATCTGACTCTTTCTCCCAAAGCAACCCCTCCACCCATTTTGGTAATACTGCTGTGTGCTTGTCCTCTTGTTGTGAGTCACAAATGCATGAAATGTGAATTAAACAACTATATTTGCCCCATATTGGCCCTCCTGATTGGCTTGCGCCAGCGCCTTCACGCATGAGACACTGGCAGCATCAACCTCCATGGTTGCTCACTCCACCTCACCAAGCTAGTCAGGAACCTAGGCGTCTTGTTGGATCCTCAACTGTCTTTCCTTCCCCATATCCAAGCAATGACCTGCTCTGCCTTCCCTCACCTTCACAGTTTTGCCCAACTCCGCCATTACCTCACCCCCCTGGCCGCTCAAACCCTCATTCATGCCTTCATCACATCCCGGCTCGACTGTGCCAATGCCCTGCTTGTCGTCCTTTTCATTTCCTCCCTCAATAGGCTGCAGATAATCTAGAACTCTGAGCCCATGTCCTCTACCACTCAAAGCTTCATGACACCATCTTCCCTATCCTCTGCCGACTCCATTGGCTCCCCATCACCCAGAGGATCCAATTCAAGATCCTGGTCCTCACATTAAAAGCCCTCCACGGCCTCGCCCCACCCCAGCGACCTCCTAACCTCCTACCCACCTGTCTGCCCCCTGCCCCGTCCCACAGTCCCTCCGCCTCACCCCTTCCCTGGCCTCCTTCAAGTCCCGCTTCAAGACCCTCCTCTTCAATGGTCCCATCGGTCACCCCAAATCCCTCCTCCTTTCCCTCCACCCTCCCCGTCCCTGACCCCAGCTCGGGTCTGAAACAATAACTGTCCAACACCTTGGGACGTCCCCCTGACATGAAAGGCGATATACAAGTGTAATTTTGTTGTTGTTTTTCTAGGTTTATCGGCGTTGATTAGTGTAAGGAAGTATCTCAGTGTTTTGCACTTTGTTTCCTCTAATACAGATGCAGAGCCTTCAGAGTGGCAAAGATGCCATAGCACGGCTGGACCGGATGGAGGCTGATTATTACGACATACAGCTTCAGTTGTATGACGTGCAGTTTGAGATCCTGAAATGTGAGGAGTTACTGTTAACAGCACAACTTGAAAGCATTAAAAGACTCATTGCAGGTACAGTGGAAAATTGCAATGGAAATGACATGGTAGGAATGCAAGTTACCTTGGTGTGTTATGCTCCAGTTCTGTTTAAACTAGCACAGCTTTTGTGAAAAGTTCATCAAAGATCTGGATCCTGGATAACTTCCTGAAGTGAAACAAATGCCTCCATATCACAGGCAGGCTTGACTTCCACATTCGAATCCAATGCAAAGAGACATAAGTAAATATTTATTGCATTTGAAATAGCGCACTTCATGTCTAGGGGAGGTATTAAAGAACTTCCCAGGTTTTACTGTAAAATGTAGTGACAGTGCACATTATAGATAAACACACCAGTTTATTGTGAACTGACATGAGAATGTGTGGTATTCCATTCTAACTGCGCTAGGTGAACAGACAGATAGTTAGATGAAGGGAGCAGTGGAACAGAATGGAGAGGATCCAGTATAAATTTGTTAGGCATATACCAGTGATGACAGGATATAGTTATGATAGGCTTAACAAACTGGTTAATAAATCAGCTACAGGATTCTATTAGCTCCAGGTGTTGATGGAAGAGTAAAGTTGAAGAAGTGTTTTCATACAAAGGGGTTTTAGAATTTATTATAGATAGCTATTGAAACCACCACATCAATTTAAAAGGGAATCAGTTTAAAGAAATAACAATAATAATAATCCTTGCATTTAATATAGTGCTTTTCACATCTTCTAGACGTCTCAAAGCACTTCACAGAATATACTGTAAAGTGAATTGACTGTTTAATTGTGGGTGAAACGCAGCAGCTGTTTGCGCACAGCAGTGACCCACAAACAGTCATGGATTGAAATGACCAATTTATTATGATTTTTTTTGGATGGATATTAGGCGTGTGGAGTAAGGAAACTTGCCCAAGGATTTTGCTGACTGGAATCAAACACAGGTCTCACGCTTGTAAAGCAAGTGCTGTAATCACTGAGCTACAGGACTCCACATAAAAGGATATCGGTCAGAAAAGTAATACAGTGTAGATAGTGTTAGAGAACAGAAGGTCTATTGAAGGATTAATTGGGAAGAACCATTGTAAATATAACATTATCGAATGGATTTTTCACTTTAGTCTTCACACAGGAAGAAGACACACATCCCAAATACAGTAAACGTGCCAAGGAATCTGTAGAATTTGTATGAAAGTTAGTGGTACATAAATTATGCAGTATCTTGAAGGATTAAATGTATTCAAGGTAGCTGAGCCTTGAACCATTAAGGAATTGAAAGGGGAAACTGGTTAATTGTTTTTATCAAAGAAAAGAGACACAATCCAATTATATAGGATAATGAAAGATATGAAGAAAATTGAGATTGCAGGGCATTTAATGAGTATTGGACAGGACATCATAAATAGAAAATTCAGAATCTTTGAGCTACTTTAGAGGTTGGAATTGAATTTCCCACAAAGCAGTTGATCTGTGTAACAGAGTCCAAGAAAAAGAAGACAATTTGAATCAATTGATCCCTGTAAAAAGGGGTTGGATTAATGATGGTTGAGAAGTGGGATTAAAGATAATAGGGTAGTAACAACTTGCCTTGATTACCATGAAAGTTTGGAAACGAGCATACAATCCTTCAAGTTAAGGAATTAAAGTGTGTGTAAATTGGGTGGAGGGTGGTGGTGGGGAGGCACGGGCATGCGGGTGGTCAGTAATATACAGGCGATCAATCATACATGGGATATGGAACGAGTGACCTGATGAGCCGAATAGCCTTTTGCAGGCTGTTGTTTACATTCAGTGTTTCACTTGTCAAGGAATGGTTCTGCCCATTTACCATTACTGCCCATTACTCTGCCCATTACTATGGAGGGATTAAGAGATATAGGGATAAGGCAGGCAGATGTAGGTAGATTAGAAGATAAACCATGATTTTATTGAATGGTGGAGCAGGCTCGAATGGCCTACTCCTGCTTCTAATTCCTATGTTCCTATTTGTCATTAGCATATGAATGCCTTCAGTTTGCACTAACAGATTGCTTCTCAGACTCCCACGTACTTTCCACAATCGTTGCATATATTAGTGTAAGAAAATACAGGAAACATTCATTCCAGTGCCTAGTTGGCCAATTGAGAACTGTCTTTGAGCAAGCAGACAGGAAGCCTGATACAAGAAACTGCTAACTCTCATATTGTTCAAAGTTACCCTAAATCCAAGTAAGAACTGCACAATCATCCTTGAAGATGTCTCTAAATAGCCCTGTAATGGTTACTTTTGCCTTCCTGGTGCAGATCCACTTCATGTTCCAGAGCAGATTTGTTATACTTGAGAATAATAATACTAATCCTTGCATTTGATATAGAGCCTTCTCACATCTTTGAGACGTCTCAAAGCGCCTCATGGAATATACCTGTAGCATTGTTTCCAGTTTTCCAATTGTGCAATTAAGCAAAAATGCTAGTCTGGTACTAGTAACGACAATAACTTGCAGTATATAGAGGGGCAAGCTCTCGGAGTCGTCCTTGCAAAGAGTACTTCAGAGAAAACTAATTGGAATTACACTTTTCTATGATTTATTCCAATGGTTATCCTATCAGTGACCAACCATATGATGATGTAAGTATCCTTGACTTGAAGCCATCATTTCCTGATATTATTGTTGAGCTGATCAAAACATTCCAGCAACTGCATGATGTATATGACTATCTGGCTTTCAATCTGTGCCACAGGATGGACCTTTAGGTTTCGTTTCTGCACTGTGTTATCTTCCAAGTTGTGTGGGATAGCTGGCACATAGATTTTTAAGAGTTTTATTCATTGAATGATAATAAATTGTCAAGCTCTGTTAACGGTTCCTGTTGGACATCAGCAGAAAAGTGTAAAATTTTCAAATCCAATATTTCAAACCAGAGTAGCAATACAATAATAATTAATAATGATTACTTGATCCCTACCCTATTTAAAGGTAGTTAAATATAATGAGACCTTTATCTGTCCTTATTTTGTGTTTCATGCAAGTCAGCTAATTGTGTGTGGTAGTGATTGGTTACACCCAGGAATAACTGGAGCATCATTTCCAGTTTAGGACCACAACATTTTCTTACCTAAATATTCCCAAATCTTGTCACCCTGACATTCAAATCTACTTCACACTTCAAATCAGGTTCAACGTCAAATATGTCCACAAAATAATAGGATTTAAAGCATGATGATGTGTTTGATGTGTAACAATGCAATTTCAAATGTGATGGACCAATGCAACTCTCTGCATGCGTGTGTTTGGCATCATGATGTGAGTATCCTTGACTTGAAGCCATCATTTCCTGATATTATTGTTCAGCAGTGGCTGAATTAATTGGCCCATAATAATAATCATTCTTCCATTTGATATAATAATAATCCTTGCATCTGATATAGCTCTTTATCACGTCTTCTAGACATCTCAAAGTGCTTCACAGAATATTATAGTGAATTGACTATATATTTGTGGGTGAAATGCGGCAGCCAATTGCACACAGCAGTGTCCAACAAACAGTTATGGATTTAAATTTGGGACACTGCTTTGCGCAATTGGCTGCCGTGTTTTGCCCACAAATATACAGTCAATTCACTTTACAGTATATTCTATGAAGTACTTTGAGACATCTGGAAGACGCTATATCAAATTCAAGGATTATTATTATTTTTATTTGATATTATACTTATTATAAGTAGGAACACGGTTGTTGTTCAATTAGAGGGTCGCTTATCCTGGGGTAATAATCCATTAAAATAACAATAATATGGTCACTCAATTCATGGCTATTTGTGGGACACTGCCGTGTGCACTTGGTTTCCGCGTTCCGCCCACAAAATGTACAGTCGATTCACTTCGCAGTATATTCTGTGGAGCACTTGGAGACGTCCTGAAGACGTGATAAGGCGCGATATCAAATGTGAGGATTATTATTATTATTACCTAATTCTTTTGAGGGTTGAAAATCTCTGTAGTTTTGTAGCTTTAAGGCCATCATCGGCTTAACATTCAAGGATTTGCAGAATTTGGGAAAATTCGTATTCAGTCTTGATTTGGAAGCCAGCCCTCAGCAGTCCTTTCCAGGAAAGCTACGAACAAATGAATTGTTTTGGAAGACTGTAATATAAGAATTTTTTAGAATTCAGCATAATAGAACATTTTAAGATAACGGTTTTAAGGCTATGATAGTGAGGAGGTTCAAGCACCAGCTGTCTTCATCCATGATCTGGGCTAATCTGCAGAACTGAATAATCCCAAATCTAGTTTAGAAGGAGGTTTTAAAACGTTTGAAGTAATACACGATGCAGCAAATTATCGCAGATATCCTAGAACCATTTAATTGATTGATGCTTTAGCCAGCTCTGGGATTGAGACACAGTTGGGTTAGAAACCATAGTTTGCCCAGCAAACACAGTGACCTTGTCTGAGTGGGATTGTCATTACATTTGAAAGGCACTGATTAGCTGGCGCAGATTTACTTCACTGTTTTTAGTTACCATTGTCTGGGCTAGAAGAGTAAAATGATATATATATTGTACCTTTTTCAAACAAAGGTTGCTTACTGCTGCTTGCCTGTCGCTACTTTATGTTGAACAGAGAAACAGGAAGAAGTTGTTTACTACGATACTTATGAAAGCATGGAAGCCATGCAGGCGAAGGAAGAAATGGCCATGACTACGATGGCACAGAAAGCGGAGCTGGTGAAGCTGCAGCAGAAATCACGTCAGCTGGAGGCCCGCCGTGGACGGATTTCAGCCAAGAAGGCCTATCTCAGAAACAAGAAGGTGAATAACAATCCCGTTTTTTATTGAAGGGATTATTGCCTTCCCGATGTACAGTCAACCCATGCCGAACGCAACTTTCTCGAGTACTGATTCACCGATACGCGAAGAAATAAATGCGCAGTTTTTTTGGTATACGCGCTGGCTGGCCCGGCGCGCATACGCATTTGGGAGGACGCCGGCAGCTCCCGACTACGTCCGATGATTTCTCGGCCTCGGAGCAACCTGATGGCATTGCGTGGTAAACAGAAGAGACAAAGAGAGCGAGAGTCTCCTAACACTTCCAGGACCAAAAGTAAAATAATTTAGCCAAGCTGTGGTAGTGTAAGGTACTGTTTTATTGTCTCCAGTGAGTCAGTGAGAGCGAGAGGAGTGACGAGCAGGGAGAGCGGGCCAGACGTCTGTAGCTTGTATTGGTTGGGTGTGGATGTGCCTGGAGGCTTGAGGTTGGACAGCCTGTGGATGGATTCCCCTAACCCCCTTTTTCCCATTACTCATTAAGCTTACCGAACGCGATTTTACCAAGTGTGCTGTTTTCGAGAAACTTAACCCCTACGTTCGAGGAGAGCCAACAGTAGTGCCATCCACACCAGGATGACGACTTCATAAGAATCCTTGCATTTGATATCGCGCTTTTCACGCCTTCTAGACGTCTCAAAGCGCTTCACTGAACATACTGTAAAGTGAATTGACCATATATATGTGGGCGAAACGTGGCCGCCATTTGTGCACAGCCGTGTCCCACAAACAGGTGTGGATTGAAATGACCAATTGGTTATTGTTTTTTTAGGGTTTATTATTAGGCGTATAGAGTAAAGAAACTTAAGGCACTTTATAGGATATACTGTAAAATCCATCGACTGTATTTTGTGGGTGAAACTCGGCGGCTAATTTGCACAAAACAATATACCACAAACACCCATGAATTGAATTGACCATTTTCAATCCACAACCTTCTGAGTCCGAGGAGAGAGCGCTGCCGACTGAGCTCGGCTGACACACATCTACAACATCCGCAGTGCACACTGTGTGATTGTTTCAACCAAATCCAGGCTTTAAATAATGTTCCTTTGCTAATGGTAATATAGTATTTGTTTGCAGCATTTCCAAGAATTCTGCATTCTCAAAGTTTCAAGCAAAGTATTAAGCGAGAGAGCATTAAGGCTCAATTCATGAGTCATATCAGATCTTTGGTGTAACTGAGGTTTAAGCATTCAGTGAAGAAATGCTTGCCATTAGCCAGGGGTGAGGGCCACTGATAAGAGCAAGCCAGGCTGCTAGTCTGTGATGGGGGGTGGGGGAGTGTTTCAGCTCTTATCTCACTTGATACTGTCACACAACAGGTCTATAGATATTTGTAACTCAGCAAAAGGTGGGAGGGAGTATGACATAGACCCGATTATGCCTAAAGAATTTAGCCAAGGATTTATGTTCCACTTTCAAGATTATGAAGATCTCTGGTCTAGTTTATCTGATTAGTTAGAATTTGTGCACACTCCTGAAGCAACAACCTGTAGTCAGATTGTGGTCTGGTCTCCCACTTTATTGTATGCTATCAATAATAAAGATAAATAAAACCATCTAATTGCAAACCAGTATTAGTTCAAACGCTTGGATGCTGCAGATATAAAATTTTGATCAAATAAAAATAATAATAATCCTTGCATTTGATACAGCGCTTTTCACATCTCCTAGATGTCTTAAAGCGCTTCACAGAATATACTGTAAAGTGAATTGACTGTATATTTGTGGGTGAAACGAGGCAGCCAATTGCACGCAGAAACGACCCCACAAACAGTCGTGGATTGAAATGACCAATTTATTATTTTTTTAGGGATTATTATTAGATGTGTGGAGTAAGGAAACTTGCCCAAGGTTTCGCCCTGCCTGGAATTGAACCCAGGTCTCTCGTTTGTAAGGCGAGTGCTCTCACCACTGAGCTACAGGACTCTACAAAGGTGTATTTGTTTAGTTTTTGTTGAGATTTAGGGTTCCATTTTACAGGGTTTCTTAACTAATTTTATTAAGAATTCCAAGTGGGGACTAGTAACTAACTCTCTACCTGCACCCTCGATTCCAGGACCACTTTTGTCTTGATAGAATGCTTGCCGGACATCAAGTCCTGGATGAGAGATAACTTGCATTTAAAAATCCATCAAAAAATATTGGAAAAATCAACCTGATAATATCGATGTGCAATAGAATTTGAGAAAAATAACTTTTCAATGTGTCTGCAAGAACAGGTTCCTGACAGTCCATTAGAATGCTGCAATCTAATCCTGTTTACTTTAGATTACTTCTCTGCAGGGTTCTGTATGTGTAACATGACTCTGAGATTAGATTAGTAGATTGATGCCTCTGTAATTTGCACAAAGTAGACTCTTTTCAAATCTTGCCAACGCTGTTTTTTTTCATGTAATGGAAGTTGGTATCGTGGCTGGAAATAGATGAACGCAAAAATGTAATAAAAAGTCAGGTAGGCTTCCGAAAGATTAATTGTATTGGATTCTGTAGCCAAACGGAATGGAAAATAGTCAGGAAATGTGTGATAACTTCTAGTACAACACAGTCCATTACTTTATAGAAATTGCAGTTTTTAATTTTAAAGCTGTCTTCATGACTGAGAGTGAGGGCTGGCAATGGGTTGAGCTGACCAGAAAGAATAATTGAAAGCAGATGATATAAAAATGTTCCCGTGTTGAACCCTGATGTTTTGAATGGGATTATTACTTGCAGGTGATTTTTAAAGCAACCCCATTTAGAGGCCTCTTAGTCTACACAAACCTACAGAATCAACCCATTTCCTTTGTTAGCTGAATTTATGTTTAAGAGGCCGCAATACAAATCAGAACTTGAAGTAAATTCTTTAGGGGCTAAATTCTTGATTTGACTTAGTCATTGATTACATGGGAGGAATATATTTAAACTAAATACAGAGTTTTTTGAAGTTTGTCCTCTGGAAGACCTGAATTTCACTTGTTAGAAAAATATATTTGCTTATAAACTGGGTCACTGTATTGTAACCTCTATCTTTTTGTTTGGTCAGTCGGGTGACTGTCATGTATGGAAACCAGTCATGGTGCTTAAGAATATACACATATATATTTAATTGCCACTTAAACACAGGAATGTCCCTGTGTCTGGAATGGAATCTATGTTCTCTCCCTGGAAGGAAAGCGTCCGACTTACCTAATTCCAGAGAATATTAGGTGATCTTGGCAAGAACCAAGGTTGGAGGGTCCCAGGGTGTGTGTGGGAGTACTGCTGGAGTTTTAGATTTATATAGTGCTCTTTATGCAATAACCAAATTACATTTATAGAGTGCCTTTCACGTTGGGAGATGTCCCAAGGCGCTGAACAGTCAGGGGTGGGGACTCGAGCATGGGGGAGGGGCAGGGTAGGAGGGAGGGAAGGAGGGGAGGGAGAGAGGTGTGAGGATGGCAAAAGACATGATCGAAAAGGAGGGTCTGGAGAACAGCCTTGAGGGAGACAAGGGAGGAAGCGAGGCGGAGGACTGTGGGATGGAGTTGCAGAGCATGGGGGCAGAGAGGCTGAAAATACGATGGTAGGGTGGGTTGGGCAGGGGACATGGAGCAGATCGAAGCCCGCTGAACGGAGTGGGCGGGCAGGTTGGTAAAGAATAACCCGAAGACACTGATTTAAAATAGTTATTGAAAGAAATGTAGAAATTTTTACCACATATGAGTTGTTTGGATCTGGAATCTGAAAGGGTGGTGGGAGCCAATTCGATAACAACTTTTGAAGAGTGAAATAGTTAGTTATTTGCGGCGGACAGGTTTGGAGGGCTATGGTGAAAGAGCAGAGGAGTGGGATTGATTTGGACAACTCTTTTCAAAGAGCCGACACAGATATGATGGCCTCTTTAATCCTATGATTTTATGTCACCTCCTCTCTCCCCCAGCTCAGTGCCAGGCTCCGTCCACTGTTAAGCACTTTGAGATGCTATCCAGCCTGAAGGTGATATACTCTATAAATGCAAGTTGTCCTTTCCGGTCTTCATTCTCCTTAATCTGGTTTGTCACTCGTGGTTACCTCCTCTGAATCAGTGTCAAAAGCCAAGTGGTCGTCCTCTGAAACTCTCTTCAGAAACCACTTTACAATGTGTGTGTGTGTAGCTATTGGGGAAGGACTGGATCAACAACAACAATAACCACAACAAAATTACATTTATAGAGTGCCTTTCACGTCGGGAGGACGTCCCAAAGATGGATCAAGTTCAATCAACTCCATTACCTAACTCTGCCTTCCATCCAATGGGATTTCCTGTTATTTTGAAAAGTAATGAAGAGATTGCTGTTATTAGTGTTTGGCATTTGATGCTCCTTAGAGTTCCTTGAAATTTCTCATATCACATGTCAGGGAATCTGTGCCTGACGTTAGACAAAGATAAAGGCGCAAATGGCGGGGGCACTGGTCATACTAAAGGGGGAGATACTCTGTTCCTGCAAAGGAAGCTTTGAGACATTCTCATTGATGTCAGCTTGGCTCAGTAGTTAGCACAATTCCCTCTGCGTCACGAGTTTTTGGATTCATAATTTAGGATGACACTTATTGCATCGTCAAATGTATTTGAGATCCTGTCCACCCATTTTATATCCAAGACACAATTTGAAAAGACCTAAGGATATTTCTCTCAGCCAAACAGTCGAGCAGATGAATTGGCCACTCACTGGACGGGTAATTTTGGCTGTTTCTTGGTTGAGGCAGAGCCCATATTATCATTTAAAAAGGAATTCAATAAATAGTTGAAAAGGAAAAAATATTAAAATAAAAGGGGACGATGCAGAAGAAGGCGATGGATCTGTCAAAGAGCTGATGAGCCAAATGGCCTTCTCCTATGAAGTAAATTTCTATGATTCTTAGGTTCCACCTTCACCTACAAAAAAGGCAGTAAGTGTAACAACTGGTTCAGGATCAATTTCAGATGTTTCGATTCCTTCCTTTCACACATTACGACTGGTAAGCAGCTGGTTTCAGAGTGTTACTGACAGAACTAGTCACCAGACCACATTCTTTGTCAGGGAGTGCTGAAGGTTACAGTAAAATAATTATAATAATCCTTGCATTTAATACTGCGCCTTATCACATCATTGAGACGTCTCAAAGTGCTTCAGATGATATGCTGTAAAGTGGATTCACTGTGTCTTTTGTTGTATTAATGTTCATGCATGCATAGTCAGTAAAAGCTTGATACTCAACCAAAATTAGTTCCTCTCCGTTCACACTCAAGTCAGATGCTATGAGGATGCTTATTTGTGCTTATGCTGCTGCCAGCTGTTGTAATTTGTGGCACAGTGTTCAGCCATTCTCTAAGGATGAAATAAATGTGATTATTTTGTTTTTCAAAATTGCAGTGCAGGTTTCAATCTTTCACAACAACATTACATACTTGATGCACATCAGAGATTTTGATGCAAATTTTTTGCTGAAGGTTTTTGGTACAGTTGGTTCAAAATTTGTCGTGGCTTTTTGTGGGACATTTCTGTGTGCAATTTTCACTGCCGTCTTTGCCTGCGGATATGTAGTGACTCCACTACACTTTATAGTAAAATCCTGTGAAGATGTTTTGACAAAGTGATAATATACTATAACAATAATAATAATCCTTGCAATTGATATAGCGCTTTTAAGTCTTCTAGATGTCTCAAAGCACTTCACAGAATATACTGAAAAGTGAATTATGGACTGTATATTTGTGGGCAAATCGTAGCAGCCAATTGCATACAGTAGTGTCCCACTGTATCAATGCTAAGGCTTATTATATTATAACAGGACTGCCCTGTAATTGGAAAAGTAACTCTGTTTTATATTGTCTCTAAAGCTCCTCAGCTGAGGAGCTGAGGCACTATAATTGTAGTGCCGGTTGGAAATCCTCTAAATTAGCACAAATAATAGGGACAACCTGACTACCAAGTCGTCAGCACTCATTTCTTTTGTTCTGTTTTTACTTTGCTTTTCTCATTGTCCTCTTACCCTGCATTCCTCACCTTTTATTATCCGTTATTCACTTCCCATTATGAGTAACGCATACGTGGCAGCAGAAGCCAACGACAGAATTAGTGATCTCATATGGGAACTGACTGGGATCAGCTCATCCATCTTGGGAGTATTGTAACTCAGTGATTAGAGCACTCGGCTTGCAAGCAGGAGGACCTGGGTTCAATTTCTGACAGGGTGAAACTTTGGGCAAGATTCCTTACTCTACACGCCTCTGTTTACCTAACAGTTAAGTAGGAACCTGGTTATAATAATAATCCTTGCATTTGATATAGTGCTTTTCACGTCTTCTAGACGTCACATCTTCAAAGCGCTTCATAGAATATACTGTAAAGTGAATTGACTGTATATATGTGACCGAAACGCGGCAGCCAATTGCACACAGCTGTGTCCCACAAACAGTTGTAGATTGAAATGACCAATCTATTGTTTTTTAGGAGGGATTATTAACAGGCATGTGGAGTAAGGAAACTTGCCCAAGGTATCGCCTGCCTGGAATCAAACCCAGGTCACTCGCTAGCAAGGCGAGTGCTCTAACACTGAGCTGGCAGATCGATTGGCAGATCGCTTTTCTGGAAGTAATAATTCCTTCAAAATAAATAAAAATAATTTGGTCACTCAATCCACTGAGTGTTATGGTACACTCCTGTGTGCAATTGGCTGCCGCATTCTGCCTACAATCGCAAAACTGGTAACGATGTTCCAGCTATATACTGTGCAGCTCATACACCTCAAAGACGTGACAAGACCATATCAAATGTAATAATTATTATTTTATCATGATCTCTTGACGTCTTTTAAATTGAGTCCTGAATTTTTACTTGCTTTTGCAGGAAATCTGTATCGTAAACCACAGTGACCAGGTACAGCAGTACAAATTGAATGAAGAAGCACACAGAGCCCATCACGGTGTACAGACGGTGTGTTAACTTTTCTTGTTTGTTAACTTTTTTTGTGTGATTTTTCTCAGCATATATCCATGGTCTTCATATCCTAGATATTTTCATTCTAATTGGTGCCCCCTGGTGCTGAAAAAGTGTATGACAAGGCTGTGCAATTGTAATAATATAATAATACAGGTAGATCCCACTTAACAAGGGGGCTTGGGACTTTAAAACCATTTGTTAAGCGAGAGTTTAATTGTTTACTGAATTTGGCTGCAGTCAAAACGGCGCCCCGACCCGAGCCTCTCCGCTAAAATCAGTTTAGCTCCTAGCGGTTCCTAGCGCTAACATTTTCGGTGTACAGGTTGAGCGGCCAAAATCCGGAGTTCTGGAATACGGAATGTGACAAAATTGCAAGAATAAAAAAGCCAATCCTACCAGCTCCAGGCCAGGTCTTCACAGTCACCGCACTGAAATATCGCAACCTGGGCCCAGGCATTTCTGGACTTGTGACATGCTTCTGGTGTTCCGAAGTCTGTAAATACCCGAACCTGGGCTCGGGCGTTTCCAAACCTCGGACATCAGAAACATGAAAACCTGCTCGGCCTCAGTCCCTGTACTAGCAAAGGCCTAAGATAGATATAACTGCGATTGAAGGCTACACAACTTTAAATACAACAATAAAATATTAAAATCTTAGTAAATACAACAATGAACAATAAAATACAGACAGTCCTCCATTTACTATTATTGAAGCCACAAAGCAGTGCAGCCTATACAATATGGGAGGAGCTTAAGCGGCAGCATTCTGGCCAACCAGAAAATGCTGCCCATGAGAAGCCAGCGTAATTTAAAGTGTGTATAAACATTCGTTAAAGCGAACTCAGCCCTCGTTAAGCAGATAAGTGGTACAAATAGAAACCTTTGTTATAGTGAATTTTCGATGACTGGGCTTTCGGTAAGCGGAGTCTACCTGTACTAATAATAATCCTTGAATTTGATATTTGATGCGATTGTACTGTGATTTTCCAGTCCTTTGTGTGACCGAGAGCCTTTATCTCTGGGACGTGATAAAGGAAAATTCTAAATCTAAGGTTGTTTTGAGGTATTGAGTTTATTTTGAAAGGTTGAGTATAAATTTTTCAAAATTCCGCTACAGTGAAATTAATTGAGTCTCACTCAATAAAGACTTACTCAGTTCTAATGAAGGGTCGTGGACCCGAAACGTTGACTCACGTTTCCTTTCTCCATAAATGCCGCCTGACCTGCTGAGTGTTCCCAGCGACCAGTGTTTCTGTTTAAGGCTGCTTTGGGAGTTAGTTATATCATTAGTTGTATTATACTGTAGTTAGTTATATGATACTGATGCAAGAGATGTACTTTCTCGATGAAACACATGCTCCATCTGTACCCCGTCTGCCTATTGATGTAAATTGTGTTGAAAACTGTTTATGAGCACAGACATTCACCCATCCCCCAAACTAGCCAAATCAGTGCTTAAGTTGGTTCACAAAACCAAAGGTGGTTCACTGAGTACTAGTAGATATACTAACCTTGCAGTGCACACCAGATAGAAGAAACACTGTTTAATTTTGCACTGTCAGTATCCATTTGTTTACATCTAAGAAAGGCTTGGTTAACCAAGATTGATAAATTTCACTTTCAAAGCCCTCCACGGCCTCGCCCCACCCTACCTCCACGACCTCCTTACCCCCTACCAACCTGCCCGCCCCCTCAGCTCAGCCTGCTCCATGTCGCCCGATCCACTCGCCCCACATTGGCAGGCGAACCTTTAGCCACTCTGACCCCAACCTCTGGAACTCCATCCCGCAGTCCCTCCGCCCTGCCCTCTCCTTGGCCTCCTTCAACTCCCATCTCAAGACCCTCCTCTTTGATGGTTCCATTGGTCACTCCAAATCTACCACTTTCCCTCCACCCTTGCTGCCCCCAGCTTGGATCTGAAACAATGACTGTCCAGTGCCTTAGGACGTCCTCCTGACATAAAAGGTGCTATACAAGTGTAATTTTGTTGTTGTTACCAATCCAAGAATTCCAAATATCCAATATTTAAGGCAATTGTTCTGAAAACATTAAATGCGGTTTGTGGTGAGATGCAGTGAATGGGTGCACTTGTTGATTGCCTTCATTTCTTTTCATTTTTTTCCCCAGAAGAGAGAACTGTATCATGAAGAAGAGAGGAGTAGTAAGTGGGTTAGCCAGGAGCGGCAGAAAACACTGGATAGACTCCGGAGCTTTAAACAGGTGAGTGGAGGCTTCCTTCACTTTTAGGATTTAAGAGTTTTAACGGAAAGTTTCAAAATGTGACTTGCTCTGAAGCTCAGTTTCTGAGTTGTTAACACAGGGCAATCCCTTTATAGCATTGCCACCTTGGTGCAATGTCTCGAGCCACGTTATAAACGGACACAATAAATTGTCCAACTTCCAGATTGTCAGGTTTTTACTGACATTACTTCTATGACGTGTTTGTGCAAAAAGTGCCGTTAAATAATTTCCTCCAAGAGGATCTGTCAGCAGAGCTTCCAGTGGATTGTGTATATGTGCAGCACACAGGAAATAATCCTTGCCTTGTATCCTGCATATTATTGTTATCATTGCACACTTGCATGTGGAAGTGACATTAGCAGTAACCCTGAGATCTGGGAGTTGGATGTGTTATTTTTCAATGATACGATTTAGATGGTGTGATTTTGGTTTTCAGGTTAAAAAAAAATCTTAGGTCCACAGGCCAATCATGTGATAAGCAAGCTCTTGATATGTATTTATAACTGGTTGCCCTGTGATAATCACATAGTTAACTCACTGATATGAAGGACTGGTTTGGTTCCCAGTCTTTATCCAGCTGGGAGCCCCATTTGTTAGAGCTTTGTGGGCACAAGGACATGTCAATGCCTCAGGAGAAGTTGGTAAAGGTGACATTGGACTTGGTTATGAAGTCACTTATAGGAAGATGCTAGCAGTTGTATTCTGCAAGGTTGAGATCAATCAACTGGGCCAAAGTGCCTTCTTCATCCATGTTTCGCCCACAAACATACAGTCAATTCACTTTACAGTATATTCTGTGAAGCGCTTTGAGACGTTGATAAGATGTGAAAAGTGCTATATCAAATGCAAGGATTATTATTATGTTTCTCTTCTGTTCTGTGTGGCATGAGCAATTTCTGTTATAAACCGGACAAATAAATATGACAACTGATTGTCTCAAAAATGAAGGGTGATTTGGCTTGATCCTATAATGGAAATGTAGCTTTTTCAAGGGTTGAAGTTGGCAAAGGGTAGTTTGCATGTTCAAAGAGCAATTAATAAGGATTACAGGATGCTGGGTTTTAACAAATCAGTAAGATATTTTTTACAACAATATAAAAGCAAAGTAGCAAAGCAAAGGTACTCTGTGAAGAGCATTTATCAAACCTCCTGTAGACTTGGGTTCAGATTTGGAAAGCTGGCTTGGACGGAGTCCAATGATGATTCACCAGATTAATACCTGGGATGAAGGAATTTGTTGAGTAAATGGTTGATCTAATTGAGGTGTTTAATGGTGAGAATTGATGAAGCAGATATGGAATGCCTCTTTTCTCCAGTCGGAGGTTTGAGGACAAGGTGACATAACTTTCAATTATAACAAGATTGTTTAGAAGTGAAATCAGAGATTTCTTCACTCACAGATGTGAGAATTGGAATACGTTGCTGCAGAAAACTATAGAGACAGAATTGACTGGGATGTTTACAAGCGAGATATTTGGGAAGTTGAGTTATTCACGGATGTTGAGAAAAGACAAGAAAAAGGCGTTAAAATACCCCCTTTATCTAATAAAATCTCAGAACACACTTAATAGAGTGAATGGTCAAAGAGTCTTTGTCAAACAAACATATCTTATCACTAGTGTAGTGTCTAGTATCCTCCTGGTAAATGTGTTGTGAATGTAGATTTGTGCAGTGACTTTATCCAATGATAGGGTTTATCAGTTTAAGTAATTCAGTGATTTTTTTTTTCATCTTTTCCCTTTCAGAGATACCCAGGGCAAGTTATACTTAAATCCACAAGACAGCGTTTTGGCAAGAGAAAGGGTACTACAGATTCAGTCACTTTCACCAGCAAGGAACAGCCACAGTCTCTTCCAGGAGCCTTACGAGCACTCCACACAACTGGGGATATTTCGGCTGTAAAGAAGCAATCGAAATCCACTGAGACAACCCAATGGAGAAGCATAGCTACAGGACTCGAGTGTGTTTCCCTCCAGGTGGGAGACGACGCCAGCCCTGAACTGTTGCAACCCACTTCACTTCCAATTACCTGCGGAGCCAGTGGAGATTCCTCTATGATCACTGCGGCACCTCCACAGCCCCCTCCTCCTCCTCCACCACCGCCCCCAGCCCCGCCTCTGCCACTTACTGAGGAATTGCCTGAAGCCGAGGGCCCAACGGAGAAACCTCTCCAGTCGAGTGACTGCAAACAAATGTCCCAGTCTGTCAGCTTGCCGACACCTCAGTTCGACAGCCAACAGCTGCTAAATGCCAGGAGGAAGTTGAAGAAGACAGCAACCAGCGATGAACTGAAGAAACAAAGAGGTAAACCTTTGTCTGCACTTGCCCTCCCCTGCAATCCCTTGCCCCCATTTCCCTCCCTCCCTCCCTCCCTCCCTGCCTGCCTGCCACCCACCCACCCACCCACCCACCAACCAGGGTTCACCACCTGCTGCCTCGATCCCTTCCCCACCTAGCAGATGGTCATGTAACTCTCCCTTCTCTCCCCCCCTTGCTGGTTGACATAATCTCTTTCCTCAGGCTCCGTTCCACTCCCCATGAAAACCTCTGTCATCACACCCCTCCACAAAAAACCCACCCTCGATCCCTCTAATCTCTCTCACTACTGTCCCATCTCCAACCTACCCTTCCTTGCCAAAGTCCTGTCGTGTATTGTTGCAGGTCAACTTAGGTCACTCCAGGGTTCAATTCCAGGCAGGATGAAACCTTGGGCAAGTTTCCTTATTCCACATGCCTAATAATAATCCCTCGAGAATTTTTTGGAGGTAATTTCAATCCACGACTGTTTGTGGGACAATTGTCTACCGTGTTTCGTCACAAATATGTAGACAATTCACTTTACAGTATATTCTGTGAAGCGTTTTGAGACAAAAAACGTGAAAAACGCTATATCAAATGCAAGGATTGTTATTATTAATAATATTTGAGCCGGTTGGGGGTGAGGTAGTGGCAGAGTCTGGCAATATTACGGAGGTGATGGATGGCTGTACCAGTCATGGAGCGGATTTGGGGGAGGAAGGATAACTCGGGGTCGAACAAGACGCCCAGATTCCTGATTGACTTCGAGAGGTGGAGATAGTAGCCGTGAACCTGAGGTGCGGAGGCGCTGAAGTGAGCCAATCAGGAGGGCTTTCGTCTTGTTGACGTTGAGTTGTAGAAATTTGCCCTCGTCCAGGACTCAATGTCGGACAGACATGCAGTCAGAACGCCAGTAGTCCTGGAATCAAGGGTTGATGTGGATGGGTAGAGTTGGGTGTCATCAGCGTACATGTGGAAATTTACCCCATGTCTACGGATGATGTCGCCCAGTGGGAGAGTGTAGAGGGTGAAGAGCAGGGAGCCAAGGACAGAGCCCTGGGGAACGCCGCATGTGACTGTGCGGGCGCTGGAGGAGAAGCTATTGGAGGAGATGAAGTGAAGGCGGTGGGAGAGATAGGATCGGAACCATTCGAGGACAGATCCTTGCAGATTGAGGAGGGAGGAGAGGCGGTGGAGGAGGATAGAGTGGTCCACGGTATCGAAGGCAGCGGATAGGTCGAGGAGGGCGAGGAGGCAGAGGGAGCCCTGGTCACAGATGGTCAGGATGTCGTTTGTGACCTTGACCAGGGTAGTTTCCGTGCTGTGGGAGGCACGGAAACCCGATTGGAGGGGTTCGAGGAGTGAATGTTTTGTGAGGAAAGAGCGGAGTTGGGAGGCAACCATTCTTTCAAGGATCTTGGAAAGGAAGGGGAGGTTGGAGATGGGCTGGTAGCTTGATAGCTGCGACAAATCAAGGGAAGGCTTTTTTAGGATGGGGGTGATGGTGGCAGTTTTGAAGGGAGTAGGAACGGTCCCGGATGAGAGAGACAGGTTGATAGTGTCGGTGATTAGAGGGGGTAGAAGGTGGAGCTGGGTGGTGAGGAGAGGGGTGGGGGTGGGATCTAGGGAGCAGGTGGTGAGCTTCATTAAGGAGATGGTCTCAATGATGGAGGATGGGGAGACGGGGTCGAACTGTGGAAGGAAGGGTGGTTAGGAGACGGGGTGTGGGGGGGAGGTGGGGAGGGGGTGGAAGTTGGGGGGACAGTGACCACAGAGTGGATTTCTTCGATTTTGGTCATGAGGACAATTTGGCGGAGGATAGGGCGGAGCGGTAGGAAGATGCAAGGTCCAGCCAGATATGCCGGTGGACCGTGAGGCCAGATTTGAGGGAATGGAGGTGGGTGGTGAACCAGGGTGAGGTTCGGGAGTGGAGGCAGTTTGGGAGGTGAGGTGGGCAAGAGTGTTGAATGTGGTGGAGAGGGTGTTGTTGAGCAGGGTGAATGCGGAGAATAGGTTAGTGCAGGAGGTGGGCCAGAGGAAGAGGAGTTTGGAGGATTCCAAGGCAGCGGAGAGAGTTTTTGGGGGGATCTTCTTCCATGGCGGTAGAAGATAGTGGTGCTCTCAGATGTCAATCCCATGTTGATTGCTGTAGGTGAACTGAAGCCTGAGATAAATTACATGGTACGGGCACATTACAGGGTTTCAAGCAATGTCCTATAAATGGAACAAAATTTTTAGCAATGTTATCAAGTTATTTAAGTTCTCCATTTTAAATTCCACCTTTCTTTCCAACTCAGTTAATTATGTTAATAATGATCACAGTGGTATATGATTTGAATAGCTCAATTCTGGGAACAGTGGTATATCATTTGAATAGTTGAATTCTGTTTTGTGAATCTCCTTGTGCATGTAACTTTCAGAGAGCCTTAACGGGCAATGACTTTGATGCAATCACAAAAGCAACACACAGACGCACACACACTGTGCACTGTTTGTTTTCTTTATAAAAATAAATTCACATCCTGAGGGAGGGAAGAGCGTGAGGCAAGGATTTTTTTGAATTCTGCATGACTAGAGAAGTGTGGCCCGGCCATGGCATGTTAGATAATAATAATAATAATAATCCTTGCATTTGATATAGCGCTTTTCACGTCTTCTAGATGTCTGATGTACAGAGAACAGTAATGATATCCACTTGCTGTCTTGTACCTACCTCCTACAGACTCCTTCTGAGACTTTTTTTAAAAAAAGCAAAACTAGGAAGATACTTCTCACTATTTTTTCCCCCAAAATCAATTAATTACCAAAATATGATTGTAAAATTCAGTTACACAAACCAATCTGAATTACCTTTAGTGTAATTAAAGAAACGAGCATTGAAAGCGAGTGACAGCTCAAGGATGAAGTACAGAGTGTGTACTTTATACGTGAGCTTCTCACACTCGAAAGCCATAAGATGTGCATCACTCTGAACTCATCAATAGGTAACAATTCCCAGACGGGAAGCCCACCAAGTTCTGCAGTCTAAACTTGTCATTTTATTTTTAATTAAAATTGCCACTCTACAGTTGGTTACGTGGGAGAAATTGTACACATAGAAATCAAGTGAGATGGGTTACTGCACTTAAGGCATACTTGACTCAAACCAAAGGAATATTTTGATAAATAAATAATAATTAAACAAATCCTGAATATGGGAGGTTTTAGTTATATATTAAAGAGCAGCCTACTCAGAGGAATGCAGCGGAGCTGAAAATGCAGAGCATTTGTTATGTTCCCCTGGACTCCATGGAACTGAAGAAAACCATAGAAATTAACAGCACAGAAAGCTGTTCAACTCATTGTGTCCGTGTTGGCTCTTCTATAATTAATCCCTTCAATTGTATTTACCTGCCCTTTCTCCATACCCCTGTAGTTTGCTCATTTTTAGGTATTTGTCTAGTTCTCTTTGAAAGCTAATATGGTTCCTGCTTTAACCACTGCTTCTGGGAGAAAATGACAATATTAATAACATTATCACAATACAATACTGCAGCTAAATACTTTATGCTCGAAAATATTTTCCCTCATCTCCCTATTTGCTTTATTGTTAACTGACTGATCAACCGACTATTGTAAAAGATGCTTGTACCTGAACCAGAGGGTGAGCTAGATGGGCTGAGTGGCATCTTCTATTTTTGCTGCCTCTCGATCCATTTCTTACTGTAGAACAGCTTAGAGGAGGTTGAGGAAGAGGATCTGCTTTTTACGTGTATTTTCAAGTGTGTGTTACCTGAACTTTGACCCTTCTTTCCAGCGAGTTCACCAATGGATGAAGTTTTGGCCTCTTTGAAGCGAGGCAGCTTCCACCTGCGAAAGGCTGAGCAACGCTCCCTGCCCCCGTGTCCTGATGAAGATGAAAGCAATAATATCCTCGCACAAATCAGGAGAGGGGTGAAGTTGAAGAAGGTTCAGAAGGGCTCTCTGAGGGAGTCATCCATAGATTTGTCCGATGTTGATCCCCTAACCCGCAGTATCCACGAGGCTTTAAGGAGAATTAAAGAAGCATCGCCAGAATCGGAAGACGAGGATGAGGGCTTGCCCTACAGTGATTGGGACAACTAGTCACCACAAGCCAAGGCTTCATGGCATAGACAAAATCTTGCCCTTCCCCTACACTGTGCTGTTAACTGTTACTGCTCCTGTAGAGGTGGTTCCTGAATGATAGAAGAGATTGTCCCACGAAGCTGTACCTAAAGTGAAGTTATTTAATTGAAAAACTAATGGACGTGTGTACTATCATGTTTAAAATTTCCACCAGCCTTCTCTCCTGAGTTAATGAAAAAAAATCTTTGTCGCACTGCACTGAGCAGTTTTCCTGTCAAAATTTACTTTGTGATCTCGGTTGTATTGTATCTATAAGCACATTTAACTCTGGCTCAAAATGAATAGCTCATGTTCCTCTTCAACAATGATAAATAATCCATTAACTGAGCATGGTCTAGAAAATGCCAGTGTCACCACAACTGAGCTCAAGTTTTCTTTCTGTGCACCAGTAGATACGATAGACTGTCCTGAAAAACATGGATTTTAATTATCATTTGATGCTCGTTGATTTCATTCTGCCAAAGTAGGTTGTTTTCATTGAAGTGCAAAAGGGAGATTTCAGTGCATCCAGAAGTGTCAAAGAAAATGTCCAGATGCCTTAAATGGACAGAGTGCACGCATGCAGGTTAGTTTTAGTTTCTCCTTATGCAAATTTTTGGATGGTTCTTATATTGCACTGTAAAACTGGATTGCTTTCGCATTCATTAATTTTGACTCAGTTCCCCAAATCAGCTATTGCAACCACCTGTTGGTAGAAACAGCTGATTCTTTAATGTAATGTTATTTGCATTTTTGATGCATCGCATTTTTAACAGTTCATAAAATTGGCGAATAAATTAGCAACGTGTAGTACGGCACTTGTCCAGCCTGGTGCGTTTCCTGCCACGATCTAGTGGGAAAAACTTTTCACTTACACGGTTCAGGATATGTCTACGTGTGGAGTCCTGTAGCTCAGTGCTTAGAGCACACTCCTCGCAAGCGAGAGACCTGGGTTTGATTCCCAGCAGAACGAAACCTTTGGCAAGTTTCCTTATAATGACACCTTAGTTTGTTATGGACTTGCCTGCTTTGCCACTTTAGCCTGCAGTAATCATGCCTGATAATAATCCCACAAGAAAAAAAACTGTAATAAATTGGTCACTTCAATCCATGATTGTTTGTGGGGACACTGCTGTGCGCAATTGACTGCCGCCTTTCATCCACAAATATACATTCAATTCACTTTACAGTATATTCTGCTAGAAGACGTGAAAAGCACTATATCAAATGCAAGGATTATTATTATTTTATATCCGCATTCCATTGATGAACCAGTTAGGATAACCAGTTATCAGCATCAGTGACACCTTCGTTTGCTATGTATGGGCTTGCCTGCTTTGTCAGTTTAGCCTGCAGTTATCCTGCTCGCCCTTCTGCCCCAGAAACCCTTGATTGGCTCAAGTCCATTGCTCAACCAAGTGAACCACCAGAGACTATGGACTAGTGGGGATTGTGGGGTTAAATTTTGCCGCGAAAGTGCACTGCTGGATAGTGATTGAGAATATATAGACGTATAAATTGTTAGGATTAAGACCTGTTTGCCCAAAAAGTCAAATCAGTTGATCCAATTTAGGTTTAGCTTGATAACCTTGCAATTAGTTTGTAATCTGTGCACAAACCGATCAACTGCCTTATATTTGTTTAAAAAAGATAAGATTTGAAACGTTTTGGAATAAAATCCTATCCACTGTGGCACTAAAACTCAAGACATCTGAAGGAAGCATTTCCCATCAGATGGTTAGAATCAAAAATCAACTATCTGTCTGGGTAGTTTTCCTAGAGGGTTTTGTTTCCTACTTTTAGTCTATGTTAGAAAAGATTTGTATTTAAATATTTTAGCTTTGCAGCTCACATGTATGCTGGTGAGTAATGAAATGAGCTTTCCTGATTGATAAATTGAATTATCTTAAACATCCTTTCAAAGCACTGTATCTTGATCTTCTGTATCCTTGGGTTACAACCCCATGGATTTCAAAGTTACGGGGCATTTCCTAACCAGTGCTTATGTTGTCTGTAAATCTGGAGCCAGAGGGAGTGAGACTGGGGACAATTAGAGCAATGAGGACATGAATTAGGGCAGGTAATCACATCAGCACCTAACATGAGCATCAACATGTTCCAGCAGAGTGAAGCTTCTTCACAGCCCGAATTCAGATGGCACAGCACAACATGAAATAGATTATTTTTTTAAAAGAAAGTATGTCTATGTAGAAAAATAAAATACGTTGCTGCTGCTGGGATGGTGCACAAGACCTTTTGTCATCACTTACACAAGCTGCATTTCATAAATGTACCTTTCATATCAGTCCCTTAGAAAAGGACGTGTATACCTGATTTGAGAGCACTGGAGTGCTTGCATGGCACATTTTGAATGAATTGTTAGAGTCTGTATGAATTGCTAACCATAAAATCTAGACTTGAATTAATTGTGAGCTGACAGATCTGTATTTATTTATTTAAGTCCACATCATAGACAATTCCTCTTGAGGAAGAAAAACGGATCAGTGTTGGGCTGCTGGAGTATTTTTCAATCGAATTTAGCTATCTTCTCTGTTGGATCAAGAAAATTCTGGGATTTTATGAGAGCGTTACATAGCTGAAGAAAATAATTGACCCTATTGTGATCAGCAGTGAAGACTGGAATTACCACCTCTTGTACAAACAAGCTGTTTCACAGCTGCCAGACTGACCCTAATACATAATCCATGTGGTATTTGCAAAACATGCAATACCAGGATTATACACAGTTAGCGTTTAAGACTTACAGCGTTTAATTTTTTTTTATTGATGTATATTATTCAACCAAGTAGTGTCTTCAGAAATAATTTATGAAGGGGTAAAGAGAGTAAGTGGAACCTTGCCAGAAGGTTGCTTGCTGAACAAAGTTGCTATGATTTTCTGATTCCTGTACATCATGGTAGCAGCTATAGCCACTTGTATCTTTTAGTGCACTGATCAATTACATCCTGACCTGAAAATAAATGTTACCATAATGTGTAGATACGACTGCTTTGGCTCCTGGTTTCAGCCACGTGGTTATAGCTACATGTGTTATTATTTAAAATCTGTCTTTGAATTATTGCATCTGGGAATTGTTCTGTACATTTGACATATTTGTGTGTGATCATGGAGCAATTCACTATTTAGCTGCACAAATCAGTCTTGTAAAAGAGTACCAATTTTTTTAAACTTAGCATTCTTTCTCTCTTTCTCTATATAGTATATAGATATATATATATATAAACAACACTAAATAGTAATTGCTTGTATTCAGGGATATTAGTCCTTCATTATGATGAGGCCAGTCTAAAACTTTGGTTTGTATAAATGCTTTCAAATTCTAAACATATTGTAAACAAATGATTATCTTCAGTAACACAGTGATTTTTAAGCTTGGTAGAAATTGTTTTATTTCTGACTTTTGTTTGATATTATTCACAGGCAAACATACAGTCGTCAATAATAAATTGTCAATAATGGACAATAGACAAATTTGATCTTTTATCTATAACCTGAAAGCATTTTGAGAAAAGTGTCTGGTTGATCAGAGTACAGGTATTTAGGACGGGGTTGCGTTCCTGAAAAACTGTATCTATATTGAAACGTCCTAAATCGAAACGCGATTTCCCATGCGGTCCCATTATATAACCAGAGACAAGTTCTTTTCACAAAATGTTCGGACCTTAAACCCACTAAATAACACACAAAACCACACAACGTAACACACAAATTAACACACACAGGCAAGAAGGGGTATTTGGGGGTAACTGTACAGTATTGTACTTTAATACTGGCAAACTTTAATACAGTATACGACTGGCAAACTTTAATACTGGCAGTGTGATAGTGGCACTTGCAGCTTCCCCACTCTTGATGTTGTGGAGCCTATAGCTTTGTCCTAAATCTTTGAAACCACCCTCTGCTAGCACTGAAAGATGGTGCCGTTGAGCCTTCTCCTTCCTGATCATTTAACTCCCTAAACAATGATTTTGTCTTCTCTTGGATAACCAGGGTGTTGAGTGTATATTACGCAATCCAGACACTCAGCATTCTTCCCATGTTTTCCATCACATCACTCCTACATTTTGCTAATCTGCTTGCACCTGTAGCTGTAACACACCTTGAACTTGCCTTGTCCTTATTCTATTTTATAGTAGCCACCGTCGATCTAGTTAGCCCTAAAGCCCTCCTGAGATCCGTACCCTTTTCACCAGAATCGATGCTCTTTATCGCCTCTAATTTAGTATTTAAAGTGATGACTTTGCAGGATTTCTAGCCACTAGTAATATCACCACTGCTTATTTCACTTACTGCTCTCTTTTCCCGACTTGGTATAAACGCGGTAGAGGCTGTAAATCGCTCGAAGTTGCTCGGGAATGTTCGGACATTACTGTAATACTGACATGGCGGTGTTGCTTCAAAATCAGCTGGCTTTTAAATAATGATGTAGTGACATGCTATTGACCAGTTCAAACGCTTGGATACACTCACTACATCAGGTGCGAGCGCGATTTACCCGGGAATACAGTATGGACTGTGCGTATGGACAAAGAGGACGTGCCAAATGTGACCGCGATATTCAAAATATGAATATCACAAAAAAAATTGTTCGTTCAAACAAATCCAAGTGTCCTATATCAATCAAAAGGTGTTAAAAAATTATGGTCCTTCAATTGAAATGTCCTAAATAGAAGTGTCCGAAATAGAGGCTTACCTGTATCTCGGTGATTATTAATTGGCATCTACATTGATAAAAACAAATGCCACAGTTATCAATGTATTGCATTAAAGTAGTATATTTCCAATATGTAATACCTCTCGGTCTGAAGATTATGGGTCAAACTGAATTCAGGCTCTTGAGCTGGTAGAAGAGGTTGGCATTCTAGTGCTGTGGGAAATCAGGATAATACATTAAACCGAGGTTCCATCTGCCTGCTCAGGTGGACATTAAAGATTCCCCAACACTATTGGAAAACATAAGTAAGTTTCCTCTGGTGTACTGGCCAACAGTCCCCAGATTAATTAGTTATTAGAATCATGGTTGTTTACAGGACCTTTGTTTTTCTTCAAAAGCCACAGTTGACAGTAATTATTTGTGAAGCCTTTTGACATGATTGTTTGTTATTCTTGTTGATAAAACTTGCTAAAAATTAGACATTTTTCTTGTTAAATGTTCTGAAAAAATTCACGATTTCACTGTGAGAACTAAACGAGTTTGTCAGAAATACCAACCTAGCATGCGGCTAAATACAATAAGTGCAGTTCAGGTTGACATGTTTAAGAGTCAGAGCAAATTAAGTTCCATAATTTAAGCTTGAATTTTGAGTGTATCCCTGACCTAGATTAAACAAGTTAAGTACTGCAACACCATGCAGAGACAGCACTGAGTATGTTATTTTGATATTACTGTTCCCTAAGTTGCTGTTACAGTTGCTTATTTATTCATAATTACACTGATCTGTACTTAATTTGTTCCATATTTCCAATCGAAATGATAGAGGCTGATTGATGCAAGTCTGAGAATCTGATTTATTTTGCACAAATAGGCCACAGTAGTAGCTTGAGAGCAATGCAGCATCAATGAGCTAGAACCCGAACTTCAAGCGGGATTTAACTCTTATTCCATTCGTTCCACATCTGCTGATATTGTGCATTTGGTGGTCCACAATGTCTGTTTTGTGCTTTAGAACCAAGCGCAAGTGCAAATCATTGCATTTCAGTGGGTTTGTGTTTGATATTACCTCTAAATTACAAATAATAAATCTAAATCCCATTTATTATAATGTAAGGTTATTTGTCTATTTATGTTTTTGCATCTATTTCTATACATTTTTTCAAAGCTAGGAATACCCTTTAAAGTTTAGGATATATTGAACCAACCTATTAAAATTAAAACCTGCTCATTGACAAGATTTGAGAACAACCAACTCTGGAAAATAGTAGCACTATAAATAAAACAAGTTATCTCCAAAAGGAGATTTCCCCAAGTGCATAGACTTTGGTGATACCAGTGTAACGCACTTGGTATCACCGAGTTATTATATAAAATGGATAGAATTCAGAGTTTAAAAATTGATGTAAAAATTAAACATATTTTCAACCAATGCAATACATTGCTGTATTAACAATTAGCATGGTTAAATGACAACAATTTACATTTATATAGCACACTTCACACAGAGTGTTTTATAAAAGATTGAAGGGATTGAAATGGAGTCAGGCTCTTAATGCATTGAATACACTGCACAATAATCCGTACATTCAAAATTAGTTTCTTTTTCACTTTGCAAAATTAACCTTTTTAGAGGAGGGGTGGGAGAAAATAGATAATGGTGGGGAAATTAAGAGACTGGGAAAATAACATGAATTGTGCACCGAGAACAGTAATTGACTTTTTAAAAAATCCTATTGTTTGACAAAGAAGTGAAAAGCAGTAGTGAAATTATGATAGAGGCTAAACAAAACAACCCGAAACGTTGACTCTTTTTCCTTTCTCCATGGATGCTGCCTGACCTGCTGAGTTTCCCCAGCAATTTCTGTTTTTGTTTATGATAGAGGCTGATTGATGCAAGTTTGAGAATCTGATTTATTTTGCATAAATAGGCCACAGTAGTAGCTTGAGAGCAATGAAGCATCAATGAGCTAGAACCCGAACTTCAAGCGGGATTTAACTCTTATTCCATTCGTTCCACATCTGCTGATATTGTGCATTTCGTGGTCCACAATATTTGTTTTGTGCTTTAGAACCAAGCGCAAGTGCAAATCATTGCGTTTCAGTGGGTTTGTGTTTGATATTACCTCTAAATTACAAATAATAAATCTAAATCCCATTTATTATAAATAATGTAGGATTATTTTTCTTGACTTTTGCAAAATATTTATTGAAAGTAACATCTCAGCGAGTAGATAACATTGAAATCTGGCTATTCAGAAGCTTCACTCTCCGGGCAATCATGATCCCTGATTTTTAATTATTGTTTTTGAGATTCCAAAATATGAGGATATTTTGTAGAAAACATAAAATAGGATATTCCCAAATTATATCATGTACAACAAATGTTTGCGAATGACAAAGATTCCGATTCCTGCAAACTGATTGAATATCGTCAGTTTATTGGCTAATGCTTCACAGTACGATTTTGAGGCATGGGTGATATTTCTCACAAAATCGATCCTGTTTAACCAGATTCACTGAGTTTATTAATGGAATACTGTAGTTACTCTGGTCTAAATTTATGTTCTAGGTTATATGGCACAATTTCCAAATGTTTTAGCACCTGTGTTTTGCTGCAATGCACAAAGGGCTAATTTTCTTTAACTTATCATAAGTTAACATGCAAATTCTCTAACAGACTATTCTGCAATTGTCATGCTACATCCAAAGGTGGTTTCACCTGGGAAATATTCCTTCTTTGACATTTTAATTATAAATGTATTACCCAGATGTTTTCATCCACTTGGTGTTATTTACAGCATTCTGTTGGATTTTCTTTTTGGACTCCTGTAATATACTGTTCCAGAGCTTTGAAACAGCAAGAAATTGGCAAAATATCTGTTCATACTTGGGAACAATATGAAGCTCTCAGCAATGTATTTGAAATGGTTCAAAATCTAATGTTGCTTTTCATGACCTATAAACAACCGAGGCACATTCTGTCTGGCTAAATAAGTTTGTAGGAGATAGGAGCAAGGCTTGGCTGGATTTTAGAAGGTGATCTGTGGCATCCGAACCCAGGCATTGAAGTTTTGTGATGCAATATAAAATTTAGCTGATAACTAGAGCTTAAAGGCACTGACTGTTATCAGCCCTATTTAACAAGCATGTACTTGTATTATATTGAAGTAATTGTGTTAGTGAAAACTAACTGTAGAAACAAATGATAGAGTTCATTAAAGGGGTTTCAGGTAAGACTCCTTGTGCGTTCCAATAGTCAGAGGAGGCACTCTGACATTGAATTGCGGAAAATGTAAAAAAAAATCAAAGTTTATTTTTCTCTGAAAATTCAAATGCTTTTCATTTTCTTTAAGGAGACGAACCTCATGCTGATCACGTTTATGTCAGTCCATTCAAATCGTGTGGGCTTTATGCAATTAATGATAAACTGAGTGGTCTCAAGCAAGATTTGCTTGTAGCTGTTTAGCATGGTCTTCACAATCTGGCAATAAGTTGAAATACGTTTCATCGGAAATCCTTACTGATTCACAGCTTCTGACTGACTGAGCAAAAATCTTGTCTCCGAATGGAAAACTGCAGTTGATTTACAGAAATCACGAGTTGAGTAGAAACAGTGTGTTTGAAGATATACAATTTTGGCAAGTATCTGCGCTATAATCGGGCTGGTTGTACATTTGTTTGGGATCAATGTTTGGAATGATCAGATGGTGGGTATCGTTGGAGACTGAATATACCTTGAGCTGTTGCACTTTGAAACTCGATTTGGGGTTTACTTTGTGTCATCTTTGGAAGAAAAATTTGCTTAAGCATTTAAGAAAGGGAGCATGAATTTTGATAAAAGCATTTAAGAAAGCGGAGTGCACCAGCTGTTGTTTTGGTATTTAACAAAGAAGATTAGTATGTTTGGATTAAAATTCGATGATACTTTAGTTTTTAAAAATAATAAAGATATGTATAATTGCACGCCTGAATCTTACAGTAACAGCCGCCCGAGATTCTCTCACTGGGTCAGCTGATCGACCATTAAAGGAACGTGAGCTTGACCCCCTAAACATGAATTTGTAAACAGAATAGTTAAGATCCCATTATTCAGGGTTAGGCCATATTTTAGTATATTCCCACAAAACTGTACATGAAGAAAGAATATTTCATTGGCACTTTTTGCACTCTGATTTCAATCAATTATTAACCCATTAATTGTTATTGTGCACTTAGGTTACCAAGAAACATTTAGTCCTTTTTCCAGCCCACGTGCCCGTCCTTTAATAAATGTATTTGTCTTCAGAGCACTTTGAAACAGCCAACTATGTTCTTAAGGCATCCCTTAACTTCCAAACTTTTATTGCAGTGATTCAGTCACAATGATAACAACTTGTGTTTATATAGTGCTCTTCGCAGGGTTAGTGTCTCAGAGCATTTAGTATTCACTGAAATTGTGAATAAAAGCCATAGAATAATTTATGAATAAATTGGCTGTTGTTTAGATATAAAGCCTGTTCCTCTTCTCAATGTTCTAGGTTGCCGGGTGTTGGGGAGATAAGTATGTTCTTCTTTTCCTCTCTGGTGTGGTCTTGTGTTTAATGTGTTCATAGCGAACCTGTTGATGATATTGGGGTTTAAAATATGTAGCATGGACTTTTGAGAAGATCACTGTAAATGCAGACAGCAGAGTGCTCATTAGCCATCGTTATTAAGAAACCCAATGAGAGAGGAGACTGCCAGGTTTTAAAATTCCTTGTGTTCCCGCGGCTCTCTGAAAGCAAAGATGGAGAACACTTCCCGGCCTTACCTTTCTAGACAGAACCTTTATTTTACTTTTTACAAAGTACAGCAGAAGCCCGTTTATCCGTGACTCGATGAACCGGCACTTCCATGTAACCGGCACGCCAAAAAAAAGTCCCCATTCGATAAACCAAAACTTATCCGGAACAATAGCAGTGGAGCATTTGTAAATGCATAAAGAATAACATAATAACAGAATATTGTATTGGTACTTATTGTTAAAACTACTCTCTTGCGCTTCTCACCTTTACTAGTAGATGCTGCACTTGAAGCTATAATGCTGCGGTTGAGGTTTATAGTCCAGCGATTCTTTTTAAAATGGAGCATGCCAAGCGGGTGAAAAAAAGGAGCGCGATTTTAAAGCCATACTAACGGCAAGCTGATAACGCCAGCCGATAACCCACATCTTCACGCAAGTGCAGTATTTCAGTTTGCTGCTAGTAGAGTCTAGGGCTATCGGCTTGCAGCTAGTAAAGTCGCGTGACTTTAAACTCGTGCTGCCATTTTTTTCACCCGCTTGGCGTCCTCCATTTAAAAAAAAATTGCTGGACTGTAAACCTCAATCAATAAAGGTGAGAAGCGCAAGAGAGTAGTTTTAACAATAAGTACCAATACAATATTCTGTTATTATCTGTTATTATTTAGTCTGGTGTGTATGGTGTGTGTTAAAAGAACTAAAAAAAATTTGTTGTGGGTTTTCGGCCGCGGGACCGCCCGAATATCCGGCAGGTGCTTTAACTGGCATTGCCCAGATCCTGCGTGTGCCGGATAAATAGGTTTTTACTGTATATTTCCGATAGAGAACAATGGAGCCTCCGCTTGTGAACCATTCCTGTGGCTACTTCTGATTCCTCAGTTTGCAATATTGTTGATAAATCATGCTTATTTCCTACACCAGGCGATCAGAAGCTGCCGAATGCTGTAGGATTTTTATTGGACCAGAATTGAAGTGAAGACCTTGGGGGGTGGTGGTGGGGGCAAGGGGGATAAAAGACTGACAAGGATTGGCCTTGTGCAATATTTTAAATACACTAAACACTAGCACAATGTTTTAATGTTATGGTATAACATCATGCTTAACATGTAGATTGAATTCCGAACGGTTATAATTACAACATCCTCTGTAATGCACAAAACAATTGCTTATAATAATTCAGAAAAATAAAGTATTTATTGAGCAATATAATAAGTATAAAGTGAACTTTTAAACTTCAGCAAGCATTTATATTAGCAATATTATGAAATGTAAAATATCTGCTGTGACTGTTTGCCTTTGTTTTCTGCCTGTTTTTATTTAGCTTCATTGTATCTTGAAGAATGATCTGACTTCTGTCATTTAATCTCGGTAATGTGTTTTTTTTCTTAATTTCTACTGACGTGTTTGAGGTACAACGGCCTCGCAAGAAGTACACAGTCACCTCTTGTAACATCGTATTCACAATTTTGGTGCTGAAATAAATTACTTTTGTTTCATTCAATAAAGTATGATATTTAATTTATTTTGTGCTTTTTTTTTCTTTCTCTGCGTCTGATTCCCTTCACTTTCTAAGTGTTGTGCGGCTGAAAATACAATAACCACAAGCTGGGATTGAGTTGCTAATTACCATCTCTGAATTGTGAGAACCACAAATTCCAGTCTGATGACTTGTGTTCTACAATTGTATTGTTCCCACGTATTGAAAGTCTGATATCCACAAAAAGGTCTTTGTAAATTTAATCTGGTTTGCAAACATTACATTTTCAACCCAGTTGTCATTGTTCATCTCCTAGCCTGTAGATGGCATATATGGTTGTTCCTGAACATTTAACATTAAGGATTCAACTCTCAGCATTAACACACTGTGCACAAACCACTTAACCAGGATTTACTTAAACCTGACAGCCACAGACGGTGCATTTGCATTATCCCTGTCGTGATGTGTTATTTTAGGAAATGGGGTGGAGGAGTGATAGACTATCGATATAATCGCAGCCCTGCGGTGTGATATGGAATTTAATTGAATTGGGTCAATGGTTATTGACATGAAAAGGGAGTGTATTGCAGTATTCCGTACAAATATAAACCACTGATTTGCTACGGAGTTATTGATTGAAGCTCGATGCTGTAATGGGGGGAAGGTAGGGTGGGTATTAAATTGAATGGTCTAAAACAGCGTTTCTCAACCAGGGGGTACAAAATTACTTTCAGGGGGTACAGGTGGCGGTACATTGACTTATTTAGCTCTCTTATTTAGTGTTTTATAGCCTTCCAAATTGTATATTTAATTGTTATTCCCCTCATTTTGTACGTGCTAGTTATTTTGTTATATAAGTAAAGCTTGGTCATAAAATGCAAGTGGAATGAGGGGGTGGTGTGTGTGTATGTGGTTGGGTGGGGGTGCACGATAATGTTGAAAATTAACAAGAGGTACACTACTGAAAAAGGCTGAGAACCACTGGTGTAAGTGGCCTTCACAAAAAAAAACAATCTTGGGATCGGTGATCTGCTGCTTTAGGCACCCCATTCTGAGGTAGGTAAAAACAATAGAAATGGGATTTAAGGAATTAAAGGGATTTAAATTATGAATACTGAGAAGCTGGGGCTTTTTTCACTCCACCTGAGATTAAGACTCGACCTGTTGGAAGGGTCAACGTTTTGAAGAGTTACAATCGGGTAAATAAAATGAGATTATTATTGTCAATAGATTATGATTTTCTTACCCCTCCCCCTGGTCAGCCTCGGGCTCCGCCATTGTTCAGCGTTCTGAGACACTGCTCGGCATGGTGGATGCTATATAAATATAAATTGTTGTTGGATCAGTACAACATCAGCAACAACAAAATTACATTTATGGATCACCTTTCACGTTGGGAGGACGTCCCAAGGCGCTGATAATGAGAGCATAGGAATTTTTAATTTATCACAAAAAGCATTAAAATGGTTAGATTTCTGTACACAGAGGGAAGTTGGAATGTGAAATTTTCCACCACAAACTTGAGGTAGAATTAATAAATTATTATAAAAGTGAATTAATGGAAAAATTGAAAAAAAAATTAAATTGTATGGCAATATTAAAAGAGGAGAGTGGAATTAGATAAGCGGGCAATGGAGAAACATCATTGAGGATTACATGGGCCAAATAGTCTGATTATCCTATGCTTTTACTTAGTTGAAAAGATGTCTCAAAGTGCTTCAAATAACTGCTGGGACTCCAAATCTGGGTGGAATCTGAGGATTCTTGGCCAAAGTACAATGAGAAACTCTCCAGATAGTTTGTGGATCTTTATGGGATTGTGATTTACAGTGTGAGGAGGGAGGGATTGTTGTAAGTGTTGGTCTAATTGCATTGTAAGTATTTGGGAAGAAAAACCAGCTCTGTACTGGACATGAAACAAGCACTTTTGTTCTGTGCATTTACAATGGATAGGCATCAAATAGTAACTGGACTAAATATCTAGAATTGGACGCTCAATAAGTAAAATGCGGTGAGGTCACAATACATTTTATCCCAAACTACAACAGGTGTGCAATCGTGATACTGTACATTTAACCAACATCACAGATTGGACTGAATGTTGTGTGTTTGAAACTGGGGTAATCTCACTGCAATTAGAAAAAATGATGCTCAAAAGAGTCAGTAAATTTGTACAGCGAACCAAAGGCCAGGAACCCCCATGCAGTCAGTCAGCCCATTTCGTCACAAGTCGATTATATTACCAACAATCTGCCAGATAAAATTGTGCCTGTTTGTGGGGCACTGCTGTGTGCAAATTGGCTGCCTTGTTTACTCACAACATATAGCTATTGCATTCTACCTCTGCATAATGTGAAGCACGTTGAGACATGTTGCCTAAAGGTGCAAAATCAAACAGAATTATAATGCAATTTATCATATTTAACATAACTGGATATGAATAGTGTAAACTTCCCTTTGCCCTTGAGTATAACTGCTGAACTGTACGTTGCAATGTTCCCACAGAATAACAACAAAATAAATTACATTTATAGAGCGCTTTTCACATTGGGAGGACGTCCCAAAGCTGAACAGACAGGTCGGGACCCGAGCAGGGGGGGTGTGGGGGAAGAGTCGGGGTAGGGGGAAGGGGAAGGAGAGTAGGAGAGGTAGAAGATTTAGGAAGGGAGCAGAAGGCACGGTCGAAGAGGAAGGTCTTGAGACCAGCCTTGAAGGAGGAAAGAGGAAGTGAGGCGAAGGGATTGTGGGATAGAAGAATCAAGATAGCGTCTGAAATATGTTATCAAAAGTGGAATTAAATTGAATTAAAATTCAACAACAACTTGCATTTATATAGTTCTCTCCATGCGTATATTCACAGAGGGTGTCATATTCTCAGTCATTCCCCCTCCCAAAGGCAACAGAGTCTTACTATATGATTGTGCACAAAAAACACCAGGAAAAATTATGAAAATGAGTTTGTCAGCTCGATATAGTTTATCAAATATGCAGTAGTTATGTAAAATTACGGAGCTCCGGCATGGTGAGCCTCAGGCTTATTTCCATGAAATTTCTATATCTCTAGGGAATGCAAACCTTTGATGTCTACACTGTCGAGGTTACTGTAGCAAGTGCATTGACTTGATTTTCTGCAGGCCAGTTACCAATCTTAACTTTCCCCTTTAAAGGAAGGAAATCATGTCCCTTAGATTCAAAATGGGCCAGAAGACTGAATCCTTACTAATGCAAAGTAAAGCAGACTCTGGCCAGCTCCTTGTCTCCACCCCTGACCCAATCTATCATCGGTGGCCAGGCTTTCAGCCTCTCTGACCACACCGTTTGGAACTCCATCCCACAATCCCTTTGCCTTGCTCCCTCGCCTCCTTCAAGGTCGGACTCAAGACCCTTCTTTTCGACCGAGCCTTCACCCACTCTGCTACCTCTCTGGCCTCCCTCATCCCAACCCTGTCCCACCCCTCCTGCAAGCTTGGGTCCTGACCCCTGACAGTTCAGTGCCTTGGGACATCCTCCCAACGTGAAAGGTGC
Organism: Hydrolagus colliei; assembly: GCA_035084275.1. Lineage (NCBI taxonomy): Eukaryota > Metazoa > Chordata > Chondrichthyes > Chimaeriformes > Chimaeridae > Hydrolagus > Hydrolagus colliei. Next base: position 133,808,327 of record CM068742.1, read on the forward strand.
TCTGCAAATGTAATTTTGTTTTGTTGTTGTAAAGCCTTCCTCTTTCCATTGATGCCATAATCAGTTATGTCTGCACCTTGCCGGTTCTGCTCTTAACACTGTGCTTTACCTAGAGGGTAATTAATGACTGGAATAGGTTGCCAGAAAGGCCAAATCACTTGAAAAGCAGATTGATGCTGTGATGGCCAGATGGCAGGAAGATGTTCTGAATTATTTTTGGTCAGCCAGGTTCCTGCGGAAACCCATCACTATGCTTAAGGGATCCAAACCAAAATGAGAGTTCCCTGCATCCCACTTGCCCAGTGTTCTGAAATAAAGAGATCAGGTGGGACTAAAGAGCCTTCTTCATCCAAACTAACATTGTGATCTTGTGACTGTCCTTTTATAGTCCAAAACAACAACTTTATATTTATACAGCATTGTTCACCTTGGGAGGATATCTCAAAACTGCTTCACACTGATCAGTAGCCTGAGCTGAGGATGGGTGATGTTGAAGATGAAAAGGTTGAAAGGTTGGTCTTCATGTGCGATTTAAAGATGGTGAAAGTTAGAGGGAAGTAAAGGTTTAACACACTTCCTAGCATTTCAACTATACAAGAATAACCTATTCAGAAAGTAGCATTGGAATACTGTAGAGAAAAAATGAACCAAACTCAAATTTAGCTTATATTGTTCTGCCATAGGAAATTAGGAAATGACTTTTGTAATATCTTGTTCTCTGAGACACCCACCTCTATTGTTTAGACATACTGTATTATACACACTCACATGCATTAATGAAATTCAGAATGACATTAATTACAATTTTAGTAACAGGAGCAAGTCCATGCTTGTTTGGTTGATTGTAACCTCACTTTCCCATCACGTCTCCAACATCACATCCACAGAACTTGTCTGTTGAATTAATTTATATTATTTGTTTCCATGACCTTCCCGAATCATATAACACTATCAATCTGAGTGTGAAATAATTCTGCTTCAATTTATTATTTACTCCAAAATACCCTACGGTTTGAATTATGTGTCACACTTTCTATTTCTTTCATGAGTTTAAACGGTCTGTCTTGCTGAACTTGATCATTCTAATACTGTAATATTAATAATCCTTGCATCAAATACAAGGATTATTATAGTAATTCGGATTTTTCTATCGGGTCATCTTGAAATTTCCAATGAGAACAAACCCATCATCCTCAGCATTTCACGTAAGATTGACTTCCAAGACTCAATATATTGCTCGTATAAGAAACAGTGCTCCCTTCAGCATGCTATACTCACTATTATCAATAACCAGTGATATCCACGCAGAGTTTGGGGTACGATAACAATATAGGCTATTCTGATACATATTCTATTATTAGAGTAACCACATACTGTAATGGTTTCAATGATTTTTACACAAAATCACCAGATCCCTCATGATCAACAACAACAAATGACCTTTGTATGGGACCTTTCACGTCGTCAGGATGTTCCAAGGTGTTGAAAAGTCAGGGATTTGGACCTGAGCTGCGAGGGTTTGGAATCCAATTTTGGAATGAAGGGATGAAAAATATATTGGGAGGGTAGCCAAAGGCATGTCGAAGGGGAGGATTGTGAAACATGCTTTAATATTAATCCTGATGATAATCCCTAAAAAAAATAATAAATTGGTCATTTCAATCCACACCTATTTGAGGGACACAGCTGTGCACAATTAGCTGCCGCATTTCACATTTTGTTTTGCAGTTCAGTGTAATCAAATGTATTTTCTACCTACTGTTAAAGACTATTTCTTCTCAAAATGTATTACCGTATATCTCCGCGTATAAGGCGCACCCCCCACTTTTGACCTTTTCTTGGTGAAAAAAAACGGAAGCATTTTCAATGATATTGCCGGCAGAAGGGAGGAGAGACAGGAGAGACAGGTAGGTAGGTAGGGAGGCAGGCAGGCAGGCAGGCAGGGAGGGAGAGAGGGAGGCAGGCAGGGAGGGAGGCAGGCAGGGAGGGAGAGAAGGAGGGAGGGAAGCAGGCAGGCAGCCAGGGAGAGAGAGAGGCAGGCAGGCACGCAGGCAGGGAGGGAGGGAGAGGCAGGCCGGCACGCAGGCAGGGAGAGAGAGCGGCAGGGAGGGAGGCAGGCAGACTGGGTTCGGCAGAAGGTAAGCACAGCACTGAAGGCCGCTGCTGCTGCCGCTGCCCGGGCGGCCGAGGCCGAAGCCCCGTCACCCGCTCCCCCCAACCCCCGCCGGACACTGACCAAACCCCGGCTGACAGCGCGCCGCCCACCCCTCCTGTTTACTGTATTTCCGAGGCTCAAAATTTCTTGTATCTGCGTATAGGGCGCACCCCCAACTTTCGACGTGAAAAAAAGTGCGCCTTATACACGGAGATATACGGTACTCTCCTCAATTTCACACTTACACACAGAATTTTACAGCACAGAAAAAAGGCCATTCAGCCCATCGTGCCTGTGTCGGTTCTTTGAAAGAGATACCAACTATCTAGTTGGTATAGATACTATACTAGTTGGTATCTCTTTCAAAGAGATACTCACTCGTCCACTCTGAACCCATAATACTGCAAATTCCTCCACAAACATTCCATTCCACAAACAGTAGATTGAGTGACCAAGTTATAATTTTTTTGTAAGTACCTATCTAATTCCCTTTTGAAAGCTATTATTGAAGCTGCTTTCACCACCTGTTCAAGGCAGCAATTCCGGACTATATCAACATATCTTCGGAATAAAAAAAATATTCAACTTTGTTTTTCCTCAGTCATTTAGGTTTTTCATTCCCCTAGGTACATATTTCTATGTTATCTTCCTCTTGTATAATAATAACAATCTTTACATTTGATAGAAAAAACATTGCATTTGATATAGTTCCTTATCACATCATTCATATGTCTCAAAGCCCTTCAGAGGAAATACTGTAAAGTGATTTTTGACTATGTATTTCATGGGCAAAACTTGGCATCCAGTTTGCGCACAGCAATAATAATAATCCTTGCATTTGACATAGCTCTTTTCACGTCTTCTAGATGTCTCAAAGCGCTTCACAGGAAGTGAATTGACTGTATATTTGTGGGAGAAACACAACAGCCAATTGCGCACAGCGTGTCCCACAAACAGTCGTAGATTGAGCGATCAAATAATATTTTTTTTTTGTTTGTTTTTTTCAATGTGCCACAAATATAGTGACTTTAATGTCAAGAGGCCGTCCCAAAGCACTTCTCCGTATTGACTGTGATGTTCTGTGGCCGCATTTTGTGGGCGGATGTGGCAGACAATTTATCAGTCAAGTCATTCAATTTATCTAATTTAGCATTCAATTTATCACAGCAAGTCCCACAAACAGTCATGAAGTGAATGACTGATTTTTATTTTGGGAAATTGTTGGCCAGGAAAACAAAGAAATTTCCTTTTCATTTTGAATTTGTTGGTGACTTTGGGGTAACATGTTACCCAAAGGACAACTTCAACTACATCGAAGCATCAGCATAGATTATGAGTTAAAAATACTGACGTGCAGATTGAATCCACAACCTTATGACAATTGAGATCAGGTCAGATGTATTCAATGAGTCTACCATACTTGCAATTGCTCTGGAGCAAATATGTTGAACAAGGAGAGGACAAGGTCGATATCTTTTAAATGGGGAAAGCACTTGAAGGAAAATTCATCATTAAATGTTCATTTAAATCAAATTAGTCCCAAATGAGAGCAGACAAAAGATTTGATGGTCTGACATTTTAAAAACAAGATATGGAAAGAATATTGCTAATGGCAGACAAGGATTCTTGTGCTAATTGTAATATATTGGAAGCTCCACTCCAGTAGCATTTGATTACACTTGTGCTAATGTAAGGTGCTCTCTGCTGCTGAACACTTGGCTGTCCCCAAACAGTTGAACATTAATTTAAACAGCCTACATTTTTATAGGATCTCATCACGTTGTAGTGTCTCAAAGTGTTTTCCACCTGTATAGAAGCTTGAGATCCACACCAGGAAAATATAATGTATTCTACATACACAAGTCACTATGATTCCTGCACATCCAAGCAGATACACCAAGAGCAGCACTGATTAGTTTGGGAACAGTTGGTCTCTGTGTCCCATGGCTAGTAATTGGTATCTGACCCTACAAACAGAGAACAACAATTAAACATGTGTTCAGCGTCCACACGCACTTTCTCGGTAACAAATCTCTGATGTCGATTAGTCTCTGTGTAAAATCTGTCCTAAAATTGCCCTTCACAATCCTGAACCTATGAATTTTTAGTGAACAAATATTACTACAAAGGCACATTGAAAGATTCAAATATCCTGGGAAGGAGAACATCACAATTTTAATACAGCTCTTGACTTCTCTTTACTATATTGATTTGTTATATATTTAAAATCTGTGCCTTCAAAGTCAAAATATAATGAGAAAACTATTCAAAAAAACAAAAGCTAAACTAGGTTTACAAATATTCAAAACTAATGTTAGAAAATGTACTAAATTGAAATGAAACTCATAAAAAAAGTATTAAAATGGCTTGTTCAGAGCGATCTTCGTTTCAGAATCATACTGTAACTAATATAAATGTTACAAAGACACTGAATCTGTTTTTGTTCCCCATTTTTCAGTGATCCTTCTGAGTTAAACTGGAACACATTTTAAAACCAGATTCGCCAAATGTGTACCTCCTTTTAGTAATGTTGTTGTGTATTCTAATCTCTATAACTTCTAATTTATAACAGATTAGCACAGAAGGAATTTTTGCTAAACCTGTATATTAAAACCCGAGGCAGTTTAAACTTAATTTGCTAACATTGCAGCCAAATGTATTGATTAGGCAAAAATTATCTCCAAACATTGAATGTTCAATCCAAATTTTTCTGTATCCCACTTTCTTGACACACAGTATAGAGGCAAAGAAACAGAAAGGGCTAGAGCTTTGAACCCAAACTTGCTCAGATCAGAATAGTTCAGAATTTCAGACAATATTGGAGTGCGTCCAGTTGACCAGGAAAGTGTGTTTGAAATATACTCCACTTTGTTGCAAATTTCAGAAATATTAACAGGATTTAAATGGCTACATTCTTTCATCTACCTTTTAAACTGGTAATGAAAAATATTTGGGTTTCAGTATAAATTAATCAACAGCAACAGAAGTGTGCAATGTTACAGTTTTTTTTAATACAGTATAAACAGGTTCTTTTGGCACAAGGGTTTACATGGATTCTAATATGATAAAATCCACCTTAAGACACACCATAAGAATATTACAGTATTGCAATAAATCAATGACTTCATATTTTGGAAAGACATTCACATATTTAAAAAAAGAATCACTGACAGTTTCTGTAAAAAGGACACTGGGTTGTCAGTTTGGCACAGTTATTGAACAGCCCACCTTCTTGAGATACAGTACAGTGCCAAAGTAACAGAAAAGCCTAGAGCTTTGACCCAACATACTGCGTTTGCCCAGAACAGAACAATTCTGAATTACAGACACTATTAGATATGCATCCAGTTGCTAAGCAGAGCCCTGCTTTCTGAGACCATTTAAACCATTATCCTGCAGCATGCATTCTGATCTACAGTGAGTGCAAGCACACATCAGTTCTATGTCAGAATAGCGGTTCGGAAGCTGAGAAAACTATGAAACAATAGCCATGTGCTTCACATTTTGGTTTGCTTATTCTTGTTTAGAGCCAATGTGTAGGGAACAGGCTACGCCCAATAAATAATTCAGTACTTACAGTAACATGTAATACTAGCCACATTTGGTCATATGATGGTGACAATGTAGGCTGCAGTTCAGAAGCATTGAAGATAATATCAACAGTGAAAATACTCGGGGCTCTCCCCTCCTGTCCAACAAAAATAAAAATGCCAACAGATTCTCCAGTAAATGACTGGATGCACTGAATGGTTGTGGATCTACAAAAGCAGTTTAATCTGTGTAATACTCTCACCAATTTGGTTGGTGATATTATTTGGAAAAAATAAGAAATATGTAGCTTATTAATTCACAACAGACAAGGTAGCAATGCTTTCAACTTGTCATCAACTTCAGACAGAATTGAGTAAAATACATTTCTGTTCTGAATTAATACAGTACATCAAAAAATTGGTTATTTTATTTGCATCTAAATGGAAAACACAATCATTGTCATTTACATCTCAAAAGTCACAGAATTCTCAGTGGCATTACGTTGTCTTGAAAACAGACTGAATTCCTCTTGTGTTAATTTATCAAGCAATATAATGTATTCACAAAGAACGGAACATGGACCTGCAGTCTGTATTTCCCATATCAAAGCACATTCACCTTGCTACACAACCCAGTTCAGTCAATTCAGAACCAAATTATAATACAGCTTCAGCTTTGGGTCAAGGCTCTATTACACTTCCTGAGCCCAGTGTAACAATAATAAACTGTGAAAAAAAACAGCCCATATACAGTATTATAAATCTGACCCCAATATTGAATGAATGAGTTATGATACAGACATCCAAAGGTGATTTATCAGGGGTAGATTATTACCCAGTTGTAACAAATTGTGCATAAAGCATTTTTTTTCCAATTCTGTTAGCTGATCTGGGTACCAAGGAACTTATTAATTTGCAAACCAAACAATGACATTGCTTGTAAATGGATGAGGCTTTGTTTTGTAATGAATGTATTATCCCAAGCATTTCATGAAGCTTTGCAGGGCTCGTTGCATTAAAAGAAACAAGAAGTTGGTGTTCGTCTTGTCTATTCTTTAGTCTTGCTGAAGAGGAGTAGATTGCCGTTTTCAGTTTTGTTTGAGGTTAATACACATGTAGTCTTAATGAACATTTAGTACCAAATATTCAGCTTTGCTCTGACCACTTCATTGAGCGAGATCAATGAGATCGAACTAATGCTGGGACTGAGAAAAAAGTTAGTTCTCAAAAATTATTATTTTCCTTACTGCATCCAGAGGATGTCTGTACAGTTGTCCTTGAAACTTGCTTAAATTAAATATTTCTTTTTTAATTGAGTCATGAGATGTAGTTTTGTAAGCAGGCTTAATCAGGTCTTACACAAACTATTATTCTAGCAGCAAATTCCTATTGTAAAGGTAAAACTTAGTCTTCTTCTCAGCAATTTGGCTTCACATGACGCCAACTATTCTTTGTACCTGAAACAACAGAGAATCATCAACTTGGGGCCTTCTTCATGCTTCTTTTCATTGTGTGTATATGAGATGCAATGGTCAGTACAGACTGCCCACACCAGAGGTATCTCCAAAGCACACCAGGCCAAAATAGTCTCAACCAGTCTGCTGATTATTGCAACATTAACCATCACTTCCAGTAGTTTTAACCGGTCAAAGTAAAACGTCGGGTACATATTCTTAGAGAGCTGGATAAGTATTTAAAATGTGTAGCAATCGAAGATCATTGCATCATTTGGGATTTACAGGTGGTCGGTCTGTAAACCACTTTCCACATCCTGTAAACCTAGAACAGTAAATAGGTTTCTCACTGTGCAGTCTCCTCTTTTTATATCCCAGCTCCATGTTTTTTTTAAAAAAAACATTATCTGAAATCTCCAACGAGTAAACATTCAGAGACCTTCACAGCACCCATCCTGAAACAGAGTTTCACTTTTAAAAATGCGACTTATTCTCGATATACAAGAGCTCTATAAGTCCGTGACCAAAAAACACAATTCTTTTACATGGCGAGTCCAAACCATTGACCACCAGCTAGGCTTGCTTACGCTCATAAAAATCTCTTAAATGCACAATAAAAATCAAACTCTCATTAAAACACATTTCAATAAATTATACATTTTTTGATTATTGCTGCATGGTACACATCTTAAAAACTGCCCAATATTGATTTGGGGGGATTTTCATAAATTTAGAATACATATATAGGTGAGTGCTTATGAGCACTGTTTTGGAAAACCACTATATGCACATTTGGTAAGTAACAATATAACAGTATATATTAACTTACATTTTTCTTTAATGAAAAAGAGACCTAATCCCTTTTTTCAACCTGCACAGAGCCTACTTCAGAATCAAACTGTACACTACACCCAAATAAACTCTTACTAGTCTTTAAATAGCCTTTTTTTAAAGAACCATTTTGCATTCTTTATAAACTGAAAAATCATTCTTATAAAGAATTTCTTTGGAGCCCATAAATGAATGTATCGATCAGTGCATCATTTCTCACTCTCACAATCTGACAGCAAAAAATGAATGAAAATTGGTTAAAATGCAAACAGTGTGTAAATGTTACTTTTAACAGCCTCTATATAACTGCATAGAGAGAGAGAGACTGTCTCTTTGATCCAGTAAAATCCATTGTTTGCAATTAAAAGACTCTTCAATTATGATAAATCTCTCCAGGTTGCTTAAAGTACCATTTGAAATATCCTCTTGGAACAATTTAAAAACGAAATGTACAAAATCCTTGATGATTAGAGTGGAAGAAACAAATAGGGGAAATATTAATTTACAATTAGGCTTTGTGCAGTTGCTTCTCAAGTAATGAACAGAAAACACTAAAGAGCGAAGAACATATCTTACTGCGATATGGAATGCTACAGTGAGCCTAGGGTGTTCCAACACCTTCCGGTAAGAAGAAAGGAAGATTTCAATCTGGCCTCTATATGTACTGTATCTGGGTGAAGATGCTGATGCAAAGGTTCACGTTTTAGCTGCCTTCTATTAACTTTGCTAAGTTGTCTCGCAATTCCGTTAGTTCAAAGATTTTCCCGTCTAAAATTTCCAGAAGTGTTTTTAAGTTATTGCGGAAGACGCCCTGCTCATTCTGACTCTTCTCCAGCCGCTGCTCTAGGTCTGACAGCTGCTCCACCAGGTCTCGGTTATGTGTCTCCACTTCCTGCAACACAAGAAAGGAGGGTGAAAGGAAAGAGTTTAATTCAGTCATTGCGAGAAAGATCCATGCTTTGGAGAAAGAAACCAAATGTAAAAATGCCGACAATTAAATACAGTAAAAGCCTGTTTATCCGGCACCCGCGGGACCTGGCCAATGCCAGTTAATGCGCCTGCCGGATATTCGGGCGGCCTGCGGCCGAAAACCCAAGACAAAAAAATTTAAACAAGCCACAAAATACCACAGATGCTGGGAATCTGAAACAAAAACAGAAGTTGCTGGGGAAACTCAGCAGATCAGGCAGCATCCATGGAGAAAGGAAAACGAGTCAACGTTTCGGGTCTACAACCCTTCGTCAGATTAAAAAAATTCAAATTAAAAATACAAAAATTGAAGTTCCTTTAACACTCACCATACACGCCAGACTAAATAATAACAGAATACTGTATTGGTATTTATTGTTAAAACTACTTTCTTGCGTTTCTCACTTTTACTGATTGGTTTACAGTCTAGCAATTATTTTTTAAATGGAGGACGCCAAGTGGGTGAAAAAAACGGCAGCGCGATTTTAAAGTCTCGCGAGTTTACTAGCAGCAAACCGATAGCTCTAGACTCTACTAGCGGCAAACCGAAATACCTGTGTGACAATGTGGGTTATCAGCTAGCGTTATTGGCTTGCCACTAGTAAGGCTTTAAAGTCGCGCTCCGTTTTTTTCACCCGCTTGGCGTGCTCCATTTTAAAAAGAATCGCTGGACTATAAACCTCAACCGCAATATCGTGGCTTCAAGCGCAGCATCTACCAGCAAAGGTGAGAAGCACAAGAGAGTAGTTTTAACAATAAGTACCAATACAATATTCTGTTATTATGTTTTTTTTATGCATTTACAAATGCTCCTGCTATTGTTCCGGATACGTTCTGGTTTATCGAATGGGGACTTTTTTTTTTGCGTGCTGGTTATTCGGAAGTGCCGGCTCAACAAGTCACGGATAAACGGGTTTCTACTATAATAGGAATAATAATCATCCTTGAATTTGGTATGGCACCTTATCACATCGTTGAGACGTCTCAAAGCACAGGATATACTATAAAATGGATTGACACTCATCACCAAGGCTCACAGATGAACAATGTTCATTTGGACAAGGTAGTGGAGAGCAACCTGGCTCCTATAAACCCACATCCCAGCAACAGGAGACCAGACCAAAAGCAGAGATATATACTCAGTCCTCGCTTAATGTTGGAGTTCTGTTCGCAAAAGCATGACTTTAAGCGGAATGACGATAAGTGAGCTGCGCATAGGATGCTGGGCGCTTATGTACTCCTACGCTACCCAAAGTAGTTTGGGTAGCAAACGTAGCGAATCACGTAATAGTGATCCTCGCAATGTTAAATGGATATATGTTCCCCTATATATCAGCAACGTAATAACGAAACAACGCTGACAGAAGCAACGTTAAGCGAGGTCTACCTGTATACCAGTGTGAGAAGATAAGAAAAATAATTGGACACATTAAATTTCCAGAAAAAGAAGAAATGGAAGAAGCTCAAAACCTCCATAAGGTGGAGGTTAAGTTGTGCAGTACTGTATTTGGTTTCCTCAGAGCTTTTGTGATTAATTGTCGCTCCTCATTAGTATAGGTCAGAATCCCTGCTGCTATAGTATGTACAAATAGGGAAATTGATATACAGTACAATACCAGTAAGTAGACATGCGTGCATTGAATCTTCGCAATCATTTCCTTTTCAATAGTATCTCAGAGTAATGTCAATAATGAGGGTGAGTTAACTGTGATTTAATATTAAAATTTTATCATTATGTTTTTATTTATTTCTACTGCACACTTAGCTGTGAATCAGCATGATTTTCACCACTTCAATCCCTTCAACTCAGTTCTGAGACAATGGAGTCCATCACTTGCTGATTGAGTGATTTTGTTTTATTACGTGTAACCCTCCATGCTTCACAGCCTAATGGCAATACTGCAGAGAGGATAAGGGCAGAGTTGGAGTTCAGATTAATATCAGGTAATATCATTAATAGCAGGTTTTGGACAGGTGGCTGAATGATTGGGTTGAACCTGACATCATTTTTCAGTACTATCATTTGTCAACTTTGCTTCAACATAAGGTCAAGTAGATAAGATGTTCTTGGTCCTGATTATTAAGATTGTACCTGTTTTGCCCATTTTAAGATTGCAATTCAACACTTTCTTCTTTGATAGCCTAGGGTTACATCCTCGTTCTTCCACTGCTCACCATCCACAGTATTGTTCAGTGTTTGGATAAACGCAAATTGCTGCTTTTGTTGTCATTGCCGTTGTTGTACTCAAATCCCTTAAGAAAATGTTTTTTTGGTTTCCTGATCCTCGGGCATATTTGTAATATTCTGGTTATTTCTTCATACTCTGACAATGCCATGTCGGCAAATGCATTTCGAATTCCTAGGAAGGCTTCCGCTATTATTTACTCCCAACAATTTTTATTTCTTCAATTACAATTTAAAATTACATTTGTATAGCGCCCTCATGTTGGGAGAACATCCCAAGCCACAGAGCCAATTACTCAGCCGATGGACACATTGAAGAACACGTTGAAGAAGTCATGCTTTCTGTTGGTCCTAGAATACGTTCATCGGTCATTAGATACTCAATGAACTCAAGAATGCAAACTGTTTTTCTTTACGAACCCAAGCTCTTGGGAATGCAGAGGAGAGGTTTCCTCAGGGCCATTGAAAAAATCCAAGGATCAAGCAGTGAGGTAACTTCACAGCAAACATGGAAACATGATGCAGGGAGGGAGGGCTCCAGCCTATACTGACCTGTCGCTGAGCACCTAAGAGATGGAGTCGGCCTCGCGGTAGGAATCTCTATTTGCCAAAGCCTTTCACACTAGGACTTGAGTGGCTGGTCCTGAGAAACGGTACGTGGCATTGAATACAAAAGTGGCTGGCACATCACCAGCTGTTCTGTAAAGGTCCTCCCGCTACAGTGAAGTCCATCAGAGAACTAATGAGGAAACTCTGAGAATTGGGTGACAGCTGCTGGAAAGTGTTATCTGGAGTCTTGAGTTCATGAACACACATTTGTACATCCAACACTTGGAATCCACTTTGACTGGTTTGCAGAGAGGCAGCAGCTGCTGCTCAAGCTCCACACTCTAACTGGTGGCACCATAACTCAACGGAAGTGATGTATGTCTGAGCTGTAGGCAGGAAGATGGTGGCCATGCTCTGACTCATTTCATGCTGAGCTGTGGTGCCTCAGGAATCTCACAGGGAGTTCCTGATACATGCCATCCACTTAGTGAGGGCTCAAACCCAATGTTAAATGACTAACTAGTGACCATACTCCTCAGGGGGGGGGGAAGGTAAGCGCGATTTCCTTGGAGCTGAACTGGCTCCAAAGTGATATGTTTCACAACGGAATGTCAGAATTGACCTTCTGTGGCAATATATGCAGCTCAGTTCCTGAGCCAGGTGGGTCCACAGTTTTTCTAGGGCAGTGTTAATGACAGCCCAGCCAGCCTGGCTCATTGGCTGGACTTGGAAGGACCGTATTCGCCAGAAAGAGACTTTACCCAATACAGGTGGTGTGGATTACACATCTTTTAATATCACACGCAATTCAATGCTTAATGCTTTAACATATACAATTCTTATATTGTTAAGTTACATTAAAGCAGTAAGATTGAACATAACCTACATTATCCAATTCCACGGGGAGTCGCTGACCACCAGCAGCCTCACAACGGTCCCTCCTATGATAATTCCAAATATTCCAAACTTACATCTTTCTTTTATGTGTTTCTAACTCTATCTGTCCTTACCGCAGAGATAGCCCCCGCTCTTCACAGGTGGCTAGCCATCTTTGAGCAGGCTCTTTTTGCAAGGGAAAATAACTGATAAGGAGAAAGAGTTATGGACAGCTAATTGGGAGGATTCCTGTTTCTGAGTATTGAGCTAATCAGGTGTCCAGGGCTGCGCTTCTCTCTCTCTGAGCTCCTTGCTTCTCTCTCTCTCTGAGCTCCTTGCTTCTCTCTCTCTGAGCTCCTTGCTTCTCTCTCTCTCTGAGCTCCTTGCTTCTCTCTCTCTCTGAGCTCCTTGCTTTCACATCTGAGCTTCAGGACATGATTACTCAATTCCTAGCTGGGAGGATGACATAGGACCCAAGCACTGAGCGAGGGAAAGTTATCAGAACCTGACCTCAACCAGGTTCAAGCCAATATATCTTTACCGTTGCTATCATTAATAGGCATGTGTTCCCTCTCAGAAGCACTCAGTTAGTCATTAAAAACCCACAGCCTTGTCTGTGCCGTAATAGCAAATGAATGCTACTCTCAACAGATTATGTTTGATTATATTTGAAAAGTATACTAATTAAAAATCTTAAAATCAGTAATCGCCCCTAATATATTTCGCCCACAAATATAGAAGGTTTTCCTGCTTTCTTTTCCTCTACCCCGACCCCTCCCCTTGCCATCTCTCCCCCCTTATCCTCTTTCCTCCTTTCTCCCGTAATCCCACTTCCATGACTGTTTGTAGGACACTGCTGTGCGCAATTTGGCTGCTGCGTTCCGCCCACAAATATACAGTCAATCCTCCTACTCTCCTTCATCCTGCCCCGACCCCTCCCACCTGCTCTTGTCCCTACCTGACTGTACAGCAACTTGGGACGTCCTCTCGACGTGAAAGGCGCTATATAAATGTAAGTTTTGACTGATCGATCGATTGATCGATCGATAATATAATATAATTTTACAGGGCAGGCCAGTCACTCGGGGCCAGGGCCTCTTCTGACTCAGTTCCCATTAACTCTGCCGGCCAAAGCCTTAATGGGTAGGGTGGTCCAAGCTGGACACACAGTGAGAAGGCTTGCCAGACAGTGCTTTCAATAGTAAGCTTTAGCTGGTTAGACTCCAGCAGTTTCCCCATCGCACATTCCCCAAGCTTTGTTTCTTCCTGCATCTAATAATAATAAAATAATAATCCTTGTATTCGATATAGGGCTTTTCACATTTTCTAGATGTCTCAAAGAATATACTATTCAATGAATTTACTGTATTTGTAGACGAAATGCGGCAGCCAATTGCGCACAGCAGTGTCCCCACAAACAGTCATAGATTGAAATTATCCAATTTATTTTTGAGGGATTACTATCAGACGTGTGGAGTAAGGAAAGTTTCACCCTGCCTGGAATTGAACCCAGGTCTCTCGTTTGTAAATCACTAAGCTGCAAGACTTCGCAGAATTAGGTAAGAACGATATGTCCCTCTGTGGAGGAGTGTGCATTCCATTCAAATAAATACCTCTAAAATTTCCAATACCAATTTCCAAATACCATATGCCTGAAGCATGGAAATCTGAGTTTGGTTTGGATAGTCGTAAGCATGGTGATGGGTTTCCGCAGGTGCCAGACACCCAGCTGACCAAAACAAATTCAAGAGTAAACTTATACGCATAGAAAATGGATTATGTATTTAATCATTCCTGAACTGTACTATATCACTCTTCTTTGGGATTACAGCTGTTTGCGTCCATAGATTAGTTACACATTTATTCTTCTATGTATTCTTGCAAAATATGATGGTTTCCTGTAAATGTTTCCCCTCCTACATTCAGTACCTTGGCACAATTCCCAGCATTTCTGTTTTTATTTCGGAAACTAATGACCCTTCCAAAGTCAGAACTGAAACCAAGGACTGCATAGGTTAGTTCTGCGATATATCAAAGCCTTAGTAGTCACAGGAACTGAGAAAAGCTCTCCTTCAAAGATTAATTTTGAGAATGTTATTACTGATGCGAGATTTCCCAGAATAGAATTTACTTCTGTACAAACTGGGAGCTTAACTTCAAACTACTGCTATAACAACAACTTCCAATGATATAGTGCCCTTCACGCAGGGTAGCATCCCAGAGCGCTTTGCTGCCTCCCTTGCCTCTTAAACAGCCCTTGATCCTAACGTCCAAGAGGAAATCTGTTTCTATTTTTTGGTGAGTCTAAAACTAGGGGCATCAATGTAAGATAGCCAATTGTAGATCAAAGAGGGAGTTTAGGAGGAACCTCACGCAGTAGGTGGTGAGAACGTGGAAGATACTGCAGGACAAATAGCATCAGTGTATTTAAGAGGAAACGTGCATACATAAGGGAGAATGGATTAGAGGGTTGGGAATATTGTGTGGAGTGCTCCGCCACGGTCAAGAGCTCTGGGATGCTACCCTGCGTAAAGTTGTTGTTGGTGTTGTTGTTAAGTATAAACATCAGCACTGACTAGTTAAGATGGTTTAAGCAACTTAGCCATGGTCTGATTCAGGTTTAAACCAGATTAAGAACTTTCCCTACTCTCCATAAAATATGACCATCTTCCTCCTAATGCAGATTAGACATAAACACAGTTAAGGGTTAGAATGGCCCAACCCATTTTGCCCACAAATATACAGTCAATTCACTTTACGGTATATTCTGTGAAACGCTTTGAGACGTCTAGAAGACATGAAAAGCACTATATCAAATTCAATTATTATTATATTATAACCCCAGAGTTAAAAAGAGCAATAACTGACATGACTGCTGGTGAGAGAATGGACATTGAAGACCAGTCTGAGGGGATATTATGGTTTTATGGCACAGTACTGGGAAAGATGAGGTTTTTACCATTGTCGTGCACAATAATCAATGGCTCATTAATTTCTATAGTTGAATATTGGTGCTAACAAGAATTTGAGTTCACAGTCCAGGCTAATACTGGTGCAGTACTCAGGAGCGCTGTTATGTCATTGACCAAGTCCTGCCTGCTTGTCATGACACAAAATGAATGAGGCTAAATAAGACATTGTACCCAAAAGCAAACTGATATTGTGAGAAAGCTTGAAGCATGGACGTGTTGTGTTGCTGCTCTAAATAATACAAGATGTGGATATGGAGAGCCAAAATATGCCAGCTCACTGCCATCGATGCATAAACCCAGAGAATTGTCATAGATGCTTCACTCTGTTCTAATGCTGCTTTTTCCTGCAGTATCATACAATGGGATCAAATGGAAGGTACAGTACTGTATTTACAAGATTGTGTCTCTATTAACTGCACCATCCACTATTCTGCGTAACAAATGAAGTGAATCCTGTTGTAAACCACCATATTTCTAGTTATGTCACATTTTGCTCCAGAAGGTTGTACAGAAAGAAGCGGAGAGGGTAAGAAATGGAGGAAGTGCTAAAATCGATCCAAAGTTTGCTGATTTAGAACAAAGAAAGCTTTTTTGGAGCTGAATACTGGAAGGAAGTGTCCTATGTTCCTATGATGACCACTGTGCGTAGATTATATGAACAACTTGGATGTGGGGACAGAAACAAACTAGACCATCTTCGTTGATAAAAACAAGCCAATTATCTTTCAAGCAAAGGGAATAAGTAGATAGAACACGGAGCCAAGTAGATTGGGCAAGTAGATTGAGAAAATGCATGTTGTTTTAACAATGATCAATGTTAAGAGATTAGTTTTGGGTGGAGGGATGACACCTTTACTTTACAGATCTTGAGAATTGAAATATGGTGCCAACCAAACATCTTCCATGTTTTTACATAAATCCTTGATTTCCAGAGGCCACTGGAGGCAAATGCTGTTCTGCATTGACTATGTACTATACTGGAATTATGTTAAGGCAGCTGCACAAAGCTCCATTAATCTCTAGTGAATTCTAACACCAAATGGCAGTAGAGGAAGGTGGAAAATGTCTCAAAAAATCAGGTGTCCTGATTTGTTGCTCCCAACTTTTTCCGTGAATGTGATTTGGCGAGGTGGGAATACAAAATGTTTCTAATGCAGATCATGTATGTATGAAAATCCTGCTATTATTGTGATTAACTATAATGAGATCAAGATATCTGTACATGTGGCAAATGTTTAGGGAACTGCTCCCTTTCCAACTCCATAACTTTTCATTATGGGATCAAACCTTCTCTCTGGAGTAGTAAAGGGAGGTTCAACTCCCAGTCGGGTCTTGTGAGAATCAGAAGACAGGAAGACTAACCATTTTGCAACACAAATTGCCTCTATTCTATGAAGAATGTTCAATTTTAATAAGTTTAATTTTATTGAGTGTGGCAATGGGTTCATAGCATTTGATAGTTTTAAGAGGAAATTAGATCGGCTTATAAATGGGAGACAAACTGCAGGGTGTATGATTTAGTGAGTGACAGAATTTGGAAAAATACACAGTAATGGTTCCTCCCTCCCTCCCTTCCTTAATGGCACACATAGCCCACAATATCCAACACACTACTCTATATACTATTTGCATTAACATTCCTAAGTGAACCACCATGAAAACATATATGCAAGAATTTCACCTACAAAATACATAAACGCTATACTTTACTGTAAAATACTTTGAAGCACTTTGAGACATCCTCACAACATGAAAAGCATACATCAAATGCAAGAATTCTTATTATTAATAATTAGTAGTATTTCTCTTTGCCTCTTAAAAAGAACTGAATAAAGATTCCAGCACTTCTTTCTAATATGTCAACATATATTATTCAACCCTGACTATTATAATAATTATTATTCTTTCATTTGATAAAGCGCCTTATCACATTTTGGAGTGCTTCCCAGAATATACTGTAAAGTGAGTTGACTGTATATTTTGAGGATGAAAGTTGCACACAGCAGTGTCCTACAAACAGTTGTGGATTGAGTGACCACATTATTTCTTTATTTTGAAGGGATTATCACATCCGGACAGCGATCTGCCAATCAACTAACAAAGGTTCCTAATTACTGCCAGGTAAGCAGAGGCGTGGAGTAAGGAAACTTGCCTAAGGTTTCGAGTATAGAAAAAACTATACCGATGAAGACCCAGTTAATAGCAATATTCTTTCAAATAAGTGTCAATCACAGTCACAATCACTTCAATGAAGCATTTTATTTTCAATGAAGCTGTATTTATTTTACAACCCAGGGGCTACAATTAATTACTCTAGTTTGCAAAGCAACATGGAAACATGTAACTAATGATTGTTCAATAGTGTCTATGTTTTCTCCCATAACCTGTCTACCTGTGGTCTTTCCAGGATTTCTAAAACTACAACACCCCTGATGACTCTCCTGATTAACTTTCTGTGAACAATGTGTGTGTGTTTTTTGGAGGTGGCACATCAAGATTGGTTCAGGTGAAGCCCATCTGATCTCATCCTTCCAGAATACCCTCCCTAGTCAACGATTACCCTCTTGATAAATACCCAGATAGCAAGTAAATAAATCACCCTTTTGCCTCCTTAAACCGAAGGAGGCACTTTGATATAAATGGATGTTGTTGTTGTTAAACCTGTAATACTCAAAACGTTGGTGGTAACCTGTCCATTTCCCCCCTCATTCCTCCACAAATAATAGTGTACACTATAGTGGTGCAGTTAAAGTCAGGCTAAAGGGCTATCGGACTCCTTCAAACTCAACTCTTAAGGAGTATGGGAAGTACAAAGATTTACAAACAATGTACTGTACAAGGAAACAGGACACTCTGACATCCAATCCAGGGCAGTGTTTATATCCCACACAAGTTTCCACCCGATCCTTACTCCCTCCCATACCATTCTCTTCCACTCTGTCTCACGTGATACAACAGTTAACAGGGACATTCCCTCAGGGAAAGGGAAATACTAAAAAACACAAACTGTCCGTTTAAAAACCCCCCAACTTTGGACAGATAAACTAATGCACAATCTACCTGATTAATTAATCTTTCCATTTGATATGGGATGAACAGACAAACATGTCAAAAAAAAAAATTTACTTCTGAATTTCTCATCCCTATCAACGTGCCATTGATTCAACCAATCCTATGAATACTCAATTGCCAAGGTCTTCAGTTTCCTCACTACCCAGCCCTAATTTAGTATTAAACACTTCATCAGAAGACATGACTGAGAAGATATATATCCTGATGCTAAAATTGAAATTATCTAATGAGCTTCTTAACTACAGCTAAACTGGTCATTTATTTAATTGCTGTTTGTATGATGTTGATGAATTGCTTTGTTTTCTTTGCTGGGTGTCTGTCATATGCAGAAACCCATCAGGATGCTTAACAGTATCCAAATCAGACAGAGTTCTACTGTATGCAACACACACATGGAAATTTCTGTGAATGAAATGGATTGTGCACTGTCTCCCTGGAGAGATACACCTTGCTTTTTAATTTTGTTATTACGATACAGATTGGTGAGAGCCATGGTTTGGGGGAACTCAGGTTCTGCAACTCACATTCCTCTCTCCTTAGATGCTGAGTGTTCCTGGGGACTTCTGTTTTTATTTCTGCATTGGGATACTGCTGCAAGTTAACCATCTTAAGCTGTATAACTTGTCCAGTTAGGGGGGGCCTGCAGGGTTTGGCTTGCAGGGTTAACATGAGCCAAGTGGAGAGAATGCCTAGCTCCAGTGTCCGGACTTCGAGACATGTCTCTACATTATTGATACCATATCAAATGCAAAGTTCATCCTAAAATAAAGTACTTGTGTAACTTTCGCAACAGATAATGGAGTAAAACTACCCTAACTCATTGCAATAGTTGGAGGAAGCAATTACTGTAGCTGACTGCCTGAATACCCTTTTCTAATTCACAGTAACACATTAGGATTATCAAAAATATCTTCTTTAACGTTACCGCTGAGATTCCCTCTTACCTATCCCACTGTTCCAAACTAAATTCCTAGCTTTTTGTACTTTTCTAATCACTCCCCCAAATACAATTAAATAAAAATATATTTCAGCATGAATGGAGTCCCAATCCTATTGACTGTAAGAATTGTTATTATATGTTATTATAGAGCACTGTAGTCAACTAACACGGGTTCACTGTGGACCCACTGCTAACCAAAGTGTGATACACTTCTGACAAGGACTGACTGGCATCTTGCATTAACGATAGTGACTTGCACATGGTCAGGTCACCACCCTCACTTACTGCCCGCTGTGTAAGCATTGCTATTCTCACTCCTATGACAATGCATGGAGGCCCTGCAGACCCACACTTGCATAACAGTGCTCACGAGTAGCATGCAGGATGGATGTCAGCAGCACTTACTGCACATTCACAGCACGTGATGTCAGTGGCACTTATAATAATAATAATCCTTCCATTTTATATAGCAGTTTTCACATCTTCTAGACATCTCAAAGCACTTCACAAAATATACTATAGTTAACTGTATATATGTGGGTGAAATACGGCAGCCAATTGTGCATAGCAGTGTCCCACTAACTGTCATGGATTGAAATTGCCCAATTTTTTTTTGAGGGATTATTATTAGGCGTGTGGAGTAAGGAAACTTGCCCAATGTTTCACCCTCCTGCAATGGAACCCAGGTCTCACATTTGTAAGGCAAGTGCTCTAACCACTGACCTACAGGATTCCCTTGTATAGCTTACTGGAAGGGATGTTGGCTGCAACCTGGAAATTGGCCATCTCTCATTAATTGAGCAATAACATTGCAAAATCAGTCAGCTATCCACACACTTGTGCAGTGTGCTCCCCGACCTTATGCACCTGGAAACTCTATCTGGGCTGCTTTGCATGCTCCTCTGTAAGATGTTCAAATCTATCTGTTAGAATGGGGTACGCAGAGAACAATTTCTGAATGGTGCCTGTATTTATTTTAGAAATGCGAATAGAGAAAAGTAGTCCTAATACAGTCTCAACAGTTTTCAGTGTTTTGATTATTAAGTAGGTATCTATAACTCCTAAAAATGTTAAGGTAAGTGATGAAATGCTTACTTCAAGGTAAGTGACCAATTAAATATAAGATTGACCTGAAATTCACTCACAAAATAGACAGTAACTGCACTTTACAGGGTATTTTGTGAAGTGCTTTGAGACATCTTAAAGACTATATCAAATGCACAGATTGTTGTTGTTTGATCAGAAATTTGTACTTTATTGTATTTGAGTTTTAACAGAATAGAAATTGTTGATCAGATTACTTGATGTAGTGTGTTGGTGCATGAATTAGATTGTTATATACACAGCTAAATGCAATTTATCCTAATGTACACCAAATGTAAAGTGAAAGCAGATTTTAGAGGGTTTGGGTAGAAAAGGGTAGAAAAGAACCACTACAAATTCTAAAGCATGCTTTGATTTGGGAAATATGTTTAATAAAAAAACACATGCACTATAGATTCATCCAAGTAAATACAACTTTTGTCTTTAGTTTTATTGGGGCTCTCCCTCATTTAACACAAGTTCCTTTCATCTAGTTAGTTAGAAAGGGCAAGAAAGAGAGATGGCAGCAAAGGAAAGGATCCCAAAACATCGAACCCCCCAAAAAACACAGTACGAGTGTGTGCTGCATATCAACTTTACTATGTGGTTCTGTAAATCTTTGAATCCTTTTCCAGACTGTTTCAAAAGATTATTGCCTCTTTTCCTCCCATTGTGAAGTACACTGAGGCAAGGTCATTGGAATTCCTCTTGGTTTTATGTGCAATTTTGAATCACATTTGCTTATAATAAACCAAATAATCCTTACATCTGGCCTTTCATATCAGGAGGATGTCTCAAACCTCTACATGGTTAAAAAAATGTAGTGAATGTGGGTTTTGTGGGTCGATGGCATCAAAACATGATTTTGCCTATTATAAAGTCTGTCAAATAATTAAATATTTGTCTGATTAAAGAACCACCATTAGTAGTGATAGAAAATAATTTGGATATATTTAAATTAATCATGGTATTCACAAAATAACAACTTTCATTTGTATAGCACCCATTAGGTTGGAAGGAGGTCCAAAAGTTCCAGACAAGGGTTTGGAACCAAGCTGGAGGTTTGGAGCCAAGATGGGTGAAGGGAATGGACGACCTTAGAAGAAGGTCTTGAGACAGGCATTGAAAGAAGCAAGGTGAAGGGATTCTGGGATGGAGTTCCAGAGGTTGGGGCGGAGAGGCTGACTGACAACAGTAGGGTGGGCAGGAGGGGGTCACAGAGTAGGCCAGTGGCGGCCTAGTTGAGGGACTAGTAGATTAGTAAAGTTTTAGTAGGTTGCAGAGGAAGGGAGGAGCAAAACTGCGAAGAGTATTAAAAATGAGGATGATAATCTTAAATTCATCCCTCTGTGGGATTGGGAGCCATTGAAGCCAGATTGGGGGTGATCAGTTCACAGAGCTTGTTGCAGTTCACATGAATTGCAGAGTTCTGAATAACCTGCATTTTTTTTTTTTGGGGGGGGGGGGGGGGAGGTGGGGGGGAAAGAGGTGGGATGCCTGGAGATCAAGGATTTAGCATAACAACAACTTCAATTTATATAGAGCCCTCCACGCCGGACGGCATCTCAGAGCCTGGACACAATTAAAGCATGGATTTAATGAAAGTCTTGGGATTTATTGGTCAAAAATAAACCATTTTAACATGCTACTCACGGAACGTAATGGATACAGGGCTTGTTTGGTCCATTCTCTACTCAAAGATAAATGAAGAGCTTTATTAAAAGTATTTATATAAATGAATCGTTATCTTTTTGAAAGTCCCATAGGAGATGATCAAACACTTGCCTACTGAATTCTGTAGTGAACATTGACAAACGATAAGCATTTACTCACAGTAGAAGTTGCCTGTTCTTTTACAGTACAAGGAGCTAATCACACTTAGCTGTTGACTGATTTATAAAATCATTGCTTGTTGTGTGCAATTCACTGGCCGACCTCATGCAGGAATAGAAGATGAAAGAGAAAGTCCCTGATCTCAAATAGAATGAGATCTCAAATTAGTGCATTTAAAAAAGTAAACATCTAGGAACTAGCACATTATTTTGATAGATTTTTGTCAGAATCCCCTCAAAAGTCCCACAATACAACATGTGTACTTAGTCCTAATGTAAAGCAAGAAGCTCAGACCCACACCATAGGAAATGTTCCAAAAATATTTATTCAAGCAGTGCAATAAGAATCTTTTCAGAACTAAGAACTAGAGTAACTTCCTCTTCAAGTCATATACAAATAGAAATAGAATACAAATAGAATTTCAACTAGTTTTACACACTAAAGCAAGATTCCATCTTAGCCTGTCAAGAAGAATCCTATTATTTCTGGGTTTACTAAACTCAGGGCTTAAAAGCTGAGTACTAAGTATACCTTAGGTAGTATTTTGGTCATAAGTTGTTCTTAAAAATCCTCCAAAATGAAACATTTCAAAACCTAAGATTTCATTGCACTATATTAAAAAATGAGCTTCTAGATATCAGGTCACAAGAGCAAGGATCAAACACTGGTGCCAGAGTACATCAGACCAGCCATAAGCCTCACAAGAGCACTTTGTGCATAGGTAAACAGGTTATTTCTGTTCGTAACTACTTAAATCATTCTTTATTTAATATAAGGACATTTAGTAAATCCAAAATCTTCCAAATACATTTGCTAAAGTAATGCTTAATTGTTCACATCAAAGTTATAATCACATTCTTGCATCATCACATTTTTAAAAACAGAATTTTAAAAAACAATATTGCGTTTTATTGATGGTCAATAAAAACAAAGAGATTCATGTTATCCTGGCTCACATAGCCAAGCAATCTTGGTTTTCTCTTAAATCCAAAGCAAATTCTTTTATGCTGTAGTTAATCAGACAAGACAATAGGTGTTTGACCTGAAACATCAACATAAGGCCAATTTGTGTGCAACAAGCAAAATGATCAGGTAGATTTCTCAGTAGATAGGAATGAAGAAAGTTACCAATAAGTCAGTCAAGCTTCTCAAAGCAGGATACCTAGTCATATTGTTCATTCACAACAATGATCTTTTATGTCCAGGTCATTCTTCAAATTAATCTTTTGGAAAAAGATTATGGATCACTGGAATACTATAGGCTTTTGAAGTGTGAGTTGCAGAATCATTGCACATACTTTTGAGACAAGTCTTGCGATATTATCCATATTCTTGGATTGCAATCAAGTCTCCTTTGAGACATCAAAACATCTGCTGGTTAAGAGGATGAGTCTTCCTAATCGTTTCCACATACATACATCCTTAATAGGTTCTTTAGTAATATTGCACTGTGCAGCATTTATGAGTTATTGCCCATCTATAACTTTAGCAGCTACAGATGCTAATTTCTTGCAAATTCTGCCATTGTGATGATGGTTGAGATACATCTAGAAGGATCCAGGTATTCATTCAATACTGCTTTCACTGAATTTAGATATGCAGGATTCCAGGAATTATAATAACTGAATCCACATCAGTGTTTCCTTCTGTTCTTCATTTCCATTCTTGTTCTTCAGGCTTGTCAGTCCCAGCTTTCAGACAATCACATTAACTTTTCATAACTTCAGACTGTGTAGCCCTTGAAACTTGAATCCCAGTTGCAACACATTCGGTAACTGGAGCAAGGTGTAGTGACCATCTTATTACTGCCAACTAAACATATTACTTATTTGACAAAACCTGCATCCTGATTCAAACAGTGCAGTAGATATTGTCTAAATTAATCTCAAGAATACTCAACCAGTTTTATGAGAATAAGGCAATTTTGAAACATCCTTTTTAGATATTGTTGCTTTTCATTTTAGGTCACTGTAAATAGGGTTGCAGCCTTGCCCAACTGCTCTGAAGAAATCTCACCTCTAGAGATTAACCCGGTTTAAAAATTCAAAATAGCCTTAATTCTGCTGGTCTCCAATACTTCAAAACAACTGCTTCTTAAGTCATAAGACCAAGAGGTTAAAAGACTGTTGCCATGGTAGCCTTGAATGCGAATTCCGAATATACTTGGTCAATGTTAATGCAATAAATCTGAAATTTCTTCAGAGGTTCAGGGTTATCTGAGCTCTCACTCCTTCCTATCTAGAAAATACAGTAATAAACGAAGGTAAAAATCTACCCCAAAAAGTAATTTATTAACAGTTGAACCAGCTACAATTTAAACAGAAGTTTAAACATTTGAAATGATTCATTGGAGGGTTGGCCAACATTTGTATGCTGAGCCGTGAACAACCCATTTGAGAAAACTCCACAGATCACATGAGGAATATTTTTGTGTTTCCCTATGGGCTGTTGTGGCAGCAGGTAGGCCAGATGAAATAGATGAGGTGAGGATTGGGGTGGAGGGTTAAATCAGATGGACCACCCTTCCTCAGAGTAGAGCATTAACAGAGTAGAAACGAAACTCAAAGCAGCTTTATCCTCAATATAGATCAAGGTTTTTTTCACTATCCATCATGCACTTATAAAATAGTGAAAATGGTCTCTGACTTTGACCTTTACCCTACTGCATTAACTCAATCTCAATCAATGTACAGGGATGAATCAGGATGTGCAACATTTCATTTGAAGGACAACAACATATGGAAGAATAATTTATTATCTAGACTCCAGTGCCTTGGGACGTCCTCCCGGCCTGAAAAGCGCTCCATAAATGTAATTTTGTTGTTGTAAATTCAGAGGGGAAGGTGATTGGATTAAGCAGCAACTTCTGACACCGAATTAACTGATTTATCTGCCTTACAGATAGCAGCCAAGAAGGGATGGAGATTCATGTAGTAACTTAAAAAAATTGTTAACCAAACCTACAAAAAGGGGGCTATTCTCAATTGCAGCCCAAAGATAACTAGAAAGACGAATGTAATATTTACTAAACTTCAGCTCAGTGTACAATTTCTTGAGAACCTTTACAGAGCAGAGATGGTGTCTCCAATTTGCAGCATATTTTTCCAATTTGTTTTCTAAATTTCACCAAGTGGCGCCATTATGATTAAAAAATCTTATAATAATATAGTAATAATTGTTGCATTTGATATACCGTATATCTCCGCGTATAAGGCGCACTTTTTTTCAGGTCGGAAGATCTCAAAAGTGGGGGGTGCGCCCTATACGCAGGTACAAGCAATTTTGAGCCTCGGAAATACAGTAAACAGGAGGGGCGGCCGGCGCGCTGTCAGCCGGGGTTTGGTCAGTGTCCGGCGGGGGTTGGGGGGAGCGGGTGACGGGGCTTCGGCCTCGGCCGCCCGGGCAGCGGCAGCAGCAGCGGCCTTCAGTGCTGTGCTTACCTTCTGCCGAACCCAGTCTGCCTGCCTCCCTCCCTGCCGCTCTCTCTCCCTCCCTCCCTCCCTGCCTGCGTGCCTGCCTGCCTCTCTCCCTCTCTCTCTCCCGGGCTGCCGGCCTGCCTCTCTCCCTCTCTCTCTCCCGGGCTGCCGGCCTGCCTCTCTCCCTCTCTCTCTCCCGGGCTGCCAGCCTGCCTCTCTCCCTCTCTCTCTCCCGGGCTGCCAGCCTGCCTCTCTCCCGGGCTGCCAGCCTGCCTCTCTCCCTCTCTCTCTCCCGGGCTGCCGGCCTGCCTCTCTCCCTCTCCCGGGCTGCCGCTCTCCCTCCCTCCTTCCCTCCCTGCCTGCGTGCCTGCCTGCCTCTCTCCCGCTCTCTCTCCCAGGCTGCCAGCCTGCCGCTCTCCCTCCCTCCCTGCCTGCGTGCCTGCCTGCCTCTCTCTCTCTCCCAGGCTGCCGGCCTGCCGCTCTCCCTCTCTCTCTCCCGGGCTCCCTCCCTGCCGCTTTCCCTCCCTCCCTCCCTCCCTCCCTCCCTCCCTGCCTGCCTGCCTCTCTCCCTCTCTCTCTCCCAGGCTGCCGGCCTGCCTCTCTCTCCCAGGCTGCCGGCCTGCGTCTCTCCCTCTCTCTCTCTCCCGGGCTGCCGGCCTGCCTCTCTCCCTCTCTCTCTCCCGGGCTGCCGGCCTGCCTCTCTCCCTCTCTCTCTCCCTGCCTCCCTCTCTCCCTCCCTGGCTGCCTGGCTGCCTGCCTCTCTCTCTCCCTACCTACCTGTCTCTCCTGTCTCTCCTCCCTTCTGCCGGCAATATCATTGAAAATGCTTCCGGTTTTTTCACCAAGAAAAGGTCAAAAACGGGGGGTGCGCCTTATACGCGGGTGCGCCTTATACGCGGAGATATACGGTAGTTCTTTTCATGTCTTCTAGACATTCAGCTGTTCAGAAGATACAGTTATCAACTATTTTACTGTTCTGAGGGAAACCTTTCCTTGCGGACAAGTAAACACTTTTCCTTTCTATGTACAGGAGGTTTTAGGTGGGAGAGAAAATGTGTAAAGATGGGAAATCAAATAGATTCTGTATAGGGTATCCCAGATAAGATACCAGTCAAAAAAGTTGGGGGTGAGGAGAGAAGAAATGAAAGAAGGGAAGGAAAGAAACAACTTGTATGGTTGCTATCTGGAGATCAGAGAAATCTTCTATTGATGCTCTGGACTTGGGTGCAGAGTTAGACAAAGAGTCTTTGTCAGACTACTCAAACAGCCATATGGAATTTCAGTTTAGATTCCAGTAACTTGCCCAAAAGACAATTGTATTTAACACATATTGATGTGAGACATCTTTTGAATAGTGAGGGTATAAAAAGCTATAAAGGGGTGGTTTAATTCTGGGTGACTGCCTCATTACCCTTCATGCATTAACTTATCATCCAATTGACAGAAGCAGGCACTCTCTACCCAGAGGTCTAGAGCATCAAATACTCAATTTTTTCCCACACGGTAATTTTACATATAGAGTGTATGAGTAACACAGGCTGCACTCTGACCCCACCCACTCCCAACCCGCAGAGTAGCTTATGAAAATGCTTGATAGCACAGGCAACCCTATGCTAAATAAACCAAGGTAAGCAATGTCATGATGACTGCACTTTGCTCGATATTCCAGAGTAGTTCATATATACAAAGTGCATGGGTACAAACAGTCATCCTAAGAAGACAGTTTATGGGAAGATACGTGGGATGCCTATATTGTCCTACAACTGTTGAATATCAGTTTGTAGAACCAGATCATCCTGGATTTTCCTTAATACAAATCAGTCAATTCAGTAACAGGAAGCTTTGAGGCACCTGTTCTGGGCATTGATTGAGAAGGCCTTTCTGCAGCTTTGAAGCACCATAAAAGTAGGATCTGGCTGGCGACAAGCAAACCATCTAAAACTATAATCAATTGTGATACATTTGTAAATTTAACAGCAGCATAACATTGCTATTATTGCTAATAGTTGAAGGCAGCACTCCACAGACGAGTTAGTGTGGAATAGAAGAGTACTTATTTCTACTTTCTGAAAAATCTACGGCTGGGCGTATTGGTAGGTCACCTGCCTCCAGGTCATCAATGCTACTCAGTAACAAGTTGTTTGTTTGGTGCATAAGACTAACCAGGGTATTTCAGCTGAAGATTATCAGTCCATTTATCTGTGTTGTATGAAACAACCAGTTTGCTTTAGAATGCAATGCAATCAAATGACAATGCATCCAATTCTCCAATAGTCAAGGAAGTTTGGACTTGCAGCCTAAAAAATACGTGTGCTAAGTATGAGATTCAACAAAGTACATAAATAAATTGGTAAAAGAATTCTCCCCATTTCCTATGAGGACATAAGAGTGTTTCAAGATCATATTTCATTAAAGTTATGATATTTAACTAAGCGCATCAATGGCTATAAATAATAACCTGCTGATATAAAAGTTCTTCTGCAAGAGATCCAACTTTCAGGACTTGTAAGCTTGTACCATCTAGCAACATCATGCTATACTAGAAGATTGCTTTTTGCACTTATTTTATCTCCGGGTCATGAAAGCAGCAGTGTAGCTCAGCCTTCAAACAGACATCCTTTCAGAAGGCAGCTCTTTCAGTAACCCACCTGAAGCTACTATCAAGTAACCCGGAAATGGATAGCATGCAGAGCAATATTCATGATAGGAAAAACAACTCAAGGATACCCCCACCCTTCCAGATAGAAGGTGAACTCAGCAAGAGTTGGCATTATTCAGTAGTACAAAATTTATAGAGAAGTTATACAAGATTGACCAAGAAATCTGAATGGTGGACGAGCAGCCTTTGCGCTTACCTGCAGTTGCTGCGATAATGTGTCTCTCTGTGCCTCAAGTTCCCTAGCTCCTTCAATATCCTTCTTCAGTCTCTCAATTTCCTAACAAAAATAGGACCAGTATGTTAGTATAAGCACAGTTATCTGGCAAAGGTGAAAAACAACCCAAAATGTCATGCCGCTGCACGAATCATTAATCATTCTGTGAAAATTTTATTTTTTTTGTTCAGAACTACATTTCTCATCCCTCACTACTAGGAAGAATACAATTCAAAAGCTAATGGGAAGAATGAATTTGGGATCGGTTTGGCAAAGAAACAAAAAAGACAAGATCAGTTTGGTTGAAGACCATTTGATCTCGCCCAAATCAAAAAGTCGACATTCTTACATTTGAACAGCTTATTTAATACACAATGATTCATAGGGAAGTTTGGTCAAATTATTGGGATCAACAATCATATGCAGTAATAATGTTTTAGTAGTTTTCTGTTCAAAGTTTTTTTTTATTAAGATCAATTAACCAGAACCAAACAGATATCGATTTACAATAGTAGTTTCCTAGGATTAGGAGGCTTCAAGATCAATTGCCAGGAAGGTTTCAATTAAAATTATAATTAACATACTCTGGGGTCCAATGTGGCCCGATTACAGTAACTGGTCACTAGGACCAGCAAGGAACACCAAACTTATTCCATTTTTGGTAATGCTGCAAATGACAAGATTCACATCAAATAAGTTGTAATTATATCAGCTTTCAGAACAAATAATTTGAACAGATTGTTCTCTTAAACCTTTCACACAAGATCAGTTGTAAGCCATTCTTTGTAAACAGCAGCACAAATATTTTTTTTTGACAACAAATTAAAGGTACCAGACTAAAAGGATTCATATATTTTAATGCTAATTAATCTGAAATCTGTTTAGATGGTTTATACAAAAACTTTACATATGTTGCTAACTTTGTGTTAGAGTGGGTTATTATTGTATGCCAAAAAATCAATTTTAACTAATAAGCCTTTGCTGAATTGCACACAATGGAAAGGCAGTATTCAATTGTCATTGCCAAACATAAGATTTCCACAATTTATGGGTATGAGAAAAACACAAGCGAGAGAATTACTGATGAAACACCTGTAAATATTCCTTGCATTTTTGACATACCAATTTTCACGTCTTCTAGACGTCTTAAACCACTTCAGAATATACTGTAAAGAGAATTGACCGTATATTTGTGGGTATATTGTGGCAGCCAATCGCTCACAGCAGTTGAGATACAAGTCAATTTACAAATATGCAAAATGTTTCTCAGTATGAATAGAAAAGTTTGAAGAAAGTAATATTTTGTCCTTACCTCCTCTTTGTCTCTCATTTGCGTCTCCAATTCTTCTATTGTCCGGTTCAATTCAGTTTTGTGCGTCTTAAGCACATTTGCCTGGCCACTCAGGCACTCCAGTTCAGAAACCTGATTGTTCAGAAAATCAAAATTTAGTAGACCACACTTTCTTCAAATAAAAGTACATCCTGACGAAAATTATAATTTGAAAAAAAGTATATTGCTCTAAAATTCCAATAATTCCCATTTGAAGTCACAAAATTAAAAATAACTTGGAAAACTGACAGTGACTACAAAAACAAAACTACATTTGTTTAGCACCTTTCACGCTGAGAGTCTAATATCTTTATTGTATTAGTATATAAAAATGATTACCCAGTGGGTTTGAGATCTACTGTAGTACCGTAACCAATAGAGTATAGCTAGATAAACAGAAAAGTGTGGAGTAAGGACACTTGCCCAAGATTTCGCCCCTGCAAGAAATCAAGCCAGGGCCCTGCAAGGTGAACGCACTAACCATTATAGTAACCATCATCTTTGATGATCAACATATGGTTTAAAATAAATTTTCCTATGTACTGGACATTGTTGTGCTGTTTGCCACCAAACAACATATTGGGAAAAGAATAAATGAGCATTTAACAGCCATTGATCAGTCAAACCAGACTTTGCTATATGATTCAATTAAGATATTCTCTGCCACCACCACCTTACTTATATTAATTCATATAGGAGTCATATTTAACTCTTAGAAGAATAGTTCTGTGTAAATTGTAACGGTGGAACAAAGAATTAATGAGTGACATTTGAGGGTTCCAAATGACCGATCTGTACCATACAAAATGAGCATACAGTATATGTCAAAAGGTACTGAAAACTCTATCACAAAGGTCCATGGCCACTCGCTTGATCTGGTGATTACCTGGGACCTCAGGGTCTTGGACTTCACCAACATCAGAAAAGCCATCACAGACCACTACTTCATCTCCCTCAACTCCACAATCCCTCTACCCACAGCCACCCAAACCGTCCCTTACTACTCCTAGAAAAAAAAATCTACCTCCAATCCCTCTCCGCTGCCCTGGAGTCATCTGAACTCCTTTCCGTCTGCACTTCTGCTTGCAATAACTTATCCTCCTCAGTCACTCTCCTTCACAACTCCCCCTCCACCATTCTCGATGCTCTTGCCTCCCATTATCTCCCGCACCACCTCCTACTCTTACAAGTCATCTTGGTACACTACTCTCCTCTGCTCTGCCACTTCCTCAACCCTCAGGATACTGAAACTCTCATCCAAGCACTCGTCACATTTAGGTTTCACTACTCCCAATTTCCTGCTTCTCGGACTTCCCAACTCCTCCCTAAACAAGTTGCAAATCATCCTGGTGCGGGAGAGGACACATCATCTGTGTCCAGGCTCTGTGATCTTATCACTCCCAACTTGACTGGCTCCACATCCCCCAGAGAATAGAGTTAAAAATTCTCGTCCTCGTCTTCAAGGACCGTCATGGACTTGCTGCTTTCTTCCTCTGTGACATGCTAACCCTAAATCATCCTGTCTGTTGCCTCCACTCAGCAGACTGCAGCTTGTCACTTATAACAACAACAACTTTGATTTATATAGCGCCCTCCACGCCGGACGGCATTCAGAGCACTTTACAATAGCAGAACCCGGGACCGAGCCAGGGGCAGGAGCAGAAAGGTGACCAAAAGTGTGGTTGAAGAGAAAGGTCTTCAGCTGTGACCTGAAACTGGGAAGAGAGGGGACGAGGCTTAGGGAGTGAGGAAGGCAGTTCCAGAGCCTCGGGGCGTAGTGGCTGAAGGCACGACTCCTAGGGTGGAGCAGAGGATTCGGGAGACATGGAGGAGGCCAGACCCAGAGGAGTGAAGGCAGCGGATGCTGGGTTGGGGGGAGAGGAGATCAGAGAGTAGGGGGGTGCAGAGGAATGGAGGGATTTGAAAACAAGGGTGAAGATCTTGAAGTCGATCCTCTCTGGGATAGGGAGCCAGTGAAGTCTGGCAAGGACTGGGGTAATGGGGGAGCGACGTTTAGAGCGGGTGAGTATGCGGGCGGCAAAGTTTTGGATTAGCTGGATTTTGTGGATTGTGGTGGGGGAAAGACCGGAGAGGAGAGCGTTGCAATAGTCCAGCCGAGAGGTGACAAAGGCATGGACCAAGGTTTCAGCGGCTTTTGGGGTGAGGTATTGCCGGAGACGGGCGAGATGTTGGAGGTGGTAGAAGGCAGTGCTGGTAACTGACTGGATGTGGGGGAAGAAGGATAGTTGGGGGTCAAACCTGATGCCTAGGTTGCGGACAGATTCGGAGAGTTTTAGGGGCAGGCTGGAAAGGTGGAGGAGGTGAGAGCCGTATGAATGGAGATGTTGACAAGAGCCAAGGAGTATGGCCTCCGTCTTGTCAACATTCAACTGCAAGAAATTTGCGCTCATCCAGCCCCTGGTGTCTGAAAGGCAGGCTGACAGAACATCAGGGGACTGGGGGTCGCAAAGTGAAGTGGAGAAATAGAGTTGCATGTCATCCGCATACACGTGGAAGTGTGCCCCATGTCTGCGGATGACATCCCCAAGAGGGAGCGTATAGATGAGGAAAAGGAGGGGGCCAAGGATGGATCCCTGGGGTACTCCACAGGTAACTGGGTGAGTGCGGGAGGAAAAAACGTTTGTGGAGATGTACTGCTGGCGGTTTGTGAGGTAGGACTCGAACCAGGAGAGTGCGGTCCCACTGAGGTGGATGACGGAGGACAGGTGGTGGAGGAGGATGGCGTGGTCGATTGTGTCGAACGCAGCGGACAGTTCCAGGAGGATACGTAGACAGAGGGAGCCCTGGTCGCAGATAGAGAGGACGTCGTTTGTGATTTTCACAAGCGCAGTCTTTGTACTGTGGGCAGGGCGGAAACCGGATTGGATGGGTTCGAAGAGGGAGTGGGAAGAGAGGTGAGCATGGAGTTGGTTTGCAACAACGCGTTCCAGTGCTTTTGAGAGGAAGGACAGGTTAGAAATAGGGCGGTAGTGGCTAGGGTTTGAGGAATCCAGGGAGGTTTTTTTTTTTTTAAGGAGGGGGGTGATGACAGCAGTTTTGAGGGGGGCAGGGACTGATCCAGTGGAGAAGGACTGGTTGATGATATCAGCCAGCAGTGGGCAGAGGAGGGGTAGCTGGGTGAGCAGTAGGGTAATGGGGATGGGATCGAGGCAGCAGGTTGTTGGTCTCAGAGATGAGAGTGCATGAGAGGGAGGTGGGAGAGATAGGGGAGAAGGAGTGTAGGAAGGGGGTTGAGATAGGAGCTGAAGGTGGGGGGTGTGGGGGATGGGGTGGGGATGGTAGTGCCGAGAGGCTGGAGGATGCTGCTGCCTGGCGGATATTGTGGATCTTGGAAGAAAAGAAGTCCATGACCTCCTCGCACTTTGCATTTGAAGTGAAGATTGAGGAGGCCTGAGGGGGTGCGCGGAGGAGGTGGTGGGTGATGGAAAAGAGGATTTTAGGGTTGTTGTTTGCCTCCAGGATGATGTTGGAATAGTAAGCCGTTTTTGCTTAACACAAGGAATGGCGGTAGCTGTGGAGATGCTCAAGCCACACACAGTTGGTGGTGAACCGTGAGGCCGGTTTTCTGCCACCTGCACTCGAGCATTCGGGTTTGGCATTTGAGGGTGCGGAGATGAGAGTTACCAGGGGAAGTGGGTGGGGTTGGAAATAGACCTGGATTTCAGGGGGACGAGAGAGTTGAAGATGGAGGAGAGGTGATCATGGAGCAGCTGGACAGCTGCTTCAGGATCGCTGTGGGTGGAAGACCAGAGGAGTAGGAGGTCAGAGTATGTGAGGGCATCTGTGAGGGTCTCAGAGAGGAGACTTTTCCAAGGGAGGAAAAGTATGGTTGAGGGCTTAATGGAGGGGAGAGGGATGGAAGAGAAGGAGACAAGAAGGTGGTCCGAGATGGCCTTGTCCGAGATGCTGAGGTTGGAAATGTCAAGGCCATGGGTGATAATGAGATCGAGGGCGTGGCCACGATTGTGGGTCGGAGAGTCAATGTGGAGGGTGAGGTTTAGGGAGGAGAGGAGGGCAGTGAAATCGGAACAGGTGGTGCAGGGGAAGTTTAGGTGGAGGTTGAAGTCGCCCATGATGAGCAGGCGTTCAGAGCTGAGGGACAGGGAGGCGAGGAGAGTGGAGATATCGGAGATCATAGAATCATAGAATGTTATGGCACAGAAGGAGGCCATTCGGCCCATCGAGTCTGTGCCAGCTCTTTGACCGAGCAAGTCACTTTCATTAACCCCAATCACCAGCTTTCTCCCCATAACCCTGCAAACCCGTCTTCCCCAGATACCTATCTAGTTCTCTCTTAAAAGCTGCTATCGAATCAGACCTCACTACCCTTTCAGGCAGATCATTCCAAATTCAAACAACTCACTGAGCAAAAAAATTTCTTCTAACCTCCCTTCTGCTTCTTTTGGTAAATATCTTAAGACTGTGACCATGGGCCAGGGGAAAGAGCCAGGGGGTTTAGGAGGACGATAAAGAAAAAGGATTTTTAAGGAAAGGGAAGGATGGTAGAGCGTGAGGTGCTCGAAGGAGGGGAAACAGCCAGAGGAGTAGGGGGAAGAGACCAAGCAAGGCATTTGAGATGATAGCCACCCCTACGCCAAGTTGGTTGGGGAAGGGGGGTGGGGGGGTGGAAGGTGTAGCCTGGAGGGAAGGCCTCTTCGAGAGGTACAGGGTCATTTGGGGAGAGCCAGGTTTCCGTAAGCCCAAGAATATCAATGTTTTCATCCAGGATGAGATCATAGATAGTGAGGGCTTTGTTGGAAAGGGAGCAGACATTCTGGATGATGTGCGGATGAGTTTGCTGGAGCGGGGAGAGGGAGGATAGAGTGGTGAGGAGAGGATCTGAGGGTGTGTAGCAGAGGTAGGTGTGGGAAAAGAAGAGGAAGGGGAAGTGGGGAGCATAAGTATGGCAGAGTGGGAAGTGGTGTTTGCCTTGAGGAGGTGGTTTGGGCGGAGAGAGTGGATGATGGGATATTTGGGGTGGCTGCTCTGGGACACCCAGCGCCTGGTGCCACGATGGGCCCGGCGTAGGATGCCCAGACTGGAGTAGAGGGAAGTGGTGGTGGGGGCCAGGAGGGAGAGTAGGCGGGGGGGAGGAGGGAGAGTAGGACAGATTTAGAGTAGTGGATAGAGGGGGATGGTGGGAGAGACATAGAGGAGGATGGAGAGAGAGATTTAGGGTGGTGGGGGAGGCTCGGCTCGGGTAGTTATACTACATTATGTGCAATCATGATGCACAATTCTGGCAAGTGGAGAAAGACTATCCATCTAAAGCCTTTTCAAATCTATTGGGTATTTCAGTAACCATTCCTAGGATAACTCTAATGAACTCTAATCCTCAATTAACCCAAAATAGCTGCCTTTTAAATAAATTGGAAAAGTTCTCTTTGGTCTACCCGATCAAGACCACTCCTAGTTTTCAAAATCTTTCAGATTCCTCCTCGACTCCATAAAGCCACAACTATCAACTTTTTTCACCCAATAACCATAAGCTTTTCTCCTTCATATCATCTTGGTAAAGCTGATGTACATTCACAATGATCGATAGCCGCTCAATTGGACAGAAAGCTCCAACTGCAGCCTAACCAGCACATTTTTACAAATATAACATTACAACTTAAACTTAAGATTCAACGCACCTTACTCATAGTCTTCACTATTTCTACTCTTACTCACTTCATTGCTGTTTGTGACCAAACGCGGCAATCAATTTGCACACAACAATGCTCATTGTTACTACACTTTCCAGGCTATTCCTATTAAGCAATTTGAGATACTCTCCCAATGTTAAAAGCGCTAAAGCAAAAGTAAGGATTATTTAAAAAGATATACAGGAAAGAATTCAATGTAGCGTTTTGCATTCACAGAAAAAATCCATGTTGATCCACTTCTGGATCGCCAGGTTGCTGCTAAAGTCAATTCTGTTTCTGTGCGTGTCTTTACCTCTTTTCCTGCATGCACTTGCACGAAACCAGCCAATTCAATAGACAAGCATTCTGCATTTTCGAAACACAAGTTCAGATATAAAATAAATTTATTTGGCAATTGGGTTGATTTCTCTTCACACCACCATCAATCTTTTGGATCATAATGGTGTCTAGCTATCAGTCCTTTAACAAACTGAGTTACAGAAACTTTTACTAAGATTAATCAAAACTTATTTTTGGAAATTACAGCTTCTTGGGCCCTGCTTGCACATGCAATTAATTAAAATTTGGGATATAAAAAGGTTTATTGTGCATTTGACATACTAGGTCAAATCGCACCAGTCCAAACTTGCGTGTCTAATATTTATATGGAATAGAAATTTGTTACTCAATCTACTTTTGAGAAAATAGATTTCAGACAATATATTTTTTGCCTAGTGCTATATATTATAAGTCATACCAGGTTAATTCAGATCTTAGACAGTTAAAATAAAATCATATGGAGTTTTAGCAGTCAAAACTTTTCAGCCAAACTAAACAAAAAACACCTCCAGCTAAGCAAGAGAACATTGGAGAACAAGTAAAACCATGTATTTGTCAAAAGTTAGCTCCATATAATATTCACAAGATTGGTTTTGATGAAAAAGTCCTTTTGTTGGCTCATTTGACCTAATTTTTCAATAAAAACTGCAGCACAACAACATTTTAAAAAAAATGAGTTCAGGGTCCTGATCTGAACTAAACACAAAATACTGCAGATGCTGGGAATCTGAATCAAAACCAAAAGTTGCTGGGGAAACTCAGCAGGTCAAGCAGCATCTCCATGGAGAAAGGAAAAAGAGTCAACGTTTCGGGTCTACAACCCTTCGTCAGAACTGGGGCTTATTTGGATGGAGAGGTTTTTATAGATGTTAGAGGGGGAGAGGCAGAACATGGAAGACAAAAGGAGACAAAGAAGACAAAGGAAAAAGAACTGTTGGTTTGAAAATAAACTACAGGATGGGTTTCAACAAACTTGTGATTGAGTGGTGGGGGAGACTCCAGAGCTGAGACTCCAGCACTGTTTCAGTGACCCATAGTGAAATCTTGAGGAACAGCACCTCATCGTTCTACTGGGGACACTACAGCCATCTGGCCTCAACATTGATTTCAGCAATTTCAGGCCATAGAGCTTCCCCTCCCCCCCCCAATCACAAGTTTGTTGAAACCCATCCTTTAGTTTATTTTCAAACCAACAGTTAACCTTTGTCTTCTTTGTCTCCTTTTTCTTTCCATGTTCTGCCTCTCCCCCTCTAACGTCTTTAAAAACCTCTCCCTCCAAACAAGCCCCAGTTCTGACGAAGGGTTGCAGACTTTTTCCTTTCTCCATGGAGATGCTGCTTGACCTGCTGAGTTTCCCCAGCAACTTTTGTTTGTGATCCTGATCTGAACTTACTGGAAATTTGTTCCAGTTATTAATTCCTCTCTGGATAAATAAACACTTATTGGTGTTCATCTTTATGTTGGTCTTTGTAACTCTAAACTACTATGCCAATATACGCGGTATACTATTAGCCTGTTTTGATGATGCTGATAAGTCCATATGCGCACCTAGATCTTTCAATTTCTCCCTCAACAGTTTTATCCCCTCTACTAAGTACAGCTACATCTTCTACCTAGTCATATTTTCCATATTTAACGCCTAGCATTTATTGAACTTCAGTTGCCAGTCATCAGCTCATGTGTATACTCTTACAAAGCCCTTTGTAGGAACTTGTCCGTTTACTCAGATTTCAGTTTCCCCCAAATTGGTGTAATCTGCAAATTGAATTACCTTATTCTAGCTCTACAAATCAAGGTCATTTTTCACATGACCACAAAAAGAGTCACAGTACAGACCTCTAAGATGCACTACTTAATATCTTCCTCCATTTTGACCTAGCTCCCTTAACAGCACTCTGCTTCATCCTTCAGCAAATTCCAATTCAGTATCCACACCTTGCCCTTGATATTCAGTGACTTCAGTTTGTTATGGGCTTTTTCACATAGTACTTCATCAAAATGTCTTTTAGACATCTAGATATACTATATCATATGGTGTCCCACAGTCAATTTGGTCTGTCATGCAAGATTGACTGCAAATAGGATTGGAATTATTTTTTCTCCACCAGAGGATAAAGGTTCAAAATTTTCCCTCGTTCTTGCCTATGGGTTTATGGTATTAAAATGGTAAAGCTTTATTTAATAGGAATTTATTAGGAAATTTATACAATATAAACTTTGATTTTTATAGTGATTCTTCATTGCAGGAATCAAATTACTTTCATACCAACCCATAGATTTGCAGGCAACCGAGCACCAGGCTTCTGTGATTCTCCCTCTAAACATACACTGGGATTTAAACTACAGACCAAGTCTTCTACCATTTTGCCCTCTCTTGTTAGGAGGGACCCAACACCTTCTGAATATCTCCCCACAGTTCTACAATACAAAGTTGGTAAAACATAGCATTTACCATAGCTGTGACAGTGTATTACAACTCCACATTATACTACCACTCCACATCCTGCATTAATATTACTTACATTGGATAAAATAATAATCGCTACATTTAATGAAGCACTTTTCACATCTTCTAGACGTCTCAAAGCACTTCACAGAAAGCGAATTGCCTATATATATATATGTATATATACACACACACTACTTGGAACTGAACTTACAGCATCCTAATAATAATAATCCTTGCATTTGATAGTGCTTCTCAAGTCTTCTAGATGTCTCAAGGAGCTTCACAGAATATATAAAGTGAATTTACTGTTTATTTTGTGTGGGCAAAACGTGGCAGCCAATTGTGCACAGCAGTGTCCCAGTCGTGGATTGAAATGACCAATTTATTATTTTTTTGAGGGAGTATTATCAGGTGTGTGGAGTAAGAAAACTTGCCCAAGGTTTTGCCCTGCCTGGAATCAAACTCAGGTCTCTTGCTTGTAAGGTGAGTGCTCTAACCACTGGAGTTACAGAGCTCCAAATCTTATGTTATCTCAAACAGCTGCACAGAATATCCTGTAAAGTGAATGGACTTTTGTGGGTAAAACATATTGGTGCAAAGCAGAATGCCACGGACCATTTTTGCAGCATTGCTAAAAATTGTGATTAGTTGGTCGATTTGTGCTGCTTAAGATTATAGCACCTAACGCAGAGAATTGCATGACAGTTTTAAATAAGTACTGTATTTATCACAGGCTTAGTCATGGACTAATTTTCCAGAGGTGTAAAATTGCCTTATAGTAAAAGCCTGTTTATCCGGCACCCTCGGGACCTGATCAGTGTCGGTTAAAGCGCCTGCCGGATATATGATAATATAATATATAAATAATAATAATGCTTTTATACACAGCGACCAGGCAGTTCAGAGAGATCTTGTGCAAAGATCTTGTAACTAGTGCAAAAGTTACACGTCTGAATGACACTGTTCTCATGGGGGGCAGAAGAGAGGAAAGCAAACGGGTTATTGAGAAACCAGCCACCAACACTGTTCAGTTAACTTTCTTTCCAAAAAGCCTTGTGATGTCTGTCTGTGTGTGTACGCACTAACTTGCACTCTGTAAAAAAAAAAATCGAGCATTGCAGGTTTTTTTTTAATTAAAATAAAAGCTGTGATATGCTTTGCTCAGGGTGTGTGTGTGTTTTGCTGTTTTGTGGCTAAATTAATCAACTCACCTTGCTCTCTCAAAGAATACACTCCGGAGAGTGCATTGCGGTACAGTACGGGCAGCAATCTGAGCTAGCGCCACCATCAGGCGTAGCAGTACTCCAAAATACTGACGCAACACAAAACACCCAAAAAATGCATTTTTCCGGATAAATTCAGGTTTATCGAATGCGGATTTTTTTTGCAGAGCCAGTTAGACGGAAGTTATGGTTGATCAGATTATGGATAAACAGGCTTTTACTGTATTTTAAATTGAAACATGATCTTTCCTTAACCGAACAAATGCGGATGGAGATTTATCTTCCACATTAAATATTGCACCTCTGCGGGTCACTTTAATGCTACAATACAGCAATTTTAATACAATTTACCTTTGTGTATGGACAGGTTTTTGAAGTTGGTGTATTTTACACAATCACACCGTATTTCTACCCTCTCACATAAATTCAAACAATGCTGCAGTTATAACACTGCAGTAATCAACTCCCAACTAGGTCAGTTAAAAATCCATGATAGGTTTGTGGAATGAGTGTTTGCCTCAGGGAGAAGACAGCAACTTTCAAAACAAAAATACCTTCAAGGGATTCCAAGAGAACTGCAGTGTTTTGGATTATGAAGGCAGCAAGTGCCACTGATTTCTTTCCTAATACTGTACAAGGTTCAGAAGTGTCAGAAAACGTTAAACGTGGGAAGAACATGGCTATTTAATTAAGGCATAGATAATAGTGGTTAGAGTCTAGGCATCAGGTTCGACCCCCAACTGTTCTTCCTCCCCCACATCCGGTCCGTTACCAGCACTGCCTTCTACCACCTCTGACGGATCGCCCATCTCCAGCAATACCTCATCCCAAAAGCCGCTGAAACCTTGGTCCATGCCTTTGTCACCTCTCGGCTGGACTATTGCAACGCCCTCCTCTCCGGTCTCCCCTCCACCACAATCCACAAAATCCAGCTAATCCAAAACTCTGCCGCCTGCATACTCATCCACTCTAAGCTTCGCTCCCCCATTACCCCAGTCCTTGCCAGACTTCACTGGCTCCCTATCCTAGAGAGGATCGACTTCAAGATCCTCACCCTTGTTTTCAAATCCCTCCACTCTTCTGCACCCCACTTTCTCTCCGATCTCCTCCCACTGCCTTTGCTCCTCTGGGTCTGGCCTCCTCCATGCTCCTCCGCTCCAGCCTTGGCGGCCGTGCCTTCAGCCACTACGCCCCGAGGCTCTGGAACTCCTTCCTCACTCTCTTTGCCTCGCCCCCTCTCTTCCCAGTTTCAGGTCACAGCTGAATACCTTTCTCTTCGACCGCGCTTTTGGTCACCTTTCTGGCCCTGCCCCTGGCTCGGTCCCGGGATCCACTATTGTAAAGCGCTCTGAGACGCTGTCCGGCATGGAGGGCGCTATGTAAATCGAAGTTGTTGTTGTCTCACACCAATTCATATAAACTGTACAACCAGCATTGTGCAAACCTATAATCAGACTGAGATCTGTACTCAAGATCCATTAAAAAATAAATTCATTTTAAATCATCCCAGTTGCACTTAGTTTGTAAGTAAGGATTTATTAGACTATGAATAGTTACCCATACTTTGGGAGATATCCTCCAGAAAGTCATGCTTACCCTTTTATGCAGCCGTTCTGCTTCTTCCTGATAAGCAGAGAGTTGTTGTTTCCATTGTTTAACATTGGCAGTAGATTCCAGAAGTGCCGTTGTTAGCTTCGCATTGTTGTTTTTTAAGGTTGCCAATTCAGACTCCCAGTGTTTCCCTATTGTAATGCTATATAAAATAACCAAACAGTTATCATTAAGTATGATTATGGGATTTTTGTTGTCAGACTAAAAATTATAATGACTGCATATTTGACATTAGCAAAATTAGTTATGTTAGCTTAGATCAAACCATTTGAGACAAAAGCTTTAATTTACTCCTTAAAAATAAAGTAATTGAAATCATCTCAGTTTATTTCTGTGTAAAGATGTATTAGACTGAATCGTCACACTTGACACTAGTCTCTCCCCACCTGCCTCAAGCTATCTTGTGAAGGTGGAAATTTATGGTTCTATGAATACCCCCTCTGGATCCTCAGTCATGTATGAACACCCCCTCTGGATCCTCAGCCATGTATGAACCTAGACTGGTAATCATTTACAATGGAAGAATCAAGTCTTATGCAAATCCTGTTTTCACCAAATGTCCACACTCATTCAGCTGAGTTAACTAAACAATAAGTAGCCTTCCCAGATTCCCTTTCTCTCCCTGTCTCTATCATAAGTCCAGTGATACAAATCCCATTTGCAGATTGCTTTCCCGTCTGAGATCACACAATTCAGATTGAGAATCAAATGAAACATTCCTGATGTGCATGCGGGTCAATACAACAGCTGATGGTGTGGTTGCTAAGCAAAACCTGAACAAGGTTTGGTTATAGTCTAACAGATCAGATTGTCCTCAACAAAATTTAGAATTTTTTTTTTTACAAAAGAACAATAAGATTATTAATAATCCTTGCATTTAAATTTAACATTGCAACACACAAGTAACTGCTGTTAGGAGCAGTGACTGAGTATTCACTGCATACAAGAATAAACTATTATTATTACTACAATAATATAATAGCTGGAATTCGAGCTTTCTAATCTCATTCTTCCAACATTTCCCAAGTGCTTGTCACAGACAAACATCTTAAATCTGCAACCATGGCCTTCCAGGATTATTCCACATTATGGTACCACTGTGATTGAAGAAATAATTTCAGCCAGTTCCAGCCCTGTTATTCTGGAACACTAACAAATACATGTCAAGATTACTGTAAAGCCAATTTCAATACAACATTCCTCCTGAAGGTCAATGGCAATTATGGGGATGGCATGCCAACATTGAATAACAATAGCAATTTGAGCACATCTCTGCCCAGTTTTCAATACAAGGCAAAATGAGAGAGTGGTGCTGGCAAATACCGGAGGCTGAGAGG
The DNA here is from genome assembly GCA_035084275.1 of Hydrolagus colliei. Lineage (NCBI taxonomy): Eukaryota > Metazoa > Chordata > Chondrichthyes > Chimaeriformes > Chimaeridae > Hydrolagus > Hydrolagus colliei. The sequence continues at coordinate 133,851,002 of CM068742.1, forward strand.
GGAAGAATTGTGCCATGCAGTCTCAGTTGTCTCTGGCAGTCTTATATGAACAATGTCCCTTGGGCAAGGTACCAAAGAGCAATCATTGGCCTTGGAACTGCATCACAGCATAAAGCCATACCAGAGGCAATGATGCATGTCAACAGCAGAAAAAAAAATGGACATAACATTTTTGGGGTAAAAATTGTTTTATTAAATCTGCCTAGAAGTGCAAAACTAAATTCAATAAATCTAATGATTTAAAACAGCCAAAATATTTTCTTTCACAAGATAGTTAATATTAAACCAACTGATTTACTTAAGAGTGATGCAGAATGCAAAAAGGCCACGTGGCCCGACTAGTCCATATTGGTGTTCAAAAAACCACGTGGCTGGAATTATTAACATTCCACATCTACAGAATGTTTGATTGTATGATATCTGACATAGAATAGACTTGGTTAAAAATGGACACAGGGAGAAGTCAGCATGCTCAAATCTACAATTTGTTAGCAGGAAACATATAAACGTAAACCCAAAGAGAAATGTACTCCCAGGATTCCATAATTTCAACATTTGTAGACAGTCAGATTTGAACATTTTCCAGAACAACAAAATTTACTAGAGAAATGCAAGAATAAAGCAGTCATGAACATGGAATCAAAAGTAATTCATGCTTCCTAAGCTACTTCAAAAAAATGTTCTGCATTTCCCAAGTTTCACATTTTTTCAGGATATTACCTATTGTAATTATACAGTAATTGACCTTAAAGCATTTCTAACCACGTTTCCATTGATGTGTCCCTAGTGTTGGGGATTAACCTAAGAAGGTTGACTATTTTACAGAGCCTGTGCAGAACTTTGACATCTTGTTCGACCTCTTTCTCACAGCAGGTCAAACTCAAGATTCATAGAAATCCCTTCATGACTTCAAGCATTCGTAGCTCTGTGACCTGCTCTGACTCAGCTGCTCCTTCCGGTGAGCAAATACTGACCTGCTTCATGTCCATACCTTCATAACCTGCCTTAAAACAGCCATGTGAAGCTCTTTGAGACACAAAAGGTACTATACAAATGTAAATTGTTGTATAAACTTCTCGGAATTTGTGAAAACCAAGAAATTAACAGGCTGATAACTGGTTCGAAAGTGGAATTTTTTGTTGAAAAAAAATTGGTGCAAAATTCAAGATTATTTTAAGAGGAAATTGGGAAGATGTTTGAAAACCCCCCAGAATATTGAAGGGGTTTGAAGGTTACACTGGAGAGTGAGAAAAGTAACTAGTGCAGAAAATCACCTGACTTGATTGGCTGATTTGTAATATGTTATAATGCTTGATTTCATACAGCGCCTTACCATGTTTTTGAGACATCTAAAAGCGGTTCAAGAATATACTGTAAAGTAGTGTCCGGCGATATATCGGTTATATCGGTATAATTTTTCATATCGATATGCCGATATTGGCAATTCAAATATATCGGTATATCGAAAAATTCGGTATAAAAATTTTTGGTATTTTGCAAATATCGGTATATCGTGTCCGGCGATATATCGGTATAAAGTGTACTTTTTCAACTTACCTTGTCGCCGGCATTGCAAACCTCCTGGGCCTAGAGCACCCCCGAATGTGCGCTCATGCGCAGTATAAAAAAACCTGGCGATATCGCTTTGAGCCCACCGATATATCATTATCGGAACATTTCCATATCAACAGACCCTACTGTAAAGTGAATGAACTGTATATTTTGCAGGTAAAATGCAGCAGCCAATTGCACATAGCAATGTTCGACAGTCAGTCGTGGATTGAGTGACCACATTATTATTGAAAACATTATATTTTATGAAAACTCACAATTTAAAAAAAACTTTAATCACGTCATTATTTTTCCTGGGAATCTTAAGAGCCTTAATCTTGTGATCTGAGCAGTATGCCTGGACTCTATTTGAGGGCTCCTAAATGCAGATTGACCTTTAATTTCCCAGATTAACCTGATGCTATAGGTGGCCATCCCTAAACATGAGCAAAGTTGTTATTTCTTAATTATCTGGAATAGAGCCATCTCTGTATTTAGCATTGGTACAGATTATATGTGTGCTCCAGGTAGGGATTCTATAGGTTAACCAGTATCTAATACTGACAGAACCATAAAATTATTTGAAATGCAGCGGATCAGACGTTGTACAACAGATATCTTGAAGCACGTATTCTTTTCCCCTTCTTTCTGAATTGACCACATTATCATTCCAGCGTCGCAATCATTATCCCATTGTAATGGAGTGTAATGAAGTGACTATTAAAAAGGTTGCTGTCGAATGTTTTAAATTTTACCAAGAGGAAATTTTAACTCACGGGGAATCCATCCTTTGGAGACAAAATACATGCAACACTGTTGGTTTGTGAAAATTGGTGTGTGTGTATAAAAAAAACCTTGTTTATTAGTTCCTTCTGGAAAGTGATGTGGATGGTATAGATGTAATGTGTGTATGCTTTTTGATTAATCTCACATTTTAGACTTGTTAAATATGTTCCTACCAATCCAAATAAATCCTGTTTAAAATGTTACCCTGAGTGTGGTTGAAATTCACTAAAATCCCAGATAATCAGATTATAAAGGAGGGAGAGAGAGAAAGATATCCAGTCAGGCAAGGTGGGTATAGGGACAAAGAGGATGAACAAGATGTCGCAGTTCTGCACAAATTCCATAAAGTAGAACCAACTTTCTTAGAGTAATCAGCTAATTGTGTCCTTTATCCATTATTTTGCTACATATCTCACTAGTATAACCTAAGGATTATATCCAGGTTATTCAGTATTTAACCACAAGGCTAAATTCTTCATCTACCATATGATGACATAAATAACAAATGATTGGTACAAATACATGAACGATAAAAAAACACAGAAACAGAAACAAACTGCAGCACAAATTCCACAATAAATAGCAAATATGATTAACAGCAAGCATCAAGGATCCATAGTGATTTAGGCTTACCAGTCAACCTAAGGAATATGATTTCATGGCCATGAATAAAACACCCAGAATTCAACAAAACTTCAAATGCATGTCCCTACCTATGAGTAAATGGGAGTGAACTCTGGTTAGTTTCAGCTCGTGCATCAGAATCCTGAGCCACATCTTGAAGGGATCTTTCATCATCCGTGCCATTAATGCTCTCAGGTGTCAGAGGTGATTGCAAATCACCTCCTCCAGACTCCTGCAATGGACAAATAGGTAGGCAATTCAAAACGTCATTTCAAAATACAGGTGGGACTAGTATGATGCAATGTTCTGAGTGTTATACGTTGTGTGCAAGTAGCACTGCTGACATGACTGATGCTTCCTGTGTGTAGCTCGGTGGACACAATGAGCAGCAAGCAATAGCAGTGGCAACCCAGAAGTTGGCCATTTATTGCACAGAAAGTCTGCTAGTCAGCATAGGAAGCTGGGTTGTACTGTACAGTACTATGTTTTTGCTTGGTGCAGTTCCATAGGACCAGGGCAACAAGGAATGAACACTATGTACCTGAATATTTTCAAGAGTCCTACTCTGTAAGGACGGCCTTTGAGAACAGACATAGATAATGTGGTAACATTGATCTTTTACTTCAACTGTATCTGGAATCCAAGTCTGGATTGTGAAGTGGTTGCACTAAATGTTATCCAATCTCTTCTGTTGCCATTATAGATTTGATCTGATTGTTCAGCGCCTTGGGATGTCCTCCTGATGTGAAAGGCGCTCTATAAATATAATTTTGTTGTTGTTGTTACAGTATAGCAGTGCAGAATATTGCCAATTCCCCATAGCAAGGATATTAATTTGGACCACTTGTATAGCTGCAGCCAGCTGGTTACAGAGGACAGCAGGAAGGAAGTAGATCATCATCTTGGTCTTCAATGGGTTAATGGACAGAAGGAAAATGATGTCTCACAAGTTTACATAATAGCAGTCCAACTATAGGTTAATATCCTTAGTTACAATACTGATGTTCAAACTCTAACATTTGAATAGGGCAAATGATGCATAGGAAGTTATGTTTGCCAATTGTGCTTTATTTATACTCACTGGGACAAAATACACAATGCTACCAAATTCCTCAAGAATAAAGTAAATGTCAGCCAAGTTTGAACATGAAGAAATAAAACATACTCAACACAGGAATACCAACTTAGCCCAGTAATCAATTCATGATAATTTCACTCTGTGCCTTTCTCCTCACCACTTGCATTTTTGTGTTTCCCAAATTGTTCAGTTTGTGGGAAAATATTGAATATATGAGAGCATTCAATTAGTGATATATATATATATACACACACACATGATGTGTGATGGATAGTTGAGTTATACTGTGGCTTTAAAGTAAATTGATTTTATAAAAACTGATTTGCTTTTAGCAACAGTATACGTCAGGCTGCCCAGAATCAATCCCACAGTCCAGGCCACCCTGGCATCATACATAATTGAGCAGTATTCACACTGCACAATTGACATGTGTGATTATATTATAAATTTGCATTTTATTTCTGGGAATACTTTGGCCATTGTGCTGTTTGTTTTTAAAAATTCAAATAATGAATACCCAGGGAATATGTTATTCAATTTGTACACTGAAGGTCAGAGCTTTCTAGCATTGTAGATTTGTTTCCAGGTTATTAATTGCCAGGTTGCTAGGCAGGATTCAAAACATAAGTATTTTGTTCAATTGTTAAACTCTATATACAGAATGAAACATGCTTTTCTTTCCATCACACATAGTTGGTCAGAGGCACATGTACGCAAACTGCTGATTAGGCTCGTTAAGGCCCAAGTTTTTTGATCTAATGACTCTGACAAAAAGATTTCAAGAACTTGACAAAAATCACTCTGCATTGATTGCCTTCATAACCCTTCTCAACAGTATGCCTCAGGTGAAGACATTTATTTTAAGGAAATAGACTAAATTAAATCCTCCTACTCTATAACCAGAGTTAATCTAGAACGTTAAATGCACTAACTCCAGAATTTAAATCTATATCATGCAATAATCCCATGTTTCTGCTATCATAGCCTTTTTCTGATATTTACCTGTGAAGGTGTACTGGTTAATTCCATTTTTTCCTGCATTTTTTCTTTTGCTATCCTTGCAGCATCTTTAAATTCTTGGAACTTTTCAGCAAACTATTGGGAAACACACTACAGTCAATATTTACATTTCAAAATAATTGTAGTTTAAAGAAAACATACAACTCGCACCTCTACTGAAGACACATTCCTCACTCCAAAATTAGTGCTTTGGAGTTTCATACTGAAAATGCCCCATCCAATATTCAAACTGATTATGTATTTACAGAGACCTGAAAGCAAGCTCAGTCATAAGTACGATCTAGTAATCCCTAAAGCAAAACCATTATGCCAGTTAAGATCTCAATGGTTCAGTGTCCTGCTTCTCCACTATCTATCAGAGAAAGAAAGCTTACTCCTTAGCTTTTGCTAAACCTACCTTGTCCACCAGTTTCAAAAAGTTAGTTTGCAGGTGCAGTAAGCAACTAAGAATGCGAACGGCATGCTAGCGTTCATTTCAAAAGGTTTAGAGTACAAGAGTAGGGAAGTCTTTCTGCAACTGTATAGGGCTTTGGTGAGACCACACCTAGAGTATTGTGTGCAGTTTTGGTCTCCTTATTTAAAAAAGGACATACTTGCCTTAGAGGGGGTGCAATGTAGATTCACGAGGGTAGTTCCTGGGATGAGGGGCCTGACCTATGAGGTTAAGTTGAATAAACTAGGGATGAACTCTCTGGGGTACAGAAGAATTAGGGCAGATCTTATTGAAACATATAAGATTCTTAAAGGGATGGATAAAGTAGACACTGAGGGACTGTTTCCCCTGGTAGGAGAATCTATAACCAGGGGTCACAGTCTTAAAATTAAGGGTCAGCCTTTTAGAACGGAGTTGAGGAAACATTTCTTCACTCAGAGGGTGGTGAATTTATGGAATTCACTACCCCAGTGGCTGTGGATGCTCAGTCCCTGAACATTTTCAAGGCTGAGGCTGATAGATTTTTTTTAAATAGAGGGATTAGGGGATATGGGGATAGGGCAGGTAATTAGAGTTAGGTGAGAAGATCAGCCATGATCTTATTGAATGGCGGGGCAGGCTCGAAGGGCCGAATGGCCTACTCCTGCTCCTAATTCTTATGGTCTACTTCGATTAGTCACTAGGATCGGAATCAAATTATTCTTTTGGATTAATTCAATAGAATTGGGATTATTATGTGTGATAAATTAAGTACATTTATTTTGATCAGAAGTGAACTACTGATAGATATGCCTATGTCAAGATCTGTGGAAGTACAATCTTGATTGTGAATGTTTTGATATTGTTTGTTAGCCGTGTCAAGATGACTTACAGGAAATATGGTTGATTACATTGAAATGAGTTGCAGAATGTCCACCTAAGCACAGCAAGTGTTACAGTGTGGCTGGAATCACTCAATAATTGTCTGTACACTGCCTTGAAGAGTTACAATTATCTTTGCATTTGATATAACGCTTTTCACGTTTTCTCAAAGCTCTTCACAGAATACACTTTAAAGTGAATTGACTGTATATTTGTGGGCTAAACGCAGCAGCCAATTGGACACAGCAGTGTCCCACAAACAGTTGTGAATTGAAATGACCAATTTTTTTAAAAAGGGATTATTATTAGGGTATGGAAACTTGTCCAAACATGCCCAAGGTTTCGCCCTGCCTGCATTCGAACACAAGTCTCACACTTGTAAAGCGAGGGCCTTAACTACTGAGCTAATTTGTTAAGAAAAATGAACTAGTTATCATGGCTGTAGTTTGCCTTGTTAAGTGTTGAAAAGCTGTTTCCGCTGGTAGGTGTGTTTGTGACTCGTGGTCACAGTCTTAAGATATCTACCAAAAGAAGCAGAGGGGAGGTTAGAAGACATTTTTTTACTCAACGAGTTGTTCGAATTTGGAGTGATATGCCTGAAAGGGTAGTGAGGTCTGATTCGATAGCAGCTTTTAAGAGAGAACTAGATAGGTATCTGGGGAAGACAGCTTTGCAGGGTTATGGGGAGAAAGCTGGTGATTGGGGTTAATGAAAGTGACTTGCTCGGTCAAAGAGCTGACACAGACTCGATGGGCCGAATGGTCTCCTTCTGTGCCGTAACATTCTATGATTTCAGGTCCTGCATCAGAACGAGCCTAAGGATACCCATGGTTGGCCCCAGTATGATTAAACAATTAATTATCAGATGTTCGTGGAGATGTGAAGCTGCACAAATCACCCTAATGTTAAAATAGGAACCATGATAAAAAAAGGATTTGGGTTGCATTCTCATTGAATATCATTTGGTCATATTAAGCATGAATGTGGTTTGAAGACATCAGAAATTCGCACTGGAGATAAACTCAACCTCCTGTATATGATGCATTTACCACAGAAAATTGCATTGAGTCAAATTGTACAAGTGTTGAAAGAACTTGATTTCAAAATTCTTAGCAGTTCTCCTGAAGTAACAACAACAACAAATTACATTTATAGAGCGCCTTTCACGTCGGGAGGACGTCCCAAGGCGCTGGACAATATAAGTACAATATGTAATACACGTACTGCAATGCTAAGTAGGTTGCACTCACTCACTTTAGTTAGGTGATGTTCAGAAGAAAACCCCAAGCCATAGACCGTGTTTGCACGGCTGTCTGGCCATTGCCCAAACTTCTGTGATGTTTTTGTGAACGTCATGTTTGGAGTAATTGTGCTGTTGATTATTGCCTGAAAACAAAACACCACAATGAATATCTTAAACATTTCTTTGACAGGTTTCTGGTTATTTGATACATTAAAAGCTCATTTCCAAATTCACTTTACATTAGGATTATTTTCATGAGTTGAATACTTCTGCTGAGGCATAATTTCAGAGCTGGCAAATTGAGTCAAACACAACCTTTGACACCCAGTGACAGTAGCAGGCTTAGACACTACCAGGTTAGATGCCAGCACACAATAAAACTGAAAATGTGCTCTTCTCAAAATATTGCTAATTGGCAAGACCTCAGATCCAACTGACATTGCTTTGAAGTTGAGGTCTCATAATATACATTGATACATGAGGTAACAGAAATGCTACAACTTTCAAGGGTGCCACTTTTTGAACCTCAACTGGGATGAATAGCTGGTCAGAATTACAGGTAGTACTAATGTTGTCAGACATTTCATGTATTAAAAAAGTGTTACACGTAATGCTGACTGAAATTTAATGTCTAAATGTCTCTAAATACAACTTAATTCTAATTTCATAACTGTAGATCTTTGATAGCAGTATATATTACCACTTCCTATCCAAGTCTCCAAGAACTGTATTTCAATATACAGTAAAAGCCCGTTTATCCGTGACCCGATCAAGTGTAACTTCCATATAACCAGCACCTCAAAAAAAAGGTCCCCATTCGAATAACCGGATCTTATCCGGTACAAGCGCGGTGGCGCATTTAATGAGTTGATTGCCGCACAAGAGTACAGTACGATTAGTTCTGAATGCTGCCAGTAGGTGCACTTCCAATTTTTCCTCTTAAAGCAGCGCTGTCGGTTTTTCCTCTCCCTCTCTCCTTCCTTCCTCTCTCTCTCTCCCTCTCTCCTTCCTTCCTCTCTCTCTCTCCTTCCTCTCTCCCTTTCTCCCTTCTTCTCTCCCTCTCCCCCTCCCCTTCCTTCCTCTCTCTCCCCTTCTCCCTCTCCCCTTCCTTCCCCTCTCTCTCCCCTTCCTTCCCCTCTCTCTCCCCTTCCTTCCCCCCTCTCTCTCCCCCCTGCCTTCCCCCCTCTCTCCCCCCCTCCCTTCCCCCCTCTCTCCCCCCCTCCCTTCCCTCCTCCCTTCCCCCCTCTCTTCACCCCTCTCTTCCTCCCTCTCTCCCACTCTCCTTCCTTCCTCCATCTCCCTCCCTCTTTTTCTTTCAATCTCTCTCTAACAGATACTGCGTATTGCCTGTGTAGCCTGACTGTATCGTGGGTTTATACACTGTTTTGGTGGGGGTGGGAGAAGGAGAGAGAAGCGCAGGGAGAGAGAGGGTGGGGGGGAAAGAGAGGGAAGGAGGGGGTGGGGGTGAAAGAGAGAGGAGTGGGAGAAAGAGGTGGGGGAGAGGAGGGGAGAGAGAGAGGGTGAGTTGATTAATTTTTATGGAAAATGAGAGGAGTGGAGGGGGGGTTGGGTTTGGAGCCAGTGAGATGCCAGACTGACTGACTGAGTATGTGTGTGTGTGTGAGAGCAAGAGAGAGAGGAAAGGAGGGAGAGAAATAATTTTTTTTAAAAGAGGAAAGAAGATAGTACCGCTTTAAGCCACTACCGTTTGCCATTGTAGAAGTTTGTTTTGTGATTGTGTGCTGTGTTTATAGACTGTAATTGATATTTATTGCTTTATTGGTAAGTATCCATACAATATTCTATTATTATTTAGTCTACTATTAATGATATGTTTAAAAAAAGTTTATTTTTTTGTGTTGGGTTTTCTTCCGAATATCCAGCATGCCGTTTAACCGGCACTGGCCACGTCCCGAGGGTCTGGATAAACGAGCTTTTACTGTACTCTGGTTCTACTTCTGGCATATTCATAGAGATGCAGTATTTGACTATTATTATGCATTCACACAGGAAACACTTATAGCAAACCAATACAATGAAACTCCAATATGACAGATAATTACTGTTATAGTGAACCTATTTTTAGGAAACAATACCCATTATTTTGTACAAAAGCAGTGAAGTATTGTTAACCCCATCTAACTATAGCAACTTGGGACATCCTCTCAACATGAAAGGCACTACACAAATGTAATTTGGTATTGTATCTAAATCTTCAATTGGTACACTAAATAATTAAAGCTTCAAGACCGTTGGCAACACGTTAAACAAAATGTTTTATCACATTAAATAAGGTGCACAATGGTCTAGAATTTTCAACATTCACCTCATATGTAAAGAGATCTCCTTTCCCTGCATGTAGATGGCAAAATATGTAAGTGGATCTGGTTAGGACACAATTAGCAAATATGAGATAAGGGGCACATATTGATGCACTTTAGTGAAGGGGAAAAAGGGAAAGAACAAGGGATCTGAGGAACAAATATCAATAAAAATAGCAATATTTAAACAGTTATTCCAAGCATTTGAGATTTTAATATTATAGGTTCAACCTATTTTGACAGAAACATTAGCATTAATTCAAGTTCTTTGCTTTTGAGTTTCAGCAACATGTTAAATTGCTGACATAGTTTAAAGTATCTATGTTATATAAGATGGCAAAATATAGATTGATGTTAAAATGCCTTTGGTGACAGTCATGTTATGCAAATTGTGTAAACAAAAACTGTTGATTTGCATAAGATCTTGTAAGATTGCAACTTGTTGAAATGTACATCAACATAAAACATACAATACTTCCTAGTATGATAAAAGCCTTATGGTAGGCAAATGCATTTTTTCCCCCCATTATGTTAGTACATCTTCAATCCATATAAAGATATTAAAACAGTCTATGGAATTCAACGATTAAAGCAACAGGGATCAGTCAACAATTCCTTTCCTCAGATCCATTAATACTAATTTCCTTCTTTTTCTTCCCCCTTCATCCCAATGCATCCACAGGATCAGTTTGTAAGAAGGGGGTCCTTTGTCCCATCTGATCTCATCCCTTCAATCATAATATCAAGGCGTCAGTTAAATGAGTCCAGTGTCCTGGTCTCAACAACAAATTAAATTAGATAGCCATTTCACTTTGGAAGGACAACCACCCATCTGCAACCTGTTCCAGTTATTAATTACCCTCTGGGTGAAGAAAAATTCCTGGTATGGTCCTGAAATTTTTCTTTGGAACTGTAAGCCTATGTCCTCTTGTTCTACCATCTTGGTGCATCCTAAGGTATTTTTCTGAGCATTTTAAAACTCAATCCCATTTAAGTAATCCACCCCCCACCCCCATTATCAGCTGTGAACAGCATACCATTGCCTCTTTGCCCATCTTTAGCATAGGAACATGTGGTTTCATCCAGGTTTTCTGGGTCTCCATATTCAGTTTACTTTGGGATCTTTCAGTAACAGCTGTTCAAAAGCCAGCAGGTGTCCAGCTTGCTGCTGAGTTTCAAACACATGGCCAGAATCTTCTAATAATAATACTTGCATTTGATATAGCACCTTATCACATCATCAAGATGTCTCAAAGTGCTTCACAGAATAAACTGTAAAGTGAACTCACTATATTTGAGGGCAAAACATGGCAGCCATCTTGCATTGCTGTTTACCAAGAGAATTTGACTTTCATCCTCTTTGCAATTGAACTTGCCTTGAATGATTTTACCCGCACATCAAAGTATCTAATGGGTCATTACAAGGCCACACAAAATGTTCTGGTTTACAATAAAGATCACATAAAATAATTTAACTGTTAGTGAAGTCACTAAGTAGTGGAGGATGCCGAATTACTCAAGTTAATTTCTAATCTCATTCTAGGTTTAGCCAGTCTGAACCAGTTAGCGATTTACTGGTCACAGGCCTACAGAATACGAAATATTAACCTTCAAAGTGCCAACCCGTTTAATATGTTCAACTGCTCAACTGGTCTGAAGTGGAAATCCTATCGTATTCTATGGCTTTTTAAATCTTTTATAATTATAGAAGTTCAGAGCTGATATTCAACATAGGAAAACATCATTAACGTACAAGACTAATATTCCATATAGGCCTGCAAGATACTGGCACAAATGCAGTTTGTGTGTAAACGTGCACTGAGGTTTTTAAAAGGACTATTGAGACAGGTACGGCATAATAACACCCCATATACAACTTCACAAACGTTTTTTTTAATGCTAGTAGCAAAGGCAAGTCTTTATATTTTGATGTGACAGACAGACCTACTAAGAGAAAAAAGACAAAGTGAGAGAGAGAAAAAACATCAAGGAGAGAAAGAAAGATGCGTTGGCTGGTCTGGCACTATTGTGATAGGGTAATTTCTGATAGAGCAATGTTTTAGTTGACACAATAGCCAATTTGTATTTAGGGTTATTATCTGTGCTATTTGCTCATCGGCAAAGGGATCAGTCCCAATTAGTCAAGATAAATTAGCTCTATGTACAGTAACAGATTGTTTTCCCCAATCATAACACAACCACCTGCACCAAAAGAACAATGGAAAGGCACACCAATTTTCAGCAAACAGACAAAGGTTATTTGATGTCACAGATCTCAGACTTGGTAAAGCGCATGTTCTTTTAGGATCTTAACATTAAAAATAATTAACTTATTTGAAAAAGTGCTGCTTTCATCTCTGGACTGAAGAGGAGCTTATCACAGATCTAGGGGTATTTCTGAAATTCTAAGAGACTAATGTATAGAAACTCATAAGTCTGCAGTTCACATCCCTCTCTTTATAGCATCATTACTAGATTGATATTCCTAGTCAGTTTTCAATCTCATAAGACACATTAAGTTTCAAATGATATTCAATGCTTTGTAAGACAAACTGTAAATCAGGGCATATGTAAATTCAGTATTCTGTACAAGCAAATACAATCCTATGCACATCCTTGTCACAGACTTGTGTCACTCAAGTGCAAAATATAATTTATATAATAATTCTTGCATTTGATATACTGTAGTGCTTTTCACATCTTCGATGTCTCAAAGAGCTTCACAGAATATACTCTAAAGTGAATTGACTACATTTGTGGGTGAAACGTACTTGGAAATTTAACTCAAGACAGTTCAGCCTAATCCTTCCATGAGACATATGTGTTTGCTGATCAGATTAGTTGGATGCTAAGTGGCTAAAGAAAGACTGCCAATTGCCATTGTTCTGAACAGTTTCTAAACACTTAGCATAGTACAAGAATTAGGTTTTAAAGTCTTCAACAATGTGTTCAACTGAACCAGCTGAGAACAAAGAGGCTCGCTTTCACTGAAGTTCAGGCACAATAGTATAATTATTCTTATAACACCAAATACAGTGTGATCTTCATAAAAGATTGCACAGATCAAATGCAAAATGTCACCAATTATGGAATATTTAATATAACAGTATATATATAAAAATTCTACCAAAAGGGTTCATAAATTTCCACAAACAAGCAGTTTACATCACTCAGATATCTCTACAAAAATTATTAAATTTTTTGTACCTGATAATTTGTACTTGATGCCTTATTATATATCAATTTCTTAAATTGCTTCACAAAAGGTTTTTGAAATGTAATGACTACTTTAGTTCACTTTGTGGACAAACACAGCAGCCAATTTTGCACAGAGTAATATCCTACAAGTAGGCATGAAGTGAATGATTTTTTTTAAAAAAAGTAGATTTGTCAGAACACTGGCAGAAATTTCTCTATTTGTTTTGTGCCATAAGATCTTTGAACAATAGCTCATCTGAGAGCACCTCTGCCAATACAGCACATTACCAGCACTACTTGAATGCCAGTTTTAGAATCGATAACCTTCTAAAATGGGAGGAAAGTGTTCTATCAATTGAATATTGATTACAACAAAAAAATGTGGTTCTCAAATATAGTTCTCTCCTTCAATTGATAATAGTTTCTAACACATATTAAAAGCCTTCCTGAAACAAAAACAGAAGTCACTGGGAACAACCAGCAAGTCAGGCAGCATCTATGGAGAAAGGAAAAGTGAGTCAACATTTTGGGTCCACGACCCTTCATCAGAACTCTCATAATTTATGTATATTAAAAAGCTCTGCACATTAGGGCACAATTTAATTCCTAGAGTTTAAAGCATTGTGCCTTCATGCAGATCAACCCACCTTTGACCCGTCAAGGCTGATTATCCTGTACACATTGCGTGTACTGTCATAGAAGTAGGACACAGTCACGGCATGTTTGCTAGTTGGGACCCAGTTCTTCTTGGTGTTAGGGTCAATCTGGAAGACGTGGGCGCGCGTGCTGAAGATGGGTTGTTCTCTGAAGGACAGAAAGTTAAAAAAAATTATGAACTTAGTTGGATGGCAGAATTGTTGTACACAAAAACAGGCTGAAGACCAGGACTTAATGCCATTCACTTCCGTTTTATTGGGAACAAATGAGGTTCTGTTAGCAAATGCCTTCACAGCTGGAAAGTGCTAGCTGTGTAATCAGAACAGCAAACAGCTAAATATAAAAACTAAGTATAGCAATTTGTTTCCCTTCCCCTTGCATCTATGCATCCTGCTAATAATGCCAGTCATCTGTACTTGGTAACCTTTGCCAATAAACACTAGCTCCAAGGTGATATGCTTGGAAACAGAACATTGGAATCAAGTCAACCCTCTGTGGAGGTCATTTCCTGAGACAGTACTCTAAGGCACTGCTGATGGGAGCCCAACAATTCTGGCTCATCGTGGGGCATAAGAGTGGCAGATCAGTCACTGGGAAGCAGTGAACATCAAAGATCAGTGTTTCAGTGACTACAACTAAATCAGTTTGAAAGTTAATACCTCATGACAGAGGAACAAGGGACACTGGTTTGGCACTTAGTTTGAATACCAGCTTTGATAACATTGGCAAGTTTCAATCAAATTTCAATTCACTTTACAATATATTCTGTGAAGCACTTTGAGACATCTAGAAGACATGAAAAGTACTATATCAAACGCAAGGATTATTATTGCTGTTGTTAAGTGTAAATACATTAAAAGTGTCTTGTGTACATATGAGTAACCAGGGAGTGAGGACATGCAGGTGGCTCAGATCATTCTTCTCTGATTAAGGAACATGATAATAATAATAATAATAGTCCTTGCATTTGATATAGCGCTTTTCACGTCTTCAAGACGTCTCAAAATGCTTCACAGAATATACTGTAAAGTGAATTGACTGTATATTTGTAGGCAAAATCCACAGTATTTAAGCGCTCTGAGATGCTGTCCGGCATGGAGGGCGCTAGATAAATCAAAGTTGCTGTTATTTACTCAGTAAGAAATTCAGTATGAAATTCAAAAGAGTCACATTTCAAGGTTTCCACTGCCCATGGCAAGTATCCGGTGCTTCTGTACTGATGATCAATAATTTACAATCTGGTATTTCAGTAGAGGCAAGCCTGTCACTGAAGTTTGCAAACTGTACATTACAGCACTTGGGGAAATTGTTAGAAACATCCTCTAAAATCTGGCTCTTGCATTTTGTAAATTCAACCTGGAGCAAAATTTAATAACACATCTAATAACAATACCAGTTATTCTTTGGCAGTCGGGTCTTTGACATATGTCGAAACCCATCACCATGCTTAAGTAAACCAACCTGAGAATACCATGCTTCCCAAGGAACACCCCCCCCCCCCCACCATTTACACAGAGGATGCAAATGACTAACGCTCCCAAACTGTTAAATTAGGATTTGAATTTCCAAAATAACATTGCTGGAGACAAACTATTAATTCTTCCTTACATTTGATTTAATAACCTTTAACTTCAGGACTGAAAAGTGTAGTCATTCGGATGGGACATTAAATTTAGGCCTCATCTGTTTGTTCAGGCAGAAGTTAAAGATCTTATAATATTCAAAAAGGGAATTTCTCCTGTTCTGGTCAATTTTTGCCCCCAATGTTTTTAGAAATGGTCATTCATTACATGGATATTTGTGGGACATTGCTGCGTGTAAACTGGCTGGCGCTTCACTGATGAACAAATCAAACCCACTTTACTATATATCCTGTGAAGTGCTTTGAGAATGTTAGCTATGTAATAAGGCGCTATATCAAATGCAAGGATTATTAGTAGCAGTAGTAACTGTTTCATAGGTAATTAAGGTTAGTTACAGTACAGAACTTTTTGCCACTTCGCTCAGTAAGATCTGTTAAGCACACAACTGTTTCAATAGAGGCAAGATACCTATTCCCAGACACACAACTTTGGAGTTTCCTCTTATCTTGTGAGGAGCAGTACACATTGTGATATGTATATACTAGGGTCCGTCGATATGGAAATTTTCCGATTTAGATATATCGATGGGCTCATATCGAGATATACCAAAATATTGATATTTTCGGGGTTTTCGTACTGCGCGGGGTGTGCGCGCATTCGGGGCCTATCTCCTCAGGAGGTAAATATCTATCTCTCTCTGTGTCTCTCACACTCACTCTCTCCATCTCTGTGTTTTTCTGTCTGTGTCTCTGTGTCTCTCTCCTCTCTCACATCCCACCCGTCTCTATCTATCTATATACTATCACATCCACCCCGTCTCTCCCCCCACCCCCACCGCCGTCCCTCTCCCCCCACCCCACTGCCGTCCCTCTCTCCCTCTCTCGTTTATCCGGCACCCGATCAACCGTAACTTCCATATAACTGGCACTGCAAAAAAAAGGTCTGCATTTGATTAACTAGAATTTATCTGGAAAAATGTATTGAATTTTTTTTTTTTTTTTAATTGTATTTTCGACCGAAATCCTGGCATTGGCCAGGTCCCGAGGGCACCAGATAAACAGGCTTTTACTGTATATTAAAAGATTCACAACTTACTATGTTGAGAAAATACGAAAGGTGCTAAACTAAGGCTCATCTGAATACCCTTGACAGGTGAGAAATTAGAGGAGTGGGAGGTTCAAATAAGCGGCTGAGGATTAATCTGGGTTCTGCAATATCATTCTCTACACTGGCAAACTAATGCATTAAAAGCAGCAACTGTTCACTCAATTATGCTCAAAATTAAACCTCTAGTTACCACCAGATACTGTAACTGAAATTCTCACAAGCTATGCAAAATTAGTCCTTGAAATATAATTGATCAAACCAATTTGACAAAATTAGATTTATATATTGGGCAAACAACAATAACTTCGATTTATATAGCGCCCTCCACGCCAGACGGCATCTCAGAGTGCTTTACAATAGCGGATCCCGGGACCGAGCCAGGGGCAGGGGCAGAAAGGTGACCAAAAGCCTGGTCGAAGAGAAAGGTCTTCAGCTGTGACCTGAAACTGGGAAGAGAAAGGGCGAGGCGAAGGGAGTGAGGAAGGCAGTTCCAGAGCTTCAGTGGCTGAAGGCACGGCCGCCCAGGGTGGAGCGGAGGATTTGGGGGACATGGAGGAGGCCAGACCCAGAGGAGTGAAGGCAGCGGGTGCTGGGTTGGGAGCAGAGGAGATGAGAGAGATAGGGGGGTGCAGAGGAGTGGAGGGATTTGAAAACAAGGGTGAGGATCTCAAAGTCGATCCTCTCTGGGATAGGGAGCCAGTGAAGTCTGGCAAGGACTGGGGTGATGGGGGAGTGAAGCTTAGAGCGGGTGAGTATGCAGGCGGCAAACAGTGTAAGCAATACAGTAGTTCCTGGGGGGCAGGGATGCAAAGGTAGATCTCTTGATGCTTTTCTCTCACCATGGTTTACTGCATTTTTCTCAGGGTATGGTTCAGAATTCAGATCTCATACCCCTGTGGAATATCATGTGCTTTTAATTAGTGTTATTGGAGATCAAGCACTTTTTCTTAATTAGTTGTATTAATTATTTTTCTGATTTTCTTCCCAACGACATATGCCTCTCTGATCCTGGTCTCTTCCAATTGGGTTTATTTTTATTAAGATCTGCTTTGGCCCTCAGTTCTGGTGTGATAAGAGGCAAGAACCCATTGTGAAGCCTCCAGCTTTGATTACCTGTGATTTTCCTCTTGAGGAGACCAGATCTGGAGCAGAGCATTTTAGAGTATACTCCAGTATATTAGTGGGGAGAAAATGTAAAGAGTTGGACACAACTGAAAAAAGGACACTGGCTGTCCACTGGTATCCTACCCAAGTGGCCCCTGTTCATCCATAAGATTTGACAGTGAGTGTCAGCAGGTGACTTGACTGCAGAAAGTCACAGCTGAGCCTAATCTCCTCTCACCTGGCTGCCACACGTGTACAGCCACTTACAGGATGCTCAAGAGCAACAGGAGCAGGAATCCAACCGGATTTTCCCCTCCTGAACCCCACAAGTGCCAATTAGTGTCATGAAGCCCTAAAACACAATATTTTGTGTGCCAATAGAAAAATTTGAACATTAATCATATTGTGTCCCATTAAATACAGTATGTAACATCCAGATAGGATATTTTATATAAATACAATATGTGAACTATGCAACAACTATGCTGCAGGGTAGCATCTTAGAGATCTTAACAGTAGGGGGAAAGGAAGAGAGAGGTGACCATAAGCTCAGTCAAACAGGAAGGTCTTCAGGTAGGACTTGAAAAAGGGGACACAGGGGGCAAGACGGAGGGATTGAGGTAGATTATTTTAGAGCTCCAATGGTGGAGGGGAGAGGCAAGGGACAAGCAGGAGGCAGGTGCCAGTTGAGCGGAGGCACCATGTGGTGGATTGGGGAGTTATAAATGCACACTTTAATTCTGACATTACATGCATGAGCTATATTTCAAAAACATTTTTTTGATAGTGTATTTCTACAAACTTTTCCATCATCAGTTTTCATTATACAAATACAAGTTATTGTTTTGTTAGGATACAGATTATGGACCTTTTCAGATGTTCCACATGTCATCAAAAACATTTTTAAACTTTCAATTCATTAGTACAATACAGACATTTCAGAGATGTTGAGTATTGTACTGATCAGTGTATAATGCAGTATGACATGTTGCCTTGTATTGATCTTTTGCAAGAATAAATACAAATCTGGATTTTGATGTCTGTTTACTTTCCTTGACGTTTTGAACAAAAACCACAAAAAAAATAAGCAAACCAGGCAAAAAATAAAAACTTGCAAAGCATTGATAGTTTAACAGTATGAGGGAATTTGTTTTAAAAAAGATGGATTTACATGAAAGATATTACCATGTAGTAGGGTCCGGTGATATATCGATATATCGCTAAAACCCGATATAATTTTCATATCGATACGCTGATATAGGCATTTCAAAAATATCGATATACGAGGTAAAAAATCGGAATGCGCGCACACTGAACTACAAGACACAGAATGCTCATCTCTATACACAATGCTCAGACCGAGGTGCAAAGCCGCCATATTGTATTCATAGTCCTCGAATACAATATACAGGTATGCAAGGGGTGTGGGGGGGAGAGAAGGCTGGGGGGGAGGGGGAGAGAGACGGCAGGGGGGGTGAGGGGGAGAGAGACGGCTGGGGGTGGTGGGGGGGGAGAGAGACGGCTGGGGAGGGGGGGGGGGCAGAAAGAGACGGCTGGGGGGGGTGGGGGGAGAGAGACGGCTGTAGGGGGTGGGGGGAGAGAGACGGCTGTGGGGGGTGGGGGGAGAGAGACGGTGGGGGTGGTGGGGGTAGAGATGGGGGGGATGTGAGAGAGACACAGAGGCACAGTCAGAAAAACACAGAGATGGAGAGAGTGAGAGACACAGAGAGAGAAAGATATTTACCTCCTGAGGAGATAGGCCCTGAATGCATGCACACCGGGAATGCGCGCACTCAGAATGCGCGCGCCGCGCGTGAATGCGCAGTACGAAAAACCCGAAAATATTGATATTTCGGTATATCTCGATATGAGCCTATCGATATATCTAAATCGGAAAATTTGCATATCGACGGACCCTACCATTAGTCACATTCAAATTACTTTCTTTAATCTACCATCCCAAATGTAAATTGGAATCTGCACAAGTTCAGCTGTATTTTTTTTAAAAACAGTAAGTTTTATTTAGACTGAAATTTCCCTGTTGTGCTATGGTAGAGCCAGAGAAAAGTGTTTTTATCTCACTCAGTCATTTCCTGGGTAATTGCACTTCATAGAATCTAAATGTGCCATTTAACTTTGATCAGCGATCAGCCCATATACCAGACCTTCCTGCTGCCTTATGAAACACTTGTGTTAGATTTTCCACAGGAATAACAGTCCCCAAAAGTGGTGAAATGCAAATGCACATAGAGACTATTAATTATGAAGTAACAGGTCAAAGAAAATCATCACTTTTACAAAGTGTATAACAATACACATCACTGAATCACTAGCTCTATGTCAGATTACAACAATTTAACGGGCAAAAGCCCGTTTATCTGGCATCCTCGGGACCTGGCCGATGCTGGTTAAAACGAATGCCAGATATTCGACTGAAAATGCAAAAAAAAAAATTTAGATGCATTTTTCGGGATAAATTCCGGTTAATCGAATGCAAACTTTTTTTGATGTGCCAGTTATACGAAAGTTACGATTGATCAGGTGCCAGATAAATGGGCTTTTACTGTATTTAAATGTAAATTCTCAAATATGAGAGCTAGCTAAACTTCACCCACCCTAGATGAGGAAAAGCTCAAGTTAAAGGCTTCCATTATTCATCCATACACCTAGATAAATAAAGTTATAAAACTCATAGCATAGCAACTCAGAAACCATTATTGAAAATATGATGGGCAATGAACAAGAACAGACTGCAGGAAGTTTATCACAAGTATAATAAGTAAAATATAAGACTAGCATTTAAGTAGACCTTCCTGTGGATGGTTTCATTCAAAACAAATTTCCCATTTCCACTTAATAATAATCTTTGCATTTGATAAGAGCTTTTCAAGTCTTCTAGACGACTCAAAGCACTTCACAGAATATACTGTAAAGTGACTGTATGTGTGGGTGAAACGCAGCAGCCAATTGCACACAGCAGTCTCACAAGGTTGATTTAGGTTGGAAACAATATTTAAACTGGGTAGCAAGTCCAGCAAACTGAAAGTTTTTTCCCTTGAATATTTCACATGAAAAGCAGACTAATGAATGGGATAAAATCTTGCTCATTTGACAGATAGGAAGTGATACTAACAGAGAAGCTAGTTTCAACTGGGATTCATATTCATTCCACAAAGTAACAAATATTGCAACCTTCCAGAAGGCCACCTGGTGTTTACATCATGTACTGTATTGTATTAAGAACCAAATTTTAATCTAGCTACTGATGTCATCTAAAAACTACTACCCAAAGGCTACTAAAGCAGATGCTCTTTATACTAGCAACTAAAGCAGGAGTTCTCTCCCCCAAGCAATCCTGTTTGGATTCTGAATGCTGTAATCATATCCTTACAATGCTTTACAAATATAAAAAAGCACCAAAATAATCCTTGCATTTTTCACATTTTACACATGTATTACATTTCTCTTATACAAGTTTCCAAGTCGGTTGAATTATCATTAAGGTAACCAACTCACAATATTGCTGGGTACAATACCACAGTTAACGAGCTGAAAATTATGCTAACTGGTTAACATTGATTGATGCACATTTGCCTAGTTCATCCAACCACAGTTCCAATATAAATTGAGTTTTAGTGGGATTTTGACAATTGTAAGCATTCCCTTAATTGTTCCCATTAAGTAACAATTTCAAATCACCATGTATTGATTGAGATTGGCAATAACACAAGTTCTATTAAGTACTTAAGATTCTTGTCATTAGTCCCAATGCACACCAGTTTTGCACTACGTAATGAAGTTGTAAAACCATATCATTAAGCTGTTTCAGAATAGGATCCATTACACAGCTATAATAATAATCCATGCTAACTCACCCCACCACCACATGCCGCTGAAACTCTCATTCATGCCTTTATCACTTCCAGGCTCTACTATGGGAACTCTCTCCTCGTCGGTCTTCCTAGCTTCTCCCTTCACAGGCTGCAGATAATTCAGAACTCTGCAGCTCGAATACTCTCCCACACCATGCTCACATCACTCCCACCCTCGCCCATCTCCACTGGCTCTCCATCCCCAGGGATGTCCTCCCAACATGAAAAGCGCTCTATAAATGTAGTTTTGTTGTTGTTATTGTATTTGATATACTGTCAACCCTTGCTGAATGCGACTTTCTTGAGTGCGAATTCGACTATACGCAAATAAATAAATACGGCACTTTTTTGCGGAACACAAGTAAAATTTGAGTACATGCGTTAGCTGGTCCCGCGCGCGTGTACACTTGGGAGGACACCGTCAGCTCCCGTCTAAGTTCGATGATTCCTCGGCCTTGGACTGTTAACCTCTCTCCAAGTTCGTCATCATCATTCATTGTTAAAGTACAATCAAGATTGTTTTGTTCATATTTAGTGTATTCATATAGCCTAACACTTCCAGGACCAAAGGTAAAATAATTTAGCCAAGCTGTGGTAGTGTACGGTGCTGTTTTATCGTCTCCAGTGAGTCAGTGAGAGCAACGAGTGGGGAGAGTGGGCCAGCAGACTGTAGCCCCCTCAGTATATGCACCTTGCGTTGGTCGGGTGTTGATATGCCTGGAGGCTTGAGGTTGGATAGCTGTAGATGGATTCCCCTAACCCTTTTTTTCCCCATTACTTATTAAGCTTACCAAATGCGATTTTACCTTGTGCACTGTTTTCCAGAACGTAATGCCCGCGTTTGGCGAGGGACAACTGTAGCGCTTTTCATAACTTCTAGACATCTCAAATAGCTTCCCACAATATGCTGTAAAGTGAATTGACTGTATATTTGTGGGAGAAGCAGCAAGTTATTCAGTCTTTAAAGAGAACAAGTAATAAAGGGGGTTACTCCATACAACATCTAAGTACAGGTGTCCCCCGCTTAACGAAGAGGTTAGGGACTTTAAAACCCTTCAGTAAGCGAAAATTTAATTAAGCGAGAGTTTAACTATATTACTGTATTTGACCGCAGCCAGAAAACCGCCCCGACCCAAGCCTCCCCACTAAAATCAGTTTAGTTCCTCACGGTTCCTAGCGCTAACATTTTCGGTGTACAGGTTGAGCGGCCAAAATCCGGAGTTCTGGAATTCGGAATGTGACAAAAATTGCAAGAATAAAAATGCCAATCCTACCTGCTCCAGGCCAGGTCTTCACAGTCACCGCACTGAAATATTGTAACCTGGGCCCAGACATTTCTGGACACATGACGCGCTTCTGGCGTTCTGATTTGTCCGGAAATACCCGAACCTGGGCTCGGCTACGGGCCCGAATTCAGGACACTCAATCTTTCTAGCGAAGGCCTAAGGTAGATATAACTGCTATTGAAGGCTACATACCTTTAAATACAACAATAAAATATTAAAATGTTAGTAAATACAACAATAAAAAATAAAATACAGACAGTCCTCGACTTACTATTATTGAAGCCACAAAGCATCCTGCCGCTTAAGCTCCTCCCATATGGGAGGGACTGCACTGCTTAACTGAGGCTCGCTAAAGATTGAGCGTATGTTGCTGGGACAACCGGGAGAGACGCTACCCATGAGAAGCTGCGCACGAGAAGCCCGCGAGATTTAAAGTGTGTGTAAACATTTGTTATAGCGAAAGCAGCCTTTGTTAAGTGGATAAGTGGTACAAATAGAAACCCTCGTTATAGTGAACTTTCGTTAACCAGGCGTTCGGTAAGCAGGGTCTACCTGTACTGCAACCCAACCATTGCTGAAAAATTGGTCTGGTAAATTAATAATGTACATTTTAGAAGATATTTAGTACTTTATGAAAGCCACATTTTCACTTAAATTGGTTTTTTTTTAAAGATGAAAAACTACAGTTTGTACACAACTTCATTCCAGCAAATTACTGTATATGAATCACTGCAGATTCTTTTCTACTCCCTCCTGTCCATGACTGATCAAATTAAAAGTAGCATGGAATCCTCCAAATCCTTGACTGTTGACAAAGATGTCTCAATTTATTGCATTAGACCAGTTTTATTTGTTTAAAATTTAAACTTGTATAAAATGCCATGCAGATCATGCTATTAGGATGTGAATTAGAAGTGAATGTTATAAGGCAAGCATTATAGCCTACTTGCACGAGGAAATTCCTACAAGCAAGACAAGTAGCTACAAAAACATCATGGTAGGGGAAATTTTCTTTCAAAAAATCGACTTCTACTCCAAACAATAGACATTATAATAATAATAATAATCCTTGCATTTGATATAGCGCTTTTCACGTCTTCTAGACGTCTCAAAGCTCTTCACAGAATTTACTGTAAAGTGAATTGATTGATTATTTTTGCCCACAAATATACAGTCAATTCACTTTACAGCTACCAGCAGACAATTTTATGCACCCCAACTAATTTGCTAAATTGCCAGTGGGTAAGTGGATAAACTTTGCCCTACTGGCTGGAACTCTCTTAGTCACATCAAATCACCCTTAAGACTCATCATTGACTTCACTTTGCCAACTTTCCCTCTCCCAGATCCCTGCCCAGTTCAGGTGCCCAGTCAATAGTGTGAAGCATTGATACATCCTCCTGACATGAAAGGCACTATATAAAAGTACAGTATGATTGTCTGCAAACTGGCCTGGAATGACAGAGCAAAAAGAATATATATACACTGTATTTTTAATTAAATTTGTTCTTTGGTATCTTACTAGGTTAAAGTTTATATTATTAAACAGGGTAGCCAAAGACTGTGGGATCTCCATGGATCTGAAAACAGAGGAAGATTAATGCACTGATGAGAAAATACTGGATATAGTTTGGGTCACCAGATTTTTGGAGGTGATAGAAAAAAGGATTAATGAAAAGATGATCCCTGTTTTTAATACTGTTGAGCTGTGAAGGAGATGCTAAACTGAGCTCAATCTGTTCTTATTAGATAAAGTAGAAGGGACATTTGTCTGAAACAAAACCATGCAGAAAGGATATTTTGATGTATGCAAAACCAGAAGTCCTAAATCATGGATGCTCTAAAAAGAGTAATGGCATGATACAACGTGCTGCACAGTCTGCTAGCTACTGCAGTTAACCCCGACTGTTGGAAGCGTTCAAGGAAGAAATTGACTGATTCAATATTCAAGTTTCAGTTGGGGAATAAGAGGGATAAAGGCACAAGGAGGTCTCACAAATGGACATAAGTGGACCAAGTTGAATGGTATTATATAAAGTGTGCTAGTGTAGTGCATCAGATTGGATTAAAATCAACAAATTCTGGCCAAGGATTATCATGTCAAAGGGCCTAAGGACCAAATAATAGATGTTTGTTGATGTGAAAGAGCTATGTATATTACAAATATTTTATATTTGTATTTTACATCGTAATTTAGAAGCGAGTACTCTAGTGAAACCAAGCAGAACTTCAGTCAAAGTATAATTGACTTGTTAAAATAGGGTATATGGGAGAACCAATGAAGCAAAATTTAGAACATTTATAAAATGAGTCAAAGTGGCAGCTGGATCACTTTGTGCAGAAAGAAAGAATTGAGGATTATTGTGAGAAAATTATGAGAAGTGATGTTGAGTCGCAAAATGACATTTCCCCCCCATTCTTTTAACACAAGATGTAGAGGATTATAATAATAATATTCCTTGCATTTGATATAGCGCTTTTCAAGTCTTCTAGACATCTCAAAACGCTTCACAGAATACAATGTAAAATGAATTGACTGTATATTTGTGGGCGAAATGCAGCAGCCAATTGCGCACAGTCGTAGATTGAGTGACCAAATTGTTGTTGTTGTTTTGAGGGATTATTATCAGACATGTGGAGAAAGGAAACTTGCCCAAGCTTGCACCCTGCCTGGAATCAAACCCAGGTGTCTCGCTTGCAAGGTGAGTGCTCTAACTACTGAGCTACAGGACTTGTAGTCAACAAGCAACTTAAATGGGGTTCTAATACACTACAGTTTCCATAGATTACAATGGAACCCTTAGTTCATAAAATAAGTGAGAAAATACTGATCATCAATCTTCAGTTTTTACAATCTACTCGTGTTTCAAAAATCAAACTCAATAGATTCTAACATGCACAGGGACTAAACCTGATGCACACTCAGTGTGCATATTGCACAACTGAAAATCAAAGAAAGGAAACTACATTTTAATAGGGTTTCAATTAAACCCTTTGCAAATTAGGGATAAAAATTGCTGATGTAGTAATCAAGGTCACGAACGATTCAGTCCACACACGGATGAGATCCGCATTGTGCAGCCAAGACGAAGTCAAGACACCTAAATTACCATCTGAATTCCAGCTGAAAATAAAGCCTCACACAACCGTTTCCAAAATTCTTACCCAAATAATTTGCCACACTATTAAACTAAAAATATCCCATTGTTTGCAATTTTCCCAGGTTGAGGATTCAGGCTTTCAGATGGGCCAGAACTCCAAACCATCAATATTTATATTTTACATCACTCTTTATTAGATTGCCAAACATCTCAAAGGAGCAGAAGATTTTTATTAGGCTTAAAACAAGTTCTGTAATTTAACCATTTTGAACTTCAAATTCTAGCTGTGGCAATGCTCTGTTGCACTAGCAGTCTTCTAGTACAACAATAAATGCAATCATAGAAGCAAGAGTAGACCATTCAGCCGTTCGAGTCTGTTCCATCATTTAATTAGCTCAGGTACTTCAGCTTATTCTTTCAATTCCAATTTCTCTTCTTCTCCCCCATATCTCTCAATATCCTTACCTACTAAAAATATGTCAATCTCACTCTTGAAGGTGTGGATGAATCGAGCATCCAACTATGGGGCTATGGAACCACCCAAATCCTATTGTCACAAATTGGGAGAATTGTAGTAAGATAACTTTAGTTTTGTACTGGCTTAAAATACTTTTACATGAAAAGAACAAGTCAGGAATCTTCCAGCCAATCAAAGCTTAGAAACTCCTCCAGAGACAAACTGGTTTTGTTCTGTGTAGGTCATAAAGATCAAGTGCTATGGAACACAAGGTGCAAATCCTTAAGTCACAACCTGAGAGCTTCCATAAATCAGCATAAATTATGATATAGTGCTGCAGTTTCATGGTGAATTTTTCAGTACATTGCAAAATTTGTACAGAAAGGAAAGCTTTCTGTTCTATACAAACAGTACTTAATCCCCAAATCAGGGTCTTAAACCCATTCAAATTCATTAAGGGGCATCTGGTAATTATTTTCAAACAGAATAATTTAGATTAAATAATTAACAATTTAAGAGATTGGAGCAGCAGTTCATTAGGGTTTTTGTTACATCAAATGGAAGTTGAGCAATGTATTTCCAAGACATTTATTTTGAAAGTACAAAATTACAGAAGCTAAACTAATCAGCATGAATCAAAAAAACTACTGTTTTACACTTTTTAGGTGTTTCACTTCTGAAGCCAAAGGAATATTTTTTACATTTGAAGTACAGTATATGATTCAAAAGCTGGCATAGAAATAGTAGACCCCAAATACTATAGATATACAGAGATGCCAACATTGGAATCCTGTAATCAGGGAGGATCTGTGAAGCACCGCGAGTGAAGCGAGCGGCGCACATATTGGGTTTTGCTTCTCAGCAATTTCCATTGTACAGGTTGGAGGGAAGTGCTGTAACAGCACAATCTAAACCAAAGATCCTAGAGTACTCTAGGTTCTTTGATGTAAACCTGGCTCTTTGGGGATGGTCCCAAATGTGAAAGCCAATGCAAAGTGCCGTTGAAAATTACATCATTTTCATATTTCTGTCACTCAGAGCGTAACCAAGGGCTGTTACTAAGCACGTGACCAGAATTACGAGATTTATTTTGTCAATCCCTGCGCATGACTGTCCCTGCGCAATATCTCCATTATAACTTTACTTCGTGCAAACATCTCCCGGTAAGGTTCAATGTTGGCAGCTCTCATGTACTGTATGCAGTCAACTACAGTCGTTCGCCTGCGCTAGCGGGTACACAATAACAATACAAAATAAAACACACTTTTCATTTCCTAATCCAGGAGGATACGGAAAATGGCTGTAAGGTCGGGAGTTGAGCTGATTTTCCGGGAGCTTCCCGGCAAAATCGGGAGGGTTGGCATGTCTCGATATACAGTAAAAGCCTGTTTATCCGGCATCCTCGGGACCTGGCCAATGCCGATTAAAGCGCGTGCTAGATATTCGGCCGAAAACACAAAAAAATTGTGTTTGTTTTTACTTTTTTTTAAATTGTGCCGGATAAATTCCGGTTAATCGAATGGGGACCTATTTTTTTGAGGTGCCGGTTATACGGAAGTTACGGTTGATCAGGTCATGGATAAATAGATTTTTACTGTATTAAGTAAAGGAGAAAGGAGGTTATAGTTTCAGATTTGTGAAGGGCAGTGGGAGTATAGACACCATTTCTACACAAAAGTAAGATTGGTGACACGTGAGAAAACTTCATCTAGTCCTGATGAGTGGATGTATGAGGCTGGATTAATTACTGGACAATTCCACCGTACTAGCTAAAGGAGGAACAGCATCCTTCCATATTATAAATGGGCATGGGTGAATAACACAAACTATATGAGTGAGTCTGGATTGAAACACCCAACATGTGCACATAGGCACATTGCCTTTGGATGTCACTGGTTAGTGTTTAGTATGAGGCATTGTGGATTCCCTATCCCATCCCCAACAAACACACTGAGATCACTTGAATCTACAGTGCTGGCCAAGCTAATTTAGCACAAACTTTGATTGAATTTGAGGAATTCCTGCTCTACAAATGTCCTAACTTTTACACATGTTAATGTATTAAATGCTAAACAATTAGATAGTCCTGTAATGTTCAACTGTGATTACATTATAATTATAATCTCCCAAACCAATTTAGTGCAAATCCACTTTTGTGATCAATCAGGTGTCGACACATTTGGAAACCCCATAATGTTTAAGTGTATCCCAGGCAGAGTGCCACATATGCACGCCACCTGTACTAGAAAATTTCCCATTTGATTGCAATGGAGTGTGTATTCTCTCCCCTAATTAGTGTATTAATAGTATAGCAAGTGAGAAAACTGACGAATTTAACCAGCTAATGTATAACATTGTTCTGCAAGGCCTTTAGCAGAGGCGTTTTTAAGACTTCAAACTACTCAGTGCAATTTTCTTAGGGGGCCCGTCACTGATGGTAAGTTTAATAAGTGCGCATGCACAATTTTATTTCATGCAAAAATTAACTTTCGGCGGGTGCAATGCCTCTTTAGGCGGACCCCCTGCTCTGCCGGGCTGGGGAGAGCTCTGGTTTTTCACTATATTCATGGCCAGCACTACCTCTAGGTGAACTAGACACTCGCCAAGGGCACCAAAATTTAGGAGGGCACCTGCTCTGCTTTGATGTGTTCTACCTTACGCTCTAATGGTTCTTTGTTTTGCTTTACTGTTGCTTTGTTGTGCTCTAGTGATTGATTATTGTGCTTTTTTGGTTCTAAAAGGTATGCAGTAACATTTTAGGAACTTATACATATAACATATAAAAGTTTTCAAAATGCTGGAATGATGAACGACAGATACGCACAGCATTCACATTTCACTGGCTATAGCATTTACACGTCTCTAACTCACGTCCTGCGGCCGAGCAGGTTTAGTTATAACAACTCACCGACATTGCGATATCATCAATTCATAACAACTTGCCCCCCAATTTTTTAAAAAGAAAATAAGCGAGAGCTCGCAGCCCAGCTATCAGCTCTGCTCCCGGGCTCACTGCTCTTCGCACGTTACGTAAGTAAGTCAACCAACCGTCACTTACGCTCCTCCTCCGTTGATTGATTGAAAAATGCGTGGATCTATTGATTGGCAGTTCTTTAGACCAAATGGATAAACCAGCTGGGAGACGGGCTGGAGCTGTCAATGGGGCCGGACGAGATATTAGGAGGCGCACATCTGAAGGCTCGCCTAGGGCACCAAATACCATTGCACCGGCCCTGGCTATATTTAAAAAAAGACATGAGCACAGCATGCCCAAATCCTCCCATTTCGATTATTTTTTCATTACTTTGGGGGCCTGCAATATGAGGGGTCCATCAGTGCATTGCACCAACGTTAAAAACACCTCTGGCCATTAGTATTTTAGCTTGCCAGAGGCAAAAGGAAAGAATCCCTGTCCTTGGCAACAGGTCGGTCTCTCATGTCTTGCTAAATAGCAAGATTGGTTGACTTATTATCAGCAGTGCCTTGGACTGCAACTGATCTCTCCAACATTGGAACCAGACTATCGAGGCTACCACAAAGGATTGACTCAATTCCTACATTTCATATCCAGATATGTTACTTTAGACCCAGCTCAACCACAAGGAGACGCAGCCTGTTCAATAATTTGTATACCTTAGCCATCTTTCATTCAATGTAATTACTTAAGACTTTATTAGTGCTTTATGGACAGGGAGGAGTGATTTAAAAACAGTTATTTATCTCAACTAACAGCTAAATATGGATACATAATAACTGCACTATGTTCCAACTACTATGCAAACAAATCTTTCTTTTGTGTACCTTATGTTCCAAATGAGTGGCCAAGTGTGAGGTTTCTGTATTTACATAAAAACGAGTCATCATTTCAGCACAAAGATTACATCTGAAGTGAGAGGTGCAATTGCATCACATCAACATCCAGAAATAAACTTTGGTTCAATCATAAAAATTGTGTTATTGTTGCTCCACATTTAACCCACTAATCCATATTGATCTTTTGAACACCTAGCAATCCTTCGCCCTACTTAGGTTGCCATAATATTACTTTCCATTTCCCCTGCAATGCATTGCCATTGTATTTCAAAACTAGATAACCTTAAATATATATTTTCCACTGTAATCCATTTTAATGTAATCTGAATGTACTGCCTTTTCCTCTATAAGGGATTCATAAAAGCTGGTGATGTTGAATGTTACCTAGCAACCACAACTATTAATTCACTCCCTCAGATCAAGCTCTCTTCTGGATCAAATTTGACCTCTTCTCTCCTGCTCCATGTCCCCCGACCGCCCCCTGCCTCAACATTGGCAGGCGAGCCTTCAACCACTCTGCCCCCAAACTCTGGAACTCCAACCGCAGTCCCTCTGCCTCGCCCCCTCCCTGAAGTCTCACCTCAAGACTCTCCTCTTCGATGGACCTATCAGCAACTTCTAATCCCCCCACTGCAACTTCTAATCCCCCATCCTCAGTTCAGGTCTGAAGCGGTGACTGTCCAGCACTTTGGGATGTCCTCCTGATGTGAAAGGCGCTATACAAGTGCAATTTTGTTGTACAGATTTTTGAATTGGTGTAATAACAAATCCTTTCATCTTTTTCATTCATAATTTACATATTTCAACAATAATCCACCAGGCTCCACTTTTCCTAGAAAAAAGCATAGACTCTGGCCCCCGTAATAAACATGAATCTTTAGGGTTTCAACTTGCAGGTTTGAGGACAGACTGCAACTCTGTTCGATTAATGAGCATGAAAAGTTATCCAATATCAATTGATTACCATGGAGTGGCCTGACTTAATGGGTATCACTAATTCAGCACTAGGGACAACCAAGCTTCCATCAGGCTAACACTACATTTTGGTTAATTCACCCACTTTGAGTTGCAGGTAAATTTTAAAATATCGTCATCATCTTTGGTTAATCAATTCAGGAACTTATAGCAATGAATCCGACTTATTCCACTGTCTCACACTAAGGAGCTAAAAGCTCTCAGAAAGATAGCATTACTTAAAGCTCATCACACTACTTTGCCTCCGCACTACTGCAAAAGATTTCAAGTGAAAGAAAAGACAGGACATTCTCATTTTGGCAGCAAACAAAAAGCAACTATAATTAATGCCAACTTTGCCATAAATAATTTTAACTTCTCAAGCAATAATGTAAAATTGTAATCTCCAGACATCAGAATATACAGTATAGTATTCAGAATATATGTCAGTGTCTTGATAAGCAATGTTAGTCAAATTCAAGTCCAAAGGCATGTGAAATTGATATCGCAAATATTAGTGTACTAGTCTTCCCTCCCATTCTCCCCAAACGCTATTGAATTATTTATCCATCTGGTCCAAGTAGACTTTCGCTAAGTAATGCAAACTAAAAGCAAGAAAGTGACTTTCTAAATCTTCATAATTTGAGAAAATTGTTCTAGCGTGTCACTCTGATTTGATCATAAGCAGCAGCTGTTAAAAACAACAGTATTTAGAGATAAGGATCATTTGTGCATTCAGTATATTCATTTGCTAGGAAGGAATGGATTATCTGCAATACATTTACATGCACCAACTGATCAAATGCAAGATTTTGGTAATATAGTGTTTATTTTGAAAGTTAGAAACTATAGTAATATAATAATATTACTCAGCACACTGTAGAGATCAACAGGAATGTGAACAAGCAACAGAATGAGTAAATTCAGTTATGTCTTTGAAGGTCAGTTTGGAAATCATACAAACGGAGTGACCCAAGTAATTCCCAATTGCTAGATAATCCCTCAACCTTTTTGTTCTCCCACATAGAGTTCCATGTAATGTCATGACCTTCCCCAAGTTTCTTTTTGGTTTGCTGTATTATCTGACACACAGAAGCCCAGTGCCATATTCAAGTATGTCCAAACCAGACAGAATTACATAGAATGTTACAAAATTTAAATGCTTTACAGAATGGAAATGGAAACAGAATAAAATGGAAATGTATACACACACACATATACATCGTTTACTCTTTAATGTTGCACATATTACTGCTTGCAGGTTAATAAGAGCCAAGTGGCAAGAATCCTCATCCCCAACTGACTGGTCTTCCCATCTAAGTCCTTGCAATGAGCCAGACTGACTGGTCTATCACAGTGCCTTTTGGAAGATTTTAAACATCCTGGTTCAGTAAGAAACCTCACTCACTAACTCCTTTCCTCCACCTCTAGATAGTCATTCGTTCACCAAACCTTCCCAAATTAGATGTTCCGAGGTCTAATGCAATGATCTTCCTTTCACCACAGTTGAAATGGCTAGTACACAAACCTCTCCCGTTAATACCACTCATGAGAATTGTAAAGAGCAGCAAACTTTTTTTTAAATTATTGATCAAGTTAAAGTACATTGAAGGTTCCAAAACTTTAAATTCTTGCAAAACATTTCAGACCTTTGCATACAAACTTGGCAAGACATTAAGCTTCATGCATTCAAATCACATTTTAACAATTAACAATCTAACATGGAACAATAGTTCCACAGTTAATGTAAAGCTAATTGCTTCAAAAAAATAAACTAATTGAATAAAGAGGCAAGATTTCACTGCATTGTTTATTCATTTGCAACTGTACATTGCAAAATAGTGGAACTGAATGACAGTGCATAAACAGATTATCAAAATCATTTTAGCTTGTATAATGATCTTACTTGCCTTGTAATGTTAAATATGAATGAATTTACCTTTCATATTGATTTAATGGAAAAAAAGAAATACTGTACTTGGAAGGCATATGTAGTGATTGGTTAAAAACACAGCAATAGCAATGAGAAATAGATTAGCATGATGCCAAAACAAAAGTGAAAACTAATTATTGTATAACATTTTCATCCATCTGGACCAAAAATAGTAGATGAAAGAAAATTGATTCGAATACACACAAGCCATAGTGCGACTTTGCAGCATAAAGTTTCAAGTGGAAAAAGACTTCGATAAAAAGTAGGAGGTATTCAGTTGATTAGCATACAGTAGAATGTTGATAAATCAGCACGGTTGGGACCAAGCACCTCCCGGATTTCAGAGTTTGCCGGTATTTGGAAACCCAGCCTAACATTGTGTAACTTTACCAATTTTTTTTTTACCCAATATAGTTTTCATGTGTTGTTTAACATGATTTGTAAAAATATAAATGTATAAATAAGTGTTATTACTGTACAGTACTTCAAAAATGCATTGTAAATTGTAACCAATTGTAAATTTAAATGTAAATATTTTGAAATCGTGCTGGTTTTAGGGAGATGCTGGCTTTCGGAATGCCAGATAATCGAAGTTCTACTGTATAATAATACTTACATTTTGTATTTGAATTTCCCAATGTGCAGTAGTAGCAAAAACAAAGTTACATTTGGGGTAAATTAGGTCTTGCAGCTAGGGAGGGGGCGAGGTTGCGAGAGGGAATTCCAAGGGTTGAGGGCAGAGTAGCTGAAGGCTCACCTGCCGATGCTGGGGTGAGTGGGTCAGGGGCATGGGGCTGGAGCCCGCTGAGCAGAGGGAGTGGACAGGTAGGTGGGGGTTGCAGAGGTTGGGTGGAGCAAGGCCATGGAGGGTTTTAAAGGTGATGACCAGGATCTTGAATTGAATCCTCTAGGTGATGGGAAGCCAGTGGAGTTGGGCAAAAATGGGGGTGATGGGATTGCGGAGCTTGGTGTGGGAGAGGACAAGGGCTGCAGAGTTCTGGATGATCTGCAGCCTATGGAGGGAAGAAAGGGGAGACTGACAAGCAGGACGTTGGCGTAGGCCTGGACACGAAGGCATAAATGACAGTTTCAGGGGCCTGAGGGGTGAGGTTGCGGAGGTGAAGGGCAGGCAGAGTGGGTCATGGCATGGATGTAGGGGAAAAAAGATAGTTGAAGATCGAACAAGACACCTGGGTTTCTGACTGGCTTGGTGAGGTGTGCATCCATGGAGGTTGATGCTGTCAGTGCATGAGGTGCAGAGGTATGAGCCAATCAGCTAGAACCCAATTACGTTCACTTAAGTGAAAAGGAATTAAAACTGCGATCCCTGCTTATTTGGATTAAACTTTATTCACCCTTGCCAAAAGCTTAAAGTAAATATTTTTAGCCCAATTGTATGCAGCTGGATCTGAAGCAGAAGGTGCATAATCATATTCTTTGTTATCCTAATTGCTACAGATCAAACTGGACCAGCACACAGCAATACCATTTTTGCAAAAGAACTCCTTTAGAATGAAAAGGCATGTAAAATACCCCCCAAAATTGAGATTATTATTAATAATAATCCTTGCATTTGATATAGCTCTTTTCAATGTCTTTGAGATGTCTCAAAACACTTCACAGAATATACTGTAAAGTGAATTGGCTGTACATTTGTGGGCAAAACACAGCATCCAATTGCACACAGCAGCGTCACACAAACAGTCGTAAATTGAGTGACAATTTTTTTTTCTTGAGGGATTATCAGGTGTGTGGAGTAAGGAACCTTGCCTATGGTTTCACCCTGCTGGGGATTGAACCCAGATCTGCAAGGAATGCTGTAACCATTGAGCCACAGGCCTCTACAAAAAGCAAATGAAATGTAATAAAGCAATTACACACATAGGAAACCAGCAAAAGGCTACTATACATAAACTTGTGAAAATGCCAAAAAAAAACAAAGAAAGAGTTAAGACTATTGCACAACGAACAGAGAGAAGGAAACACAAATCAGTGTGTATAGGGGGGTGGGGGGAGGGGGGGGGGGGGGGGTGAAGGGAAGAAAAATCTTTCCCCAGTTTCAACACCAACAAAATTGCACTTCACCTTTCACATCGGGAGGATGTCCTAAAGAGCTGAACAGTCAGGTTGGGACCTGAGCGGGGTGGGGGGGGGGGGGGGGGGGAGGAGGGTCAGGGTAGGAGGAAGGGGAAAGAAAGTGGGAAGAGTTGGTGGGGCGGTCGAAGGCACGGTTGAGGAGGAAGGTCTTGAGACCGGCCTTGAAGGAGGAAAGGGAGGAAGCGAGGCGGAGGGGCTGTGGGATGGAGTTCCACAGTGTGGGAGCAGAGCGGCTGAAAGCCCGGCTGCCGATGGTTGGGCTGTTAGGGCGGTGGATGCGGAGCAGGCCTGAGTCCACTGAACGGAGGATGCGGGCAGGCTGATAGGGAGACAGTAGGTCAGAGAGATAGGCGGGGGCAATATTTCAGCATTCTAATAAAACATTCTAATAAAGCACCATGGTATACAATTTGTTGACTGTGAGCGTGAGTGCAGGTGCAATAGCAGCAGATACTGTGGTTGATCAATTGAAAATTCAAGCCTCTTTTCATATTCTTAGTGCTGGTTGCATCTATTGCAGCTCAGAATTCCTCCGAACATTGAACAGCTTTTTGGTGCAAAAAAAGACTAGAAATATCTCTCCTAATTGGAATCCTCTGCACCATTAACAAACAGGCTAAAAAGGTAAATACTAAACCCACAAGACCTTGATATGTAATTATTCTACTGCAGGAAGTATTTCACTCGTTCGGAACCTTCCTTAAATTAAACACTCACCAAAAAAGTATGGTACTGTACAATAATTTCAAGCTTAACTGAATATTTCCACATAAAGTCATCTGTTAGCATTACCATAAACTGCTATGCATTATTTGAAAAAATGACCTTCAGTTTAAATTTAGTGGAATTGCAGCAGTGCAACGTTGAGAAGATGCAAGTATAAGTGAGGGACTTCAGCTATGAGGAAAGGCTAGAGAAGCTAGGTTTATTCTCATTGGAACAAAAAAGGTTGCGAGGAGATCTAATAGAGGTTTTTAAGATCATGAGGGGATTCAACAGAGTAGATAAGGAAAAACTGTTTCCACTGGTGGGCGTATCAGTGGCTCATGGTCACAGATTTAAAATAGTTTCAAAAAGAAGCAGAGGGGAGATGAGGAGAAATGTTTTCACCCAGCGAGTTGTTCGAATCTGGAATGCATTGCCTGAAAAGGTGGTGGAGGCCGATTCGATAACAACTTTTAAAGGAGAGGTAGACATTTATTTGGGGAGGACGGGTTTGCGAGGTTATGGGGAGACAGCTGGGGAGTGGGATTAAATTGCTCTTTTTAAAGAGCCGGCACAGACTCGGTGGGCCGAATGGCCTCCTTTTGTGCCATAAGATTCTATGATTCTAAATGAATCATAGTAAAAATTAGGAATTTTTCTGAAATATAATTTAAATAACTTGTTGGCAGTTCAGATTTCGCACTCTACGTGTCCTTTGAAAGAATACAGTTGTCAAGCATTACAAGGAAAATTATATTACTTTTTTTTAAAACATCTCATCAATTTCCAGGCCAACATCAAAATCCACCAACTTTAAAACAAGAACTTGGATTTATATAGCACCCTATAGTACTGTAACCTAAAGTAGGATCTTTGAGGGCTTAAAAGTACAATGATTGATCACATTTAAGTGTAAAACTAATAAAAGCACTATATTTATGAAACTATATTTATCTAAAATGACACGGTTTAACTAATTTGGTTATTTATTAAATTGTTCGGTGGCAGATATGATGGAAAACAATCAAACAATGATAAAATTGGTCATTTCAATTCACAACTGTTTGTGGGGTACTGCTGTGCACAATTGCGTTTTGCCCACAAATATCCAGTACAGTCAATTTACTTTACAGTATATTCAGTGAAGCGCTTTGAAAGGTCTAGAAGACATGAAAAGCACTATATCAATTGTAAGGATTATTATTATTAAATCAATTAATTCAGTTAGATAGCATGCAGTTGTAAAAGGTACCTAACAATATCAATTCTGATGCTGTAAGCAAATCCGTACATACAACTCATTGCTGTTCACTCAACACATCTTACCATTCACCAATAAATGCACTTGTGCAGTCTATACTCCATGCTCACTAGTGTCCATTTCATTTACAT
Organism: Hydrolagus colliei; assembly: GCA_035084275.1. Classification (NCBI taxonomy): domain Eukaryota; kingdom Metazoa; phylum Chordata; class Chondrichthyes; order Chimaeriformes; family Chimaeridae; genus Hydrolagus; species Hydrolagus colliei. The sequence continues at coordinate 133,888,178 of CM068742.1, forward strand.
ATAGAAAAATACTTTGCACAACAGTTCAACAAGAATGAACATCAATCTGAAAAGATATGATCCATCTATTTGGTGCACTGAGGACACAATAAAGCAATGGATGTACTCAAATATCTCAGAGAAAGATAAACAGCAGTCCTGTACTCACTTTCAATTTAATGTGGCTTTAATCTCTGAGCTATTGCCACTCCACCTTTTCCTTCTCACTTAAAGGATAGGTATCATGGGCGTATAATAATGTAATGCATTAATGGAATGTTTGAAGCATCCATGTACAATCATGTACCAAAATGTATTAACGCAGTAAAAGCCAAATGAATGAGTGATTACAACCCTGACCATGAGCAGCAATGCAAACAGTTATCACAGATGTTTGGATTGTATATACCCAAATTACTTACTATAGTTACTTGCTCCTCTCATCTTCATAAATATTCAGAATATTTGAAAGCCTCAAAATAAGATGGAATCACCTTTCCGAAAACACTTCCACAGGAAAGTTACTTTTTCCTCATATTCTTAAGGATATCAATAAAGCGTTCTACTTCTTTTTCTTACAATTATAAGTAAATTAATGCAATATGCCAGTTATTTCCTTTGAAAGTTATTTTTCCATTAACTTAAGGAAGGACAAAACATTTCAAAAACAGAAATCGTACCAAACCAGAGATAACAATAATCCTGCAGTTCTGACGAAGGATCATGGACCCAAAACGTTGACTCACTTTCCTTTTTCCATGGATGCTGCCTGACCTGCTGAGTTTTCCCAGTAACTTCTGTTTTTGTTTCAGATTTCCAGCATTTGTAGTACAGTATTTTGTTTATATAACAATGATCCTTCCATTTTGGTAAAGCATCATTCACATTAGGAAGACGACCTAAAGCGCTTCACATGATTTACTTTAAAGTGGAAGTGTAGGTAAATTTACCGGCGAGCGCAGCAACCAATTAGAGCATAGCAATGTCCCACAGATAGCCATGTAGTGAATCATGAATTTATTTGTGGGATTGTTGCCATCGGACACCAGGAGAAACTCCCTTCTCTTTTTGAATAATACAATGGTATCTTTAACATCCTTCCTGAACAAGCAGACAGAACCATGGCTTAATGTCTCATGTGAAGGATGGCACTTCCAACCAAGCAACAACACCCAGCACTGCGCTGGAGTGTCAACTTGGACTGTGTGAATTTAAATCCTGATGTGGGGCTTTCAACCCACAAGCTTCGGGCTCAAAAGCAACAGAGCTAACACCAGACAGGCCATCTTTGCTCCCTTATCACCCTCCTCTTTTTTCAGATACCTCAAAATTACAACTGGAAAGCATTTTTGTTCAACATGCATTGCATGGTTAGAGAAAAAAATGTCACTCATTGTAATAATTATAATTCATAATGTTGTTTTGACAGGAACATTGCATAATGAAGGATAAGCAGCTCTTTGCAGCATTCAGGGCTAAACACTATTTTGACACGTTTCAATAGTCATTTAAAATGCATTCATTTTAGAGCAGTTTTTTTGTGTACAGGAATACAAGTTGCTTTACCCGTCATCTCTCATAAAACTATCTTGAACGGGCTTCCACAGAGCCACATATAGTCGGGCTCTTCTTTCAGTGGAGTGAATTTTTAGAACACTTCAAGTTAAAAAGAGCCGTGCCCTTCGCATGCAGGCTGCAATACACTTTCTCCCAGCCCCAAGGAGAGAGAGAAAAAAAATCACACGGCGAGATTAGCAAAATGAATATTAGCAAAATGAATCTCATGTTCAAGCTTGAAATTATTCCGATACAACATCTTCGGGTTTTAGGAACACAGAATCAGCGCAAAGGGATAAATCGCGCTCGTCAAAACCAGCAGCTCCTGGTGTGGGTCACAAACATCACTGCAGAAATTATAGCTTTTAGAGGAGCGTAAAATCGCAGCGATTGCATGTGTGGGGAATATGTCTGTGTAGCCAGCTTCCGAGCTTCAGTTAACGGCTCCGCGTCCATTCCATTGGTCTCAGCTTCCCCGAAACACCTGCGTCAGCGACCTCATATTATCCCGAAAACAACGTTGGACGCTGGAGCTTAAAACGCCGAAAGCTGCCCGTCGACTGTTCCCTTTAGATTTTTACAATTTTACAAGATATATACATAGAAAAGAAGCGAAATATCTCACCCCATTTTTTTTTCCCGTCGAAGCCAACACGCAGATGAAGCCAACACTCCTGCTGGAGGAGGGTGCTTGAACGCTTCCCCTTTTTTTATTGCGATAAATGATCTACAGCAAGGTTCGCCGGCTTGGCTTTCGAGACTCGGCTGACGGTTTTATCTTCCTCTCCCTCCCTCTCTCCCTCTTTCTCCCTCTAGTTCAGAAAGACATGACAGTCGTGAAATCCATTCCTATACAATAAGGCGAGAGAGGGAAGGAGCGAGAAGGAGGAGAAAGCAGGGTGTTCTCTCTCCGCTATTCCGCCAGCACCACCTCGGTCGGCTGTGTGCCTGTCTTTGCCGTTATTTCTCCCTGACCAGCTCAGCTCAGTCTCTGCCGCTGCCGCTCCAGCTTATCTGCCTCGGTGCTGCTCAGTGTGGCGCGGGTCAGCTCGAGCCGGCTGCGGGTTTCAACGGCTGACTGTTCTGAAGCGAGTTCCAGGGACACGGCGTTCCGATTCCATCCCCTTCCTTTTATGACGATGAGGACGAGCCACTGTTCCATTGACGGCCCCGCGTGCTCCCTGCTCCGTCCGCGAGCCGGACCTTTAAATAAACGTCACGGCGCCGCGCTGTCACCCACCGTCTGACATCATCAGCCTCGCTCCCACTCCTGCTGACGTCAAAGGACAGCAATTATAGGGTGACGTCAACCGTGCCCTCCCCCTCCTCCCCCTCCTGCTCCCCCCCACCCCCTCTACACACTCTAATTATAATCCAACATCCTGAAATGTGGCTATGTCCTAGTTTGGTGCTGGAAGATCCACCTCCACTCTACATGGTTCAGACACCTCAACAGGAAGTTGGCATTGTATTCCCCAGTGATGCATGGAGAGCTCCAGCGTTGGTGGGAATTAGCTATGGGTGTTTTCTCCACTCCTGGCTATCTCGCCTACACAGCCTGTATGAGCTTGCATTCCTCACTTGGGTTTGGGTTGCTATGGAAAGAGGAAGTCAGCATCTGCAAGGATGCCTGCATTATATAACATGCTCTTGGGTCTGTCTTGATGTTTTGAAAAAAAATCTAAATTCCCACAAAACAGAGATACTGTATTGCTTTTTCTTCTGTTTTTGCAGTAACATTTGTATTGTATTACTTTGTAGCACCAAGCACACTCCTCAATTTAGTCCTTCATGTCCAGGTATTGAAATACTGTACTTTTTTCAGAAGTAATACATTGTGTAATATCTCAACATTAATTTAACATGTGAAAATTAATTATTTAATTTTAATATCCCATTGTTAATTGTTACAATCATTTGGGTTTTTCCTCGTGAATTAAAGCATTGGCTTACTTCTGACGTTTTTAATTAAATCCAAAGCACATTGACATTTTATTATTTTAGTAGCAGTACCTTACTTATTATGTATGGATTATGATAAAGGAGCAGCATATAAAATCAACTATTCAAAATTTCTATGTCAGTTTGTTCATGCCCACAAATAAGAGAATTAATGGGTTGATATAATATTATACATTCCTGGGTATTAACTGGTATTGATACATAATTAAATACTCACTTAATTTCTTAATTACATTTCTGGTTGAATACCTTGAATTGGTCTGTCTTTATGGTGCTATAGTGCTGTCAATCTCCCCGGCAGGTTCTACACTGCATTCCATACTCAAATCCTACCATAAGTTATGAAATTTCTTTTACATGGAAAGATTCATTATGTTTCGTGATCAAGGGCAATTGATCAGATAGATCCTCTTTACATGTCAGAATCGAGCCAGTACTCTGTGGCAGTCTTGGTGGTTTGGTTCCTGAACCAGTTGGGTCTGCGGTATTCCAGGGCACTGCTGATAACAACACAGTCTCCTTGGCGGGACTTTGGAAAATCCAGAGATATTAATTGGAATGGAATACACTCTCTCTCCCTCGAGAGGCATATCCTGCTTTCCAAATTCCAGAGAGTATTATAACTTAGCAGGAGTTAAGGCTTCAGGACCCCAGAGTGTACCACTGCAGCAAACCAGCTAGAACAACATAGCTTGTCTGGCAGGCTTTCCCGCTGCCTGTCCAACTCGGACCACAGAACGTGTTGAGACTTTGGCTTGCAGGGATAATGTGAGCTGAGTGGGAAGGTCCTTGGCCCATCACTGGTCTGCCTCTACGACCCATTATCCTCTACCACTCCAAGCTCCGTGACCCCATCTCCCCCATTCTGTCATTGACTCCATTGGCTCCCCATCACCCAGAGGATTCAATTAGAGATCTTGGTCCTCACCGTCAAAGCTCTCCATGGTCTTGCCCCACCCTACCTCTACAACCTCCTAACCCCCTACCAACGTGCCTGCCCCCTCCACTCAGCAGGCTCTGGCCTGCTCCATGGTCCCCGACCCACCCGCCCCACCGTTGGCAGGTGAGCCTTCAGCCACTGTGCCCCCTAATCTCTGGAATTCCAGCCCACAGTCCCTCCACCTCTCCCTAGCCTCCTTCAAGTCCCACCTTAAGACCCTCCTCTAACGATCCTATTGATCACCCCAAATCCCTCCCCTACCCCCTTGCCTCCACTCTCCCCATAGCCAACCCCAGCTCGGGTCTGAAACAATGACTGTCCAGCGCCTTGGGACATTCACCTGATATGAAAGGTGCAATTGTAACTGTGTTGTTGTTTCCAAGACCGGTTGAAGAGCCAGAGTGGCTGTGCTATCATCATAGTGCTCTGGAATGCTATGAACCCACCTGAATTAGGAACTGGATTACCGAGGCTGCAACAGAGGACTGGCTTGATTCCATCATTTCTTTGCCAAACATGTCACCTTGGAGAAAATTCAGCAACAAGGAGAACATGCACCTCCCTCCCCCCACCAGAAGGATAGTCAGTAATTTCACATTTGACACCTAAAAATTGTGGGCTTGAGCCCTCAATAGGCAGATATCAAAAACTGTCTGTGAGCTTCCTTGTGGAAAATAACAACAACTTGGATTTATATAGCGCCCTCCATGCCAGACGGTGTCTCAGAGTGCTTCACAATAGCAGAGTGGCGCTGAGTTAGTGGGAGAGGGAAAATGACAGTAGGCATTGTTGAACAGAAAGGTCTTAATTACAGGCATCACCTGAAAATGGAAAAGGAGGGGTGAGGCAAAAGGATTGAGGGAGGGAGTTTCAGAGTTTCGCAGCATGGTGGCCGCCGATGGTGGAGCAGAGGATTCTGGGGACAAGGAGGAGGCCAGATCCAGCAGAGAGGAAGCAACGGGTGCTGCTGTGAGGAGAAAGAAGATTAGAGAAGGGTTGGGAAGTGGGGCGGGGGGTGGGGGGGCGGTGATGGCGGTGCAAGGAAGTGGATCGATTTAAACACAAGAATCAAACTCAAGAATAATCTTGAAGTTGATCATCTGCTCTGTGACAGGGAGCCAGTGAAGTCTGCCGAGGACTGCAGTAATAGAGGAGCAAAGTTTGGTTCGGGTGAGAATGCAGGCAGCGAAGTTCTGTATATGAGCTGGATACCATAAAATATCATATAATGCCATACAATACAGCTCAGTATGAGAGTGTGTCCACAGCACATTTCCACCATCTTCCTGCAGACATTCCTTCCCATTGCACAATGGTTCTACCAGTTGAAGCTGCTTATCTCTCTGCAAACCACAAAGGTGGATTCCAAGCACTGGATGTATCAACACATGTTCAGGACTTGGACTTTAGGTAATTCCTTCCAAACAGCTGCCACTCACACCTCAGAGTTTCCTCATTAGATATCTGATGGATACTTAGCTTCAGTGTGATGGGAGTATTATAGTACAGCTTGTGACGTGACAGCCACCTTGATATTTTTGAGATCCAAGTCCAATGCAGTGTACCAGTCTTACTCACCATCAGCTGCTTAATCCAGGTCCTCATGTGAGAGGCCTTGACTAATAGAAGTGCCCACTGTGAAGTACAATGTTACAGGTACTGGTCACCTACTGTACCTCACCCACCAAACCGATCATTACTTATGAATTAAAATTGACACTAAGCTTTGCCATGTTGTTTGACTGCTTTTTGACAGAATACGATTCACTGCATTGGGTCTTATTCTTTCCTCGCTGTCTGTTTCGATGTGTTGAGAGCTTGTCTAGTTTCATGCGATTAAAAGTTAATAATAATCATTGCATTTGATACTGAGCCTTATCATATCATTGCGATGTCTCAAAGTACTTCACAGGAATTACTACAAAGTGTAGTGAACGTAGCAGCCAATATCCCACAAATTACACGCAGTCACTACACAGTATATCCTGTGAAACCCTTTATAATGACCTCAGTACATTAAGGGAGTTGCACTAGAATCACAGAATCATAGAATCTTACTGCACAAAAGGAGGCCATTCGGCCTATCGAGTCTGTGCCGGCTCTTTAAAAAGAGGAATTTGATCCCACTCCCCAGCTCTCTTCCCCATAACCTTTCAAAACTGTCCTCCCCAAATAAATGTCTATCTCTCTTTTAAAAGTTGTGTAAAACATCCCAAAGTGAAGCACTTTGGGATGTCCTCTCGGTGTAAAAGACAAATACAAGGATTATTACTATTATTATAAACCCAAGGCAATGTTTGTAGACATGACAAGGCTCTACATGAAGTTAAAGGTTCAGGATTGTGACAAGATTAAGACAAACACTTTGTTTTGCATGAAGTGGAATCAATGGCTGGAATGAGTTACCAAAAGGGTGGAAGAGTCCAATGACATGGATTCATTTAAGAAATATACTGATGATGTAATGGGATGGTGGTAGAGATACGATCAAATGGGCCGAAGATTTTATTCACCAAAACCTCTCTTGTGATCTTGTAGAGATAGTATGATAAATTTTTATTTCAACGCATTGAATTTAAAAACACAACCGAAAGTGGAGTGCTCTCACTACAACCAGTCTGGATTTTGAGCACAAATCCTCACAGCCTACTCATCCAGAGGGACAAATGTTGCTAAATAAGCCATGCTCACAGACATTCAGGAACACACAACCAATGTACTGTACTTTGGTTATGTAACTTAGAGAAAGGGGAATTAGGTAATGCATGTCTCCATAGTTTAAAAAAAGTACAACGTTTATATTTGAGTATAATTCTCCTGTATTGAGGGAGAATTCTACCATTTGTATCTCTTATGATCTGAAGTTGTAATAAACACTTCATTATTTTGCCTCTGGATCAAAGCTTGTGATATCTTAAAAAATCATGGTGGCAATGTGAATTATCTGAATAGCATACCGATGAGACACTTTTGTTATTATAATCTTATTTAAATATTGAGGAAGAGCATGCTTAAGGGCCTAGACAATATAACACGTGAGCATTAACAATTTTAGCAGAAAATAACTGGAAAAGACACACTGCAGATGCCCATAATCTATAACCATCAAACTCTTATTTGCTCAGTTAGAGTAATTTGTATTCCAATCTTCTTTAACTTATTCCTTGTAGAAAGCAAAATAATTAAGAATGCATTTCATTTTATAATTGATCTAATAGTAATCACAAATAGTAAACAGAGTTTTACTATAAAACAATAAATGAAGTTTTACTATGTTATAGTTTTCAAGAAATGTTTTAAAATTGAAAATCACTATAGAATTGGGGGTTTTCCCAGTTTCATTTAAGAAGGGGGCATCAGGCTCGAAGTAATACATTTTAAAACATTTTAAAGCAAAACCTTTGAGCTCGGCAAAAGCTGAGTAAATTGTTTTGTACAAACTGTGAGGTACATTCCACATAGGCTGGAAGAGAGGATCATAAGGATGCTAATTTTGACTCCAATCTTTCTAAACAACATTAGTTATGAATGTTGCATTCTAAGTGAATTGAATTTTTTGCTGCGGTGAATTGACTTGCACTATATTTAAGTTATCTGTAAAACATGTTTGACTGAGGGGAAGGGAAACTTTTCAATCTAAGCAAACTGTTAGCAAGTCTCAATTTTGCCCTTGATGCAATAAGTAATGATATAGCTATTCTGCTGGAAGCAGCTCTGGTTATGTCCATTTTGATTTAGTAATGTACATATAACAAAGTCCCACTTTGTGTGTATAATACCAAATTCAATTGTATAGAGATTATTATTTTTAGGTACAAAGGTACAGAAATCTTTCTTCCCACTCAGTTAATGGTTAGTAATAATCTCCATTAAATGTTGTAAATGTTTTAAATGTTGTAAATAGTTTATAAAGTAATTCAAATGATTTTATTAACAATAATTTGTTTTATTCTCTCTTCTGGGAATGTACTTATTATTTCTATTTTGTTTTTATTTTCTGTGTGATTGTTTTTTTTATCGAATTTTGTAAAATGTCTGTTCATTGGCACTGTTTTTTTCTTAATATCATTTTAATGTATCTCACTACAGAGCCTGGTTGTAAATATGCCTTTAGCTGTTAGGGTTTCTCCATTGAGCCACGTAGTGTTTTGGAATGCAAATTATCCCATAAATCTTCTCGTTTCTCTACTATTCAGTGCTCAGTTTTAAGCACTCTGAGACCCTCCCTCATGTGATGGGCTCAATATAAATGTAAGTTATTGTTGTTGGCTTCACTTCTGTGGTTGTCAACAAGTTAGGCTGACAGTGTGCTTTGAGAGCACTATGGTCAATGCTTGAAAATCATCCTGTATGATTTTGTGTTCTGAGAGAATAGAGAGCCTCTTTTGATTCAGATTGGGAATTAAACGGGGTCACTATTTGAAGATGTGTTTTTATGCTCTACAACATTTCAGATTAGTATTCCAATGTTCAGCAACCCATTCCACATCACTATTCATTCACTTTAAGGAATGGGAAATAGAGAATCAGGAATGGAATCACCTAAGCATTCTACTTATTCTCTTTCTTCGGTATCAGCCTGGTTCAGTTACAGCATTCTGAGTCAGAATGTTTGTGGCTAAAGCCCCATGTCAGGACTTTGAACTCACATAGTCTATCTGGGCTGATACTCAACTGCAGGACTGGGGGTGTGCTGCATTCTCATAGGTGCTGTCCTTTGGATGATACAGAATTTACTATAAAGTATATTGACTGTTTATTTTGTAGATAAACACAAAGAGCCAATTTGCACACAGTAATATCATGTCAACATCAGAACAATGTGTCTGCATGTGACGTTTGCCGGGTCACATGCCTCCTGTGCAGCGCCTTGGGACGTCCTCCCGACGTGAAAGGCGCTCTATAAATGTAATTTGTTGTTGTTGTTGTTGTTAAGGTGGATGTCAAACATCTCATAATTTTTTTTGAAAAATAGAGTGTTCCTCCTTGTATCATGACCAACATTCCCCAGATAAAATTACCTCATCGCATTGTCCTGATGTTGAAAGTGATATAATATTGCTTTGTGCAAATTAATCTCTAGTGTTTATTTACAAAATACACAGTCAATATACTTTACAGTAAATTGCGTGAAGAACGTAGAGGTGTTTGCCTGACGTGAAAGGTGTCAGGAATGTAGGGAAGGACTACTGATTCTCTAAGTGAACATTTTAATCTGTATTCTTTGCTCTTCTACACTTGGTCTATTTTTCACTCCCTGCTCTCTCTGTTTCAACTAATGATGGCTGCATTTTCACCCATTTTGCCTCCTCTCTTTTCTGAAACCCTTCATCTTGTACTTTCTCTCCCTACCTTCTAAATCTTCTTGAAAACCTCTCTCTTGAAACATGTCTTTGGATACCACCCTCAACCCCATTTGTTTCTCCTTATTCAGTGATCCTTGTTGACTCCGTGAAGCAATTTGTCATGTCAAACCTATGTCGAAGATGTTATAGAAATGTAAGTTTCAGTAGTTGTTGAAAGAATACATTGATTGAATTGGGAAAGGGAATCTTAGAAAAGGATTTTAGAATGATAATAGACACTTCACTTTCAACATCAGGACAATGTGATGAGGGAATTAAGAAACAAGTAGAGTGCTGTGATAAATAGCCCAAACAATACAGTACACATCACTGGAGTGTATTTACCATAGAATGCAACAAAATATCTGCTCAATGAACTTGCTTGTTGATGAAATTCAACCCATAGAGTATTGAAGATGGCTCATTGTTTTTTTTCTCTCCATCCACAGTTTGCAAGATAACTTCTTCTTTGTTTTCTGTTTCACCCACTGCTGGAATTTGTTATTGCAATGAAAGTTATTTAGCAAACTATTTCAATCTAAGCATGTCTTTATAAAGTCCTTAAGGGGGTGAAATTTAATGTAGAAGTGAAAAGGGTGACTTTTATTTTTATAGGGACATAACATAATCACCACTTGAGGACACTGACAGCAATTTACACAAATCATTGTCCAAAATTAATTTAAGATATTCAATCAGAGGCTAGTCGCAGTACAGTATTTAAATTCCCACCCAAAAACCCAATCTACTGTTTAATCTGTTCTAAGAGTGCAAATAAATATGACATCATCATACCCTGCTTGTGGTAAAAGCATGAAAGGGAATTGAGAAGGAGGTGAAGACAGGTACATTTCTTCCCAGTCTAAGCTCTTCTCAAACACATTTACAAGCCTTAGAACTGTCCTAGTATCTTCAGGCAAATTGCTACCAACATGAAAGAGGGGATGGACATATATATTGATAGCAAAAGAAAGAACAATGTGTCCCACCCTTTGTGGAGCTGCACACACTTCTTTTTGGAAAAGAATCAATGACCTGAAATGACATTTTGAAAAAATACACATAACCAGTTCTCATGAAGCAAGAGACCTACTGTAATCATAAAAAAAAATTGTATCATCAAAAAAACTTCATAGGTGAGAAAACTGATAGTGAAAAACCTCAAAACTGCATCTGAAGTTGAGATCTCCACTTAGATCTCCAGATGCCTTGTGTATTTATATTATTTTCCTCTACCATGCAGTCTCCCGGTATCATAATACGGAAGTAACTGAAAATGTAACATAAACAGAATGCCAACACCTTTGGTTCAAGTCTCCAATAATCTGTAAGGTGTTCACCAGTCCATTGTTGCAATACATATGCCTTACAAGTCTTTTCAAAAAACTGTGTTGATAATTGTTAGTCTCCAGGTCCATAGAATGTTTGCATTAGATTGTCTTATATCACCCTTCTTTTGCATTCTCAAATTTTAAAATGAAAGTACTTGTAATTCCCTCTGGTTAGCCCAAGCTGCAAATTATTCATGCAGGTTATCAGCAAATTAGACTCCCAATGTCTTCTTTCCTTCGTCATGCCGGGTTTTCAAATCTAGTTCATATATGGATTGGATCCTTTAGCACAGGAATGCTTACATCTCAGACAATTGTAATTGTTTTGTCATACGTTGCCTCTAACACAGCAATGTTTACTGGGGGAGTTGAGACCATTGCATTATTCATATGGAGGGTGCACTGCCCTGTGCTTATGGAAGCACCATTATAATATAAGCTTCATGACCAGGAATATGCATATATATTCATCTATTCAGTAAGTGAGTGTTCTTGTTGTTATTCAGAACAGTGCACCGATGTAACCCAATGGAAATATAATTTTGTTGTTGTTGTTCATTGCTAATTACAAACTGCTGAAAAATATGTGTACCAGTCCTGTATTAATGCTCTATGCCATTCTCTTTACACTGATCATCCTTAAATTAAGACCTGGCTGAGTATGACTGAAGGAAAATTCCCCAAAGTTCACTGTTTATGATTTGGCACTTGCTGCTTGTCGAAGCTTAATTGGACTAATTGCTGTTATTTATCTACTAACATTTTACCATCCCATAAAACCTACGCCATAAAATTATGCTTTTACCTCATAAGTGCACTTTTACATCTATGCACATATCACCCACTCAATGGGTGGGCAATGAATTATAGACAAATAGATATTTTTCATTGCAACAGACAAAGACTGAAATTCTATGTCAATCTTATATCAATGTTGGCTTGCTTTTTCCCTGAAACCATGCATAAATGGAAATGTAAGAAAAAACTAGCATTGTTAGCCCAGTAACACATAAAGGGGTTTAGTTACTATATACTAAATAAGAATTAAGTTCTCAGAAACGCCATCCAGCATGAAGGGTGCTACATAAATGCAAGTTGTTGATGTTGTAGATTATATCCATATTTGATCGCATGGTGAAAGCATGACATTGATGAAGTCCAAAGTAAAATGTAATTATTTCCTCACAGCAAAGGAGTAATGGTCAGAATGGAAATCAATTTGTTAGCGCGTTGACTTGTTACAGACTCCCTTGGTCAAAAAACAAAGCAGAGAAAATATGAGGAAGATAATAATGAAATAAGGGGGAGGGGATGGAAAGATTATGACATACAGCAATTCACTTAGAAACCAGCTCGTGCCAAAATATATTTTTAAAATGTAAAATTACTTGACCAAAATTAAGAAATATCAAACTCCAATAGAGTGGAACATTTATTTTATTGCTTGGATCTGGAGTAAGGTTTGATCTAAGAATGATGAGATGGAGTTTTTTTATTTTTGACTTCCATGTTAGGGCCTTGAGTGAAATTATGTGAACAATCCTCAACTACTAAAAGCTGACAATAAAATTAAACCAATTATGGTAATAAATTACTTTAAATTGTCAATTTTGTTGACAGGCCAGATAGATAGTGGGGTGAGAAATCACTTTGCTATCATTGGAGGCATTCTTTTGAGGCTGGTATAAAGAATTATTGTAGCAAAATCTTTATTCTATATTGAATCCATGCTAAAGATACTCGGAAACACATTATAATGTGGAATATTTTAATCCAATGATAACACGTTAACAAATTCAGTTGACAAGGCCTATCAATGACAGGATTGGCTGTGATTGTGACACTGCTGATTTTGTCACGATGGTTTTTGTCATTGAGCCAAAGCCAGCCATGTTGGATATTGGACTGACTAGTATGTTGGCTTAACTAAACAAAAAAACATGAGTTAAGTCCTTCCGCTGGTGTATCCCTGTACAATACAGGCAATCAGTTGTTGTGTTCAAACCTAGTTTGTACTATTGATTGAGGCACCACTAACTTTTTCAATTATCTGCTGACTTCAAATATTGTGGGTTGGCTCCCATTGCCATTCATCACAAGGTAGGAATTTCAGGAACGTAGTCCTCAATTCAACCTAACCCTCCTCATATGCGTTTGACTGTGGTGCAACCTGATTATCAGAATGCTGCTTTTCAGTATTGTTGCTGAATTCACAACAAATGATTTTTAGATGATTCAACCAATTACTCACATGGAATAACATGGAACTTTGTTTGACTAGAATTACAGCATTATGATGATATACACTATATTAGTCAGGTTATTGTGTGAATCGGGTCAGTGAACCAGAAATGTGTATAACATAGTGGCCCTCGGGGACTATAGATTATTGGGAGGGATGTTCAGATACATATTCCAAGGAGAGATTAAAGTCAAAAATAGCAATGATAAACATGGGCGTAAACATGGACACTTCATTCTTTCAAGTTTCAACTTTCACCAAAGTAACCTATAGCAACCAACATCCACAATTCCACACCAGAAATCTATTTTCTCTTTATTCCTGTATAAATACACATAGAGACCGAACATATTTAGAAAAATGCCACTACATTCAGTCTTTGAATTGAATGCACGACAGGATGTTATGTTCTCATATGAATAGACTGATGCCAGAGGGATTAGCCATCAATAGTGTCGTATCAATTAGAGCTGAGCAGCACGTCTCAGGAACATATTGGGTTAGAGCTTGGTTGAAAGCATCTTATGAAGCTGGTCTTAGCCACACTTTGATTGGACTGTATCAATCAAGTCCTGTGCAACTGACTCGTTCACCAACAATTTACATTTATTTAGCACGTTTCACGTTGGGAGGATATCCAAAGTTGGGGCGGGGACGGGGGTAAAGGGACTGCAGGCATAATTGAACAGCAAAAGTCTTGAGGTGTAATCCGAAAGGCAGGGAAGGCAGAGGGATTGTGACAGAGAGTTCCAGAGTTTTGGGGGCATGGTGCATACCTGCCAAATCTACGAGTTTCCCCAGTAGACTACATGTTTTGGGGTCCATCTGTAAATTTACTGGGAAAGCTCAATAGTCTACAGGGAACAGAGATTGCACATATAAAAATGATGCTCTGTTGATGCACATGGCTAAACCAATCATTGTTGAGTTGTGGGCATCCCGTGAGCTGACAGGAGTTTGAAAATGAAGGGTGGATTTTTAACACATGGAACGGATGAATAAAACGGGTGAATAATTTCAAGATGAAATGAAAATGTGCATTAAATTAAACATATAGGGTGTTTGTCTTTTATAATATTATAGTTATAATCATTTGGTTTTGGGGTACAATTCAGTAAAGAATTCCAGAGCATTTGTTATTTGGTTGTTGTGAAGTTGTTAGTCAGAAAAATCACTTGAAATATATGCTTTGGAAAATCTGCTTTTTACTTCTGAGAATTGTTTTGGGGGGGTTTAAATTAATGCCACTGAAAATTCCTGCTTTTTAACATATGTACAAGCTTTTTTGTACTACTGCTTTTTCCTTCTGCAAGGTTGGCAGGTATAACAGTGGCTGAAGTCACTGCCACTGATTGTGGAGTGGAGGGAATGGGGGACATGCAGAAGGAGATTGGGAATAACACTTTGATTTGAGCAGTTTAGAGAGACAGGAAGGTGCAAAGGCATGAAGTGATTTGTGAGTGTGAGGATCTGAAAATCGATTCCTTCTGCAACAGGTGGCCAGTGGAACTGGGCATGGGTTGCATGGACGAGGCAGGTTTTTGTGGGTAAGGAGTGGGGTGGGGGGGTGGGGGGGGGAACAAAACAAAGGGATGAAGAGCGGGGCAGAATAGCTGAATGTTCATCTTCCAATAATTGGGAAGATTGGGTTGGAAATAGGAAACAAATTAGTGCAATAATTACATAAGATTAAAATACAACTGATTTCAGTGTTCTGCAAAAATAGCTGAGTTGAAAATGCACAGAGTTCTGAAATCCATTTAAGTGTTGTTAACAACCACAGATCAATGTTATGAGGAGTGGGAACTATAAATCAGGCTTCACACTATACATTACTCTCCTGTTGGAAGCAATATTGTTTTGCTACTGTACAGTATGACAAGAAACCTGAAAATAAATTTCCCTTCCTACCAGTAGATAGTGAGGTTAGTCTTTTTAAAAAATTTAAAATTTATGAGATTGATTAAAAAACACAATTTCCACAAATGTTTGCATGCTCTTTATATAAACAAATCAAGCCAAGAGTATTTGTTTGCCCAAGACATACTTCAGTAAGATTACAGATGATCAAATCCTGTGCAAATAGTCTATTATCTAATGAAGAGGAGAGCTAGTAAAAGAATAGTACAGTATGTATTTCTGTTGTAAATAGTGGAGAATGTTATTGCTCCAAACTGTGATACATGGAATACTTGTAGCTAGCCTTTTGTAGCTCAGTGGTTAGAGCACTCGCTTTATAAGCATGAGACCTGTGTTCGAATCCAGGCCGATCAGGGCGAAACCTTGGGCAAGTTTCCTTACCCCACATGCCTAATAATAATCCATCAAAAAAAAACCATAATAATAAAAATTGGTCACTTTAATCCACAACTGTTTATGGGACACTGCTGTGCATAATTGGCTGCTGTGTTTTGCCCACAAATATACAGTCAATTCACTTTACAGTATATTCTGTGAAGCGATTTAAGACGTCGATAAGATGTGAAAAGTGCTATATCAAATTTCAAATGCAAAGATTATAGTATTATATTATTATTACTTTAATTCAGGGTCGTCCAACTGGGCTGCAGATCGCCTGGAGATGATTTTGGCTGGCCTGTGAAACATTTCCAACTTCATTATCTGATAAGTAATACATTGACTTTGAACCAAACAGGAGACAGTCATCTGGGTTTCAGGCTCAGCCCAGCAATGGCCAATCAAGAAGAAAACGGTGCTGGCCAGGGACCGGATGTGGGAAGGAATGACACCTGAGGAATGAACCTGACACCTGTTGCACATGGGTTCGGAGAGTTTTAGGGACAAGTTGGGTAGGTTGAGGAGGTCAGAACAGTGGGACAGAAGACACCTATGGAAGCCGAAGAATATGGTTTCCGGCTTGTTAATAATAATCCTTGCATTTGATATTGCGCTTTTCACCCCCTCTAGACATCTCAAAGCGCTTCACAGAATATACTGTAAAATGAATTGACTGTATCTATGTGGGTGAAACAGGGCAGCCAATTGTGCACAGCAGTGTCCCACAAACAGTGGTAGATTTAAATGACCAATTTTTTTGGAGAGATTATTATTAGGCATGTAGAGTAAGGAAATTTGCCCAATGTTTCACCCTGCCTGGAATTGAACCCAGGTCTCTCACTTGTAAGGCGAGTGCTCTAACCACTGAATTATGAGGATTCTACAACATGTAACTGATGGCAATTAACTGGAGGAAATTTGTGCTCATCCAGCTCCTGATGTTCAGCAGACAAGCTGAAAGAACAGCAGGAGACTGGGGGTCATAACTGGAGGTGGAAAAGTAGAGTTGGGTGTCATATATATGCGGATATATATGAAAGTTAACCCAAGGAGGTAGGTTTTTAAGATAGGACTCGAACCAAGTGAGTGCGGTCCCAATGAGATGGATGATGGAGGACAGGCAGTGGAGGATGATAACATAATCGACTGTGTTGAATGCGGCAGAGAAGTCCAGGAGGACAATGAGGCAGAGAACCCTGGTCACAGATAGAGAAATTAACGCTTTGTGACTTTCACAAGTGCTGCCTCTGTACTGTGGGCAGGGCGGAAGCTGGACTGGAGGAGTTTGAGTATGGTGTGAGGGGCGAGTTGTGCGCAAAGTTGGTTTATAGCAACGGGATCCTGAGTGTTTGCAAGGAAGGGCAGGTTGGTGTTAGGGGGTTAGTGGCCGAGGTTGGAGGGATTGAGGGTAGGTTTTTTGAAGGAGGTGGGTGAGGATCACTGCGGTTTTGTGGGGGACTGGGATTAATCCTGAAGAGAGGTACTGGTTAATAATATCTGCCAGCAGTGGGCAGAAGACGTGGAGCTGGGTGATCAGTGGTTGAGTGGGGAGGTGTTTGAGGCAGCATGTGTTAGGTTTCATTGTGGTGATGGTGTATGAGAAAGCGGAAGGAGAGATGGGAACTAATGAATGTAGGATGGGGGTGGTTGTGATAGAAGCTGAAGGCAGGGTGGGTGAGGGAGATGGAATGGTGGTGGGAGGGCAGAAGGATGAGCTGGATTGTCAATTTTGGAGGAAAAGAAGTCCATTAACTTCTTTGCACTTGGCGTTGGATGTGATGATTGAGGGTGCTTGAGGGCATGAATGGAGGAGGTGGTGGGAGGCGGAAAATAGGATTTTTTAGTTATTTTTGGCTTCCAGAATGATGTTTGAATCCAAGACGTTACCAGAATCATTCAGATTTGTTGTTTGTTCTATAAATGTAATTTTGTGGTTGTTGTATTTTGTTGTTGTTTGGGATGTGAGAACAAAGTTGCTGGCTAGAGTTGGACTGCAATAAGTGATTGCTTTGGGGACGATCTTTAACTTGGGCACTGAAAGTTCAAGCGATGGCAACATTTCAACTGTTTTTTAAAATCAAATTTACTAGTGATTTTTTAAAATCAGATGGTTTTCCCCACAATTTGCTAGCATTTATGATCTGAAAAATGCACATGATAAAAACGGACTTTATTAGTACTTGTGTACAGCATTTATTTGATTGAATAGATCATTGCATTAAGTATAATTTGATATATATATATATATTTTAATTTATTCAAAATTTCCTGCTTTCTGCTTTACCATATGGTGTCACATTGACTCAGTTGATTGCACTTGTTGTGTAACACATGTTTCAGAACGTTAATGGCTCAAGCCTATCATCAGCACTTGAGCTCATAGTTTAGGCAGGCGCTCTATTGCAGTGTTGGGAAGTACTGTTGAAAACATGTCCTTCAGTTGAGGCAAGATGAGACATTATACAATACTGTACTGTAGTCCCGCCTACCTTTTAACACTGAAGGGACTGTGACACTATTCAAAAACACACAGGCGTAATCCTCTTGATGAACTTTTTTTTTCTCAGTTGATTCGTGATATTGCTGAGGCCTATAGCTCAGTGGTTAGACCACTCGCCTCGTAAGCGAAATACATGGGTTTAGTTCCTAGCAGGGCGAAACTTTGGGCAAGTTTCCTTACTCACATGCCTGATAATAATCCCTCAAGAAAAAAAACAATAATAATTTGGTCACTCAATCCACACTGCTGTGCTCAATCGGCTGCCACTTTTTCCAACAAATACTGTATAAAGTACAGTCAATTCACTTTACAGTGTATTATGTGAAGCGCTTTGAGACATCTAGAAGATGTGAAAGCTCTATACCAAATGCAGGAATTATCATTATTTATATTTATTATTATCGCTAGTACAATTGGCTGCTGTGTTTGCCCACAAAAATGGATGCTACACTTAGTTTTGATAAGGTGCTATAAAAAGTTCTATCTTATACCATTATCTTGCAAAGAGCAGGAAGATCAAATTGTCTAAGCCTCTGCCAATACAAGTCTAACCAGCTGCAAATAAATTCCGCAAGAGTGCCCCATACTTATTTGTCCTTTGCTTTCAGTTCCTCTTCCAAGGGCAAGCCTCCTGCCAATCTGGCAGGTTTAGAAATCACTAAATCAGGAATTGCTGGTGCAATTTATTGCACAAATATGTTTCTAAACATATTTCAAATTTGACTATTGGTCTAGCATCAGGGTGCATATTGCTGAAGAATCCAGCTTCATGCCTGTAATGTTCCCAGGTCCCAATCATGGCACAATGGCAAGAGATGCTTGGAAAAAGATAAAAGATCAGAACAGCCAAAAGCTGTATTTTTGACCTACGATAGTAGAAGGTATGGGTATGTGTGCAAAACACCAATAAGGCTGAAATTAGTAGGAGATATATATAAATTATTGGTTAGGTAATATCAAGCATTTTTTTTAAGTCTGTAGCCTGTAGGAAAAAGAAAAGATTGAGTATGTGGAGCAGTAACTATGTTTTGGCCAATTTGGATTTTATAGAGTTAAAAGCGATTATCCCTAAAGCTTTTGTAAGCATGTGTATTTTTATAAATGTTATTTTCCTGACAAGGCTAGCTGCATCCAAAGTGCCAGTTCAGGCTACACAGCACTACAAGATGTGCTTTGCTTGTTTATCTTTAAAATTATGTTGGTGGAACTGTATTAAATTGATTTACCCTGTCCTTACCCCACCGTACTACTGTGGAACAAACCTCCACATTTTCAACTGGCATAGTTTGGACTAATTAGAATAGAATTTTGTCATTACCATGTCATCACATTTTCACTTCCATCTGCGTAACTTGCAAAATACTGGATTGCATGATATTTCGCAATTGTATTTCATACAGTTGCGTATATCGCAATATTTTGGCTGGGAGCACTATTTGCAATGGAACAGACCAGCAAGCTGGAGGAAGGCAAAATATCAGCATCCATGTTAAAGCTGGGTATCTCCCCAAAACTGCTGTACAATACAGAATATTGTGAATGGGAAGCTAGTTGGTAATGCATGGAATTGCTAAATCCTGGTCAAAGTCATTGATGACATTCTGAATAACTGCAATCAGAGCTCTCTCTGCCCCATTGTCCTCCTCGACCTCTCTGCTGCCTTTGATACTGTCAACCACTCTACCCTCCTACACCGCCTCTCCTCTCAGCATAACTTTCGCAGACCTGCCTTTGCCTAGTTCGAAACTTACCTCTTCCAGTCTCTACTTTTCGCCATTAACGGATTCTCCTCCAGCCCCTGCACTGTCATCTGTGGTATGGGGAGTCCTGTAGCTCAGTGCACTGAGGACTCCTTACAAGCAAGAGACCTGTGTTCAATTCCAGGCAGGTCAGGGCGAAACCTTGGCCAAGTTTCCTTACTCCACACGCCTACTAATAAATCCCTCAAAAAAACAATAATAAATTGGTCATTTCAATCCATGACTGTTTGTGCGACACTACTGTGCACAATTGGCTGCCCTGTTTCACCCACATAGATACAGTCAATTCACTTTACAGTATATTGTGTGAAGAGCTTTGAGACGTCTAGAAGAGGTGAAAAGTGTTCCATCAAATGCAAATCAAATTCCTTCCCATCTCAAGCAAGCTGTTTTGCATGAGAGAGAGGGAGAGAGACTTTGTTCTTCACCCTGTGTGTATTCCGAAGGAGAATGTAATGGTGGCAGAGACGTAGGTTCTAGGAGGCAGGATGAACAAAGACATCCTCTGTGAAAAGTGATTAGTAAGGAATGCAAATGTGAATATGAACCCTTGAACCAGCATGAACTGGTCAGTAGCTTCTGTGGAACCACTTGTGATACCTGGTCAGAGGGTGGCATGAGAATACACTATAAAAGTGTAATAATACCCAATACATCGAGAGGAAAGCAATAAACTGCCATGGAAGAAGGGCAAGGATAGACGTACACTAAGTGGTCACCTCTCACGAGGAAGGATTTGATCACCCTTGAATCTGAGCTACCTATCTCAGTTATATGTACAGTATACTGTAACAGTTTATCAATGTCACTTGGATTGCATTAAAATACTGTACTAACATCATTCTGAGGAATGCTGGTCTGCTCATAGTATTACATCGAGAGAAAATTAAAAGAATTACAACATCAACAATATTGCCGATCCAATAGTCTTCCAGCAGTCTCAACTCTATGAAATATGCTGGGTATATTTATTATACTAGGAAGGAACTCATGTTGATAAGTTATGTAAAGAAGAACAGATTTAACTTCATACATTTATTTGTAAATTATAAAATTGACTTTTCAAATCAAGTGTGTCGTGTTTGCAATACATTGTCACTTATAGTAACTCCTGTGAGATACTTTTAGAAATCATCCCGATCTAAGGTGCTATATCAAATGCCAAAATTTGTATGTGGTGTTATGCTAAGTTAATTTAGATAGTACTTCTTGTTGGAATGGCATCTCAAACACCAAAGAGTTTAAACTGGTTCAATGTGTCGACTGAGCTACACTCAGATCAGCAGAATGTACCATTTCCATTTATTTTTATATAAATACTGTACTATTATATTTATGGAGCTCTTGTTTGCAGAACATATTCAGTAAAAACAGACAAAATTTATACATTTGAATTAACAGAGCAGATGTGAGAAAACAACTGAATAATTATCTCTTTCGTATTTTCCATTGAACCAAAGATACAGGTGGACTGAGATTGAATAGAAGCAATGGAACTGACTTTTATTCTATCAGTCTCAACAGATTTAAACCCTGAGCAGAGGTGAATCGCTAGTTTGCTGACACACTACATCACCCAATCCTAATTTCAAAGTATTTATCGTAACTTTTGAGGAGTCAGTGCTCATTCTTAAATCAGTCAGTTCCATGTCCTAAAAGGAACCGGTTGACAAATTAGAATTTTCTACAACTATACAAAATCTTAAATTTCTTTTACAGGACAAATCTGGGTGGAATTTTGTGGAGTTGCTTAAACAATGTTGTAGATCTAGAGCAGTGGTTCCCAACCTTGGTTCCTGACCCAAATCAGCGTCGTGGGGGTCCTCAGTAGGGTCATCAGAATTTTTTTTAAAAAGCTGAAAAGTGCCCGAGGCGATACCATCGACCAATTTGTATGAAAGACCATATTCACGAGTTACTCTGAGTCTACAAAAGAGGAGATATCGTCTTGGCTGAGCTTCGCTTCAGTCGCGATGTCGCCCCCTAAGGGTCGGGAGGACCTGTTGATGGCTAATTTGGGTCGCAGTGAAAAAAGGTTGGGAACCACTGATCCAAAATATGGAGAGTAAAACTGACAATCCCCTTCAAACATAATGCATTCTGATGGAAGCTTTCAGAACCAACTAAAACACCCATAAATTGTCTCTATTTTTACCCAGTCTGTTTTTTTCCCCAGATTATAAGGAAAATGACTAGATTTTGTGATGTGAAGTATTAGCAAGAAGTTCCTTCATATGAAAGCAGAATTCAATGCAAGATGTAGATGAATGAAGATTGTACAGAGCAGCAATGAAAATGGGGCAATAACAAAAGCATTAGGAGTGACTGATGGGACCGTCGAAGAGAAGGATCTTGAGGCAGGACTTGAAGGAGGCCAGGGAGAGGGGCGAGGCAGAGGGACTGCGGGATGGAGTTCCAGAGGTTGGGGGCAGAGCGGCTAAAGGCTCACCCGCCAATGGTGGGGTAGGTGGGTTGGAATAAGGTGACAAGGGATAAGTACTTTCAACACTAATAGCATTATCAGTGTGTAAAGCCGGAAACACAGAAACGTAAGAAACGTATTCCCACAGAAACGTTATTCATCCAATTTTGACTAATTTTTTTTTTCATGAGGCATTATTTTCAGGCATGTAGTTAAGAAAATTGTCCACGGTTCTTGTCCTGCTGGGAGTCGAACCCAGGTGAGGCTTGAGGCGAGTGCTCTAATCACTGATCTACAGAACTCTAAATGATTATATCACCTATTGGATTTTGGAGTACTTTGGAGAGTACTCTCTGTACCTTAGACTCCCATACCCAATCCTTTCGGGGACCTTAAGACAATACAATATTTTGCTGCACACCAAACTGTTTCCAGCACTTTGAACTAGCCAACCATTCAGACCAGTCCACTTGTCAAACCTGCTTACAACAATCCATCTTGGGAATTTCCTTGTGTAAATGGGATGCGTGGAATTCTCAGTTTGCTTTGGGCAAGGGCGGTGATGGGTTTCCGCAGGTGTCAAGACACCCGGCTGACCAAAGCAACGATGAACCGTGCAATCGTTCGGCCACGATCGCGCGCAATTGGCTGCCGCGTTTCGCCCACACAATATACAGTCAGTTCACTTTACTGTATATTCTATATCGGATGCATGGATTATCATTATCATTATTATTCCGCAAAGCACTTTGAGACGTCTAGAAGACATGAGAAGTCACGGTATCATTTGATGTAGCGCTTTTCACACCTCATCGATGTGTCAAAGCGCTGCGCAGGATACACCGCCAAATGAATTGACTGTGTATTTATGATGACGATGTAAAGAGCCAGTCTGTGCGATGATGATGATGATGATGATGATGGAGGCAGTGGAAGGATTGTCAGGAGGACTCCTCCCACCCACCCCTCCCCCCTCCCCCCCCTCCCACGCGGCCTCCGCCTGACCCGAAAACCAGAGCACCATGACCCCCCCCGTCGTGACCCGGAAGCTAAGGCGTTGATCGCCGCGAACCTGCTTCCGTAAAATATGAAAACATTG
Source organism: Hydrolagus colliei (assembly GCA_035084275.1). Taxonomy (NCBI): domain Eukaryota; kingdom Metazoa; phylum Chordata; class Chondrichthyes; order Chimaeriformes; family Chimaeridae; genus Hydrolagus; species Hydrolagus colliei. Next base: position 133,911,613 of record CM068742.1, read on the forward strand.
AGAGTAAGAGGCGCTCGGTGAGTACTGGGGGGGGGGGAGCTCGGTGAGTACTAGGGGGGGGGGAGCTCGGTGAGTACTGGGGGGGGGGGGGGGGGGAGCTCGGTGAGTACTGGGGGGGGGCAGGAGCTAGGTGAGTACAGCTGTACCGGGGGGGGGGGGGAACAGGGGTCGAGCTGTGCGCGGCCCCAAAACCTGGTACGAGCGCGACGGGCAATGGCGCAGGGCGAGGGTCAGTGAGAGAGACACAGGGAGAGACACGGGGGGAGAGACAGGGAGAGAGAGTCATGGGTGGGGGGAGGGGGCTGGTTAGGGAAGGGAAGCAGGGTCCGGGAATGGAGCGGGGAGGGAGCTTTTGGGGGAAGGGGAAAGAGGGTGGAGAAGGAGGGGAGCTGTGGGGGAGGGTGGTTGGGAAAGGGGAGAGGGGGCTTGGTGGGGTGGAAGGGCGCCTGGTGGGGAAGGTGAGGAGTGGGGGGGGAAGCCAGCGTCCTGGGTGGGGGACAGTGCCTTCGGTGGGGGTAGAGACAGTGTCCTGGGGGGCAAAGAGGCAGTGTCCTGGGGGTGTGGACAGTGTCCTGGGGTTGGGGGTAGGTGGGGGGTGGGGGGTCGACAGAGTCCTGGGTGGGTCGGTGGGTGGGGGAAGTAATGTTCGCAAAGTCCTGGGGGTGGTGAGGCAGTGCTTAGGTGGGACAGTATTGTAGGTGCTGAGGGGAAGCACTGCTGAGGGGAAGGGAAGTGCTTCGGATGCCGAGAGGGGTGACAGTGTTGTGGGTGCTGAGAGGGGTGACAGTGTTGTGGGTGCTGAGAGGGGTGACAGTGTTGTGGGTGCTGAGAGGGGTGACAGTGTTGTGGGTGCTGAGAGGGGTGACAGTGTTGTAGGTATTGACAGGGGTGGGCAGTTGCAGTACCCTGGGTGCTCAGGGGAGGTAGTGCTAAAGGCTGGGGTGTGTTGTGGGGTAGAGTTGTTCTGTATGAACTAAGTCATAGTAGTCGATGCGTGTCTGCTGATATCCTTCAAGTATCTGTTCAGGTAGTGACTTGTATTGCAGTGTCCTCAGGGCTCTGTTCTTGGCTCTCTCTTCAATAACGACATGGTCCCTCTTGGTGACATCATCCGCAGATGTGGGGTCAACTTCCACATGCATGTGGGTGACACTGAACTCTATCTTTCTGCCTCCACCCTCGACTCCAGGACCACTGCTGTCCTGACAGACATCAAGTCCTGGATGAGAGCAAACTTTCTTCAGTTGAACGTCAACAAGATGTAGGCCCTCCTGATTGGCTCCCGTCAGTGTCCCCATTCCTCTGGTGTTAACAGCATCACCATTCATTTATTGCATACTCCACCTCACTGAGCCAGTCTGGAACCTTTTGCGTCTTGTTTGACTCTCAACTATCTACCCCACATCCTGTGCCGACAAACTTTGCCTTTCCCCACCTCCCCAACATTGATCGACTCCACCGCCTTACACTGCAGGCCGCTGAGACCCTCATACACTCATTCATAACATCCAAGTTTTAAGTATGCAAACTCCCTACTTGTTGGCCTCCCCAACTTCTTCCTCCATAGGCTACAAATCATCTAGATTTCTGTGGCTCGTGTCTTCTCCTGCACCAGGCTCTGTAACCTTATCACCCCCAATCTCGCCTGACTCCAGTAGCTTCCCATCACACAGGAGTTCAAGATCCTGGTCCTCATCTACAAAGCCCTCCATGGCCTTGCTCCCGACTACCTCTATGACCTCCTGCCAACCTGTCCTGTCCTTCTGCTCAGCAGGTTCTGGCCTGCTTCATGTCCCCTGCCTCGCTCGTCCCGCCATTGGCTGGTGGGCCATCAGCCACTCTGCCTCCATCATCTGGAACTTCATCCCACAATCCCACTGTCTCCCTTGCCTCAAGACCTTTCTCAAGGCCCTCCTCTTCAACAGTGCCTCCCCCCTGCCCTCTATTCTCCCTGGTCCTGTCCCCAAATCGGGTCATACACACTGGTTGTCCCACATCTTGTGACGTCCTTTGGACATGAAAAGCAATATACAAATGCAATTATGTTGTGGCTGTTAGCATTTATCCAATGCTCTGCCATGAGCTCAAACCATGTGAGGGTTGCAGTTGTACTTTTATTTCTTTTTGAAAATAATGCTGGAGTGTATAAATAGTCATTTTGTCCAAAGCATTTATCCCTTTCTGCATCCTCTGTAGTATGTCATTAGATGTACATAAAGGAATGGTTTTGTGTGAAAATCCATGATGTGCAGGTTAATGCACATACACAGTGCTGAGGCAAATCCCCTATTGTTGCATTGATGTTAATTTGAGGCCCCCATTTTGGTTGGATATTGAACATTCCATAACAATACAGTAAAACTCGCCTAAGTCTTATCTTTATATATTGTATAATCGCCTAAATTGTATATGCCCCGAGTCCCATTCAGTTTCCTATCAAAACTATTGAAAATGTTAATCACCTTCTTAATTGTAATGCTGCTCCCCTAACCTCCATTTCTCCTGCATTTATCGTCTGTATTGAATTGCAGGAAACTCCATCCTGACCCATTGATGCATGTGCACTTTCCATTCAGCTGCATTGAAACGCGTGAAACTTGGTATTGATCCTTCGACACATGAACAGAAAACCTTAATTTCGCATTAATCAATGCGATTCGAATGTACATTGTAAGTGCATATGACATGACGCATTGAATCGAGGCAAATGACCCAACCCTTAATTTTAAGACAGTGACCCCTGGTTATAGATTCTCCTACTAGGGGAAACCAGTCCCTCATTGACTACTTTATCCAGCCCTTTAAGAATCTTAAATGTTTCAATAAGATCTCCCCTAATTCTTCCTTACTCTAGAGAATACAGCCCTAGTTTATTCAACCTATCCTCCTTAGGTTAGTCCCCTCATCCCAAGAACTAACCTAGTGAATCTACGCTGCACCAGCTCTAAGGCAAGTATGTCCTTTTTTAAATAAGGAGACCAAAACTGCACACAATACTCTAGATGCGGTCTCACCAAGGCCCTATACAGTTGCAGCAAGACTTCCCTACTCTTGTACTCTAAACCTTTTGCAATGAACGCTAACATGCCGTTCGCCTTAGTTGCTTGCTGAACCTGCAAACTAACTTTTTGTGACTGGTGTACAAGGACACACAAATCCCTCTGAACACTAACACTATCTAATCTCTCCCCTTCTAGAAAATAATATGTTTTTCTATTTTTGCTACCTAGGTGAATAACTTCACACTTCCCCACATTAAATTCCATCTGCCATACACTTGCCCATTCCCCTAGACTATCTATATTCCGTTGCAATCTTTTTGCATCATCCTTAGAGCTTACTCTCCCACCTAGTTTAGTGTCATCCACGAATTTAGATTACGTATGTGAAGTATAGATTATGGATTTCATGTGATTTAAAAAAAATAATTTGCCTGCAACTCGGACTTCGCATAAATCATATTGAATGTTATGGTCCTGACTGATGACTTCAATGAGTTTTACTGTATTTGAAACAAAGGTATTTATTTTGGTTTCCTAGCAAATATCCTTTAGTTAAATTGGCTATTTCATTTTACAACAACAACAACTTCGATTTATATAGCGTCCTCCACGCCAGACGGCGTCTCAGAGCACTTCACAATAGAGGATCCCGGGATCGAGCCAGGGGCAGGGTAGAAAGGTGACCAATGGCGCGGTCGAAAAGAAAGGTCTTCATCTGGGACCTGAAACTGAAAAGAGGGGGCGAGGTGAAGGGAGTGAGGAAGGGAATTCCAGAGCCTCGGGGCACAGTGGCTGAAGGCACAGCTGCCGAGGGTGGAGCGGAAGATTCGGGGGACAAGGCCAAACCCGGTGGTGCGAAGGCAACAAGTGCTGGTTTGAGGAGAGAGGTAGGGGGGTGCAGAGGAGTGGAGGGATTTGAAGACAAAGGTGAGGATCTTGAAATCGATCCTCTCGGGGACAGGGAGCCATTGGAAGCTGGCAAGGACTTGGGGGAGCGAAGTTTGGTGCGGTTGAGAACGCAGGTCTGGCTTTTATGGCTATTTGTGGGAATTTGCTGTGTGCATAATTGGCTGCTACATTTAATATATAGTTATTACAATTAACATTTATTTGTGAATCTCTTGTGATATTTTGATGTTTTGACAGGTTTCTACTTTAAATGCAAGGAATATGACGCCACAATATTTTTATTGTAATATTTCTGAGTATGTTGTGACAAATGTGCTCAGATATTTTAACATTGGATTTTTTTCTATGAATTCTTAATTCCTGGTATACATTAGTAAATGAATGTTGGTTCTACTCATAGCTTTTGTGGAAGGTACAATTAAAATTTTGCTTGGTATCAGTTTTCTGTCCTTGATTTGGCCAGCAATTTGAGAAGTTAAACTTCTGTTTCTGTTAGAAGTGTGTGTAATGTGTGACCAATAGAATTGCTTGGTTAGTGCTTCTTATTTCCCTGGTCCTTGAAATGGTCTTTTGAATTCATCATGACTGTTAATTTAAATTAATGTACAGTATATGAAACTTGGCCTTATTTCAAATCATGCTTACTGATTTTCAGTGTTGGTATTTTTGAAGTGTGCAGGTTTTTTTTAAAAAAAGAGGTTAGCTACTTATTGTATGCTAAATCAGATTGGAAAAGACTACGGTTGACATAAAATTGCAGTGCAAGAATTATCCTTTGGTCAATATGGTCACTGAACTATAATTTGCTTCTATGAACGCATCTGTAAAGAATATATATTGTATTTGAATATTAATAATAATCATTGCATATGATATAGCGCTTTATCACATTGAATCATCTCAATACACTTTATAGAATAGTGAATTATCTGTGCATTTGGGGGCAAAATGCGGCAGCCAGTTGTCTGACAAACAGCCATGGAGTGAATGGCTAATTTTATTTGGAGGATTGTTGGCCAGGACACCGGGAGAATCACCCTCCTCTTTTTGAATAGTGCCATGGGATCTTTACCATCCACCTGGAGAGGCAGATGGGACCTCAGTTTAACTTCTTATCTGAATGACAGCACCTTGCCAATTAACTGCCTGCAAGCTTTTCAGTGGGCAATCCAGCTCAGCATGAATATCATTGCCACCTTCTTCCTGTCCACAGCTTGGATACACATGCCTTTCCCATTGAGTGACGGTTCACCAGTTGCTTACTCAGCTGCTTATTCAACTGGTCTAAATCATGACAAGAATCAACAATTGAGGGATTTGATACTTCCAATCGATATCCTTGACAGCCTCTACAGTTCTTGCAGCTATAGTAGCCCTGGAATCGGTAGTTTGTAGTGAAACGTTACAAATGTAATCTTTGGGAATCTTGAGATGGTAAAATCTTTACAGAATTATTAGGTAAATCTCCAATGAGTCCTGAACGTTGATCTTTAGACCTGGTGCACAGTGAAGTGTCTATAGCCTCCACTTTGTGTGTGAACAACATTGTAAATTGTCACATACCCTATTACTATATAATTATCCAATCACAATAAAAAGGTACATTATGTGGTTATTGAATCACAATAAACGAAACCCAAATAATATGTTACAGATCCCTATTATATTATGGGAGGTGTATTACTTATGTGACCTTATGTTAATGCTAAAGTATCAAAATATGTTGTGAGCATGAAATTCTCTTCTGTCGTAATGAGGTAGAAAGTGCCCAATGAAATTACTCTAATAACCCTAACCCGTTACATTATATGATGGCCATTCGTCCACAAATACACAGTCACTCCATTTCAGAATAAATCCCATAAAGCACTTTGGGACATCCTCTTGACTTGAAAAGCAAGGATTATTTTTATGCTGACATCAACACTTTGGTAATTTAAACATTGTTCAAAGCATAAAAAAAAAACACCTATCTGAAATTATCGCGAACACCTCAATATTTCATTTCTGGATAAATCAAATGAAATCTAATTCAAATCTAGGAATTAGTTATTCTGGATCCTAAAACTTTAGCTTGAGTTTTAAATATCCAGCATTGTAGGGCATATTCATATTGTGTTTTTTAAACTTCCCTTTTTGAACTGATGGATTAAAAGGATTTATGTAATGTATTGAGGAAAAATAGCAGCAGCATCTGTCCCAGAAAATAACATTTATTATGAAATTCTCCAAATTAGAATTGCTGTATTCACATAATGATCATTGGTGTACTGTGGAGCAACTGCAGTGCAATTCAAATGTTATGTTGTTGGGGATATTGACTTAATGGTGCTAAAAGCAATTTGTAGTACTTTAGCTTCATTAATGCTTTTTACTCTCAAAAGAGGATATAAGGATTATGTTATTAAAAGAGGATATAAAGGGGACCTTTTTGTTTCACCCCCCAAATCTCCATACTCACACACCAAAACCTGAAGCTGCCATTGCACCTTCTAGGTTTTGTATGAACTGTAACTTTCCAGTTCCAACATTGACAAAATCCACATAACCCTGACTCCAAATTCAGTTTTAATAACTAATCCCTGGTTCTGTTATTTATTAAATTATGGCAGGTTGGTTTTCTGTGCAGCTCCAAGTTAGATTTAGGACATCTGTGATGCAGAATGATACTGCCAATCTGTTAATCAGGTGCAATCTGTATTTTTATATAAATTAAGGTGAAGATTGATGATTGAAAATATATTATTAACACTCAAACCTACACAGAACATTTTTGTGAATTAGATGGATCTAATTTGAGAAAATAAAGTTAATGGTTTTGATTTTTCAACATAATCAATTACATTGATACTGCATATTGTAACCATCTACACTGATGAGATTATAGTGTAATAACTGAACTAAATCAGCTTCATTATTATAGTATTATTAGTCTAACAGAATTGTTCAAAACCAAATATTTTATTGGATATGACTTAAACACTGGCTTTTATGACACATCTGTCTTCTTTGCAGGTGAAGGAATAAATGCTCACCTCAAGAGAAGGCGAGCATGTTCCCTAATTCTCCCAATCTGGGTCGTCCACCCTACTCTCCTGTGTTTTTCCCCCATCAACAGTTAATTCATAGTCACAACCTTAGGAATGTAACGTGAGTACAGAACATTTATTTTAGTATTTTAAGAACCCTGCTGTTTATTTTAAGAATTCTCTTCCTGTAATATGTTCAATAAATAATAATAATAAATATGTAAGACTACCTCAAATCAAGTATAGGTAAATATTTGATTTTGATTACACCAAAATACATTTATAGAGGGATATAGGGAGAGGGCAGGGAGTTGGAATTGAGTTACGGATCAGCCACGATGTAGGAAATTGGTGCGACAGGATCAATTGTTTGAATCGTCTGCACCTTCCTGTTCCTGTTGCATTGCACTATTGTATTCATGTAATTTTGTTGTTGTTGTATTACAGTTACAAGCCAATTAAAGCTCTCCCTCAAACCCTTGGCCTCACCCTCTCCTTTCTCATCTTCAGGTCGTGCCTGAAGACCTTTCACTGCGATCACGCTTATGGTCACCTTCCCCCAGCCCCTGGCTTGGCCTCAGGCTCCATCTTGGTGAAGTGCTCTGAGATGCCACCCCACCCTTTTATAATTGTGCTCATTCCTCTTTTTGTATGCCACAAAACTAAAATTGTGCTTTGCATTGTTACAACATTTAAAAAAAAGTAATACAATAATTAAATCTTAACGTCTACTGAGTTTACTAAAGCTTTTAAAAACCACCAGAGTATGAATTGCTTTCCATTAAGTAGTTGAATTCCGTAAAAACAAAATCCTTCACAACAAATCTGCCTGAAGTTGGCACGTTTGTACGGATAGGATATGTTTTCACTTGATATCCCTTGACATGTTGAGTTTGGAAGTTAGCATTCTCTCAATAAGTAAGGAATAGAACATGCTCTAGGATACTAGCGAGCTCTGTACAACCATATAAATGTAAAGCTTTTTTTAGGCAAATAATGCCGATGCTTTCATCTAATTGTTGTTTGGTCAATATGTTATTGCAGCTTTCCTGGTACCATCTTCACAGGAGAGGTTTCTGCAGGACCATCACAGGTTTGGCCTTTCTATAATGCCTACCCTGTATTTACACAAAGTCTGCCCAACACCCATGGCAGGAAGTAAGTAAAATTCAGCATTTACAATCACCAAGCAACAATATTAATTGATACTTGCTTGTCCTAATACAAATCACAATAAGGTTTAAGTGACTTCTATTTCATTTCGATGTTTTAATAATCTGATGCAGAGTAGTTTGATATTTTGTATTGCAGAAGAAGGAGTGATGAGCGAAATGGCCCATATGATGTCAAGCGCCAGAGGTTTCAGTCACCGCAATCTCAGCCACCTAGCAGTGCAGTGCCTTTTCGCACAGATCGCAGACATTCAGTTCCTTCACCTGGAATTTCGTCTCTGCTTCCACTCACAGATTTCCCACAGAATGATCTACAAGTGGCCAGGGATAAGGTAATTAATTCACTGCCAAATATTTTGGTAATGTGCCACTCGATACAAAGCAGAAGTTCAGTAGAAGGGCTATTATCCAAATGCACTGGGGGATGCAGAAGCATTTTACTAAATAAAAATGGGCCTATTCTTCAATTTAGTGTAATGGAAACTTAGCTGCTCAGAAAATGAGATCTTCGTTTTGATGAACTTTATTGAAAGACCAGGACTCGTGGGTGTATTTCAGTCACTCAAGACGAGCAGTAGTTCTGGGTAGTTATGTTTATTTAATTGAATATTTCAAACATATTGATTTAATCCAAAATATGAATTGTGTTTTGTTTCAAAGTTAGGTTATTCTTTCTTTGGCTTCCATTAGAACAGAATCCAGGAGCAATATTATTGTTGGAATTATGCCTGGATTTGCAAATGAAAGGTGGATTATGTCTGAGGTGTCAATCTGGCTCAATCGGAAACACTCTCGCCGCTGAGGCTTTGAGCTCATAGTCTCGGCTGATAATTCAATCCTGTAATGGGAGTGTGCTGCATTATCAGATTTTTGTGTCTTTTGATTTCTTTTGGTTATTTTGACACATCGTCATGAGAAAGAGTATCCAAACCAAACTGAGAATTGCATGCATCCCACCTACACATGGACATTCTTGTGTACAGGAATGGAATTGTAAAGTGATGTCTGTGCATTTTGTGGGTGATACGCTTTTTAAAAAAAACTAAAGGATATTTATTATTTGTTACTTCCTACCTCATACTTGAATGCAAAACAGCTACTGTACATCCATCCCATTCATTTTTTTAACCAGTGTTGTGAACTCCCATCAACAACAAAATGACCAGTATGCTTAGTTTACTTTTATTTAGTGGATAGATTTGTGCTTGTTCAGATAATTTATTCATAGACCCTTTATAGAGATTGCATGGAAATTGTCAGTGACTGTATTAGGTATCATTGATTATTGTAATTTCCATTGAAAAAATAGTTTTTCAAACACTCTTGCATTCTTGTTAAATAACTAGAAGAGAAGCTATTTTGTAGATTTGCTGGGTGCAATAGAATATGCAGTGAAATGGTGATCACCATTGGGGCTGTGTAGCAATGTCAAAACGGTGTGCAAGAATCAAAGATACTGTCCAATAGTGGAAGCTGACGTTTCAACCCAGCAAGAAGCCATTCTACCCATTGTCCATCTTCTATGATAGCTCCCACTGAGTTATCCATTCCCGGCAAGACAGTGTTAAAATTAGAACTCAATCTGTTGTAAGAAAAATCAGAAAGCATTTCTTCACAAGGAAGGATATGGAATGTATTGCCATAGAAGACTTCAGGCAGAATTAAATGGGATGTTTCAAAGGTAGACAGATACTTCAGATATGAAGGGCTATGGTGAAAAAGTAGGGAAATGGGATTAAACAGAGTAGGAAAAGCATGGAGTGCAGGAAGTGTTGTTGGTAAAGACCTGAGACTTTGGCATCTTCCTCAAATGAATGTTTCATTTTACAACGACAACTTTGCATGGGGTAGCGTTCCTGACGGTTGACAGTGACGAAATCTGATCTCGAACCAGGAAAGAAGGAGCGGGGAGGTGACTAAGCATGATCTTTAGGTGGGATTTAAAAGTGGGGATGGATGGGTGAGGCGTAGGAATTGAGGGAGAGTCCATAGTGACTGAAAGCACGGCTGCCGACGGTGAAGGGGCGAAGGATGAACAGGAGGCTGGAGCCAGCCAAACGGAGGCAGCAGGTGGGGGAGTGGGGGTAAGCAAATCAGATTGGTAGGGAGATACAAGGGAATCAAGGGATTGGAAAACGAGTTAGAGGATCTTTTAAGTTGATCTGTTTGGTAATTGGGAAGCAGTGGAATCTTGCAAGAACTGGCCTGATGGGAGTATGGAGGTTTGTGTGTCTTAGTACTGGGCAGTGGAGTTCTGAATGAATTGAATTTTGTTTATGGTGGAGCTGGGAAGACCAGGAAGGAGGGCTATGGAATAAATCCAGCTGGAAAGTGACAAAGTCCAGAGGGAGAGAAGGTTAAAGGATGAGAGAGCATTTGTTATGTAAGCGAGGGGAAGCTTTTTCCATAGGCAGAAAATGATGGTGGAGAACTTGGAGGGGTGGTGGTGGGGGATGGGCGAATAGAGGAGGAAGTGGTTTGAGATGACCTTGTCTATGATGGACAGATTGATGATATCTAGGCTGTGGTTGATGACCAGGTCACATTTGTGGGTTGTGGAGTTTACGGGGAGGGATTAGAGGAGAGGAGGACGGTGAAGTCAAGAGGAGATGGGGGAAGTGGCAGTCGGGGTGGCTGCTCTGGGACAACCTTCACCAAGTGTCTCGGCAAGCCCAGCAGCGGAGCAGTGGGGAGGGAGAGAAGGCGGGGAGAGTGGTAGGAGAGAAGGACCCATTTTAATGGGTAAAGAGAATTGGTTGCTAATGGTGCAGTTTAATATTTTAAGATTTCTTGTTTGTAGCTAAGTCAACAGATTTTGGAACTCTTCCATAACTGTCAACAACAGTCAATTGATCTGGATAAAAAGGATCTATGTCGCGCAGAACTTCAGCGGGAAATTCAACGAATCTTTCCACGTAAGTTTCATTAGCTCCTGATAATAAGTTTTTATTAGCTCCTGATTTACTGTCTGCTCAGACACCACTCGATTGGTAGAATTTTACAACAGTTCTACTTGGTTCAATGATTACTTGAACTTCTGAAGAAAGTATAGTATGCTTCCAGCAGATTAAAAAAAAACACTGTTTAATGCAAAGTAATAGTATAGTTTTAAAAAAATCCTTCCCCCATCAAGCTTCCTTTCAAAACTGATAAGCCCAACATTGTGTTTTTTGTTGTTGTCTCACCTACCAGCATTTAAGAGTATCCAAACAAAACTGAGAATTCTATACATATATCCTACCTACACATGAAAATTCCATTTTGTGTGTGTGTGTGTGTTTATATAGCCAGTAATTTGGAATTATCAGGTGTGTTGATAAACATCCCATAATCTATTTTTTTATTTTATGCTTTTTAAAAAAAGTTAATTTTATTTCAGCTTTGCACATATGCTTGTATTTTAATTAATTAATTTATCCATAATGTTTGTGATTTTGTATCTGGCCTAAATAATAAATCAGAATGAACCCTTTAGGTGCAGATAATGCAAATGCCCTGCTTGTCGGCCTCCCCAATTCCTCCCTCCACAAATTGCAGATAATCCACAATTCTGCGGCCCGTGTCCTCCACCGTTCCAAGCTTTATGACCCCATCTCCTATCCTCACCTGACTCCATTGGCTCCCCATCATCCAGAGGATCCAATTCAAGATCCTGGTCCTCACATTCAAAACCCTTCGTGGCCTTGCCCCACCCTACATCCACGACCACCTAACCCCCTACCAACCCACCCACCCTCTCGGCTCAGCAGGCTCCTGCTTGCTCCATGTACCCCGACCCACCCGTCCCACCATTGGCGGAAGATCCTTCAGCCACTCTGCCTCCAACCTCTGGAACTCCATCCCACAGTCCCTCCGCCTTGCCCCCTCCCTGGCCTCCTTCAAGACCAGCCTCAAGCAGAGCTGCCAACCCTCACGATTTTTGCGGAAGCCTTCCGCTTTTACATGCTCCCTTCTGGCCTCCCGATCCCAGATAAATAACTTCTGATTTTTTGCCATTTCATAATTTATGCTAAATCCCCCTTGCACCACCTATATTCAGTAGGGGAAGGATGGAAGAAATCAGTTTAATGGAGAAGAGAAAATGAAATACCATAGAGAGAAGTGTTATATTTACCTTAATCCTAAGAGAGAAGCGTTGTCGCTGGTTGACTGCAACATAGCAACTGGGTCCTAGTGCTATACGCTAGCTGTTCGCACACACACAGTACCTATAGATCCACGAGTCCAGCTAGACCACGTGGGGTAGTAAAGATGCTGATAGGTGCGAACTGCAGAGCGGATGAATACACACCAATACATGGATGAATGCAGTCCCTTGTTTGGAGTGAAACTTGAAAATTTAAACCACGGATGTAAATCGCGGGCGCGCATAATAAAGGTGTCCTGGGTGCCTGTTAATGTCGAGCCCTGGCTTAACTATTGGCCGATACTGAAGTGATAGAGGCAATAACAAAATCCTTCCTGAAAATGTAACAAACCTTCCTGAAAAATTACTACAACCTTCCTGAAAATCTTCCTTGAAGGTTGGCAGCTCTGCTCAAGACTCTCCTCTTCAACAGCCCCATTGGCCACCAAATCCCTCCCTTTCCCTCCACCCTTCCTGTCCCCAACTTGGCAACAATGACTCCAGTGCCTTGTGATATCCTCCTGATGTGCTAGGTGCTATACAAGTGTAATTTTGCTGTTGTTGTTGATAATACTTCACAACAGTTCAAATTCAGAAATGAATAAAGGCTACATTCTCTGAATCCTGATTAGACTGTATAATTTTTTTTGTTTGGGTTTTGATTTAATAGACATGAATGAATGTGTATCTGGTAAGCTTTTTGTTGCCTGTCCAACTTGGACAACTCTTATCTGTTAGGGCTGAAGCTTGCAGAGTTCATCGAGTCAAGGGAGAAGATTCCCTGCCACCCTGTTACTGGTCTACCCCTTTAACTCCTGTTGATAGGCGTTCTGGGAGGGCTGCCCAGCTTGGAGGGCGCTATATAAATGCAAGCTGTTGTCGTTGAGCAAGTTCCGTTATCAACAGTGCATTGGAGTACTGCGGATTTGTCTGGCTCAGGGACCAAGACTGCCAGAAAGGATGAATTTGATTCCGGTATTTCATTGCCAGGCACATTCAGCTTGGTTTCTGCTCGAGCCCTCATCCCCAGACAGATGATATAATAAATTTAAACCTTCATGTGTTTCAGAGACCAAGTTATACTTGGTTGGTTCTTCGTTGAATGGATTCGGTACTCGCAGCAGTGATGCAGATCTCTGCCTTGTGCTGATAGACAAACCGGTATGTTTATTTTAACATGGATTTTGCATTTCATATTTTGCTTCAAGCCATTTGGCTTATTGAAATTTATGTTGTATCTTTTTGTTCCTTCAGGTGAATCAAAAGTCTGAAGCACTTCACAAACTCACTTTAATCCAACAACTTTTTTACAGACTATGTAAGTCACTCCTACATACTGTAGATTTCTCTTGTCTAATTTTTCTGCCCAACTGATCATCATTTTCTGACTAATCATACATTGTACAAATTTTACGCTACTGTCTGAAAAAAGTTGTGCACATTCTGAAAGATGTGCACGAGATTGGTGTTGTGCTATTAAATTGTGTGCTTAATAACCTCATAAGCATTCAAGAGAGTGGCTAAAAACTCAGCTGATGACAGTTTGGAGGGAATAGAAGTCTCAGGTGAATTCTAACTGTTGTGATCAAACACTGAAGCATACTATCTTGTGAAATTCTTACTGCCTGGAGTTGTGTTTTCTGTATATATTTAAAACCTATATTTGTTTTAAATATGTGTATGTGTGGTTAAAATAAGATCATTTTAGACTTCATGGTAGATTTTGAGAGTGTAAGTGCATCACTGATTGTGATTTTTGCCTTCAAAAGTTCATAAGTACTTCTGATATGGATGGGAATTAATTGAACTTTTCGAAGACAAATTGAGCTTTGTTTATTTTCTTAACAGCTTACATCGAGAGACCTCAACTGATCCGAGCAAAAGTGCCAATAGTAAAATTCAGGGATAAAGTTAGGTAAGTGTGAGTTTTGATACCAGCAAATATTTTTCAGTATAATCTATCATGTGAAAGATTTAAGAAAATCATTCCATATAAATGTATTTGGAAAGCTTGTTACGGTAATAAAACCATTTATAGTATATATTTAACCAAATATATTCATCTTTGTTCACTTACAATTGAGGATAGAGTCAAAATTGTTTAAAAAACTTAAATAATAATTTACCCCCACTTTTGACCTTTTCTTGGTGAAAATAAACAGAAGCATTTTCAATGATACTGCCGGCAGAAGGGAGGAGAGACAGGAGAGACAGGTAGGTAGGGAGAGAGAGAGGGAGAGAGGCAGGCCGGCAGCCAGGGAGGGAGGGAGAGAGAGAGGCAGGCCGGCAGCCTGGGAGAGAGAGAGGGAGAGAGGCAGGCTGGCAGCCCGGGAGAGAGAGAGAGGGAGAGAGGCAGGCTGGCAGCCAGGGAGAGAGAGAGGGAGGGAGGGAAGCAGGCAGCCCGGGAGAGAGAGGGAGAGAGGCAGGCCGGCAGCCAGGGAGAGAGAGAGGGAGAGAGGCAGGCAGGCACGCAGGCAGGGAGGGAGAGAGAGGGGGAGAGAGGCAGACCTTAGCCCGGGAGAGAGAGAGAGAGGGAGAGAGGCAGGCCGGCAGCCTGGGAGAGAGAGAGGGAGAGAAGCAGGCCGGCATGCAGACAGGGAGAGAGGCAGGGAGAGAGGCAGGCAGGCAGGGAGAGAGAGCGGCAGGGAGTGATGCAGGCAGACTGGGTTCGGCAGAAGGTAAGCACAGCACTGAAGTCCACTGCTGCTGCCGCTGCCCGGGCGGCCGAGGCCGAAGCCCCGTCACCCGCTCCCCCCAACCCCCGCCGGACACTGACCAAACCCCGGCTGACAGCGCGCCGGCCGCCCCTCCTGTTTACTGTATTTCCGAGGCTCAAAATCTCTTGTACCTGCGTATAGGGCGCACCCCCAACTTTCGAGATCTACCGACCTGAAAAAAAGTGCGCCTTATACGCGGAGATATACGGTACCTTATTTAATTGATAATAGCTGAAAATGAGCTTTAATTATCAATCCATATTTGTAAAATGGAAATTGAAATCTGGAAGCAAATTTAAATTGTGCAAAAGACTAAGTGAGTAAATGACTGAATACTATATTCAGTTATGTTTCCTGTAGACCAGATAATTCCGGATAAAATGTATTGATTTAGGCTGTACTTTATTTTGCAATTATAGTCACCAAAATCAATGTCAATATACACTATGCAGCTGATTCAGTTGCTATTTTCGGTTCATCAAAATATAGTACTGTATTATATTAGGTCTTTTCAAATCAATCTAGAATAGTACTCTGGATAAAATATTATTTTTCATTGTCTAGTAACATAATTCACTGTGTTAAACTGTGGTATTCGGTAAAGATTAAGGCTGGTAGTTCTCAGTCGGTGCATGGCATCAAATTCGAGAATTGAATTTTTAGAAAAAGATTTTGGGGAAAGGAAGATGCATCATTGATGTACAGTGAGCACATATTTTTGTTAACTAAAGAAGTACTAATGATGAGGTGATTTTTTTAATTTAAGGATTGTAGCATCTTCAACACTAATGAAAACTGAATGTTTCCTATAACCTATTTACGAATATTGGTACTAATCTTACATTTTGTGTTTGCAGTGGTGTGGAATTTGACTTGAATGTAAACAATGTTGTAGGAATCAGGAACACATTTCTACTGAGGACCTATGCATATAGTAAGTAAAAAAAATTACAAAAATGATATAGTAACTACTGTACTTCTTGACATTCTGGAACCCCAGTCAAATCAGTACCAAATATAGGATAATAATAACAACAAAATTACATTTGCATAGCATCTTTGATATATCCCTTACCTCCTTCAAGACCCTTCCGAAGGCCTTCTTCTTTGATCGTTCATTGGGCACCCTCCTTTTTCCCTCTGCCCACCCTTCACCTTTCCTGATCCTGACTACCAGTTCGGGTCTGAAACACTGATTGTCCAGCGCCTTGGGACATCTTCCCAATGTGAAAGATGCTATACAAATTTAATTTGTTGTTATCACGTCTTCGAGACATCTCAAAACACTTCACGGAATATACTGTAAAATATGTAAGGATATGTAAAATATTGTATTGTTAAATGTTTACAGCACTGGAGGCCAATACAGATAATTGTGGCTGCAGTAAGTTTGTTCCCTCGCTGGGGTTATTGAACACAATACCATATCAATACCAATTTACATTTGTTTAGCACCTTTCATGTTGGGAGGACCCGAGGTGGGGTTTGGGATCAAGAGATGTGGCGGGCAGAGAGTAGGGGTAGGAGGGTGACAGAAGGCGCAGTCGGAGGAGGGTCTTGAGGCAGGTCTTGAAGGATGCGAGGGAGACTTGTTGTTTAATAGCTTTATCATTGAATTTTATAATAATAATAATCCTTGTATTTGATACTGCTCCTTATCACGTCTTTGAAACGTCTCAAACTGCTTTGACTGGTTTTGTGGGCGAAACGCGGCAGCCAATTGCACATAGCAGTGTCCCATGAACAGTCATCCTGTTTCCCACCTCATTCCCATTCTTTTTATATTTAAGTTTTCCCATTTTTATCCAATTCTCTAAAATGTGCAATGACAATTTAATACATCTAATACATTTCCTAACAAAATTTATACTGTTTTTTCAAAGTTTAAAATATCAAATGAATAAGACTTTGTTAGTTTAAAATTAAACAAACAAATTGAATTAGAATTTAATTTATAGTTTAAAAAATTAGAAACTCTAGAACACTTTCTATATCTCTCTGCCTTGCCCTCATCTTCAGGATTTTCCTCTTCAACTGTGTCCATGGTCACGTTTGGTGTGGAGTCATGCTCTGCTCCGCAGCTGTCAAACCCTCTGGGATGCTTCCCTGCATGAAGGGCGCTATATAAATGCAAGCTGTTGTTGGTTAAATTGACTTTATGGAATGTTGTGAGTAGAATATTTTGGTAGCTTTTAAAGTTGACTGAACAAGATGACAAAGTAAAATTTATCAATTTAAGCGGCTATTTAGGATATCAATTAGTACAGATGAGTTTTGTGCATTAAGACTAGCTTTTAGGCACGGTACTCATTATTGTCCTTGAAAGAGTGACCCAACTGTTGAAACCCCTCCCTCCCCACCATTAAAAAGTCCTACGATAAGACCAATCTTTTTGACCGCACTTCTAATCTGACCACCCCCACCCCCCAAAAAAAGGTACTCAGGCACTCGGTCAGCTCATTAAGTGTTTTGAGGTGTCCTTCTGAAGTGAAAGGTGCTGTATAAATGGAAATTGTTGCTGTTGTACATCGTTTTATGATGTAGATAAAGATGTACTACAGTTAAATATGCTTTCTGTAAAATTCCTTTTCTGTAATCAGTCTTGCACTGATTACAACTGATCAGACAGAGTAAATGTGGTCTCGTAGAACTAGAAGCGCACTCAACCGCCAACGAGGACATTATGAGTTTGAGTTATAGCATTGCTGGCTCTAAATCTTGCTTGCTTTGTCAACTGGAAATCCTTTGTCCATTAAGTGAAATGTAATAAGATGTTCATTGTGCCTTCCAGACATTTCTCTCCAATATCACAAATGGCTTTGAAAGCTGAGCATGCAATAGGTAGTATTTAATGGGAAAATAAATACTTCAGGGAAAATATCACAGGATACTGGGACAAAGCAGGAAATTAGGAGTAGAGCAGATATCTCCATTGAAGGAGTACTGTTTCCCACCTCATTCCCACAGACACACCAGAACAGATATGACTGCCTGAATGGTCTTCCTTCAATGCTGTAAACATTCAATAATCGGTTACTTCGGCTTCTAGGTTGTGCCTCCTATTAACTAGACTTGAAATATCATTGACAGTAAATGACTGATTTCTACAACTTGGCATTCCGGCTTCTAAGCAGGAATTGGAAGATGGTGGTGGTAAAAAGAGAATTGAGAAATATTGCGGTTTTCATGGTGTATTACCAGGCCAAAGTAAGATCAGTGTTGCACACTAGAGGTCAGTGTTGTTCCCCTGAACAAGTTTTAATGTGACTGTCAGGTCACAAGAGTTATTGATTTTGTTTGGTCCCATTCTAAAATCTATGCACACCTGCGGTTTTCATATCTTTTTCAGTTGTTGGTTCTCTGAATGTATTGGGGTTTTCAAAACGCTGTGTTGTGTGTCTTGATTTGCATATACAGTCCCATTCAAAAAGACTGAAAACGTTAGGAAAAATTACCACCTTTTTACTAGGGATGCAAGTTGCTACCAATACCACTTTAATGGGATAAATGTGAATATTAAGTTCCAGGCTTTCTGGACTTGTTTGTATTATTTTTTCTGTTCTAACTACAGATTGTCATATCTAAACATTTTGTACAGATTAAAGTTCAAAACTAAGTTATCAACAAAGATGTTAATTTGGCACTAATTTATAATACAGATGAGAAAATCACAAATGTATACTGTCATCCTTCTTTTGGAGTAACAACAACGATAAATTACGTTTGAATAGTGCCTTTCACGTCAGGTGAACCTGAACCATCCGCACCTGAGTCGGTGTTCGGAATAAGAAGGGTTGGAGGATGGGGAGCGTAAGATGGTGACCTAAGACACGGGAAAAGAGGAGGGTCCTGAGATGGCTTTTGAAGGAAACAAAGGAGGGACTGAGGCAGAGGGACTGTGGGATGGAGTTCCAGAGGGTGGGGGCAGAGTGGCTGAAGGCTTGCCGCCAATGGTGGAGTGGGCAAACAGAGTGTGAAGCAGGCCGGAGGGAGTGGACGTGTTGGTGTGGGGTTAGGATGTCACTGATGTAGGGAGAAATAAAGCAGTTTGTTTCTACCAGAATGAACAACGAAGGAAATACCAACTCTGTATGTTTACATGGGGTGTGTGTGGAGCAATGAAAGGCATCTTAACTACTAATAAAGATGAAATGTCTTTGTGTCCATCCGCCAAAAACCAATTCATGTAGGGACATGATTTATACTTCATCAGAAAGGTCTTGTGTGGGGAAGTGTCATGAGCAGGTTTGGTTTCCAGAGATCTCCTATCGTGACCTAAACAAGCTCATGACAGATGTATGGACTCCCAGCCCCCGCAGTCCTCCCAGCCCCCGCAGTCCTCCCAGCCCCCACAGTCCTCCCAATGAGGCTCTCTAATGAATCTTCCCACTGAGTCCTCCCAACAGGAGTCCTCCCAAAAGGATGTATATGCAAATATGTGAATAAGGGATGCTAATGATTTCAATAGCATAGTTTCTTAACCTTAAGGAATAATGATGCCTAAGAAGTGAAGATCAAGCCTTTCACGGACAAATAGTAATGCCAGATGAAAGCGAGAAGGCCAATTATGCGAAACTGGTTGCAAGCGTAGCTGCAATGGGTGCGGTTAATCTTTTTGATTCTTATATATACTGATAAAACTACAATGTCTGCGCTTCAGGAATTATGTTAATAACTGATTGATGTAGAGATTCATACCTCATTGGAAAGGTCTTGCACATGGGAGTGACATGGACATATTTGTTTTCGGGTATCTCCTATCGTTTATTAGTTATTTTGGTTTTGCGTTTTTCGCATCGCTGCAGTTACACCGCCGAGTCAAAATGTCGCTGTGTCATCATGCGTCTCAGAGCACCTATGTATGTACGCGGGAACAAAATAAAGAATACAGGAAAAGCTAAGCTGCAGCAGCAACAACAACAAAATTACATTTTTAAAGCACCTTTCACATCGGGAAGATGTCCCAGTGATTATAAATTATACATTTATGTTCATTGCAAAAAAGCCCATGTGAAAATCAAACCTTCCAAGAAAAAATAAACAAAAGAGAGAAGGCCCATTACATGAAACTGAAGAACACAGTCCTTCCAGCTGAGTATAGATAGAGATGAAATGTCTGCTTGTGTGTCTGTCAGTGTGTCAATCTACATCTCATATTGGATACTTTGGTATAGCTAGTGTTGTATAAAGGATTTGGCTTTAGTCACTAAGAATCCCAGTTGTCTCTCGGTAGATTTCCCTAATGCTGTTATTTGTTTTATACAGTTGAGAGTCGTGTTCGTCCCCTGGTGCTGGTTGTGAAAAAATGGGCATGTCATCACGGGATAAATGATGCTAGTCGTGGTACATTGAGTAGTTACTCCCTCGTACTGATGGTATTGCACTATCTACAAAGTAAGTTTTAAGTATAATTATACATTTACACCCTTTTGAACTCCTGTACATCTGCATTTGTCTTCCGTGTATAACTAAGGTAGTGGAGTTCAGTGATTAGAGAACTAGCCTCACAAGCAAGAGACCTTGGTTAGAGTTCCAGCAGGGTGAAATGTTGCACGAGTTTCCTTACTCCAAACGCCTCTTACGTAGCAGTAAGTAGGAACCTAGTTGTTAGTCAATTGGCAGATTACTTTTCTGGGGGTAATAATTCCTTAAAAAGTAAGTTGGTCATTTCAATCCACGACTGTTGGTGGAACATTGCTATATGCTGTGCGCAATTTGGCTGCCATGTTTCACCCACAAATACACAGTCAATTTTCCTACTCTTCATCCTACCCCCCTGCTCTTGTCCCTACCTAACTGTACAGCACCTTGAGATGTCGTCTCGGCGTGAACAACAAGAACAACAAAATTGCACTTATGTAGTGCCTTTCACATCGGGAGGATGTCTCCCAAAGTGCTGAACAGTCAGGTTGGGACCCGAGCAGAGAGGGAGGGTCGGGATAGGGGGAAGGAGAGTGGGAGAGGAAGAATTAGTTGAAGGCAGTTGAAGGCGTGGTCCAAGAGGAAGGTGTTGAGACTGGCCTTGAAGGACGAAAGGGAGGAAGCAAGGCGGAGGGGCCTTGTGGGATGGAGTTCCACAGTGTGGGAGCAGAGTGGCTGAAAGCCTGGCCGTCGATGGTTGGGCAGTTAGGGTGGTGGACACGGAGCAGGCCTGAGTCTGCTGAATGGAGGGGATGGGCGGGCTGATAGGGAGACAGTAGGTTAGAGAGATAGGCGGGGGCAAGCCCATGAATGGCCTTGAAAGTGGGAACAAGGATCTTGAATTCGATCCTCTGGGTGACGGGGAATCAGTAGAGACGGTCGAGGGTGGGAGTGATGTGGTCGCGAAGCCTGGTGCAGGAGAGTACACGACCTGCAGAATTCTGAATGATCTGCAGCCTGTGAAGGGAGGAGCTGGGAAGGCCGACGAGGAGAGAATTCCCGTAGTCAAGCCTGGAAGTGATGAAGGCGTGAATGAGAGTTTTGACAGCATGGTGGGGGAGGTAGTGGCGAAGTCTGGCAATATTACGGAGGTGATGGATGGCTGTGCCGGTCATGGAGCGGATGTGGGGGAGGAAGGATAGCTTGGGGTTGAACAAGACGCCCAGATTCCTGATTGGCTTTGAGAGGTGGAGAGAGCAGCCTTGAACGCTGATGTTGTCAGCGCCTGAGGTGTGGAGGCGCTGACGTGAGCCAATCAGGAGGGCTTCCGTCTTGTTGACGTTGAGTTGTAGGAAATTTGCCCTCGTCCAGGACTCGATGTCAGACCGGCATGCAGTCAGAATGCCAGTGGTCCTGGAATCGAGGGTTGACGTGGATCTGCATACATGTGGAAATTTACCCTGTAAGAATAAGGCTTTCTCCGTTGTTTATAAAACAATTCTATTTAATAAAGCATAATCAACCATTACCCAAGTAACACCACAATACAGCTCTTCAAATAAAACAGCACTACCAGAGGGGGACTTCTGCTGGATCGGCACCGATCTGATCTCTCTCTCTCTCTTGAAGAAAAAGAAGCCCCCTCTTACTAACACAGTCACTTGTTTATAGTCCACAGTCCGAGTGATGTTATTGTGGGCTCCTCGTGCACATCTCGTGGGTGTCACATGTCTCGCCATCCTTTCCTGCACCCGGCCTGGTTTCTCCGAAAGGCCCCTTTCCGATGATTGTGCTGCCTGGGTATCTTCCTGCCCCACGTACTCATCTGCCCAGTACACAATACACTTATCTCGTGACCACAAGGTCACAACTTCTGCAAAAACATGTTACACAAGACACAACACCTCTCCCTGGTGACACAAGACACTCGTCCTTGGTTTTATCTTGAACCATCAGGAGTCTGTGGTTTCCACACTCCCCAACGTCTATCTGGCTTCTCCTTATTCTGCACTTGTACCAATTTGCTGAAAACGAAGTTACACACATACGCAGTAGCAAAAGCAATGTTAATATAAAATCTAAAATCTAACAACCCCATGTCTGTGGATGATGTCGCCCAGTGGCAGAATGTAGAGGGTGAAGAGCTGGGGGCCAAAGACAGAGCGCTGGGGAACACCGCAGGTGACTGTGTGGGGGCTGGAGGAGAAGCCATTGGAGGAGATAAAGTGAAGGCGGTGGGAGAGATAGGACCGGAACCATTCGAGAACAGAGCCTTGCAGGTTGAGGAGGGAGGAGAGGTGGTGGAGGAAGATAGCGTGGTCCAGCGTATTGAAGGCAGCAGATAGGACGAGGAGGCAGAGATGGTCAGGATGTCGTTTGTGACTCTGACCAGGGCTGTTTCCGTGCTGTGGGAGGCACGGAAACCTGATTGGAGGGATTCGAGTAGTGTGTGTTTTGTGAGGAAAGGGCGGAGCTGGGAGGCAACCACTTAGAAGGATCTTAGAAAGGAAGGGGAGGTTGGAGATGGCCTGGTAGCTTGATAGCTGCGATGCATCGAGGGAAGGCTTTTTTAGGATGGGGGTGATGGTGGCAGTTTTGAAGGGAGTGGGAACGGTCTTGGATGAGAGAGACAGATTGATAGTATCGGTGATTAGAGGTGCTGGAAGGTGGAGCTGGGTGGTGAGGAGAGGGGTGGGGATGGGATCCAGGGAGCAAGTGGTGAGTTTCATTGAGGAGATGGTCTCAATCACGAAAGATGGGGAGATGGGGTCGAAGGTGTGGAGGGAGGAATGGGTAGGAGATGGGGTGTGTGGGGGAGTTGGGGAGGGGATGGTAGTTGGGGGGACAGTGACCGCAGAGTGGATTCCCTCGATTTTGGTCACGAGGAAATCCAGCATCTCCTCGCAGCGGGAGTTCGAGGAGAGGATCTGTGAGGCGAGGCGGGGTGGACGGAGATGATGGTTGGTGGTGAAAGGCTCTATATAAATGTAAGTTTGGATTAGTTTGATTTGATCTATTTCTATAGTTGGTTGGGTACTGTATAAAGCCCAGACCAATCAAACAGTGCATACACAGTTTGTGTTTAGAGCTCATAGGCTTGATACTGAAGGTTATGTTGAGTAGCAGTGTTCAAACCTCCACATGATAGTTGGCAACTAAAATATTTTCTTCCAAGTGCTATTTCCAATCTTCCTTATTAGAGGGCACATTCCTGGTAAACAAACTGAAGGCCATATTTCTTTTCAATTACTTTAACTTTTTCCTTGCACAGAGATGGGGAGGAGTAAAAGTGACTTAAAAGTGAGGATGAGGATCTTTAACTTGATCCTCTGCGGGATTGAGAGCCAGTGAAGCTGGGTAAGCATGGGTGGTGATTGGCTCACAGTTTAGTGAAGTTCAGAGTTCTGGATAATCTGCAGGGTGTGGAGGGAACAGTTGGCTGGACGGCAAGTAGGGTGTTTGATTGATTGATATGCAATTGGTAGCCGTATTTCGCCCACAAAATATACAGTCAATTCACTTTACAGTATATTCGATGATGTGATAAGACGCTTTATCAAATGCAAGGATTATTATTATTATTAAATCAGAAACCATTTCCTGAATTGCTAATAAAAATACAGGTAAGCCTCTATTAGGATGCTTCTATTTAGGACGTTTTGATTGAAGGACCATAATTTTTTAACATCTTTTGATCGATATAGGACACTTGGATTTGTTTTAAGGACCCCAATTTTTTTTTCACGCATCCGCAGTACATATTTTGAATATTGCGGTCGCATTTCACACGTCCTTTTTGTCCATACACACAGTCCATAGTGTATTCGTGTGTAGATCGCGCTCGCACCTCATATCCAAGCGTTTGAACTGGCATGTCGCCACGTCATTGTTTAAACGCCAGCTGATTTTGAAGCGACACAACGCCACGTCAGTATTACAGTAATTTCCAAACATTCCCGAGCATGATTTACAGCCTCTACCGTTTATACCATGTCGGGAAGAGAGCAGTACTATAAGTGAAATAAGCAGTGGTAATAGCGCTAGCGGCCAGAGACCCCGCAAAGTCAGCACTTTAAATACCAAATTGGAGGTGATAAAGCGCATCTGGTGAAAAGGGTTGACGTTGGGAGGGCTTTAAGGCTAGCTAGATCAACGGTGGCTACTATAAAACAGATTAAGGACAATATACTAGCAAATTCAAGACAGGTTAGCAGATTAGCAAAACATAGGAGTGATGTGATGGAAAACATGGAAAGAATGCTGAGTGTCTGGATTGAGGCTCAGAACCAGCGTAATATACCACTCAACATCTTGGTTATCCAAGAGAAGGCAAAATCATTGTTTAGGGAGTTAAATGATCAGGAAGGAGAAGGCTTAACGGCTTCAAAGGTTTAAAAGATGCTATGGGCTCCACAACATCAAGATGAGTGGGGAAGCTGCAAGTGCCACTGTCACACCGCCAGTATTAAAGTTTGCCAGTAGTGTACTGAATTAAAGTTTGCCAGTAGTAAAGTACAATACTGTACAGTTACCCCCAAGTACCCCTTCTTGCCTTTGTGTGTTATGTTGTGTGGTTTTGTGTGTTATTTAGTGGGTTTAAGGTCCGAAAATTTTGTGAAAAGAACGCATCTCTGGTTGTATAATGGGACCGCATGGGAAATCGCGTTTCGATTTAGGACGTTTCGATATAGATACAGTTTTTCAGGAACGCAACCTCGTCCTAAATAGAGATTTACCTGTATAGAATTTATCAGGCGAGTTCTTTGTTCCATCTACAACAACAACAACTTTGATTTATATAGTGCCCTCCACGCCGGACAGTGTCACAGTAGTGGATCCCTGGAGACTAAGCCAGGGGCAGGGGTAGAAAGGTGACCAAAGGCGATCTACAGTCAGTCATTAGGGCAATGAAATTAATCTCTATACAGTGTATCCACTAAAGTTGTAAATTGCAAGGTCTGTCTGTTCCTGGCTAACACAGCGCAAGCAGCATTATTATTATTAAGTTGTCATAAATCCCACAGTGTAGGTGACACTAAAAGGGTTAAATTCTCTGATCAGCAGAATGTACAGTAAAAGCCCATTTATCCGGCACCCGATCAACACAAACAAAGGTCCGCATTTCATTAACTGAAATTTATCCAGAAAAATGCTTCTTTCTTTTGCGTTTTCAGCCGATTATCCGGTACGCCCTTTAACTGGCATTGACCAGGTCCCTAGGGTGCCGGATAAACAGGCTTTTACTGTATTAGGATTCCTACATTATCCGTGTTTTTTTTACCAAGAATATGTGATTTTCAATATTGGAACAATGATTTTTAAATCTGCATCATATCTAAAATGAATATTCTGTTATGAGTGCAGCCAATTTTATACAGAAGTGTCCCACAAACAGTCGTGGATGGAAAATGACCAATTTATTATTATTGTGGTTTTTTTTGGACGGATTATTAAGCATGTGCAGTAAGGAAACTTGCCCAAGGTTTCACCCTGATCTGCCTGGTTCGAACGTTGGTCTCACGCTTGTAAGGCGAGTACTCTAACCACTGAGCTACAGGAGCTTCAGGCGATTCTTCAACCAGTGAAACTTCAATTTGTTTTAAAAAACACATTCATGGTGATACCTCCATGAATACAATTTAGTATTCATTCATTAATCTAATCCGTGCCTTGGGACGTCCTCACAACATGACAAGCGTTATACAAATTGAATTTTGTTGTTGTAATTAATCTAATTAAATTACTGGCTTGAAACCCACTGTTGTGAGAAAATAAAAAGTTTGAAGCTAGTTCTACATTTTTATGACCTTCTTTGTCTTTGTTTTAGCTCTACCTGAACCTGTCATTCCATCTCTCCAGAAAGAGCACCCAGTAAGTAATGTTCCTACTAAAATGAGTAGTAAAAAAAAATTACATTTTGCATACACAGAATGCAATTCACCACACCTATGTTTTAATTTCAAATTTTAATTGCTTTAAACAACAAATTCTTGTATAAACCTAAGTATAAATGAGAGACTTCAGACTAATGGAAAGATATGCACTTAATTCGAAACCATAATTGTGGTTGTCTAAAGCTGATATCTCGACATATCGTGAGTACCACATTTTAAAAATATTTGAGATTTGTTTTAGAGATTTCATATACTTCATATACTTTTTCATATACTTGTATTCTGCATAGTGTTTGGTGCGCTTTGTACAAAGTACCTAATATCATGAAGATTTGCGCCTGTAAATTCTCAATGTTGGGCAGGTTATTTTGAAGTCAGGATGCCTTTATAAAAGGAAAGAATAGTCATTTGAATCAATCTTAAGTCATTCTGAATCGCGAAGCAATTTTGTTAAATGGTTTGAAGCAGGCTCCTATCAACTGGTCATCCGAAAGGTATTAAATCACATGCAAGGATTGTTATTACTGACACTTGACTATTTATAAGCTACATTTCATGTTGTTTCAGAATCAGTAAGTGTATAAAAGTCTGTCGATGTTGGAAATGTATTCTTGACTTGATTTTAAATGTGCAATAATGGTTTTCCTTACAGAAGGTCTGTCCATTTTGATTGTCAGTTCTATGGTGATTGTCCAAAAAATAGCTTAATTACTGTTAATTACTGCAGCATCTGTTATAAAGAAAATCAAATTATCTTAATTTTGTTTAATGGGTTAGAATACTTTTTCACCTCTGGGATCTGAGTTAAAGTGCAGCCTTGATTGCTGAAAGATGGATGAAAGACTCTTGATGACCATAACAGTAGTTAAAGATGGGCAGTCAGGCAGTCTGCACCCAGTGAATTCAATACAAAACAATGTGCATTGCCAATCTTACTCAGAAAGGTCAATTAGAGTGGTTGGAGTCTAGAAAAATGCACAGTCGTAGTAGATTAGAATCCTACTTGGCAGTTGCGGTTAATTAATATTTTGCAGGCAGAATGAGGGAAGCTTTGCTGTATAGCCTGGGTGTACTGCAACAAACCTGGTAGTGTTTTATGCTGACCTGGAGTGATAGGCGTTTGATTTCTCTTCCACTGATGTCTCTCACTTTGATGAACATATTAAAAATAAATGAACTTTTCAACCCCGCCCCACACAAAATATGATTGTCGCATATGTAGAACAGAAAATGTTTCAGTGATTTTCACTGATGCAGAACAGTTAATTGTCTCTCTTAATTGGCTTACCTTATGATCATCTTGAATGTGTTTTAGTGGATGAATTAATTGATTTAGTAACCATATTAATGGCCACAAAATACAAGGATATTCCAAATGAAATTGATGAGAAGTCAACCATGAATATTTTGTCAGGACAGGGGATAAATAATTCCCAATACTTGCATAGTCTCATAGTCCCATACATTACAGTAGATTTGCCTTGTATGCATTCCAACCACAGGACTTCTTTATTTGTGAAGTCATTAAAATGGCATGACTATATCCTGAGTTGGAAATTACTTTGTGTATAACAAAATAAACACTTCTCTTCTTTCAGTAGTATATGTGAAGTGGTGGTTAAAAATACATTTAGTTTATAACGAGTTCCATTTTTTTCATGCAAAATAATTAACAGTTCAAATAATTTAAAATTTAAAGAAAACTTTTTTGCATCATGTGAGGAGTCTCAGCGCCTTGGGACATCCTCCTGACGTGAAAAGCGTTCTATAAATCTAATTTTGTTGTTGTTGCCTCAACAGTACCCAACATCCTGAACCACTTCTGTTAATTTCCATTGTTTCTAAAACATTGCTAAAAGCGAATATTCTTGAAATGAGTGGGGAAATGCAAAATGAAATTGTTCTTTTATGAAACATCTAAAAAGCTATTCTTCTGAAATCAATTGATCTTATTAGTTGTCAATTATCTAGCTCTCGGGAAGTTAATATTTTGTCTTCTAGGCAAGCACCAATACAGATTGGGCCATTTAAGTGTGAACTTTAAACTTTATTCTCCTTGAGGAATGCACATTGTTTGTAACGTGATACCAATTTGCTATGATGTCAGTAAACATATTTCAGGAAAGTAATTTTTACATTGTATAAAAATGATATCCAGTAATTTAATTCATTTTTCTAATTTTTTTTAAAGGAGTGTTTTGACCCCACTATGCAGTTGCATCTTGTGCACCAAGGAGGAAGCAAAATCAGTCCTTATCTTTCACTAAATAGTTCAAACTTGGGAGACCTCCTTGTGGGCTTTCTACGATACTATGCTACAGAATTTAAGTATGTAACTCTTTGTTTTAGATGGAATGTTTTTGGTACGTTTCAATCTATCTGGAAATATATATACAGTATATGAATATTTTAAAACCTGAGCTCCCATTTTGTACAATCTTTAATGTATTTTTTTCTTACTGCACTTGCAGCTCACTGTTGTTACCACCGTTTGGTTCCTATTATAGTAGTTTCCTTTGAATTTCTGATGCAAGGCTCAGGAATCATACCAGGCACTTCAATGTCCCAGGAGTACCTTATCTTTCAGCATTATGCTTAACTGCAGTTTGTTTGAAGTTGGTAAGATCATAGGGTACCAAATCTGGCAGCTGTTCAATTGTATCCATATATCTGCAATTTTTAAAAAATATATTCTTTTGCATATTTAAGGAGTTGTTAACTGGCTTATGAGATCAGTCACTTCCCAAAGCTACCAGCTTGTATAAGGTTATATAAATGGTTAGAGCACTTGGCTTACAAGCAAGAGACCATGGTTCGATTCCAGGCAGGGCGAACCTTGGGCAAGTTTCCTTACTCCACAAGTCTGATAATAATGCCTCAAAAAATAATAAATGGTAATTTCAATCAACGACTGTTCGTGGGAACACTGCTGTGCGCAATTAGCTGCCGCGTTTGCCCCAGTTCTGTAGACCGCTTGGGGACATATAGAAGACGTGAAAAGTCTCTATCAAATGCAAGGATTATTGTTATATCAAAACCATTTACAGTAGAAGCCTGTTTATCCGTGACTCTATCAACTGTAACTTCCGTATAACCGGCACCGCAAATAAAAGGTCCGCGTTCGATAAATCGTAATTTATCCAGAAAAATGCTTTTTTTGTGTGTGTTTTGTGTTGCGTCAGTATTTTGGAATGCTGCTACTAGGTGCATGATGGTGTCACCAGCTCAGAATGCTGCCGGTACTGTAAAGCAATGCACTCTCCGGAGTGTACTTTTTGAGAGGTAGAGGTGGGGTGAGTTGATTAATTTAGATTTAATTTAGCCACAAAACAGCAAAGCACACACCCACCCTGAGCAAAACTTGCAGATCAATTCATTGGCTTTTATTTTAATTAAAAAAACTCATCCCTTCAATGTTCATTTTACAGAGTGCAGTGTTTCAAGTTAGTGCACATACACACACTGGCATCGCAAGGCTTTTTGGAAAGAAAGTTAACTGAACTGAGCGGCCGCCGGTCACTCTCTGCTTTCTCAATAACACAAGCTTTCCTCTCTTCTGCACCCAATGAGAACAGTGTCATTCAGACGTGTAACTTTTGCACTAGTTTAAAGATCTCTCTGAACTGCCTGGTTGCTCTGTGTAAAATGATTAATTATTATTTAGTCTATTATTAATATGCCATGTTTTTAAAAATGTAATTAAATTTTTTTAAAAAAAATTTAGGTTGGGTTTTCTGCCAAATATCTGGCAGGTGCTTTAACCGGCACTGGCCAGGTCCTGAGGGTGGCCGATAAATGGGCTTCTACTGTATTATAAAATGGTATCCTTGTACCTCCGCTGTGGAAATCATGTAATTCCCATTTACATTAGAAGAATGAATAATAAATTCTTCAGTGGAACTCAACTGAAATTGCATGAACTGCAGTGTTCCTAAGTGCTGTGTGAGAAATTGCATTTTTCTAATGTTAATGCAAACCTAGCTTTTAATAATATTGCGGCAGCAATAATCTGAAGCGGCTAATGAGCGAATTGAATTATATGGAAAGCTAAAAGTGGGCTTTAAACGTATTGGCTAGGCTGACACTCCAGTGCAGTGCTGGGTTAGAGCTGTAATGTCATAGAGTCTATTCCTTAGACAAGAAGTTAAACTGTGGTCACATTTTATTGTTCATATCCCATGGCTCTATTCAGAAAGTGAAGGGAATTTCTCCCATGTCCGTGTCAAAAAAAATCTTCCTGATAGTCATTCACTTCCTGGCTGTTTGTGGGAGTTTTGTCAAATCTATTTTATACTGTATCCTGTGAAGATGTCTTGAGGATAGAATAGGGTGCTATATCAAATGCATCAATTATTTATACTGAAGAAAATTGCCCAACGGAAAACTTGCAAAACTAGTTTTTGGAGGTGGCCTTGCAGTGCTTGTGTACCTAGAAATGGAGTGGAGCAATGACCTTTTTGTTGAGGAAGATCATTTCTCCACATTTGCAAACCAGATGGGAAGTGTGCCAGTACATGACAAACTACATTAAGGCTGCGTCAGCAACTGAGAATCTGGCAAGAGACCTGGAAGATGTTGCACAATGTCAAGAAAAATGCTAGTGGCCAGCACATTAATTGTGATGTTCAGCAGAAGCACAAGAGATTTATGAACACCAGAAAATGTTGCAGTATATTAGGTGTTTTGAAAATCTGCACTGACAGAGAAATATCAGCAGTAAAATGGAAGGGCATATAATAAGTGTGAAAGTCGCATGGTTGTGCAGATAACAACGGACATGCTATGAGAAGAGAGTTCATATACTACAAGAAGGATTTTGCAATAGCCATATCATGTCTTGGAACACCATTACTCCTAGTTCAAAAGAAAAATAGATGTACAATGCTGAAGGTTGACTTCAGATTTGAAACCACTTGAGACAGCAGTGAATTTTTATGGAAGCCATGGAAACTATTACCTTGGAATAGAAAACATTAAGTGGCAGGTATCATGATTTGTAAGATTGAGGAATATATCTGTGTAGACTCTGCAGAAACACATCAAAGTACAGTAAAAGCCTGTTTATCCGGCACCCGATCAACCGTATAACCGGCACACAAAAAAAAGTCCGCATTCGATCAACCGGCATTTATCCGGAAAAATACATTTAAAATATATATATTTTTGTCGTGTTTTTGGCCAAATATCCGGCACACGTTTTAACCAGCATCGGCCAGGTCTCGAGGGTACCGGATAAACGGGCTTTTACTGTACTTGTAACGCTGCATTTGTACTGATACACACATATATCATCTGCTTGTTTTGCAGAATAAGGAAAAGCCAGTATCTACTGTACCCAAGTATGAATTGCTCTCAAGCAAACACGCACTGTGATCTACACTGTGTAAAATGTAGATACTGCTCAGGAATTGTAATTACAAACAACTGCGACTGAAAGATTTTGAGACTTCTAGTTCCTAATGCTCATGCAGATCAGTGAGCTGCTTGGAAGACATGTTTGCCATCAATTACATGGAGCAGCACAGTTACAGGATGTTGGCAATCATTTCTGCTGCAGTTCTATGCGTGCATATATGTGTAGGGATCATTGCTTTTGAACGCACTGAGCTGACAGATGACAAAATTGGACACTTTTGAATGAAGGTGAGAGTTCAATTGGGAGCCCATAAATAAACCCCATACACAACCAAAGTTCACGAAGGTCATGGAGAGAAATACAGGCAGGAGCAAGCCACAGTAAATACACCTCCAAAATATTGCACAAGTCATTGCTTTAATTTTCAGCCTGGCTCAGTTGGTAGCACTCTTGCCTCTAGAGTCAGAAGGTTGTGGGTTCAAGCCCTACATGGAGACTGATCTCATAGTCTTATTGCACTTTATGCCAAAGGTTGACCTTTATGTCAAGATAAAACTGAAAACATTACCGATCGAACACGCACTCGCCTTCGTTTGTGTGAATGTTTGGCGGGTGGGGTGGTGGCTTCTTGACTGCCTGGCGGGCCACTTTTGGCCTATGGGCCACAACTTGGCTACCACTGGTCTAGTGCAATGTTAGGATGTGCTGGCATTGTTGGAAGTTCTGCCACTTGGATGAGACAAACTTGAGGTCTCACCTGTATCCCTTGGGTTTATTTTCAAAGAGAAAGAAGTTGCTCTAAGGTCGAGGCCAACAATCCACCCCCCAAAATTAGTCATTCACATCTTGGCTGTTGGTGGAACTTTAAGGTGAAGCATTTGAGTAGATGCACAGGGAGTGTTAGATCTGAAGTGTGAAATTTAAAATTGTGCAGAATTTTGGCTTGGCCCTCAAGAATCTGATGTATGTTTAATTTTTTTTCCCACTTCATTTCTTGTTGTTTCTTCCTGATGTGAAAGGCTCTATACAATTGTATTTTGCTGCTGTTGTTCCTGTAATTGTGACTTTTGTATTGTGTGTAGACTATGTATTTCTTCAAGAACAAAATCACTATTTTTAAATGTAAAATTAGTCTTACTGTGCAGTATATTACAGTAATAATAATAATCCTTGCATTTTGATATAGCGCTTTTCAGGTCTTCAAGACATCTCAAAGCGCTTCACAGAATATACTGTAAAGTGAATTGACTATATTTGTGGGTGAAACGCGGCAGTGTTCCACAAACGGTTATGGATTGAAATGACCATTTTACTATTTTTTGAGAGATTATTATTAGGTGTGTGGAGAAAGGAAACTTGCCAAAGGTTTCACCCTGATCTGCCTGGATTCATACCCAGGTTTCACACTTGTAAGGCAAGTGCTCTAACCACTGAGCTACAACACTAATAGTAAACAAAAATACAGTGAACTTTATACTACTACTCATGCACATGGAACAGTCAAGAAAATTATCTGCCTTCTCAACTTTACAGATTTTTGCACAGTTTTACTACCTTTAACGAACGGTTTTGAAGCCCCTCTTTGTAATCATTCATCAGTCTTCCTGCTTTTTTAATTGACAATATTAAGCAATGCAAGTTTGTACAGATCTTAGTGACAAAATTTTACACATCAAATGGGTTTTCATGTATGTGACAAAATAGTAAAACACATATTGATTGTAAATATTGCTTTTTTAAAAAAAAATACTCCCCTTCCACTCAATATCTGTTGTGCTAAACTCTAAAGCAATTGCATTAATGTGTTCATTCTTTAGGTCTAAACTGAAAACTTAATTTATGTGGCTGCCACATTTTGCTGTGTCAATACAGCAGATACAGGTTTCTGGTTTCAACGCAATGAGTGAAGGCAGCAAGTGGGCTTTGGACATAGAGGCCTGTGATTGAGATGGGCATTAGAGCCAAAAATTGTGGGCTCCATATTTTGCTGTGTTATAGTAAGGGTATACATAAATATTTCTGTGAGTCTATTCCCTAATTTAATTTTGTTGCAATGATTATATAATATAAATTAGGAATCGTTTTTTGTAATTGATATCTACTGCACTGTGCAAAGAAGTTTGGTTGCGAGCAGTGGTTCTGTGAAAAGGGGGCTGGACTGCAATTTATTTTGTTTTCTGAAGGTTTAGTGCAGTGCCAGAAACTAATGGACCCATGTGCAGTTATGACATATATATTTTTAAAAAAGGCATTTTACAATACTGCCCAATTATAAAGCACTTCTTTCTAGTGCAAATTTGGTTAAAATGGAGTTGTAACATCCCCATTCACTCCACGTGTGTGCAGCTGACCTGCTTGATTCCCACAAATCTAAAGCACAAGTCACAAGTCATCTGGGTTTGATGCTAAAATATCCAACTTCCAGGTATTCCAGGTATAAGTAAAATAAGAATATTCCTAATTTTCACGTGGTTAACAAATAGCAAGTGACACAGGAGATGAGCTATACTGGACAATGCAACCAGCTGTTACACCTCCATTGGAATGCAGATTCAGATTATGTGGCTCCCAAAAACCATGTTATAGCAAGGCATGAGTCTAGCCATTGGAGACATCTTTATATTATAAATATCTAAAGTGTTTATGAAAAAGAATGTTTGATCTATCTAATCTGTCAACCTGGCTCAGTTGGTGGTACTTAACTGAGTCAGGATATGGGTTCAAGCCAATGATATTGGGTATTAAGTTGACACTCCAGTGCAGTGTTGGGGGGCGCAGCATTGTTGGAGTTGCCGTTAAAGACTCCATGGACTTATTACTTGAAAAGAAAGGGGAACTGTTTATTGTTTTTTTTTAAAGTTTGGTCAACAACAACAAAATTACATTTGTATTGCACCTTTCATGTCGAGGGAACGTCCCAAGGCACTGGACAACAATCCCCCAGATAAAACTGGTCATTCACTTCATGACTGTCTATGGGACAGTGTAAACGTTGACTTTTGTGTTTACCTACACTGCACTACAGTAAATCTTGAGCAGCACTTTGTGACATTTCAATAATCTGATAATACACAAATGCAAAGATTATTAATATTGGACCTTGAGTTAAACCAGTGCCATTATTCAAAACAATAGTACAGTATTGTTATCCCTCACCTTTTTTAAATAATTGTGTTACTGATTCTTAGTGACAAAGCATTGATGAATGAATAAACCTGAATTGAACTTGTAAATCATTATTTGAATGTCTGTAACACAGGCCTTATTCACTGAACATGCTGTGTAGAGTCTTAAGGATGATCACATTTGGAAAAGATCTAGATTTTCCTACAACTCAGGTGCTCTGAGCAAGTTATTATTTTGTATGTTGTATATCTTCATAGATTGTTTATTGCTATTCCGGAGGTCATAACCATTTAAAAAAAAAAAAAAAATTTGGTCGCGACTATCTGGGATACTGCACAATTAGCTGCTGTATTTCACCCAAAAAATGTGCAGTCATTTCACTTTACAGTACATTCTGTGAAGCACTTTGAGACTTCTCAATGATGTAATAAAGCAGTATATCAAATGCAAGAATTTGTTTTATTTTTGGTTCCATTTGGCAATAGAAATATTGACACCAAACTTTTCCCCCTTCAGCTGGAGCAGTTCAGTAATTTCTGTGCGTGAAGCCAAAGTGATGTCCAAAAACAATGAAATGGAATGGAAAAACAAATACATCTGTGTTGAAGGTATGACAAATTGTAGAAGCAATAAAATGTTGGTGTTTACAAAGTGTAACTTTTGTGAAGAATATTTAATATTTTTGAGCTTGCAGGCTCACTTATTACAGCACCTGCTTACTCCTGTCTTTCATTTCTTTTTTTCTTCCTGCCTCTCTTCCAGCATAAGTTGACAAAAAATGTTGGACCAGAATTTTTCCCATTTCGTTTCCCATATTGGAAATCTTTCAATCATTTATTTGATGTAAATGTGCTGTTAAGAAACCAAAAGTTTTTAGTGGTGATGTGTAGGCTCTAAAACTGTAATCATAACATACAATCCACAAATATAGGGAAGAAGTGTTTTAAGCAACTTAAATGATAAATCTGTTTACCTAGCAGTAAGTAGCAACCTGATTGTTAGTCGATTGCAAATTACTTTCTGGTGGTAATAATTCCCTCCAAAAAATATGTAGTCACTCAATCCACAACCGTTTGTGTGCAATTGGCTGCCAGGTTTCACCCACAAAATATGCAATCAATTCACTTTACAATGTATTGTGTGAAGTGCTTTGAGTCACCTCAATGACAGAAAATTGCACTATATCAAAGGATTATTATTATTATAGATAGAGAAATGACAGGGTAATTCTAATGTCATTAATACTTAATCCAAATGTAAGTCACGCCTTGTGTGGCATCAAAGTTCTAGGTTCCACCAGAATATTGTACAGTTAAGAAATATTTTAATCGTTCTGTCAATTTACATAACGATAGTTTGTAGAATGGTTAAAATTAGCAATGGATTCTTATTTTAT
Source organism: Hydrolagus colliei (assembly GCA_035084275.1). NCBI lineage: Eukaryota > Metazoa > Chordata > Chondrichthyes > Chimaeriformes > Chimaeridae > Hydrolagus > Hydrolagus colliei. The sequence goes on from CM068742.1 coordinate 133,947,701, forward strand.
AATTGTTTTATATGTTCTGTTCTAGAACCTTATGACCGAACAAATACAGCACGAGCTGTGCATGAAAACATCAAATTTGACATGATCAAAAAGGAGTTTATTCAGGTAAAATGTACAACTACATTTATCTAATTTTGTAATGCATCCAAGTACACTCAATCCATGACTGTTTGTGCACAAATGACTGCTACATTTCACCTGCAAAATATACAGTCATTGAACTTTATAGTATATTCTGTTAAGCACCTTGAATATGAACTATTTTTTAGGATACAATAGCTTCATGTTCAGATTTTGGAACTAATTTTACTTTAAACATTCTCGTTATGTTTTCTAAACACTGTAGCTTAGTGGTTAGAGCACTCGCCTTACAAGTGAGAGACCTGGGTTCATTTCCAGGTAGGGTGAAACCGTGGTCAAGTTTCCTTACTCCACATGCCCGATAATAATCCCTAAAAAAATAAATAATAATAAATTGGTCATTTCAATCCACGACTGCTTGTGGGAAATTACTGTGCGCAATTGGCTGTTGCGTTTTGCCTACAAATATAGTCGATTCACTTTACAGTATATTCTGTGAAGTGTTTTGTGACATCTAGAACACATGAAAAGCGCTATATCAAATGCAAGGATTATTTTTTATTGAATAGGAATATTGTAGCAAATTCCACAGAGAAAACTGTACCATCAAATCAATTTTATTTCTCTGATAGAAACAAAGGACATTTTGCTGGCAGTTTATCAGCAAAGCTCCCCTATGGCACATAAATAATGTTCAATGGATTTCCATAATGTTCAATAATTTAATCCTTAAAAAAAATGTTATTATTTCAATGATATGCTTTAAAACAAAATCAACAGTATTTGTACCCATCTCTCCCTCCACACCTTTGAACCTATCTCCCATTCCTCACCACCACTATGAAACTGATCACCAGCTCCCTCGACTATCCCTACCCTCTCCTTACCTCCCAGCTCTATCTCCCTCTACTTACAACATCATAAACATATCTCTGCCTACTGGCACTGTTCCCACCCAATTAACAACGTCTGTCATCACTCCTATCCTTAAAAAAACCTCCCTAGACCCATTCCTGCTCTCTAACTACCGCCCCACCTCAAACCTCTCTTTCCTTTCCAAAAAGTCCTGAAACGAGTTGTTGCTTTCCAGCTTCCCCCTTTCCCGCCGCTCCCTTCACGAACCCCTGCAATTGGGTTTCCGTGCCACCCATAGTACAGAAGCAGCCTTGGTCAAAGTGTCAAACGACATTCTGTACATCTGCAAACAGGGCTCCATCTGCCTCCTCATCCTCCTTGACTTTGCTGCCTTCGATATTGTTAACCTTTGATGCCGTCAACCACTATTCTCATACAACCAATTGTACCTCTCTGCCTCCAACCTTGACTCGAGGACCACTGCTGTCCTGACAAAATGTCTGTCAGACATCAAGTGCTGGATGAGAGCTAACTTTCTACAGTTGAACATCAACAAAACCGAGACCCCCCTGTTTGGCTCCTCCACATCTCAGGAGGCATCACAATCCATGGATACACACTCCACCTCTCTGAGCCAGTCTGGAATCTTGGTGTCTTGTTTGACCCTCAATTATCCTCTCTATTCCACAACTGTATTGTGATCCACTGTGCCTTCCTCCAACTTCACAACATCGCCCAGCTATGCCACTGCCTCACACCACAGGCCGCCGAGACGCTCATATATCCATTCATAATATCCAGGCTTGATTATGCAGACTCTGCTTGTCAGCCTCCCTAACTTCTCCCTCCGTAGGCTGCAGATCATCCAGATCTGCAGCGAATGTTATCTCCCACCCTAGGCACCGTGACCCTATCACCCACTTCCCTACCTGATACCATTAACTTCCCCATACCGAGGATACAGTTCAGGATCTTGGTCCTCGCCTTTAAAGCCCTCCACGGCCTTGCTCACCCCTCCACTAGGGAACGGCGATATGGGAATTTTCCGGATATGGATATATCGATTGGCTCATATCGAGATATACCGAAATATCGATATTTTCAGTTTTTTCGTACTGCGCATGTGCGCGCGCATCGGATGCTCGCGCATTCCGGGGCCTATCTTCTCAGGAGGTAAATATCTTTCTCTCTCTGTGTCTCTCACTCTCTCCATCTCTGTGTTTTTCTATCTGTGTCTCTCTTTGTCTCTCTCCCTCTCTCCTCTCTCACATCCCCCCCCATCTCTATCTATCTGTATATTATCACATCCACCCCGTCTCTCCCCCCCCCCCCCCCCGTCCCTCTCTCGCACCCCCCACCCCCGTCGTCTCTCTCCCCCACCACCCCCCAAGCCGTTTCTTTATCCCTCCCCCCCCTCCCCGCCGTCTCTCCCTCCCCCTCCCCCCAGCCGTCTCTCTCTCCCTCCCCCCAGCCGTGTCTCTCCCCCTCTCCTCCACCTCCCCGCCGTCTCTCTCTCCCTCCCCCCCCAGCCGTCTCTCTCCCCCTCCCCCCAGCCGTCTCTCTCCCCCTCTCCTCCCCCCCCCCCCCCCCCCAGCCGTCTCTCTCCCCCTCTCCCCCCCCGCCATCTCTCTCCCCCTCTCCCCCCCAGCCATCTCTCTCCCCCTCTCCCCCCCAGCCGTCTCTCTCCCCCTCTCCCCCCCCCCAGCCGTCTCTCTCCCCCTCTCCCCCCCCAAGCCGTCTATCTCCCCCTCCCCCCAGCCGTCTCTCTCCCCCTCACCCCCCCCCCCCAGCCGTCTCTCTCCCCCTCACCCCCCCCCCCAGCAGTCTCTCTCCCCCTCACCCCTTGCATACCTGTATATTGTATTCGAGGACTATGAATACAAGATGGCGGCTTTGCACCTCGGTCTGTGCATTGTGTATAGAGATGAGCATTCTGGGTCTTGTAGTTGATTGTGCTCGCATCCCGATTTTTTACCTCGATATATCGTTTTTCGATATACCGATATTTTTGAAATGCCTATATCGGCATATCGATATGAAAATCATATTGGGTTTTAGCGATATACCGATATATCGCCGTTCCCTACCCTCCACCTCTGCGACCTCCACTCAACTGGCCCTGATCTGCTTCATGTCGCTCGTCTCGCCCGCCTTACAATTGCGAACATAATTTTGTGGTTGTTGTGTATTGAGCCATTCATTTTGTTAAAGAAACCCTTTAGCAAATGAGAAAATAATAATCCTTGCATTCTACCTTGCCTGGTATTGAAACCAGGTCTGTCACTTGCCAGGTGAGTGCTCTAACCACTGAGCTACAGGACTCCACTCCACATTTATTTTCTATAGATAAATGTAGAAAATACAAATGAAAAGGAATGTATAGTTTGCAGTGGTATTTCTGGTCATTTTTGTGAGAAAATAACTTTGCTGATTCGATTTTATTCATTTATTTCGTAAATGAAAATTGATTTGAATTTATCTCAAACCTTCATTTTCTTTCATCAGTATCACATTTTTTTTAAAAATGCTTTATTTGTTAATCTTCATGCACAGAACAACATTTTATTGTGATGGTAAAAGCCATGGATGCTTGAACCTGCTTCACTGATTCAACAACAATTTGTTGCAAAGGAGATTTGAACAATGCAATTCTTTCTTGATTTTTTTTGTAGCTTATAATTCAAATAAATCGTTTTATTTTCCTTACAATGGCCTCTCTGCGGGAGAGTAGTTGAGAATGGGAGATGTGCATGAACTGAATAAAAGTGGAAATCGTATAAATGTCATAATAATGCTGGGTAGAAAAACACAATAAATCTAAATTACCCAGTGAATGCTAGTTGTAGGTAATTTCAGTTTGTTGCTCTTACAATTCCACGTAATTCCTGCCAATGCTGTAGTGATTTCTTTCTTTCATTCCCAGTTCTCTTCTACTATAATTCTATGTTTTCATTTAAATGAGTGCAATATAAAACGGTAGAATATTGCTCATTGTTCAGAAAACAACATTTTACCATGGAGAAAATGCAAAGTTCAGAATGTCGGAATTAGGCAGTGGGGAAGCAATATTTCACAGGGAATTGGATGTGATATTTGCCTCTTTGGGTTTCTCTGCTGTTAATGTTGAGAAAGTACAGCATGAAGCATAGCTGCTGAGTTTAAGTAGGTTTCTGTACAGGTGTATTCATTATTTAAATTAATGTCGTCAGGTATAATCTCTTATTTGAACTTGTATGCTCTGTTTAGTCTTTATTTCAAAAGAACGTGGAGCTCCTGTGGCTCAGTGGTTAGAGCACTTGTCTTGCAAGCTGGGGAGACCGGTGTTCGAATCCAGGCAGGTCAGGGCGAAACCTTGGGCAAGTTTCCTTACTCCACACGCCTAATAATAATCCCTCCAAAAAAATCACAATAATAAAATTGGTCATTTCAATCCACGACTGTGTGTGGGATGTTGCTGTGCGCAATTGGCTGCTGCGATTTGCCCACAAATATATACAGTCAATTCATTTTACAGTATATTCTGTGAAGCGCTTTGGGTCGTTGATAAGATGTGGAAAGCGCTATATCAAATGCAAGGATTATTATTATTATATTACTACAGTGGTTGATTCTTACGTCTGCGGTTGTATGAAATGCAAAAATGATTTAATAAATTTGTGTTTTATCATTTTAAACACCAATGTGTGATCACATAGAGCAATTAATCTTAATAGACTGGAGTCTATTTGATAACGCCTATCTTTCAATTGTATTGTGCAAATGTTGATCAGCCACTTCTTTGTGCTCCTAATTAGTAGCGATGCAACATGCTCTAATTCAATTTTGTTTTTCTTTAGTCTTGGCACAAACTTAAAAATAAGAAAGACTTGTTCAGCATTCTGCCAGCAAGAGCTGCAGTAGAGGGCAGGGAAAGATGACAGACTGGCTGTGCTGTAGATATTGTGTTGGTGAAGACAATGGAAGTGGGGAAAAAAATGCCAACACTTCTATCTATGGAAGACTTTCTGCTCTCAGTGATAATTCATTTGAAAGATGCCTGATTTATTATGGGTTTTCTTTTGTCTTTTATGTGGCAAGAAAAATCTACGAATCTCTTGTTTTCTCCCCCTTTTGTTTCCTTCATTTGTCTCAACAAGCTGGCCACAAAATCCTCATTACAGGAACGGAAGAATAGAATTTTGGAATTAAGCGCAAATGATTATTAAAACAAGCCCTCTTGAAAGCTCCTTTGAGGTCAAAAGTTTACTCAGTGATGTTAATAGATTTGCTGCAAAGCCAATCTGTACAACTTGATGAGGATAGGGAGTGATCGATAATGGTCTGTTGGCAAATGTACATTTCATTTGCATCAAAGTGGAAGGGTGGCAGAGCCATCATTCTCTGTTATAATTGTTAAAATTTAAGTTGGCAATGTTCACAATAGATATTCTCCTTCACGGTAACTATAATTTGCACCTCCTTTGTTCAGTTTGAAAACATATTTGGTCATGTGTTTTTTTTCTCTTAAATTAACCAAGGTTTGCAGTCCCACATAACTCGTCTAAATAACGGTGCATGCATCCTAATCTTTGCTTCTGTAATGTCGATGAAAATTATTCAAACATGGTGGCATCGCGTAGATCATTCTTTATTTTTTTAAGATAAAATAATTGCAACCAAAATGCATCAACTCAAAGGATGCTAGACAGAATTTAGGTGAAAGATGAGCTGTTTATTTTCAGTTTATTTTTTTAAACCAACCTAGGTAGGCCAACTTCCAAAAATGCTTTTTTAAAATAAAAAAATGGTGGGTAATTAACTTGTTTCTCTTATGTTTTTTGTCTGTTGTAAAACATTACTGACTTTCTTGTTTGCTACGTTCTAGAATGTCATGTTTGTTTTTCTTTTGAAATTCCCTTTTGTATTTTATTTTGTATATTGTCTAAATTTAAATAAAGTTTGCATATGGAAAAAACCTGATTGAAACAAGCCTTTACAGTGCAATACTATACCCCTTTTATATGGCTTTTAATTATTTAATTCCCATAGCACTTTTGTATATTATGTCCTGCTGCATGTAACAGTGGGTTAAGGTACAGTAACCAAACTCGACTAATTCGGACCAGAGGATGATCATTCGAAGGCTGGTGCTTTGCATTCACAGATGCTCGATGTCATGAACAAACTTGCGTCATGATGTTATGAATAGAAAAAAAACATCCAGCCTACAGCAGTACATTGCAGGGAAAGTAATTTGATTCAACACGTCTGGGCTGTTTACATGGGCACAGATGAAATTACTTTGAGTAGAATCAAAGCCACGCAACGGGGGTTGAGACTCTTTGCTAAGAAACAATCACGTGAGATAACTTTGTAGCGTTTTACATGGTCTCTTGATTTGAAATACAATATACAGTACTAGTAAATTATTAGCTGGCACATAAACAGTGCTGAAGTTTTTACCCCATTTCAGGATCGTGTTCTTTCAGGTTTTAACCTTTAAAAATTATTTGTGATTAAATTATTTTGTTTTTTCACAGAAGAATCCAAGTAAATTGAGAGGCTGAATCCTCTACATAATTGAACCAACACAAGAACCATAGCAATTGCAAGATTACAATTTTTACATCTTTACATGCTTGTTCACTCCAGTGAAAAAATTTAGATAAATGAGTGCTGTAAATCAAGAGCCGTATAGTCCTTTCAGTAACTTATGACAAGAGCACTGATGTTTGAAGGTATTGAGAGAAGCATGTAAAGATATTTTTTCATCAATTCACTGATCAGTTCACTAATATCTTGATTTAATAAAATTAAATAATGAAAAATTTTAATATTGGATAACTGAATTTCTAGGTGTTTTCAAACCTAATTTATTCTATAAAATCTTGCCTACACAAACATTTCTCACCTTCATATGATACAGAAATGGATTGCTTGCTTAGCAAAGTACATATGTAAAAAATTAATTGGCTTGAATTTCTATGAAGGTCATTAATGGTGAGAAATTTATTTGTTTATTGCAGCAGCCATTTCGTATTAATTTACTTGTCTGGTCCAAGTGATTTGAATAAAGTGGCATGAACTGTACTGTAAATAAAGAAATATTTGTGCTATGCTGTTTTTCTGTTGCATTTATTAATTGTAGGAAACTGATTACAAATGTTACTTTGCTCATCTCTTATAAATATTTTACTTCCAATGTAAAATGCTAACCAGAAATTCTTGCATACCCATGTCAAACCTGGTATAAGGCAATTCAAAGTATAAATTTACTTCAGCACTTTGCTTCATTATAGACAAAAATTCAAACCTGTGCTTTTAAAAATATATATTTTTTAAGGCAACAATTGAATTTATTCTTTGTAAAGTAAATTTAGAAAGTAGGAGCAGTTTTATTTCCTTCTTTACACTACTCTCTACACTTGTCCTGTAGCTCAATGGTTAGAGCACTTGCCTTACAAGTATGAGAGCTGTGTTCAAATCCAGGCAGGTCAGGGCGAAATCTTGGCAATGTTTCCTTAATCCACATGCCTAATAATAATCCCTCAAAAAATTTTTACTCATTGAATTGTATTCATGGAGATATCACCATGAATGTGCGTTATTTTAAAACAAATTGAAGTTTCACTGGTTGAAAAATCGCCTGTAGCTCAGTGGTTAGAGCACTCGCCTTACAAGTGTGAGACCGGTGTTCAATTCCAGGCAGGTCAGGGTGAAACCTTGGGCAAGTTTCCTTACTCCACATGCCTAATAATCCATCCAAAAAAACACACAATAATAAATTGGTCATTTTCCATCCACGACTGTTTGTGGGACACTGCTGTGCACAATTGGCTGCTGCGTTTCGCTCACAAATATAGTCAACTCACTTTACAGTATATTCTGTGAAGCACTTTGAGACGTCTAGAAGACATAAAAAGCAGTATATCAAATGCAAGGATTATTATTCATATTATTTCCTCTTCCTCCATAAAGGATAATTAGCAAGTTTGAAATCCACAAATATGATTCTAGTATTTCTTACATATCTCACATAAGACCATGTAGCATATAAAGTTGAATGTCTTCAATATTATAATGTGGGACTTTGTGTTCTAAATTCTACTATAGGCATTACTGATATAAGAAATACTAATAATTCTTGCATTTGATATAGTGCTTTTCACGTCTTCTAGATGTCTCAAAGCGCTTCACAGAACATACTGTATTGACTATATTTGTGGGTGAAACACAGCAGCCAATTGCGCACAGCAGTGTCCCACAAACAGTCGTGGATTGAAGCATCCAATTTATTTCTTTTCTTGAGTGATTATTATCAGGCATATGGAGTAAGAAGCTTGCCCAGGGTTTCTCCCTGCCTGGAATCAAACTCAGGTCCCCCGCTTGCAAGGCGAGAGCTCTAACCACTGAATTACAGGACTCCAGGATGCAATTTAGATGTTAATGAAATCAGTTTGTAGCATGAAAAGACACTCCATATAAATAATTTATAGTTTTAATTTCTTTACATTCATTGTCTATACATAGCGTGTCTCAGCTGCTGCGACAATAATCTCAGCAATGATATGGTACAGCTGTTCACAGTTTGACCTGGGTCTGCCTCTATTGCTGTTGAATTCTCCTGTTGTGCTTGCCATCTTGACCTGTATCTCACTTGGTCGTACACACATCATAATCTGAAACAGGTGCATGCATAATCATCAAACATGTTAACAAAGCACTCACAAAGTGTGGGCAGGTCATTGTCAGATGACAGTACTTTTCATCTTTGAAGTACCATTGAAGTGTGGAGCTAAAGCCTTTGATACCACTGTGACTAATACCACTTTCATTTGCTCCCAGTGCACTGGCCCTTATTGGATAAGAATTTTTTTTAAAAAATGCAGAAATTGCAGGAGAAATTAGGCACTTGGGTATCCTTAGCCCCAGTCACTATTCAGTGCAACCAGGCCAGCTTCTCTGCCACCCTTACTGCCTCATTCACTCCCTTCATTTGGGAAACATAGAACTGTTGTTATATCCCCTGCCCAATCCACACTGTGAAACATAAGAAATAGGAGCAGGAGTAAGCCATTCAGCCCATTGAGCCTGCCCCGCCATTCAATCATGGCTGATATTCTACTCTAACTCCAGATACCTGCCTTATCCCCATACCCCTTAATCCCTTTATAAATGAGAAATCTGTGGGTGAGCTTTTAACCGTTCTGCTCTGTTCGGAAACCCTTTCCCAAAATCTCTATTTCGATCTCTCCTTCTTTGCCTTCAGAACATGCCACATGATTTTTGCAACCTTGCCCTCACACTCCCATACAAAGTCTTTGGACTCCTAGTCAGCTGTGTGAAATGTCTTGAGACATCGTCTCAACCATATATAAAAATAATTGTTGTTTGGTAAGTCCTGTACATTTGCAGATGGTCACAGCCCTTTTCTTCCTACCTGATAACTTTGAGGTAGAGTATTATGATTGTGAGTTGAGCATAAATTCAGCTTGGCCTTTAGATGTTTTAGAGCTAACCTACATCATAGAAATTACAGCATAAGAGGAGATTTATTTGGCACATTTGAGACTAAGCTAGTGCTGGTGAATCCCTGGAAATAACTACAACAATTCCAGTTGTCATCTTAATAATATAATAATAATCCTTGTTTTTAATATAGTGTCTTATCATTTCTATGAGACATCTTAAAAGTGCTTCACAGAATATACTGTAAAGTGAATTGACCGTATTTTGTGGGTGAATCATAGCATCCAATTGCACACAAACGGTCATGGATGGAGCGACCAAATTATTATATACTTTTTATTTTTGAATGGATTATTACTCCTGGAAAAGCAATCTGCCAATCATCTAACAAACGGGTTCCTACTTATTGCTGGATAAACAGGCATGTGGACTAAGGAAACTTCGCTAAGGTCCCGCCTTGCCCGGGAATGGAGCCTGGGTCCTCTTGCTTGTGAGGTGTGTGCTCTAACCAATATGTTACAGGACTCCACAAAGTGGAGCTTATTACCATATACTTTATATTTTTACTTCAAATGTGTAAACAATTCACCCCTTTACAGTATATCTTGTTAAGGCCCTAAATCAAATATAATGATTATTATAATTACCTGTTTAGTAATGTAGTTAGAAGAAAGCAAATGCCAGAATTAATAAGGATCAGGACCAGAGGAACTGGTAAAACAAAATTGCATTGCAAGTGAGGAGGTTGATGTCAAATATGCCAATGAAGCAGAGATGCTCCAACTCGTTTGGACCACACATGGAAATCATTTTATGATAATAATAATAATAAAAATTGCATTTGATATAGCACTTTTCACGTCTTCTAGGTGTCTCAAAGCGCTTCACAGAATATGCTGCAAAGTGAATTGACTACATTTGTGGGCGAAATGCGGCAGCCAATTGCACGCAACAGTGTTCCACGAACTGTCGCAGATTGAGTGACCAAATTATTATTTTATTTTTTCTTGAGGATTTTACACAGGTTTGTATTTTTATCTGGTGGTAGTGCTTCAAACCTCTACATACAGGTGAACCCAAATATTAGCTTTTCAATCAGAAAATGCAACAGATTGTGTTAAGGGAAGAAACTATGAAGGAAATAATATTTACATTCAGCTTGGCCTTCAGGTGTTTTAGAGCTAACCTTAGGGTTCTAAATACTGTATTTGTTTCATGCAATGATATGTGACTGGAAACTTTAATACTTGTTGGGATTTACCGATCCCTAGAGTTCAAAATAATGACCCAACAATCCTTAATAAACGTACTTTTTTAAAATATATAAACCCAAACAGTGTGAAATACAGACTGGTTATAATTACAGAAGTATACTACCTGGTTAAAACAGGAATCAGCTGAATCAATCGTCGGTTGGTCTCATTTACCCATCAATCTCCAACATACTTCAAATCAATTATCCTCCTGACGTGAAAGGCGCTCTAAAAGTGTAATTTTGTTGTTGTTGTGTATCAGATAATTATCAAAATGCTCAAATTACTTCACACCAAGTAAATTAGCTTTGATTTCCATATATGAAAAATATTTACCTAAAGGTTATTAATAGAAACATTACAAATTACAAAATCCTTTTATTTTATAAGCCCTTTTCATATGATACCTTTGTTCTTGTGTGCTGTGCATATTTGATTGTAGAATTTGTTAATTCACTGCAATAAGAATATGATATGAAATTAATGAGTGCTGAAATCTGAAATAAAACCAGAAAATACCAGAAACCAATCCATCGTATGGTAAACTGCAGCTGCAAGGTAACAACAACAACAACAACTTTGATTTATATAGCGCTCTCCACACCGGATGGCGACTCAGAGCGCTCAGAGGTAAAGACATATTACCTTTCACTGAAAAAGGTGGCTTTATAAGTAGTAGAAATTTCAGTGGAACTGGAACCAGAAAATAAATTGGGGAAGAAATTAAAATTTTTAAAGATTAACATTCAGCAACAATCATCAACTGATGTTGAAAGGCTGGACAAGGTGTTTTGGCGTGGCAATTTGAAACCGTCTGTAGGGTGGTGTGAAATTCCAAAGTAATTCCGCAGAAATAGATGCTTAAAATGAGATACAATATTTATTTCTAGTTGTGCCAAGTAACATCACAGAAACAAAAATATTCTTCACGAATTTGCTGCTATAGTTCACTTCAAAATGTACCTCTTTGACTGCTCATGAAACCGACCACCTGTTCCCGCAACTCCATCCTTACCTCCCTACTCCACCTCCTTGCCCTCTACTCACAAACAGAGGTTCCCTCCTCTTCAACGTTTACATGCTCCCTCTAGGTGACATCATCTGCAGATATGGAGTCAACTTCTACATGGACGTGGATGACACCCAACTGTATCTCTCTGGCTCCACCCTTGACTCCAGGACCCATGCTGTCTTGAAAAAATGTCTGTCAGACATCAAGTTCTGGATGAGAACTAACTTTCTTCTCTTGGACGTTAACAAGATCGAGGCCCCCCTGATTGGCTCCTGTCAGCGCCTCCACACCTCAGGCGCTGACTGCCTCACCATCCATGGATGCACACACCACCTCACTGAGCGAGTCTGGAACCTTGGCGTCTTGTTCGACTCTCAACTATACACTCTACACCAAATCCATGCCATGACCTGCTCTGCCTTCCCCCACCTCTGTAACATTGCCCAACTCCACCACTGGCTCATACTGCAGCCCGCCAAAACTCTCATACATGCATTCATAATATCCAGGCTTGACCACACAAACTCCCCTCTTGTCGGCCTCCTCAACACCTCCCTCCACAGACTGCAGGTCATCCAGAACTCTGCAGTTCATGTCCTCTCCCATACTAAGCTCTGCCCACCCCCTGGAACTCCATCCCGCAGTTCTTCTGCCTTGTCCCATCCCTTGAAGATCAACCTCAAAATTCTCCTTTTTGACCGGGCTTTCAATCAACCTGCTTCACCCGCCCTGGCCTCCACAGGCCCCAATCCATATCCCTCAGCCAGGTCTGGAATATTGTCTGTCCAGTACCTTGGGACGTCCCCTCAACGTGAAAGGTGCTATACAAATGCAATTTTGTTGTTGTTTAATTTATTTGGGGGCACATACAATGCACAGTCTGTAGAATGACTGATAAGTGATGTAACAATTATGTGCATAAATGCATTTTTGACAAACATATATAATTCAATGTCGCCCTTTCTTCGGACTGCCATAGTTAGCTTTTATAAAGTTAAATTTGAGAGCCAACAATGGCAAGCCAACAGATGTACGTCGAGTTCAATAACATAATGTGGAGCTCCTGTAGCTCAGTGATTAGAGCACTCGCCTTACAAGCGTGAGATCTGTGTTGGAATCCAGGTTGCTCAGGGCGAAACCTTGGGCAAGTTTCCTTACTCCACACGCCTAATAATAATCCGTCCCCCAAAAAAACACAATAATAAAAATTCAGGAATGTTTATGGGACACTTTCTGTGCCCAATTCGCTGCTGCATTTCGCCCACAAAATATACAGTCAATTCACTTTACAGTATATTGTGTGAAACGCTTTGAGACATCAATAAGATGTGAAAAGTGCTATATCAAATGCAAGGATTATTATACTCAGTCTGGTAATTGGAAAGATTAGGTTGTTAATTTAATGCATAATAATGCACTGTCCAGGCGAGGGAGGGGGACATTGTCAATTTGATTGGCTTCTGTTCCCCAAAGGTATATCCACTAGTTCTAGGACCCAGTGGACAGTGAGTTTCTGAAGCTGAAAGGAAGTTCTTTCTTTTTTGGATGTGGCATTTCTATTTAAAGACTATCCTGAGTCAGTGAGCCTGGGCACACAGTAATAACACAGGCTTCAAGAGTCTCCCAGTTTGAACTGCAACTGTTACTGTTGAGAAGAAACAAGAGACAAACAAAAAACATGGAAAACTTTGAGGCTTGCATTTCTGAGGAATCCGACAAAATCGACCCAGAACTTTCCTTCATCCTGGAGGAGGAAACGTGTGAAGGTGGAGTGATGGAAACCCAGGAGGAAGAGGAACTTGTAGAGAGGTAGTGGATTTTTTGTGGGGTAAAAAACAAACTCTATGAGTAATTTAACAAACTTCCTGATTTGATTTAATGCAGTGACTTGTATTGCGAAATGCGTTGGAAAGTGTGATGTCTTTAAAGATTTGAAACTGATTTGATTTTACTGCTCTCGCCTGCAACTTGGCAGTGTGGTTCTGTTTGCACTATTTTCTATTTAAAGTGACTACGACATCAGATATGGGCGCATCCACTGACCCCTCCTGCTCTGCTCCCTGCTCCCTGTAGCTAATACCAAAATAATGTTGCATGGTAAGTGCAGTTGTCCATTGGTATTTTGCTGGTGCAGAATACAGAGTGGAGTGCAGCTCCCTGTTGCCTAGACGGTTGTCAAGTTTTGTGAGATAACTAGTTTGCCAAAGGACACTTTTATCCCTCTGTTAAGTTCTATTCTTCTACAGCTCAATCTTCGCCCACCTACCCTTGCTTGGTTCGAATCCTACCTCTCCCACTGTCTCTACTTTGTCACCACTAACAGCTTCTCCTCCAGCCCCCACGCTGTTACGTATAGTGCCGCCAGGGCTCTATCCTTGGCCCTCTCCTTTTGAACATCTACATGCACCCCCTTGGTTACATCTGGTGCTCCTTCCCGAGTCCATCAGTCTCTCCCCCTCCCTTGTCTCTTTCAAAACCTGTCTCAATATCCTCCTCTTCGATCGTGCTTTTGGCCTGCCTCCTTCGCCCCCTGCTCTCCACCCTCTCTGATCCCAACCCCCAGCTCGGTTCCATAACACTGATTGTCCAGCACATTAGGATGTCCCCCCGACGTTAAAGGCGCTAAACAAATGTAATTTTGGTGTTGTTAAGATATCTTCTTCCAAGTAGTTTTACCACAATTTCCTCCCCTCCTGCATAGCTAAATGCAAGGATTGTTGTTGCTGATACTAGGGTATGCTGAGGTGAAGCACCATGTGTTTTGCAAATCTTCTAGTTGGCCAAAGAGCCATTTGAGTGTTTTCAAGCTGCTCAGCTGTGGAGGGCATCACAGTGCATCTGATCCTGTATTCACCCAACATTCACCCACAAATATACAGTCGGTTTTCCTGCTCTCCTTACCCCTACCCCGACCTCTCCCCCACCCTGCTCTGGTCCCCTACCTCTTTTCCCCCCTTTCTTCCCTCTTTTGCTTCTCCCTATGTCGACCCCTCCCCCCCCACCCGATCTGGTCCCTATCTTGGGCCGTTGTTATAATCTGTGAAGCGCTTTGAGACGTTGATAAGATGTGGAAAGCGCTATATAAATGTAAGGATTCATATTCTTATTTATTATATTATCCATATACTTTCTGACAGGGGTCGTTGGACACTGGTTCAACCCTGAGCTGTCTTTTAAACCCCACATCATTTGTGCCATGACCTGTTCTGCTTTCTTCCACTATTGCCTGCCTCCATCATTACCTTTGCCCTCAGGTTAACGAAACCCTCATCCATGCTTTCTTTACATCCGGGCTTGACTCTGCTACTCCCTGCTCGCCGCCCAGCCAACTCTTCCCTCCACACGCTGCAGATTATCCAGAACTCTGAACTACACTAAACTCCGTGAGCCAATCACCACCCATCCTCACCCAGCTTCACTGGCTCTCAATCCAACAAAGGATCGAGTTAAAGATCCTTATCCTCACCTTCAAGTCTTACTCCTCATCTCTGTGCAAGGAAAAAGTTAAAGTAACTGAAAAGCATTATGGCCTTCAGTTTGTTTACCAGGAATGTGCCCTCTTATAAGGAGGATTGGAAACAGCACTTGGAAGAAAATATTTTAGTTGCCGACTATCATGTGGACAACTGGAGGTTTGAACACTGCTATCAACATAGCTTTCAGTATCAGGCCTATGAGCTCTAAACACAAACTGTGTATGCACTGTTTGATTGGTCTGGGCTTTATATAGTACCCAACCAACTATAGAAATAGATCAAATCAAACCAATCAAAACTTACATTTATATAGAGCCTTTCACGTTGAGAGGATGTCCTAAGGCGCTGTACAGTTAGGTAGGGACAAGAGCAGTGGGGAAGGGGTCGGGGCAGGATGTAGAAGAGTAGGAAAATTGACTTTGTGGACGAAACGTGGCAACCAAATTGCACACAGCAGTGTCCCACAAACAGTCATGGAAGTGGGATTAGGGGAAAAAGGGGGAAAGATGGCAAAGGGAGGAGGGGTTGGGGCAAGGGGAAGGAGAGCAGGAAAGCCGACTGTATACTTGTAGGCGAAACGTGGCAGCCAAATGGCACACAGCAGTGTTCCACAAACAATCATGGAAGGCTAGGGGAAAAAGATGGTAAGGGGAGGGTCGGGATAGGGGGAAGGAGAACAGGAAATGATACAGTCAGGAACAATGAGACACAGATCTGACTGACTCCCAACTGCATGCTGGTCTCCTAGGGATAGGTAAATGTTCTTTGCATTTTTTTTATATAGCACCTTATCACGTCTTTGAGACGTCTCAAAGTGCTTCACAGAATACACTGTAAAGTGAATTGATTATATTTTGTGGGCAAAACGCAGCAGCCAATTGCGCACAGCAGCGTCCCATAAATAGTTGTGGATTGAAGTGACCAATTTATTATTACTGTCTTTTTGAAGGAATTATTACTGTCGGAAAATCGATCTGCCAATCGACATACAATTAAGTTCCTACCTACTGCTAGGTAAACAGGAGCATGTGGAGTATGGAAACTTGCCCAACATTTTGCACTTCTTGGAATTGAACCCAGGTCTTGAACCACTGAGCTACAGGATATTGGATTACAAAACTGATCAATACTTTACTCTCAGAAACCTATTATTGTGTCCAGTGATAGTAGTTCAATAGTGTATTAATAAGCCTTGCATTTGATAATACAACAACAATAACAAAATTACATTTATAGAGCGTCTTTCGCGTAAGGAGGACGTCCCAAAGCACTGAACAGTCAGATCAGGACCTGATAATAATCCTTGCATTTGATATAGCGCTTTTCAATCTTATCGACGTCTCAAAGCGCTTCACAGAATATTCTCTGCTAAACTTTATTACAGTTGAACTGTAATTACAGAACCAATTATTTAACATCCAGATTGCGTGCATTATTTCATCATTAGTTAAATATTAAACGTAAAGTTTTCTTATGTTCTGCAACCTATTAAAACATTACAACCCACCTGCTCTCACCTCTCAGCAGACACTGGCCTATTCTCCATGTTCCCTGCCTTGCCTACTCCACCATGGGCCTTAAGGTTTTCTACCCCCGTCCTCTGAAACTCCATCCCAAGCCCCCAACACCTCATTCCCTCCTCCTCGCCCCCAACACCTCATACCCTCCACCTCGCCACCCTTCCTCATCTCCTCCCTTGTGAAAAAGTACCATGGTAATGGTGGTAGTACCATGGTAGTACCACCATAACCATGGTACTTTTTTTTTCACAAGGGCTTCAAGGCCAATCTCAAGACATCCTCCTGATGCAAAAGGTTACATAAATGCAATTTCTTGATGTTGTTGAGTGGTAACCACCATGTCTTATTTTCCTGCTACCTAATCCAAGGGCACTGAGGCCAATTTCAGCATTGATTAGGGGGATTAGGAGGAATGTTTTCACACTGAGAGTGGTTAGGATTGGTTCTGGGAGTGGTGACCAAGACAGAATCCATGTTAGTTTTTCCCTGCTCTCTCTATATCACCCCTTCTGTATCTCTCTTTGAAACCTATTTAAAGCTGCTGCTTTGGTTAAACTACATGAAGTGTGCTAAATAGATGCAATTTGTTGCTGTAGCTTTCAATAGATATCTAAAAGGAGTAATTTGTTGGCTTCCACAATACCTCCCTCCAGAGGCTGCAGATCATCCAGAACTCTGCCGCCCGTGTCCTCTGCCGCACCAAGCTCCGTGACCCTATCACCCATCCTTGCCCACTCCAGTGGTTTCCCATCACACCGAGGATACAGTTCAAGATCCTGGTACTCACTTTCAAAACCCTCCATGGCTTCACTCCCCCTACCTCTGTGATGTCTTAAACCCCTACCAACCTCCCCATACCCTCCACTCAGCAGGATGCAGCCTGCTTCAAGTACTCCACCTTGCCCATTCCACCACTCTTCCCAACGCTCTGGAATTCCATCCCGCAATGCCTCCACCTCGCCCCCTCCCTTGCCTCCTTGTGAATATCATCCCAATATTTAAGAAGGGAGGGAGGAAGAAACAAGAAAACTACAGCCTTATCTGCTGAACGTCAGTTGTAGGGAATATACTGGAATCCATCATCAGGGACAGAGTGACTGAGCACTTGGACAGGTAGGAGCTTGTCAAAGAGAGTCAGCATGGGTTTGTGAAGGATAAGTCATGTCTGACTAGTCTAGTTGAATGTGTTGAGAAGGTCACTAAAATAGTGGATAATAGTGGATATCATTTATATGGACTTTCAGAAGGCATTTGATAAAGTGCCACACAAAAGATTGTTAGTGAAAATCGCGGATGGAGTCGGATGTAAACTTCTGACATGTCTTGGCAATTGGTTGGTAGGCAGGAAACAGAGAGGAGGGATAAAGAGAACGTTCTCTGATTGACAGGTCGTGAGGAGTGGTGTCTCTTAGGGGGTTTGTACTAGAACCTCAGGCTATTTACCATGTGTATATATATATATATATATATATAGAGAGAGAGAGAGAGATAGGTATATAAATGACTTGGATAAGGAATAGAAAGTTTTACATCTCAGGTTTGCAGATGACACTAAACTAGGAGACTAAACTGAACTATATTTTCCTGATGGGGAGTAATTAACAACTGTGGAGGAACAAAAGGATTTGGGTGTCCATATCCACAAATCACTGAAAGCTAGTTCCCAAGTACAAAACATAATCAAAATGGCGAATGGAATGTTGGCCTTTATCTCGGAGGACTTGGAATACAAAGGGGAAGAAATGATGATTCAGCTGTATAGAGCGTTAGTCAGACCTCATCAAGAGTATTGTGTTTAGTTTTGGGTTCTTTTTCCTATCTCTCTTCAAGACCCATCTCAAGACCCTCTTCTTTGATCGTGCCCTTGATTATCCTTTCACCACATCTGCCCCTCCTCCCACCCCCACACACACACACACACACACATACACCACCACCACGATGCCCAGCTTGGTTACCCTTCTGACATGGTTACAAAACACTGATTGTGTAGCGTCTTGCCAAAGGTGCTCTGCAAATGTAATTTTGTTGTTTTGCTGTTGTTGTATTGAGAAAAGTCAGGTAAAGGACACAGAACGGATTGCTCCTTCAAAGGGCCAGCACAAACACGAGGAGCCGAATGGACACCTTCTGTGCTATAAATTTCCATGATTGTATAATGTGTTGGTTCATGTGAATAGGAATGTGATGCTCACAGTGCACTGCATGAAATACATTGTTTCTTCTTCCAGTTTATACAATTTATATCCTCTCTTCTTTCATCACCGTCCCTTGATGTGATAATTCGCTCCAATTAAACACAAGATTGTAATTATTACCTGTCTTCGCTCAGAGACCAGTTTGCTTCAATTCAATGTGTTGTTCCAGGTCAAATCAATGTAAATCTTTTTGTGTGTCTCTGTAATTAGAGAAAGGGTGGGATATAACAAGTGGGGTCAGACTACCTCAATGAGTTCTCCTCTGACACAGCTTCATACCCATTGCAATGGAAATGTAGCCAGATTCAAAATGACCTTTATTTTGAAACTTTAAATTTAACCTTGTCACTCAGATGATTTTTGCATCTCCTTTCCATGGCACTGCTTGTATCAGGTATTATGCCATCTCCACGTCACAGGTTGGGGATGTACGTGCTTTAACTATAAGTGACTATTTAAATCAGTTCTTTTTATACTGAAAGCGACTGCTATTCTTAATGCCCCTGACTGTCTGCCCTTCTCCACAGCCCACTCACACTCAATTCATGTCATTAAAGTGACACCTTCCTCAGAAAACAAAAGGAATGATCACAAGAGAGGTGCACATGAAGGCCGTTAGCTTATTTGATTGCGTCCTTCCACACTGCCTAGTGCAAACACCTATCCATTACAGCATCAAACAGTTTCTCAAATGAGTCAAGAATTCTGGCCTCTACATCCCTTCCTAGGAACCTGTTATACTGTCTTCATTGCCCTCTTGAAATGCTGGCTTACTTGGTGTATCTGAAATACCAGTTCTGGATTTACTTTCTCAATCTGAGTAAGTATCATTAGGGATGACATTCAACTCTCTTGCTGTCTCCTTCTCTGTCTCTACCCTCAATTGCAGGACCACTGCTGTTCCGTCTGATTGCCTTCAGACATCTGCCCTGATTTAGTTCAATCTTTTTACAGCTCCACATCCACAGCACTGAGATTCAGGCGCTGACTGCACCGAACTGAACAGGTTCTCACTCCACCTCACAGCAACCTCAAAATATTCTTTGACCCAGAAGCATCCTTCAAACCTTATATCTGAGCTCTTGCTAGCTTTGCTTTCCTTCAACCCTACAATATTGTCTAGCTCTGCCACTACCACCTCTGTGCTTCTAAAATCCTCCCCAGGTCTTCATTACATCCAGCCGTGATTAATCAAACACTCCTCCCTATTCATGTTGCAGACCAGTCAGAACTTTGTGGCCTGTGCCCTCTCTCGCGTCTGTGACCCCATCGCACCCATCTCTGCTTGGCTACAGTAACCCCATCCCCCAGGGAATCAAATTCAAGATTCTTGCCTTCGTTTTTGAATGTCTCCATGACCTCACCCCCATCCGACTGTGTGACCTCCTGCTATCCTTTTGTCATAGTTGCTCCCTCCATTCAGCAAACACTGGTCTGCTTCACATTCCTCACCTGTACTACCCCACCCACATATATCCACTTCCACTCCATCTCAAATTTCCTCTACCTTGCCCCCTCTCTTTCCACCTCCAAACCTGCCTTAAGACCTGGCTCTTCAACCATGCTTTCAACCAACTTTCCCCTCCCCAGTTCCTATATATTAACCGAATATATTTTATATCTTTAATTCTAATTGCACGATTTCTTGTCCACATGACCATCAGTGCCCAATTTATGTTTCTGTCATTTCCAGCAATTCACACTATAATTGAGAAAGTAAGTAGGACTATCTATTCTTCCACCTGTTCTTGGAGGAAATGGGATTACTAGATCGGGGGGCCTGAAATTCCAACAGTGTTTTTTTTTGGTCAGCTGGATGTCTGACATATGTGGAAATGAATCACCGTGCTTAAGAGTATCCAGACCAGACTGAGAATTCCACATATGTATGCAACCTACGTAAGG
Source organism: Hydrolagus colliei (assembly GCA_035084275.1). NCBI lineage: Eukaryota > Metazoa > Chordata > Chondrichthyes > Chimaeriformes > Chimaeridae > Hydrolagus > Hydrolagus colliei. Next base: position 133,968,449 of record CM068742.1, read on the forward strand.
ACATTTCCCTGTATCTGGAATGTGGTGTACAGTCTCTGTCTCCCACTGAGCACCCAGCAGGATTGCCAACCCTTCTGGATTGTCTTGGAATCTACTGGAATTAAAGCCTAGTCTCCCAGACACTGCTGTGAGAATCTGGGAAGAAAAATCATACAGAATTCCTGGGACTTGTGGACATCATTAGGGCCTTTACGATGCTACCGTAATGTCAGTGCTATCATACTTTATGACGGCAATCATCCTTCCCAAATAGTTGGCAACTCTAGTGCTCGCACCAGTCACAGAATAGCATGGAGGCCTCTGCAATGCAAGACTCCTGTCATCTTATAGGACACGTTATCTGATCAATTTTATATTGAAATACTTACAAGAATTTATACAAGAACAACATTACATTTATAGAGTGCCTTTCATGTCGGGAGGACATCCCAAGGCGCTGAACAGTCAGGGGTCAGGACCTGAGCATGGGAAGGGGGCAGTGGGGAGAGGAGGGGAAGGAGAGAGGTGAGAGGGTGGAAGAAGAGGAGAGGAGGGAGACAGACAAAGGAGGGGAGGAGAGGAGGGAGGGAGACAGAGGATGGGTGGAGAGGAGGGGAGGAAGACAGGGGAGGGGAGGGAGACACACTGGTGTAAACTGTACTATATCTGCTGCCAGGCGGGAAAATCTTAAAAGCCCCAAATGGCGGCTCATCCTGAACCTGGAAATGGCCACTGTTTGGTACCCGAAACACCCGGCCTAGCCTACAGTTACCGGCTGGTCCCCAGCCTGACCTCTGGCTACTGCCAGCCCCGATCCCAGACAGTCGACAACTGAATCTTCAAGCCTCACACTGCTCGCTACTAGACTCACCGTGGCCTCCGTTCTCGCCGCTCTTGTCTGCTCGAATGCGACAAGTTACACATTAAGCAGAGTGATGGATAAAGTGATGTTGCCTATTAATAGTTTATATGGGAGGTGGTCAGGATGTTGACAATATAATAACTTACGAGAGAATGACCATGATCAGGTTATCTGGAGTTTACCCTCATGACGTGAATGGCAGTCCAGAAATGTAATTTTGTTGTTGATTTTGTTGTTGTTTCTTCAAAACTAAGTTAGAAACATCATTGATCGGAGGACTCAATTTGCTGAGTTTAAAAGATAATCCAAGAAGTTGAGCCTTTAAACTGTTACTGTAAGAGGTTATTGCCTCACTTGCAACAAATTTTAAAGGACCTCAACCGAAACTTTTGAACTCACTTTTACTGTTATTATTATATGTGTATTATTATAAATATATAGCGACTGTTTCAGAAACAAGTCCTCAATTCAGGAGAATGGCAACGTTAATTTCCGTCTCTGAGTATACACTCTGTATTCATTGTTTATCTATAGGATTTTACCAGTTATTTCCAAATTAAATATTACATTAAAGTCTTGCACTGATTCAAATCTTTTGGTGGAGGAAGCCTGTCCTGTGGGGAAGGAAGGACAGCTGTGGCTTGAACCTGACACCTAGATTGTGCACTGGTTTGGCAAGTCTGAGGGATAGGCTGGAGAGGCTGGAGAGGTTGAGGAGGTCAGAGCCACAGGAGGTGTTGACAGGAGCCAATGAATAAGGCTTCCACCATATCAACTTTTAACAGTAGGAAGTTTTTGCTCATCCAGGACTTCATGTCCGCCATACAAGCCCAGAGAACATCAGCGGACTTGAAGTCGCAGCTGGTGTAGAAGAAGTGGATTTTGTGCATCATCTCCATACACGTGGAAGTTTATCCCATGTCTGTGGATGTCATCACTGGGAGGGAGCATATATATTGGGAAGAGGAGGGGGCCAAGGTTGGAGTTCTGGGGTACACCACAGGTGATAGGGTGGGGGGGAGCGGGAGGAGAAACTGTTTCAGGAAATAAAGTGAAGTCACTGTGCTAAGTAATACTCAAACCAGGCTAGTGAGGTGGATGAGGTTATGGGAGAGGCAGTGGATGAGGATGGCGTGATTGATTGATTGATTGATTATGTGTATTGCATTTGCTCACATGAGCCAACTAATCTAAGTCAGCTCCCCTGCTCTCTCTGCGTATAACATTTAATATTCTTTCCTTTCAAGCAGCTTTCTAATTCTCTATTAAGATATTAGTATTATCATTTTTATGGTCTCTGCCTCAACTGCATTTTGTGACAACAACAACAAAATTATATTTATAGAGAGCCTTTCACGTCGGGAGGATGTCCCAAGGCGCCGAACAGTCAGGTTGGGACCTGAGCAAGGGAGAGGGGCAGGGGAGGGGGGAGGTAGGAGTCTACATTCGAACCATGCTAGTTAAAATATTCATGTTGTATGTTAAAATATTCTGAAATATAAAGCTTGTAGCTGACATTTTTAATAAATACTTTTGACAATATAATTTATAGTACTTATGTCTAGTTCAATTTTGATTTTAAAGATGGGATGCCTACTATTGCACACCTGTAAACTCTTTTTTATTTCCTGATAGTTTGAAGGATGCCACTAACGACAAGTCTGTAAAACCAAAGATGAATTACATCATGTCAAGTTCTTCCTTCTCCATGGTAACTGTACAAAGTGAAGACAGTGGAATTATATGGGAGACAGTTTCAAGCAGCCGGTCCTCCACACCTTGGGCATCAGAAAGCACAGTGTCAGATGTGTACAGTGTGGAAAGTTCCGTGAGCTCTCCACCAGGCAAAGTCATATTCATTATGGATGAATTGCCTCAGTCTCCATCTGAGAATGAACGCCAAAGCAATAAATCTAGTAGATCTGAGAAACACCGCACTGAAATGGCAGATCTCAAGCCAGGAGAAGTAAAAGGTGCCCGGAAGAAACACAGAAATAACTCCTGTGTTTTCAAATCAGAAGCAGGAAAAATAGAATCACCTGTAATGTTAGCTTCTGAAATTGACAAAGTGCCAAAAGTGAGACAATTGATGGACAAAATAGAGACAAATAGTTCATTCCCTATGGAACACAGCCCAGTCGTGTCAAAAGTAGCAAGAATGTCTCCTGATATAGGTGCAAACAGAGCGTTTAAGACAGTTGGTACTACTGAAAGACAAGTGGAAAGACATGCCCCATTGCACTCTCAAAAGAGATTTGATAAAGTTGCAACAGAGCAAAGCATCTGCAGATCCAAACGGAAGGAACAAAATAATGTTCTCAAAACGCTGGATCTAAACTCTTCATTTGCAGGAGTACCTAAGCAGAAAATTGAAATGTCTTCAATACACCAGAGAAGAGATGAAGTGGAAGAATCAAAACATGCTTCAAAACCAAGGTTACAAACAAGAATCAATTCTGCTGCACTAAATGAGAAGGATTCAAGTCCTTCTGTAATTGTCACTTCAGAACTTGTCAGTCCTGTGTCTGCACCACACTTAGCAGCGGCTTACCATGACTTCGGTAACTTTGGTTCATCTATCAAAACACAAGCAACTAATGGAATATTTGGAACAAGTGCAGTTGATTTGGAGAGAACTAAAGTTTCCAATGCAGAAATCAGAGCGTCTTCACCTCCTGAAATGTTCGGGCCAGACCTAAAGAGCTTAGCTGCTGAGATCTTAGTTGCATCTGTTCAATGTGACGATAATTCTTGCTTGAAAAAAAGTCAAATACCCACAGAATCAATGCTATGTAAAGATCATGATGTTGTTGGTATAGAAGTAAAAAGTTCCTTGTTCAGGACAGTTGGTAAGACATCCATTGGTGGGGTTCCACCTTGTTTTTCAGAAAAGCTAGGATCTAATATGAACAAAGATGAAACTTATTCAAAGATAGATTCAGGAATCAGATGTCCAAAGCCTTTTGTAGCTATCAGTTCAGAATGTATATCTCTGTTGCCACATTCACAGAGACGAGAAACTTGCAGAGATGAGGATAACTTTGGTTCAGCAATTAAAGATCAGCCAACTAATAAAGCAGTTTATGTTGGACCAGAGAGAATGAACAGAACTGGAAACACAGTCTCAGATTTGAGTGAGTCCTTGTCTTGTGAAACCCTTGGTCTAGACATAAAGAATTTAGCACATGACATGACAATGATGCCTAAATATAAGGACAATTCTAACTTACAAGCAAGTCCAATAGGGCATGCATCAAAAATATGTGAAAAGACAGAAGCCATGGGTATGGATTTAAAAGGTTCCTCATTCAAGCCAGTTGGTAAAATATCTCCACTTGGGGCCTCAGCTTGTTTTCCAGAGAAAAAAGGAAAGATGTGTTTAAACAAGGATCAGTTTTATTCAACAACAGATCAAGAAGACAAAGAGCAACCAATGCTTTCAGCAACCATTAGCTCATCATTCACTGTTCCTGTGCCAGTTTTGCATTTAGGAGATACGTGGAAAGACATGAATACATTTGGTTCACCAATCAAAGGAGTAGCAGCCAATGGAATAATTCATACAATAACAGACAATTTGGAGAGAACGTCAGCCACTAACACTGAAATCAACGGGTCTTCATCTCACAAAACGCTCAGTGAATATTTAAAGAATTCAGCGGCTGATTTGGAAGTATTGCCTCCAAAATGTAAAGACAATTCCTCTGTAAAGATAAATCAAATTACAGGATCCCAAATATGTGAAAGAACAGAAGGTGCGGATGAAAATTTAAACTATTTGTCATTCAGTGCACCTTTTGAAAGATATACAGGTGTGGCTCCTTCTCATTTTCCAGAAAGACAAGAAATTACTACAAGTAAGAGTCAATTGTTTCTAGGGACAAATCCTACACATGAAGAAGGAATAACTCAGAAACATGCAGAATCTGTGGAAACTTCAAAAGTGATTGATGCGGAACAGAATGGTTCCTCATTCAGTACAGCTGATGGAACAACAGGAGTTATGCATCAGTCACACTCAGAAATTATAGTGAATGAATTAAGTAATGAAGAAGATACTAAAAGTAAGAAAGATGTCTTCAATATAGTGGCTGAAGGTTATGAGATCTTGAATATCATTGTTCCACCCAAGTTACACTCTGTGGACCAAGAGGCTTGTAGCAATATGCAGGACAACCTAATATATTTGCAGAAAAATCCACTCATAGACAAAAACAAAATAGAGGATAAATTTGAATGTGCAGATAATGTTAATGGAGAAGGTAATGGCCAGCAATTAATACCACCAAATATGCCGAAACACAACGAGTCAGAACAGAGTACAAATCTTTTAACTTTGAGGAAATCTAATCCTTTTAGTTTGGGAATATCCAATCCTTCTGGTGTAAGCCGATTGAATCCTTCAACTGGTGTGGAGTCCAATTTTTCTTCTACGACTGGATCCAATCCATCTACTGTGGCGAAGTCTAATCCCTCCAATGTGGGAAAATCCAATCCCTCCCACATGGGGGAATCCAATTCTTCTAATGTGGGAGGAACCAATCCTTCCAATGTGGGGGAGTCCAATCCTTCTACCTCAGAGTTTCCAACATCTACATCGAAAAATGGTACTAGCGATGATGATTATTTTGAAAAATATACTTTGCTGGATGAGCAGGTCGACTTAAGTAAGACAGAACTGACAGGACAGGAAGTGCCAGCTCAGGTCGAAGAAAACCCTTTCCCTCAAGTGGACAATCCAGTGAAACTAAAAAGCAAAAGTATTTCATTTTCAGACGACACTGAGATTTTTGTGTTTGATGAGTACGACATGACAGAAAATCCCGGATCCTTTGTTGGAATGGAAGAGGAATTTCCACAAACAGACATGCCTGAAACATGTGATAAAGAAGGGGATGTGAATAAAAATACTGCAGACGTTGTGAGCGAGAAGCCGGCTGGTACCTTGTTATTCAGCACAGATGAAGGAGTCCTGTCACGATCATTTTATTTTCCTGTATCAACCAAACTAGCTGATCTCGCGCTTTTGGAGGAACCACCCGCATTAGCATTTTATTACAAAGACCTCTATGAAGAAGCGAAGGGACGAAAAGAAAAAGAAAACGGACAGTCTGATGAGGAAAGTAATAGTTCTGATCTGTCATTTCCATGTCAGTCTTCTGACATAGACGATGGGAATGGATTATACTTTGAAAAATATATTCTGAAGGATGATGTTCCGGGGTCGTTAAGAGAATTGAAAACAGAAGAATCATTTTCTTTGAAGGAAGCTTTGTCCCAGGATAATGTTATGGATGTAGAAACAGATACAGTACTTTCAAAGGATATAAATATATTTTCTGAAATGCAAACAATGCACACTGACAATGCAGACCTCCCTACACAAGAGAGAATTGTTAAGGAAGGCACAGGGGTACTTGATGAGTGTGTGGAGAAATCAGAAACAGCTAAAAATGAGACTAGTCACATCTTGTCAGAGATTCAACCCAAACAGTGTGAAGATATGTCCAAAGAAGCAATTCAGACGATGGAAGAAAAAGTTCATGATGAAATAAATGAAGAGGTAGTACGATTTGAAGATACGGCATTTGTAGATGTACAAAAGTCTGACTCTTCTGTTGGAGATCATTTTGATTCTGTACAAACTACAATTCCAAGTGATTTATTTCAAGAACGTATAAAAACTGAGGGTGAAGCTAGAGCTTGTGAAAGAACACCATATGTCGAAGTAAAGGCACAAACGCTTGCCTCTCCTGTTGGCGGTTGCTTTGATTCTGTACATACTACTATTCTAAGTGATTCATTTGAGGAACTTGAGAAACCTCCAAGTGAAGTTGGATTTGAAGGACTGTACGACACACCAAAGTCAGAGCAAGTTGAAGACATTCAGAATTACACACCTTGTGAGGAAGTAGCTGTGTATCAGATTAAGGCTGATGTAGTGGAGAAGGATCTATTTGTTGAGGACGTGGCATTTGCATGCACTCATGAAGCTGAACATCTTCCCACAGGCATAGAGAAGGAAACTGGAGGTGAAGTGTCTGAGGAGTTCATAAGCTCTAAAACTCAGGTGCATCAAGAAATCAATGATAATCAATCCAGTTTAGAGACTAAAACAACAATTCCAATGACTGTGACTGATGAATGGCAAATAGTAGATCAATTCATGGATCAGGGGGTTTCTCAGAAGGGTATAGAAGGAGACATAGCTTTGGTTAATCAACAATTTCAATTAGAATCAGTTCAGGCTACTGGAAGTGAGTCAGAGGAAGCAGCATATGAGGGTATGCTAGAGGATCAAACAATTCATTTAAAGGATGGTGAATATCTCCCGAAAGAACACCGTCCATTTGAAAGTAAAGAGGAAGAAAAGATAATAGAAGATACATTTCCCAAATTAACAGCATATGACAAGATTGTATCAGAGCTAGATGATTATAAGGGGATTCAAGCACCCTCCACTCTTGAAGATATACAAGAAGGAGAATGCCTCACTGAAGAGATTGCACACGCTCTACAAAGTGAATGGGATTTACTAGAAATACCAATACATGAATCACCCACTGGTGAACAAGATTCAGAGTATATTTCAGGGGACATGTGCCAGTTCCAAACTGAGGCATTCACTTATAAAGAGCATGGTTTTCATTATAGAACAATCAGTGAGTCAGTGGATGATGAATTGGATGCCTCGCAACAGCAATACCTGTTTGAAAATGTACAGAGTCAGATGGAAGAAGACAGTGAAACATACCCTGAAGAAATACCACAAAATTTATTTATGGAAGATGTAAAGAAAGGCACCGATGAGATAAATTTGTTGGAAGACACAAGAACGATGGATATAAATGCGTTGGCAGTGTCTGACCATGGGCTTGAGTTTGCAGATAAAGAATTACAGGAACTTCCTGTGGAAGAAAGGGAAAATACGGATGTCCAGACAAATGAAAAGCAAGATACCGATATGTTAATAGAGAAATCACCAAAGCCAATGGATACTTTTTGTGTTAACTGTGGGATTCCAATTTTTGCCATTGATAAGCTCTTCGGAGAGCATCAGGATCACGAAGTAACAATGATCGATGCAGCCATGATAAAAATGAAGGTAGGTATTTTTAAGAAACGAAATCACATCTAAACTGTCCCTCACCCTGAAGTATTTACACTAATCTGACATTGGGACTTTGAGTTCAAAGTCCAGGTTGGCACTCCAGTACAGCATACCTTGTTGTTCAAAGTGACAGCCTTTGGATTGTATGTTAACCTGAGGTTCTGTCTGCTGTTCGAATGGATGTTAAAAATCTCATGTTTGTTTCAAAAGACAAGTGAATTTTTCCAAGTGTCTCAGACAAATATTGTCCAGGTAAAATTGCTTTCACTTCATGGCTGTTCCTAGAACCTTGTAATTGCAAAATTGACTGCTACATTTGTCTTTCAATGCACAACCATTTCTTTGAAGCACTTTGAGACATTTTTATATTATAGGCGATACATAAAATACAAAGATTATATATTTGTACTCTTTCCAGAATTCATTTATACAGACTACAGTGCATTAATATAGCACAGTGTTAGATAGAAAGTTATTGTAAAGAACCAGGTCGCTGGTTCAACTAGTCCATGCCAGTGCTTATATTCCATATACGCCTCCAACCGTCCTAATCCATTCTCCCATACTCCTCTTCAACAACAACCTGCATTTATATAGTGGCCTTCACGTAGGATATTGTCTTGGACCACCTCACAAAGTGAGTTGGAGGTCAAGCAAATAGCTGGAAGTGGGGATGTGACCAAGGCACATTTTAAGAGGTAAGTTTTTTGGTGGTACTTAAAGACAGAGAAAGGACCAGATGTTAGGGGTATAGATTCTGAAGACTTAGCCACTGATGGTGGCTTGGAGTGGATGGGTATGGATAAGCCTGAGGTAGATGAGAATGTGAACACTGAAATAGGGATATGCTAGAGAGAATTTAGAGATAAGGATCCTGAAGTCTTGTCTATTGAGAAGTATTGGAACCTGGCAAGGACTTTTCTGCTGAACATATGGAATTTGGTGCAGATGGGTGAGGTTGCAGTGGTATATCAAGTCGAGCTTCTTGATAATGGAATTGGGGAGATCGACAAGGGGTGTATTTGTGAAGTTGAATTGGGCAATGACGAAGATGTGAATGAAGATTTCAGCTGCATATGGTGTGAGATGGCAACGTGAAGGTGAAGAAAAGAATCCCAGTCAGAAAATGAACGTAAGGAACAAAATTACATTTATGGAACGCCTTTCACGTCGGGAGGAGGGGAGGTCACATCATGTCTTTCACGTCAAGAAAGGAGAGCTGAGGCTCAAACTGAACGGCAAGGTTCCTTACTGGTTCGGTGGGTTTACGATGGAGGTCGGAGAGGTTGAGGAGGTCAAACCCATAAGTAAGGAGACATTGGTGGGAGTTGAGGATGGATGGCTTCCACTTTGTCCATGTTAAGCTGCAAGAAATTGAGTCTTATCCATGCCTTGGTATCTGCTAAGCAAACAGACTTGGAATCAAGGGTAGAAGTGGCAATGTAGATTTAGGTGTCATCTGCGTACATGTGGAAGTTAGCTCCATGTTAATGAATGATGATAGCAAGAGTCATCATTCCCTTCTAGCTCATTTGCTTTCTGTTTGAATCACAACTACCAGCAGTCAGTTCCACATTTTTGTGCCCAATGCAGAAATAAGTTCCTCCTTAATTACCTTTTTGATCTATTAATAGCTCTCTTATATTTATATACTCTTGTTTTTAGACTCCCCAACAAGTGGAAAAATCCTATTAATGTCCACCTTATCATATCCTTTCATAATCTTAATCACCTCTATTAGGTTCCCACTGAAGTATCCCATCTTCAGAAAGAAAAGCTTTAATTTTTCTGAGCTTTCTTGATAGCTGCATTTATTCATCTGTGGTAAGATCTTGTACTCTCCATTGCTACAATGACCTTCCTGTTGTAATGATCAAATGAGAGAGGGAAAAACATGAATACAAATATTCTATGTATTGTTAATCATGTTTGTTCATGACAATTCCTAAAACTTTGGGGTTTGCTAGCGTCTAATTCTTTATATTAACTTGTTCCTTAACAATGGGCATTTGCCAAATTTTAGCAGTACACTACATTGCTAGGAAGAACACTTATCCAACTTGAGAATCCAATTTGCTTTCTGTTGCGTTTGATTGTCCGTCCATCTGCAGTCTTTGTACTCAGTATCATTTACTGCTCGTTAAGCTTTGGCTTCGAACATAATTGCTTAAATACATAAAATCCTTTTATATTCTTAACACCAATATTACCGTGTGACAGTATAATCAGAGTTTGGCATTACTGTGCCCTGAATATCCAGATGGTGAAAGTGAGCACTTGAAATGCTTCAGGCATATGGTGGACAGACAAACTTTATTGCCACTTCTTACCTTGCCCAGTGAGTGTCCCAGTTATTTCTCCTGATCAGCCAATAGTGTATACCTTCTTCAAATATGAAAGGTTCTTATTATTGAGCACATTACATATGAAATTTTAAGTTTCTGATCAACAGAAAGCTTTTGCGACATTTGTGATATTTCTTAATTGGATTGCTTAAAAGGGAATGCCATTAGACCTCTCATCGAACTCCAGTAGCTCTGCTCTGGAAGTAGACTGGATTTGGGCAGACCTCCAGAGGGTTGGCACGATGTCCTTCCAGTTGCCAGAAGCTGCTATTTGTGCGACTCCTCCCAAATATTTACTTTCAATCCTTCTCTTGGCATGAGAGCAGAAGCAATGATTTAACGAGGCACATCAGACTGCCAGGCAGAAGAAGGGTAACTCAATGTGCCGAACAGGTGAGTGTAAAGACTTAAGAGGTTTATAGCATATTAGACAAAGGTACATAGGAAATTAGAAACAGGAGGAAGCCACTCAGGCCATTAAGCATCAGATTTTTCTAATCCCAATACCCCGCCCTTCCAGCATACGCTTTAATTCCTCTACCCCAAGTATTTATATATCTTTTAAACATCTCTATTGATTTCACTTCTGAAGCATTCTGGGGAAGAGAGTTTCACATCTTCACAATACTCTTGGCACATGGGCATTAAGATGTACAGAGTGATGGTATGGTTTGGATAAAATAAAATAGGGATGAGAAGCATCACTCCCTAGGTCCAAATACATCTTGTATTATTTTACTGCTTAAATTTATGCTGTTTACCCTGTAGCTCCAATTTCACATAATGACAGGAGAACATTACCTTGAGTCCTGAAGCTTGATGGTAAGAACACTTGCCTCGCAAGCAAGAGGACCTGGGTTTGATTCTTGATCAGGACAAAATGTTGGGCAAGTTTCCTTATTCCACACACCTCTGTTTATAGAGCAGTAAGTAGGAACTTGGTTGTTAGCCAATTGGTGGATTGCTTTTCTGGGGCACAATAATCACTTCAAAAAACAATCATAATAATTTGGTCACTCGATCCACGACTGTCTGTGGGACACGGCTAGGCACAATTGACTTTCGAGTTTCTCCCATGATATATCAGTCAGTTCACTTTACAGTATATTCTGTTAAGCGCTTTGACCGCCTCAAAGACGTAAAGAGGCACTATATCAAATGCAACAAGTATTATTATATATGTAACTCTAACCTAAACCTCAGTTAGAGTACTATGTCAGTTTCTGAGGATGTCAAGGTCATAGAGGGAATAGAGACGAGAATCATGAAGATTATACAAGGGATATGTGATGTTAGGACAGACAGGTCCTTAGTTTGGCAAAGAGATTCAAATATGAAAGGTTCTTATTATTGAGCACATTACATATGAAATTTTAAGTTTCTGATCAACAGAAAGCTTTTGGTCTGATCTGTAGATTTCAGTATAATCTGAAAGAGAGTTGAGGAGGAACTTCTTCCCACAGAGTTTTGTAAGTATGTGGTTGCAGCAAAAAAAATCAACCTATCTAAGAGGAAACTTGATGCATAGATGAGTGAGAAAGGAATACAGTGATATTGGAGGGGTGGAGGTTTGTGAGGAGTATAAACACTGGAACATACTAGTTGGGCTGAGCAACCTGTATTTAGTTCTATTTAATGAAGTGCTTGTTTAAGCATAATAAGGTCCAGGATATAAATATTACATCACCAAATGGTAGGGCATGAGGTTTGCCCGTGATCATTCCCCAAGTGCAAAGTTCCTGCTTTTGGATCGGTGTCAAGAGAAGGTAAAGAGCTTCCAGATAAGGAGGAAAAATTGGAGGAATGGGCAGCTGTCATTGACCTCATGTGGCCGGTTCCAGATATTTGAGAGTAGGTAGGTCAGCAGGTTACCATCTCAGTTAGGGCATGTCACAGTAGCTGTGTGGGGGTGGGGTAGCATCTAAGTGAACAGGAGCAAAATATTTTAAAGCAGGAAGCGGGGAAATTGGAGCTGCTTAGGTCCGATTTTTTTTCTTCTAGAACATGTTTCTGTTACAATAATGTACAGTAATTTAAAAATTTAGTTTTACAATTGTACCATCATTTGTGGAGCCCTGTAGCTCAGTGATTAAAGCACACGCCTTACGAGAGTGATACCTGTGTTCGAATCCAGGCAGATCAGGCAAAACCTTGGGAAAGTTTCCTTACTCCACATGCCTAATAATAATCCCGCAAAAAAAACACAATAATAAAATTGGTCATTTCAATCCACGACTGTTTGTGGGACACTGCTGTCCACAATTGACTGCCATGTTTCACCCACAAATGTACAGTCAATTCACTTTACAGCATATTCTGTGAAGCGCTTTGACATGTCTAGGAGACATGAATTTTTAAAAATATAAAACATGTATTTATTTTAAAACATATATATTTTCTTTCCTGTGAACTGCGCTATATCAAATGCAAGTATTCATATTTTTATTATTATCATTATCATTATGTTCACCAAAGTAATGTATTGTATTATGATATACATCTTATTTTACATGCCTGTGTTTGTGATTATAAATGAAAATAATCCCAGTTGCATTAGATTTGATTTAGACAGCAGTATATACTGCTGAATATCAAATTGATTTTACAATGACTATCGGGTTATTTGATATAATGTGTATACCACCTGGACCTTTCTTGGAATATTAGTTCTTGTTGGTAACATGCTTGCCTTGGTTCACCATTTAAAATTCAATCAGTAAATTGTGTCAACCTGGATCAGAAACGATTGTGTGAAGGGTGGATCAGACTAGAGAACTAGATCTACTTAAAAATAGCTTGATACTAAATAATTATCCTTGCATTTCATATAGCTTCTTAGTATATCAACAACACAACAACTTTCTATGCCGCCCTTCATTAGTAATAATAATAATCCTTGCTTTTGATCTAGCGCTTTACATGTCTTCCGGACATTTCAAAGTGCTTCACAGAATATACTGTAAAGTGAATATGTGGGCAAAACACGGCAGCCAATTGCGCACAACAGTGTCCCACAAACAGTCGTGAATTGAAATGACCCATTTAGTATTGCTTTTTTGAGGGATTATTATTGGTCCTGTGCAGTAAGGAAACTTGCCCAAGGTTTTGCCCTGCTTGGCATTGAATCCAGGTCTCTCGCTTGTAAGGCGATTGCTCCAACTACTGAGCTACAGGACTTCATCCAGTAGTATCGTGGAGCGCTTTAGAGTGGTGCGGTTTGATGCCTAGTTAAAAAAAGAGGGGAGGTGACCGAAGGCATGGTTGAAGAGGATAAGTGTGATTTTAAGTCACGCAATGAGGTTGGAGGGATCGAGGAAGGGAGTTCCAGAGATATGGGATGTCTCAAAGCTCTTCAGAGGATATACTGTAAAGTGTTGTGGTTGTGTGTGTTTTGCAGGTGAATGCCCCATTGTAGTAAGTTTGGTATTCTATAACGATAATAATAATCCTACATTTAATGTAGCACCTTTCATAACTGGAAGATGTCTCAAAGTGCAACACAAGAAACACTTACGTGTAGTGAGAAGAGAAGAGAAGAGAAAAGAGGGTCAAAGCTCTTTTTTCATTCATTGTATTTTGCATTGTTAAGATTTCACAAAGAAAAACTACATGGCAATAGTACAGTAAATCCTTTTATTTGATATGGCATATTTTATGTCAGAGCATCTCAAAGCACTTCACTGGATTGACTGTATTTTGTAGGTAAATACAACAGAAAATTTGCACATAGCAATGTCCCAAAAACAACCATGAAATGAATGACGCCAAATCCCCCAATCCCCCAAACCTTATTTGGGGGATTTTGGGCTAGGGCACTGGGAGAAACTCCCTTCCCTTTTTTGAATAGTTCCATGGGATCTTTAACGTCCAGCCCAACAGGCAAACAGATCCTTGGTGTAATGTCTGATTAATGTTCAGAGGATGACACTTTCTGCAATGCACCCCCAATGCTGCACTAGAATGTTATCCTAGGATATATAAATTCAAAGTCTCAAACTGGGGCAAGAATCTACAACCTTCTGACTAAGAAGCAATAGTGCTACCAGCTGTTGACACCCTTTTGGTAGCAAAAGTAGTGGGATAAAGCACACAGTTTGTGACTCTCAAAAGGAAGATTTATTTTCAAACAAAAATCTGCCTTTTGGCCAACAAATGAGTACTGAAAGTGTGATCCTGATTAGCGTATAACTGAGCTCTCCTATTGCACAGGTCAACCAACCAATAGTCTTAACCAATCAGTATTGTAGAAGTTTGGAATAATTACCATTTCTCTAACTGCAGGATTATATTGTTAGAATTATGTTTTTTCAATTCGTCACTACAGGATAAGTTGGATGAGCATTCAGCAGCTGCACAGGAGAGAGCAACTAAGATCAAGAAGTTTGTGACTGAGCTGGAAGCCGTATTTAATGCTGTTGAGGTAGGTCATCGCAGTGCTGACATTTAGCATGTTGAGTTCAATAATTATAACTGCTAGTCTCCTTATCTCTCGTTTTCTTCCCTTGGTTCTATGATAGATGGCCATTCCAGCTTGACATGGCCCTGAAAAGAGCTGCTCTGTATTTCTGGCATCACCATAGCACTTACCCTTTGCTGGTTGCTAAGGTTCAAAAAGTGTTTGAGAAGTTTGTACTCTTCCACCTGATTGACTCTCACCTTCCCACCTATCCTGAGATGTCAACAATTTCATCAGAAAAGACAATATTAGGACAGCCCCAAGAGTGTGGTGATAAAGCTTCACATTAAAGACCTCACTGGTTTACAGTTCTGGAGACGCGATACATTTGCTGGTCTCCTCGAAACTTCATAAGAAGGCTAAATCGCCCCAGGGATAGGGGAGGGAAAAACTAGTCGGGTTTCTTGTCCCTCTGGTTGTGTGTTCGTGTGTATTTGTAGGTCAGCTGGATGAGGAGAGGTCAGACTGAGATGTGACACCCTCTACAATCAAGTGACCTGCTGACACTCACTTCCAATGCTGTGTGCAATTGGCTGCTGCAATTTGCCCACAAAATATACATCCATTTCACTTTACGATGAATTCTGTGGAGCGCTTTGAAACTTCTCAATGACATGATAAGGCACCATATCAAACGCCAGGGCTATTTATTATTATTATTAAGGCTGCAGGTGAATCATTGTTGCTTGAACAAATGTCCATGAAAGCGGAGCCCACCAAGGATAGAGACCAGGATTAGAGAGTTCAGTGCTCATGGGGAGAAAAAAAACTAACTGGATATACTACAGTAAAACCTCAATAATCCGATGTTACGAAAGCTGGCAACTCCCTAAAACTGGCAAGATTTCAAAATACATCCAGCATTAGATTTTTTCCAATGTCCGGCAAATCTCCCGAAATTTGGAGCAGCTGCTTGTAGTTCACGGCTTGGCCGCTCTGTGATCCGGTGCTGTGGGTAGAATTCAGCCATGGTTTACATGTTTACAGCACACGTGGTGTATGGGGCGGGGCTTCCCCAGGCATTTCTAGGTAAGTTTCTAAACACCAGCAAACTCCGAAATCCGAGAGGTGAGTGGGTCCAACCGGGCTGGATTATTGAGGTTTTACTATATACCTGTATACTGTATTTAAACTAATAATAATATATAGTAACTCTATGTTTATATTGCCACTGCAATTCCTACCCAATTATTGGACCACAAAACAAGTGTGAAAAACAACAGGTGGCAAACGAAAAGAAGAGAGTGTGAGTGCATAAACAAATCTGTGTTAATGTAGGAACAGAGATGTTCTTCAGTGATTTGAGCTGTGTTTTCTTTCTGTTGATGATCCCAGGGGAACTGTACCAAGGAGGAGAAACTTCTTGAGGAACAGCATGAAGAAGTGATGAAGCTGATGTTGTCACAGTACACAGAGATGTCGCAGATCATGGAGGAGGAGAAGAAGGTGAAACTGGAGCATTTGTACGACCAGATGGTTAATTATCGATGCAGCATCGATTCAGCAAAGGAAGCTGTGGAGAAGACAAAGGAGAGTATTCAGAATGATGACATACCTTTCTTACAGGTGTGTTTATACAAAGATCTATTTGCAAAGATTCACAAGAAGTGTACAGCACAGTAACAGGCCATTCGGCTCAAACAGTCTGTGCTGGTGTTTATATTCCACAAAAGTCTTCACCTATTCCTTATTCTCTCCCATACTCTTCTATTCCCCTCTCACTCATGTAAAGGTGTACAGTATAGTGTTTTCTTGAATGCATCTACATTATCTGATTCAACCACCACTTCAGACAGATACTTTCACAATCTCTATGCCCTGTGTGACATTGATCCTCCTACATTCTAACGCTAACCTTATCAAAGCTTTTTATAATTTTAAACATCTCTATTAGGTCCCCTCTTAAATGTTTCTTCTCAAGTGAAGAAAAGGTCTAACCTTTCAGATAACCCTGATAGCAATAACCTGCCAGCCCTGGTATCATCCTAGTAAACCTATGGTGTACTCTTGCCATCTTTGCTATATCTTTCTGAAAAAGTTTGGAGACGAGAATTGGACACACGGTTCTCCAAAGGTGGTCTACAAATACAACATCACCTCTTTGCTTTTATATTCTGTTGATAGATACATAATATTATACAGCACTATGATCCAGGGGCTTTATATTTAACCCCTTGAAAACTTTATTGTTCAAAATATTACAATTTATTTTCTTACAGAAAGCCCAGTATAGTACAGTCCACAGGTAGGCGAGGGACATGATCAGGTCATGGACGTGCTGAGAGGAGGGCATGGATAAGGAAGTAGGCTAGCGGGACATTGGGTAGAGTAAACTCATGGAGGCATTTGACAGTGAGAACGAGTTTCTTGAATTTGGCCCAAGAGAGAACCAGTAGAATAAACGATTAGAATGAACACGGACCCTGGTGAAGTAAACAACATGGTTTGCAGCTTTTGTCAGGAGAGGCTGGGGAGACCGGCGAGCAGAGCATTGGAATAATAGAGCCTAGATGTAGTGAGAGCATGGATGAACATCTCAGCAACCCATAGGGAAAAGTAGTGGTAAACTCTTATCTGAAAGTAGGTTATATCCGAGCAATTTCCTCCAAGTTAGCACAACATACTTCTGGAACCTTTAACTAAAGGTTTGAAATTGACAGGATTTTGACCCCAATTTACATGGGAAGTTAATTCATTAATCTGACAATTTTGAGGCACAGCTATTGACCATTGGACCATTTTGTCAATTAATTTGTTACACAATTGCATGTTGATCTATTGGTGTTCACTTTTACAAATATAGTCAGGTCATACGTAGCTCATAGGAGATTAATTATAAACTGGTACCTTTGGCATTACTTTCTATATGACTATTACATATGAGCAAAGCAGCTGATGTGTTTGGCTTTGGTCCATCTTGAATTCCCAAGCTCATCAAATTCAATGCCGGGTCTAGGAATTTAACTCTTTCTTATCATCCATCACACCAACTACCTTTGCTTAAATATCCTAAATATACTTGGAAGTTTCTCTACCCAAGTGGCTATTTTAACGTGGACAATGTGGATCAGCCGGCTATTTAACCATTGGGAGCAGAGGAGATGATGATGATAATAATAATAAGGCATTACCCAGCAGGGAGAGGTCCCTGGAGAGTGGAATGGAAAATGGACCTCTGGCTAATTTGGGCTTCCTTCATCTTGAGTTCTAAAGCCTTCTGAGACTTCCCCTCTGATATGCTGCCCGGAATTAGTGAACAGCAAACATCTAGGATCAGCCCTGATATTTTCTGTGGTTGAGTTCTGCATTGAGGTGTAATGATAATAATCCTTACATTTGATATGGCGCTTTTCACGTCTTCCAGACATCTCAAAGCGCTTCACAGAACATACTGTAATATGAATTGACTGTATATATGTGTACACTGCAAACCAAATCAACTACATATAGACTTGCTCAACATTTGAGAAACTCAACTTCTCAATTCTTTAGTTAGGATTTCCACTCGTCGCTTCATTATTCATTCATTCATCAGTCTAAACAATTTGAAAGGTTTTTGTTTTGTATTCATTAGGAAAAACAGTTTTGATGAATATCATTTTACCTATTTATTTCAAACTTTTTTTCACCCGTTATTAAAAATGCTCTTTTATACCAGTGTTATTGTAACACAGATTAGTCTAGCATTGAAATCACCCAATTATATTATGAAAATATTCTTCACCTTAATAATCAATCATTACACCTTGAACTTAAATGATCTTTCTAAATTAAAGGAAAACATGTATTAAATGGGACTGTTACCTTGAATGAACATTCATTTTTTTGTTTGTTCTGAAGGAAGTACAATTTGGAATGATAAATGCTATTTTAGAAAGACTTGAAAAACTTCCAGTGACTTCATATTTTGAAATTGATACAATTATAATTTATGATTTGATACAGCTATAAAGAAAGACAAGGCAGGTGAGAACGTTTTTCTCTACAAATAAAGAGTTTAGGAGGCCGCCTGATATGGAGGTGTTTAAAATGTTGAAAGGTTTTGATAAGGTGGACGGAAATTGGCAGTTTTCACTTGCTGGTGAGTTCATAACATAGGGGCTTAAATATAAGATAGTCATCAGCTGATCGGAAGAACCTCTTTAGACTGGTGAGAACATCAAACTCACTGCCAAAAGCTGAGGCTGCAGCAGAAAGCATCAAATAATATTCATAATGATAATCCTTGCATTTGATGTAGAGCCCAATCACCTTGTTGAGATCTCTCAAAGTGCTTCACAATATATATCGTAAAGTGAATGAAATGCAGCAGCCAACTGTCTCACAAACAATTGTGGATTGAGTGACCAATTTTTTTTGGAGGGATTATTACCCCCCAGAAAGTGATCTCCCAATCAACTAGCAACTGGGTTCCTACTTATTACAGTACTAGGTAAACAGAAGTGTGTGGAGTAAGGAAACTTGTGTGGAAATCGAACTTGGGTCACATTGCTGGCTAGATGAGTGTGCCAGCCATTATGCTATAGGACTCCTCAATGTATTTAAAGAGGAAATTTAGTGCATACATGAAGGGGAATGAAATAGACGATGGGAAATAGAATGGGTGAAGGCTCCTGTGCAGGCAAACACCGACTAATTGGACCAAATCACCTGACGTTCAGTCTATGTAATATGTAATTCTATGTCATGTAAACATTTTCTTCAATGCAAAGAATGGAGCAAAATATGATAGTTCTCAGCAAATAACAAACACAAAGAATCTGCCTAGTGGGCTATTTTAAAATGCTTTTTTTCTCTACTTAATTTAATCAAAAGGAAAGTGCACAAAATGTTATTGCTTGAACTAAATAGTGTTAATTGTAAGTTAATTCTCTAAAATCTATTTCTGCCCATGAAGTCCTCTGTGTAAGCATTTTACACCCTCTTGACAGATTGGTTCAGTAGCTTACGAAAGTGAAATTCGAGTCTCCTGGAGGAATATTCTATCAGTTTGCTGTTGACAGCATGAAGATACTTTTCTGTCTGTTTAATCTTTCTTTTCTCCTCCTCATTCTCAGTCCTTCAGGACAATCAATGACAGGTATGTTCAACCTGGCTCCTAACAGCACTTGCTTTAACCAAGAATGTGAATTCCTTTAACCATTTGTGAATTTCAGAATTGATAATTTTAGCAGCCTTGCATTTTTTGATTGATTGTGCCCAGAACATTTTAATACTCTACTAATCCTGTCTGGACTATAACAGCCTATGAGTCAACAACAAGAATTTGCACTTGTGCTTTCCATGTATGAAGAAGGTCTCAAAGCATTAAACAAGGACTGAGGTGGAGCCCATGTTGGAATGTAGTTGGGGACTTGAGGAGGAGGTGGCGGTGAAATGTCGTTAAGGAGAGAGGAGTTTAGAGGGGTTTGTAAGAGAGTTCTAGAAATATCTGAAAGCTCACCAATAACAACAACAACATTCACTTGTATAGCGTCACCACATAAGGGACCATCTCAGAGCACTTAAAAGTGGTGGAGTCTGACTTCGAGTGGGGGTGGGGGGAGTTTGCTTTAAGCACAGTCGAAGAAGAAGGTTTTCAGCTAGGACTTGAAAAAGGGAGAGGGGTCGAGGTGACGGGATTGAGCGAGTGTGTTCCAGAGTTTCAGGGAGTACTGGCTGGAAATGCGACCTATGTTGGTGGGGTGGAGGGTGCGAGCGATGAACAGGAGGTTGGTGCCAGTTCAAGCGGAGGCTCTGGGTGGTGGATTGGGGAGTGCGGTTGAAGAGGTAGGAGAAGAGGTAGGTGCCAGAGAATGAAGGGATTTGAGCACAATTGTGAAGATCAGTGGTCCTCACCACTGATGAAGGCAGGGGGGATGAAACAGGCAGATATGATGGAGCAAGGGGAGGGGGAGGGGAGGTAGGGCTGCAGAAGATCACTGAGATAGGTTAGGCAAGGGCATGGAAACACTTGAAGGTAAAGGTAAATAGGGACGAATTGCACACAGCAGTGTCCCACAAACAGTCACGGATTGAGTGACCAAATTATTATTTATTTCTGAAAATATATTCAGACTTTCAATCAAAATAACCTATTTTGCAATCGTCCCACTTATGGTGCCATTATAGCGTTAACTACAATGGAGCTGAACATTGAAAGCACATTGAATAAGCAAGTCCATTCGTGACTTCTGAAACATATTCAATTGGCAGACACAATGGGAACCATGGCTATTGCCAAGCAGGTGCCTGTGGTGCGTACACAGTAAACCATGCAGCTGGTTGGAAACCAATCATGTTTGCAAGTTGGCGCTAAAGTATTTCCCTACACATGTTCTGCCCGGTCTTTTGCACTGATTAGAATTGAAAACTTTAATGATGTGTGGCGTTTTGGAACAAAATATAAGATAATTATTTGCACTGTTAATTGCGAGGCTCCCTCCAAAGAATTGGATTTCAAGGGGAATTGGTACAAGCTTGATGAATGCCATTTTACTGACTTGGGCCCGATTTAGTAATTCTCTGTTTGGTCTCCAAGTACACTTAAAAAAAGAAAGCCCAACCTGTCTCCATTGTTCTGTGTATTTTAGACAGTTCTTGGTCAACCATCTTTTCCTGGTGAAGTCGCTATTTGGCCAGTATTTCACTGGTACAGTGTTTTTTTCCCGCTAAGCCAGGCAGTTACACAGTGAAACCAGCATGAAGCCTGGACCTGGCAGAATCTGGTAGCTACATAGAATTACATAACTGTACAGCACGCACACAAGCTATTTGTCCCAACTATACTGCTGACGTTTATACTCTACGTGAGTCTCCACCCCTCCTAATCCACTCACTCTATTCTCCCTCCCATAACAAACTGCACTAGGATTATGGAGCCACATGTGGAGTATAGACACTATCACAGACCTGTTTCCATGCTGCAATGTCTATGCAATTCTATGTCAAAGCCATGTGCATCAGAATTGTTTGATTGTTCATTGTTTTTGTGATTGTTCCTGTGCTAGCTGAAAGTAACACGATATAATGCTTTGTTGGCTGATAATTTGAAATGTTATTCATTTGGGTTTTATCATTTGACAATCTTTTTGCTACTTGGAGAATTTCATCGTAATCACTGAAGTGGAAACAAGCAAATGTGTATATTCTGATGGTAATATTCTGGTGATTGAGTCATACCTGGTAACTACAGATCCATAAAACTAACCTCGGGAATTGGATCAACCAACAGAAACAAGGTGGGAGAGTACCTGTGTGAATGTAGCCCAATAATAAGCAACAACTAATTCTGTCCACATGATTTAGGTTTTCAGGTTAGGGGACGTCCCAAGTTGGCAGTAGGCAGCAAGAAGTTGTGATATTGTGTCCCAGAGCCTTGGGATGTCTTCCCTACATGAAAGGCACTCTATAAATGTAATTTTGTTCTTGTTGTTGTGAATTGATTTCTTACGGTAACTGGTTTCAAAGGCTCAAGGCTCAAGAGAACTTGGCAGGATATGGACCTGAGCTGATAAGTTGTAAACAAAGTTGTATACAGAAAAATATAAAATATTACAAATAAGAAATAAGAGCAGAAGACACATGTTCTCCATGGATTTACAAAGAGAAAAATAAAAAGACCAAGAGGTATTAGTCAGTCACTGGAAGTATATCTTTACAAAAGGCTAAGGCTGTCACTAGGAAAGGTGGTGGACAGTAGGACACTGGCCCATTTTGAACAACAGTTTTATGTTATGGAAAGGTGATGGTTTTATGAAGGTGAAGGAACTATGAGGTCAATAGCTCAAAGGGCATTTTTCATCTGAACCTTATCTTGTAATAAACTGATCTTCAGCAATCAATACACTATTGATTCCAATATGTAATTCATCTGCCTTGATTCAACTCTGGGTTCTTGCTCAGTGACTTGAACCAACAACAAGTCAGCTTAGCTCATGTGCTTCAGTCAATATAACGGTAAGTTTGCATTTATTGAAGCTGTAAGACACTTGAATATTTAGCTACTTTTAAGGCATTGTGCAATGCTGACTTTCTGTTTTCTTTTAAATGTGGAGGTTTAGAACAATATGTATCTTGTTGGTACAAAGTATTGAAGTCAAAGTTCCTTAAAGCAAACTTTTGAGGATTATTGAAGTATTTTATTATCATGAAACACATCATTCCAGGGTTTGAGGGTCTCCGAACTTTACTTCAAACTATAGTTTTGACAGTCTATGCACCTGGGCTGATAAGTTGAATAATTTCGGAACCATTTTTCAATGTGCGTGTGTTGGAATAACATCTGGGATATTTTGATGGCATAAGAAAACTCAGATGAATGCCAGAAATTAAATAATAAAACAAAATGCAGCTGTGAAGCCTGTTCTAAAAGTGGTAATGTTCTTGCAAATCGTGCCATTCATCTACTTATACAGTAGATGCCAGTTAATGCTCACTATGTTACTGGGACCATTCCCTTAAAAATAACATTTGTTCATGAGCTAATTTATTCCCCACACATTTACAATGGAAACACTGCTGGTTTATAGAGGCTAATTCTTGACCACAATTTCTACCTTTTGAACACAATTTCTTAGGTACTGCTGCAACTGCAGCTAATCCACATTAAGATTGGCAGTAGGTTGGTACTTTAAACAGGTGCCAATGTTGAGATTTTATTGGCATATACTTAATCAAAGGGTGAATACAATATGCTTGCTAAATGGGATTGTCTCCTTTAAATAAGTTTCTGTTGAGGATTTAACAACTTGTGGGCTGAAATTCCAGTCGGCATTAACAAACAACCTTTGGTGATATTGACAGCGATTGGGATTTCCCCCATTGTAATCACACATTGCCAAAGGACACAACAATGGGAATTTCAGACCAAAAATAAGTTAATGGAACTGTATTTTGAGCCTGTTACAATAGAATATTTTATTATCGTTTTCTTAAATTGAGGTTCCATGGCTCTAACAATTAGATTATTTTGTTTCAAGCCATATTGAATAGTACAATTGTTTTGCTTGGCGTATGTAAGCAAGAATGGAATTGCTGAATCATGTCTCCCAATTGCCACATTTGCACCAATTAGGTGATTGCTAATCTTCTATCTGGTAAAGCAGGAAGTATAGGCATAGTGATTTTTTTACCCAGGTTATTTTCTCAGCACATCCTCAAAGATGAAATCTTGTTCAGACATGGGACACCCAGGGCAAGAGAAACAACCAGAGTTAGCGCACTTCCCCTGAGAGAGAAACACTCTGCTCAGACATATCCTTATATCTAGTTCAAGACCAATATAGGCAGATGTCTGCACTGTCTGCCTACACTTTTAATTGGGAAATAATATGATGCATGGGGTTAGTTGAACAGATGGGCACGTAACATAAGTTGGGGGATAGAACAACATGTATTATATTTCCAGACTAGGGTTTCTGATTTTACATTCCAGGCACATTTGGGGTTTTCTCCCCCAACGTTTCATTAGTCTTAGTGAATCAGTGGGTGGAGGAAAATACTACATTGAATCTATTCCTACACAATTGAAATGTACATTTTTGATGCCCTTGAAAGAGATGCACATCGAAACATTTTATTGTCCTGAGCAAAGCCCACTGTGGAATAGAAAGGGGCACCTGGCTGGTAGGTGAGCGGATCAGAGAAGCACGGTAGTGTCACCATAGATGGAGGGTGAAAATATTCTTGCGTCAGAGACTGAGTAAAACTCAATTAAAGAGTTGATCCCCTTTAAGACAGGTGAGCCATTGACTTGAGTGACAAGTCCATTAGTCAACCAGAAGTGAGGACTGGAAGTGGGTGAGCAGTGTTGGGAGACGGGTTTGTGGGTGCTTTGTGCTGCTGCTGCTGCTGCTCAGAGGACTGTCTGTGATCCTCTTCTGGGCTTTGTCCTCCCAACTACCCTTAAAGAGCTGAGCTGCAGATAGATTCAGAGGCTAAGCCCCCTCGAGCCAACTGCCGCCTATGAGTGCCAAAAAGTTTCACTTTGTTTCTAAGTTAGGGTAAGTGGTAGTTTGTCCCACTGAGACACTAAAGAGTTCAATTACTGTTGGATTAACTGATCACTTGCTATCCATTTCCACAGCGTGATTTCAGCATTAGAAGTTGCTATTTCTCTGGATCTGAAGCCAACCTGGTGCTCATCTTTTGAGGATCTCACAGTCAAATCAGCAAGACCTGGATATGAGTCACGAAAACAATTACCTGGTATGAACATTACCCTTTAATGCTTCTTGAGTGGCATTTTGATTGTATGAATTCCAGTAAGATGGATATAAATAAGGAGGTGAGAAAATAAATTGGGCACAGGAACAAAAGGAAACATTGGATTGTTCACTGGAAAGTGATACTGTAACTTTACCTGTCAGAGGAAACTGCATTCATAATATCTATGAACAATAATTTATCAAACGTTTTTTCTCACACACATAAAAAATGTGCTACAGGATGCAATTTGGTGTAAACTAAAAGGATGCCTTTAATTTCACTTGTTCTGTCAGCAATCTGCAGGCACATGCAATTATTTTATTGTGTTTGAGCTTGCTGCCTTGTTTATCATATTTGCATCATTGCCACTTCCTGGAGCCTATGTCTGTTCTGCGCGGTTGTACTAATGATACCATCTGTTGTCTTCTGGAACCGGATCGCAGTGGGAATAACACTGCCTTCAGTTATGAATGCATAAATTGTCTTACGGAAAATCATGGGTAAACCCGATCCAGTCCATTTGGGAAGGGGCAATATTTTGGAACATTGTATTTACTTCTGTTTTTTTCACATGTTAAATAACTTTAAGAAAATCGATGTACTTTTGTGTTACTTAAATAAGTAGCCTTGCCTTGAATCTCAAAGTTATTTCCCATTTGTCTTAAATCTGCCATAGGGAGAAATGCTTAAAAAAAGTTTTCAATCAATATTCATTTGAGGACACAGAGGCTACAAGGACAAGTCAGAATGAGCTTCCTGAATTTACTCAAATTCTTTGAGGAAATAACTAAACTATTAATTGAAGGCTATCCATT
Organism: Hydrolagus colliei; assembly: GCA_035084275.1. Classification (NCBI taxonomy): domain Eukaryota; kingdom Metazoa; phylum Chordata; class Chondrichthyes; order Chimaeriformes; family Chimaeridae; genus Hydrolagus; species Hydrolagus colliei. Next base: position 133,994,205 of record CM068742.1, read on the forward strand.
CAATGAGGTTTTCAGAAGAAAGTGGATTGTTTTTCATGTGAGGATTCTACAGCAGATTGAAACTCGTGGAATTAATGGTACATTAGCAAAACAGATTGAAATAGGAAACCAAAGGTCATAATTATTGGAAAAACTCTGTCTTGAGCAATGGGTACTGAAGCTATTTCTTCTAATTCCTTGGTTGTTTGCAGTATCAGTAAATGTCTTGGAGATTAGTTATTGGAATATTATTACAATTTGAAAATACAATGTGGGCAAATAACTGCGCCCTATAATAATAATGGCAGGATGTCTCAATGCACTTCAACGGACATGCTGTAAAGTGGATTTTGTGGATTAATGAAGCAGTTAATCTAAAAACAGCAATATAGTAAAAGGAGGGTTAAATAGCACCCAAGAAGATTGGGCTAGAAGAGAGAGAGTTTGAGACAGGGTAGAGAGTACAATTGAGAGTGTGTGTGTGCCAGAGAGAGAGAGAAAGGGGGGGGGGGGAGGAGAGAAGGAGAGAGAGTGTCTCCCTCCCCTTGTCTGTCTCCCCTCACTCTCCTCTCTCTCACCGTTTCTCAATATCTCTCTCTCCCCCAATTAGCTGCGTGGGTCACTATCTGCAATGGCCGGACTGAGTTGCTAGTGCAGTTGTTGTGAGATGCTCTTGCCTGACAGACTGCACTAACGGCTGGTATTATTTCCCTCTCCACGCTGTGTCCTCCCAACCGATGGCTCCTGGAATGTTGGAAATAGATTGGGTTGGATAAAATAACTGGATGGGCTGGATGTGGTCCATAGGCCGCCAGTTGGCCCACTCTGAATGCGGCTTGTGGACCTTTCTCAAATTGTGTTAATTGTGACTGAAATTGTGTAATTCTCTTTCACATCCGTTAAAAATCCCAAAGGACAGGAAGGACCTTTTGTGAATCTTCTTTGCTTTTTAATCCTTGTGAACTTTTTATGCTCCTTTTGTTCCCTTCGACTTTGAATTTGCCTACCTGGCCAGCATTTTGCCTCCAAAGTGAATTCTCACTTGACAAAAGGCTCACAAAATCTGATAAAAGGTCATAAACTAAATCTGCAAAACAGTCTATATTGGTCTCTAGATTATATTTTAAAATACAAGTTTGGGTACCATTCAGTCAGGTATAATTGAGAACCGTAAAGCTTAATTGGCCAGATGATTTTTAGTTTGTGAACGCTATATTCTTAACCCCAATGTCAAGCTATGACAAAACTGATCAAGTTCTAGTTACATCTCAAGGTCCACATCTGAAAAAGTATTTTGAAGAAATACATGTTTCCATTATTTCTGCTATATTTTATATATGTGTGTGTATAGACAGTCAGTTATTATTGTTATGTTACATTATTATTGTTGTGGTATGTGTAGGTGTAGCTGAGCTCCCACTGAACAAAACAATCAAGTAAACATTTCCTGTTGATTGATCTAAAAGATTTGAGAGTACTGCTGTGTGGAGTGGAACTAATGGACCAAATGAGTGACCTAAATAATAATGATGTGAAGAGCTTCTTCAGTTTGATACATTTGAATTCTGACATCATTCTGTATTACAGTAAATCATTTAGTGCGTTCATGGATCTCTTAGGTTTTTTTATTTTTAAGCTTTTTTTTAATGTTGTGGTATTGCAACTTATGGAAAATTGGCTCAGTTAATTTCCTCTGTGTAGGCATACTTCAATTTGGCACCTAAAGCATCTTTCCCAGCAAACGTCAACACCACCATCCCCAAAACACTGCATTACAATATACAGTATTTCACGGGTATGAAACTTTATAAAAATCCTATGATTATTTTGATGCTTTGTGAGAAAGCACACCAATACACTTTCAGTCTCACGCTGAGAAACTTTATTGAAGGAACAACAATGCAATTTAGAAGATGGGATTTCTTAGATCCAAATATTTTCATCTGCTTCATCTTCATCAATGAATTAGTCAAACCTCATCGACTCCTAGCAGATTCTTTGAATATACTTTTATCCATGCTTTTATCAAACGTGACTACACCAACTGTCTGTTTGCCAGACATCCCATCTTTTCCGTCCACAGGCTGCAGACTATTAAGGATTCTGCAGCTTGTGTCTAATCCCGTAACAGGCTCTGCACCTGGCTCTACTGATTCCCCATCCCCCACAGGATCGAGTTCAAGATTCTCATCCTCACTTTCAAATTACTCCACTCTCGGCCCATCTTACCTGTATGTCCTCTTAATACCCTACCAACCCATCAGTTCTCTCCATTCAGCCAGCTTCATGTACCTGCCACTCCCATCCCACCATCAGCAATCAGGCCTTCAGCGTTTCTGTTCCCACTCTCTGGAATTCCATCCTGGAGTCACTTCACCTTATCCTTTCTCTCGTTTCCATCAAGGTCCATCACAAGACCTTCCTCTGTGACCTATAGTAATTTTTCACCCACCTCATCCTCTCTTCAACCCCTTCCAAAACCAAACCCCAGCTCAAATGTGAACCTTGACTGTCCAGCACTGTGAGACGTCATCCTGACCTGAAAGGCGGTGTATGAATGTAATTTATTATTGTTTGTTGTTGTGGATTTTATTGCTTATCCACGGTTCAGGAATACTTTCTCGTCACCATAAATATTTTCATTTTCGTAAAAAATATTCTTTTTCATTCAGTTCCACAGTCTCCAACAGTTCTGCCTCAAGAGCCGAATGCTGCAACGAGCACAACTGTGACAGTCTATTGGAAGGTCGGTGAGGGTGATATCATTGACTATTTCCAGGTGTACAGTGTGGATGAGTCCGAGGGAAACAAAGAGCAGAGTGGTAAGCTCTCCTAATTCCAGTTGTGGTTTAAATTTGGGGGATTTATTGACTTGCAAGTTTTGAGAAACAATTACCTGTTAAATGATGGCTACCATTTCTCACACGTTATTAAGTCTAGTTTCTTATCTGGCAAAACAGATTCAGCTTTCATGCCTCAGTTCTGTAAAACCAAATTATTTGTTTTAAAAATTGCCCCCAATATACTTGAGCATAGCCTCAGAAATGAAATGTAACAAAGTGTTTTGTGATTACATTTTTCATAGATTCATAGATTCATAGAATTTTACGGCACAAAAGGAGGACATTCGGCCCATCTAGTCTGTGCCGGCTCTTTGAAAAGAGCGATTCAATCCCACTGCCCGGCCCGCTCCCCATAGCCTAATAGACCTGTTCTCCCTAAATAAAGATCTGATTCCCTTTTAAAAGTTGTTATCGAATCAGCCTCCACCACCTTTTCAGGCAATGCATTCCAGATTCGAACAACTCACTGAGTGAAAAAAATTCTCCTCAGCTCCCCTCTACTTCGCTTTGAAACTATTTTAAATCTGTGACCACGAGTCACAGATTCGCCCACGAGTGGAAATAGTTTTTCTCTATTTGCCCTGTCGAAACCCCTCATGATCTTATAAACCTCTATTAGGTCTCCCCTCAATCTTCTCTGCTCCAGAGAGAATAACCCTAGCCTATCTAGCCTCTCCTCATAGCTGAAATCCCTCAATTCTGGCACCATCCTAGTAAATCTTCTTTGTACCCTTTCCAATGTCTTCACATCCTTTCTATAGTGTGGTGACCAGAATTGAACACAGTATTCCAGCTGAGGCCTCACCAAAGTTTTATAGAGGTTAGTCAGCACTTCCTGACTTTTGTACTCTATACCCCTATTTATAAAGCCTAGTATCCCATATGCCTTCTTAACAGCCTTGTCTACCTGTCCTGCCACCTTCAACGAGTCACTAACACAAATCCCCAGGTCTCTCTGTTCCTTCACACCATTTAAAATTGTACTATCTAGCCTATATTGCCTCCCTTCATTTCTTCTCCCAAAATGCATCACCTCACACTTCTCTGCATTAAACTTCATCTGCCATGTGTCTGCCCACTTTACCAATTTGTCTATATCTTCTTGCAGATGGTTACTATCCTCCTCACTATTTACTATTCTCCCTAACTTAGTGTCATCTGCAAACTTGGAAACTGTACTCCCTACACCCAAGTCCAGATCATTGATGTGGATTACAAAGAGCAATGGTCCCAAAACCGATCCCTGTGGCACACCACTGCTCGCTTCCCTCCAGTCTGAAAAACAGCCGCTCACTACAACTCTCTGCTTTCTGTCTCGCAGCCAGTTGTGGATCCACTCTGCCACTGTCCCTTTTACGCCGTGGGACTTTAATTTCCTAATAAGTCTCTCATGTGGCACTTTGTCAAATGCCTTTTGAAAGTCCATGTAAACTACATCAACTGCGCTAACATTATCCACCCATTCCGTTACCTCATCCAAAAATTCTATCAGATTTGTAAGGCAAGATTTGCCTTTAACAAATCCATGTTGACTGTCCTTTATTAGCCTATATCTTTCCAGGTGAAGATCTACCTTGTCCCTGATTATGGACTCGAGAAGTTTGCCCACTATCACGTTAGACTGACTGGTCTGTAGTTACCAGGCTTGTCCTTCTGCCCCTTTTTATAAAAGGGAGTAACATTAGCTATCCTCCAGTCCTCTGGCACGACCCCTGTGTCCAAGGAAGATTGAAAGATCGTGGCCAGAGTCCCTGCTATTTGCTCCCGTGCCTCCCTTAGTAACCTAGGGTGCATCCCATCCGGACCGGGTGACTTATCCACCTTGAGCGACGTCAACATTTTTAGAACTTCCTCTCTGGTTATAATTATTCTATCCATTTCTCCTACCCTCTCCTCCAATACCATGGCATTGGCTGTATCCTTTTCTTTTGTGAAGACAGAGGCGAAGTACTCATTCAGTACATCAGCCATGCCCTCTGCCTCCACAATGAGATTTCCTCCTTGGTCCCTAATTGGCCCCACCCTATCCTTGACCAACCTTTTACTCTTAATATGTTGGTAAAAAAAACCTTAGGGTTCCCCTTAATCTTACTCGCTAATTGTTTCTCATGCAGTCTCTTTGCCCCTCTAACTTCCTGTTTTAGTTCTATCCTACACTTCCTATATTCTGCTTGGTTCCCTTCTGAATTTTGAGCCTGACACTTATCATAAGCCTCCTTTTTTTGGTTTATTTTGGCCCCGATTTCCTTAGTCATCCAGGGAGGTTTGGATGCCTTACATTTCACCTTTGTGGGGATGCTTTTGACCTGTGCCTGAACTATCTCCTCTTTGAACACTGCCCACTGCTCGTTAGTTGTCTTACCTGCCAATTTTTCTTTCCAATCCACCTTGGCTAGGTCCCACCTCAACTCATTGAAATTAGCCCTTTTCCAGTTGAGTGTCCTCACCTGTGATTGTTCCTTATCCCTTTCCATAATTATTCTGAATCTAACGATATTGTGGTCACTATTCCCTAGATGCTCACCTACAGAAACCTGTTGAACTTGCCCTACCTCATTCCCCAAAACTAGATCCAGCAATGCTTCTTTCCTCGTTGGACTGGAAACATACTGATCAAGAAAGTTGTCCTGCACACACTTCAGGAATTCTTCTCCCTCCTTGCCCTTTACCTACAATTCTGCCAGTCTATGTTGGGATAGTTGAAGTCACCCATTATCACTACTCTATTAGCTCTGCATTTCTCCATGATCCGCTTACAGATCTGCTTGTCTATCTCCTCCCCACTATTTGGTGGTCTATAGTATACCCCTAACAGTGTAACTGCACCTTTTTTATTCCTCATTCTAACCAGATAGATTCGGTTTTTAGTCCTTCTTCCACCTCGTTCCTTTCTAAGGCAGTCACTGAGTCCTTAACTAAAATTGCCACCCCGCCCCCTTTTCTCCCTTTTCTATCCCTCCTGAATACATTATAACCAGGAATGTTCAACTCCCATTCCTGCCCATGCTGGAGCCAAGTCTCTGTTACTGCTATAACATCATATCGCCTCGCAGCAACCTGAGCCTGCAGCTCACCAATTTTATTTCTCAAACTTCGTGCATTTACATACATGCACAAATTGATCATTTTTGTCCATTAACACTGTAGTTATTTTAAAAAAATTATATTCCTGAAATTCATTTTACAATATTTTTTCAGGAGTGGTAATATTGATGTTACAAGTGAGACTTTTTTTCCTGGGGGTTGTCATTCTATATTCAAAGAAAATGTTTTTATAGAATTCTGTGTTGTGCAATTCTGAATAAAACCTAGGAGTAATAATAATATTAATAATAATCCTTGAATTTGATAGAGTGCCTTATCACATCTTTGAGACATCTCATAGCACTTGTTAAAGCCACTGTCTACAGTAAAGCTCAGCATAATACACCTGAAAAGTCCCAGGTTGAATACCCAATTTGTTGTGAGTTCATTTTTTTCCTGCATTGATAAAAGATGTTGCAGAGAATCAAGCATGATTCTTGCTGTAATCACTATTTATTGTTTATTTATCTATCGCTTCAGCACCTTGGGACATCCTCCCGACGTAAAAGGAGGTATACAAATGTAATTTTGTCGTAGTTATTGTTGTGGGCTGATTGGTGCTAGAAAGTATGGCATCAGATCAGGTACAGCTATGTTGCTTCAACAATTGATGCTCACAGCCTTGGTTCACACCAGAACAATGGCCATTTGGGGATTCATTAAACAACATCATTCGGACCCATTCCCCTGCATGAGCATCTTCAGGAAAGAATGAGAGAGTGAAATATTATAGCACACATAGTGATAGAGTAATGTTTTGGAGAATAGATATGAATCCGTACTGCTGTGAAACGCATGAGCCTAATGAATGACACTTTTCCTTTAAAGGAGGTGTAAGTGATGAGTACAGAATGGCCGTGAAAGAAAGTTACTGCACGTTGGACAACCTGGATCCAAACAGGAGCTATCGTGTCTGGGTGATGGCTGTGAACTTTGCAGGGTGCAGTTTACCTAGTGAAAAGGTGACCGTCAGGACTAGTAAGTATAATCCGGTTGTAGGAGACATTAATAGAAGAATCTACCTGCTGGCGTCCATTTGAATACATTAAACAATCTGTTTATAAACAACCAGGAAGCTGTCTACATCTTCTGAAAACAAATGTTTAAATTGGATCAGTTTCACTAGAAATAATGCGGAGTCCAAGTACCAACTGTAGATAGTGGGTGAAAGTCACCATCTACATAATGCTCACTATCTGTGTTTCCCACAGTGCCCTCAGCACCTGTCATTAATCCAGAGGAATGCTCTGTGTGCTGGAACTCCGCCACCATCCGCTGGAGCTCGGCAGAACTTGATGCTGTTGACATCTTTACTCTTGAGTTCCACAGACAAAGCGATTTGAGAAGATCAACCTTCAGGTCAGTCACACGTTTGTTATTTGTTTAATGTGATCTTGTTAGTTTTTAGAATGAGTTATAAAAGTAAATCATTTGTATTTGTTCATGGAGGAGGGTGGAGGGAAAGGTGTGATTCTACTCTTAGTTGTTCAGATAACGTAGTAACAAAATGGTAACAGAATAAGAGTTTTTAATCCCTATCCATGTTTTGAGCATGACCACATTTAGAAGCCTGCCTCAACATTTGGTATCAAATGGGTTGGTTAGGAATCATGGCCGGTAACGTGGTGAATAGACTGAGTACTAAATTGTCAAGCCTTGGCTGACAAATGAAAAATGAAGAGCCTTTTTCCAAGCAAGTTCCTGGGTTTTTTCCTATACTATACAAAGTTACATTTGTATAGTGCTTTCCATGTTGGTTGGATGCTGGTCAGTCAGGGATTTGGCTCCACTGGTTGGGGTGGGGTATGTGTGTGGGAGTTGGAGGGCAGAGAGGGTAGGAGGTTGACCAAAGGTATGGTTGAAGAAGAGGGTCTTGAGACTATGATGACTGTTTGTGGGACACTGCTGTGCGCAATTGGCTGCCACGTTTCGCCCACAAATGCACAGTCAATACACTTTACAGTATATTCTGCGAAGTGCTTTGAGACATCTAGAAGACATGAAAAGCGCTATATCAAATGCAAGGATTATTATAACACAAACAAAAACAAAAGTTGCTGGGGAAACTCAGCAGGTCAAGCAGCATCCATGAAGAAAGGAAAAAGAATCAACGTTTCGGGTCTACAATCCTTCGTCAGGACTGGGGCTTGTTTGGAGGGAGAGGTTTCTTAAAGACGTTAAAGAGGGAGAGGACATGAAAGAGATAAAAAATAACACAAAAAAATGAAAAAAAGTGTGTTAAATGATGGGTTGAATATATGTTAACAGTTTCAGGGGGAGAAACAGGAAGGGGTGGGTTTCAACGACTGGGGGGAGGTGCTTAGTGGTCACATCGAAGAGAAGAGCAGAACTTCTTCTAGGTAGGCATTCCTAGAAGAGAGATGGCAGTGATTCAAAAGGATTATTATTATTATTATGATGAGTGTACTTTACACTCGTGCTGTTGACAAAACAGCATCACAGCTTCTACCAGGGACTCTATTAAATCAGGTTTTCTCATTTAGGTCTGTGTCTGGAATCCGAGGGTGTGAACAGAGAGTCACACTGCAGCCACAAGAGGACTATCTGTTCTATGTCGCTGCTGTGAACGATATTGGGCCAAGTGACAAGAGCAGACCTGCACTGATCTCAACAAAACGTAGGAATCAATTCTAACACAATGTTGTAATCTTAAAGGCAAAATCTGTCATTACTGAATTTTCCTGTCTGTTTGTTCTTTGTCACCATATTTCGCTAATGGCTTAAGGTTATCATCTGAATACATTTTAAGTAAAATGGTCAAATAAAACTAAAGGGAATTAAGCAATAATTCACATATTGCTCTCACGACAGGAGGATGCTGGAAACTGCTTTTCACAGTGGAAATCATCTTGTGGCTTTAATTTGTTCATTCCCAATATGATTCAAATAAAACTTATTAGAAAAGTAAAGATTTATTTCTATTATCATGTGCAATGAATTATTGTGCTTGCCAAGTTAAGAGGTGTTTGAGACGGGAAAAGATTGGCCTCTTTTGCTAAAAAACAATAGCCATCCTTTGAATTGTTAATTTCCTACGGTACGCCTCAAGACACACACTTGGATCCCTAAGCCTTGGGTAAACAGATGTCTTTCTCCAAGGGGAGTGTACATTCCAGATGTAGGTGAAGTACACATTTGGTGATGGGTTTCCATGTATGTTAGACACCCAGCTTACTGAGGTTCTTTGTAATATCATCTGGATCTGCTGCAGTTTTACTAGGAATCACAGTGTATCTGCATTAAAGCTTTAAGAGGAATACTCTGTATTTAAGGATAATTTTTCCAATTATTCATCAATCCAATAGGAATTCAATTTCACCTCGATAAAGAAACAGTTCCACCAAATTTGCAGTTATCTGAAGATGGGACAGTAATTCACTACCATGAGCAATCTGTGGAAAATGAGAACCAACTGAATGAGTGAGTAATCACAATATTAAGACCTTATAAAGCAGAGAAATTCCGCTATATATATATTTTACTGTTTTTATTTTACTTTCCTACTGGATTTTCCCAGACAATAGATCTTGAGGCAGCAGATTACTGTATTTAATTTTTTCTGAAAAAAATATTTTTAGGTTATTGCTTTGCTGGGTGAAGGATTTCTTTCTGGAAAATAGAACATTTTTTCTCTGGGTTTAAAAAAAATACTATGTTAGTTTTGGACATTTAACAAGTTAGGTGTAGCACAGATAAAATTCAGATTAAAACTTCCTACAATCTGTTCCAAATTGAGTGCAAACAGTTTCTGCTAAATGGTGAGCAGTTGTGTACTGTGAGCCCATCAGCAATTGGATTTAGATTGTCCAGGCATGTTTCTGTTTGAACTCCTAGCCAAAAGAGAGAAGACATTTTTGATCCATATTTCTATGTTGTAGGACATTCCGCATCTTCTCCAGCCTCTGCGCCATCTCCTGTGGTGTTCCGCAGGCTCTGTCCTTGGTCCTTTCCTCTTCAACTTGTACATGCTCCCTCTTCATGACATAATCCGCAGGCATGGGGTCAACTTCCACATATACTTGGATGACACCCAACTCTATCTTTCTGCCTCCACTCTCGACTCCAGACTCAGACATCAAGTTCTGGGTGAGAGCCAACATTCTCTTGTTGAACATAGCAAGACTGAGGCCTTCCTGATTGGCTCACAATTGCCTCTGCACTTCAGGCACTGACAGCATCACCATCCACAGATGCACACTCCACCTTACCAAGCCAGTCAGGAACCTAGGGGTCTTGTTCACATTCACAGGAACCTAGGGAGTCTTGTTCAACCCTCAATCCACACATCCATGCCCCCACATCCATGCCGTGACTCAGTCTTACCCGCCCCCACCCCACTTGGGTCCCTAATCCCTGACAGTTCAGCGCTTTGGGATGTCCTCTCGACATTTAAGGTGCTTCACAAATGTTTGTTAGCTTCTAATCCAGTTCAGAAGAATGAAAAGATGGCCTAACTACACAGTACACCCTTCAATGAACTATACTTGTAAAACCTGAAGGGAGTTTTCGGAGAATTTGTCATGCTTTATTTTTGCGAGTGCAGAATTTCTCTGTGAATGTTATCAATTATTCAAAGCATTTCCCGAGTTGCTCCATTTGATATGGAAGTCTTTGAATTGCTTTTGTGTAAATTGAATTACCGTGTGTTGCAAGCTATTGTCTACAGAGTCCCTGCACTTTTTCAACAGGTATCCTCCTGTTCTTGGAGAGCTGCTGCCTACTTCTGGTCAACACTACTGGGAAACCACTGTGGACAGATGCCAAGCCTACAGAATAGGAGTAGCTTATCCCATTACAATAAGGAATTCTACACTGGGGCAAAACCTGGCATCATGGTGCATGCGGTATTATGTAACACCGGCAGGGTATGGCTCTACTTTGACTAAATAAGATTGAGAGTGGTTCCAGCTAATTTACCTACACTTGGGGTTGGAATTCTGACTAGATATTCTGCTGTAAAATCTTAGTTTTCAAACATTTGCGCTTAACTTAGAATCATCGAATTCTAGAGTACAGCAGGAAGCCATTTGGTCTACTGTGCCTGTGCTGGCACTTTGCAAGAGCTATCTAATCGCTCTTTCCCTATCAAATAAACCTTTGAGGAATGTTCCTACAACATACATAGCTTTAGGAACATCAAAAGGGATGGGCTGAGAAGTCCATTCAGGTTATCACCGCTTATTATCCTTTCACAGACCACATCGAACAATAACAACTTCAATTTATAACAAATCTGCTCCAGGAAGCATTCTGTCCTCTGGAAAAAAAAACTCAGAAAGTTTTTTTTTCACCCTATTTATTTTTCTCTTATTTATTTCCCTGTCCACCTTAATACACTGATTCACGCTTAGAATATATTTTTTCTGACAACAACTACCCTCTGATATTTTAGCACAGTGGCTATTCTAAAAGGTACCCCAAACAGTAAGAGTTAACAAGCTTTTTGGACATGAGAATTATCAGAGTTGAGATTGTTCTTCTTATTTAATGATCGCATTAGTAGACTCTATCCTACAAGTATAAGGAGTGAGACTGCCTGATGTGTTCTCACACATGCAGCAAATTGAGGTCATCCAGTGCTGTTCAGATTGAGATTATCGTATTCATTTTAGATTAGTCGAAGGTCCAATTTTCTGGAGAAAATTTTATGCTTCTAATTTCTGTGTTTGTATCAGGGATATTGATGTATCTGACTGCATTGATCAGCACCACACCATTTGCACACTGAGGCATCAGGGAATGTGTTATCAATGGTGCAGTCAGAGATAACAATATCCCTGATAAAAAATATATTACAGTACAGTACTATGGCACGGAATTAACTGCTCTTGCTCAATCCAGTGGCACAATATTCTAAATGCAATATTTTGCAACTACAAAACACATTCCTGTTATTCTTAACATTTGGCTTTGAAATACACAATTATTAACTTTATATAAATCTTGTTAAACTCTTTGAGAATTCTTCCAGACATGAAAAGTGCAATATCAAATGCAAGTATTATTGTTGTAACAGGCTGAACAGGTGCAGATTTATATAATCAGGTTAGAAATTATGCGGTTTAAATTACACATCCCTCTGCGTCACTTGGCAGATTAAATATAATACCCCTAACACAGCATAATATAAATGCACTGCACAAAACAGTTACATCCTGTAAAATAGTTTTAACACTGCAGAGAATACTAACATTCCTTGCAATAATCCTAAACTTTGTGAAATTATGTCATCCTGTTTGATATCAACCTTAGATCGCGTTAATTGGAGTTGTCCTAGAAATGTATGTAACTGCTTTCCAATGACTCAATGGGTAAATGTATTGTGTGCTGTTATATTTTTCCCTCACAAAATATACAGTCAATTCAGATCCCATCTAGAGTACTGTGTGCAGTTTTGGCCACCACAACTCAGGAAAGATATATTGGCCCTGGAGTGGGTGCAACATCAGAATGTTACCAGGCCTAAAAGGGTTAAGTTACGAGGAATGGCTACGTAAACTTGGATTGTATTCCCTTGAGTTTAGAAGGTTGAGGGTGATTTGATTGAGGTATTTAAGATGATGAAGGGATTTGAAAGAGGCTAGATACAGAGAAGCTATTTCCTCATGCAGGGGAATCCAAAACAAGGGGTCATATGATTAGAACCAAACCATTTAAGAGTGAAATCAGGAAGCATTTTTTTACTCAAAGTGTGGTAGAAATCTGGAATTCTCTCCCCATCCATCCACACCTTCAAGACTGAGGTTGATAGATTTTTGGTAAATCGGGGTATTAAGGGATATGAGCAGAAAGCGGGAAATTGGAATTTAAAGAATTTGTTGAGGTACAGATGATCTAATTAATGGTGGAACAGGTTCGAAGGGCTGAATGGCCTAGACCTGTTCCCACATTTCTATGTTCTTATGTTTACTTTACAGTATATTCTGTGAAGTGCTTTGAAGTGTTTTGAAGATGTGATAAGGTGCTATATCAAACGCAAGGATTATTATATTACTATTATTATCTTACTATACACAACGGGAAGGTCCTGGATCCGATGGCTGATCTTTGTTGAGAAAGTTGATCTGGGCCGATGTTCCAATTGGACCCATTGTATTGCATCTTTCATGTTGGGAGGATGTCCCAAGGCACTGAAATACTGTAGTAAAACAAAGATATGGCTGTGTAGATGCAGTATTTTGAGCAACCTGTGCAAACAGGTTGTGGAGTCCTATAGCTCAGTGATTAGAGCACTCGCCTTGCAAGCGAGAGACAGGGTTCATTTCCAGGCAGGACAAAACCTTGGACAAATTTCCTTACTCCACATATTTAATAACAATCCCTCAAAAGAAAATTGGTTACTACAATATCCATGACAGTTTGTGGGACACTGCTTTGAGCAAATGGCTGTCACGTTTCGCCCACAAAAATACAGTCAATTCACTTTACAGTACATACTGTAATTACAGTATAGTCTAGAAGACGTGAAAAGCGCTATGCGAATGCAAGGATTATTATTATTGCCTGACATGATTCTGCCTTTCAGTACCTACTGCTTACATTGCTTTTCTTCTCAATAGGCACAAGTATGAATTTCTTCACAACAGTGCAGCACTTGAAGTCTTTATCACAGACTTTGTGACCAGAGTTGGTATTTTATTGGACGGCCATGGTGGTCAGCTGTCATTCTTCAATGCCCAGAGCGGACAGTTACTCCACAGCTTCCAGCATCGATTCACCGATCTCATCTGTCCAGCATTTACTGTCGAGAAGCCTGATTTTCTAACTGTATGCACAGGAGCTGAATTACCTGAGTTTGCTAAATGCAGCTAATGCCATATATTTTCCTTGCTATCTCCCTTGCTATCCTTAATTGTCTACAATATTGAACAATAGCTGATGAAAGAAACTGTTTGTTTGTTTTTGCAGGCGACAGTTTACTGTCAGCCTCAGAGTTCAAACTCTGCAGCAAGTATTCCGTGGAGGACACCACTAGCATAATAGGAGAAAACATAATCTGTGATATACAGTAAATTGAAGATTTGTACATCTTGTTGGATATGAATTATTGATAACTGAGTAATTACTGATTAATGTGCCCACAATTTGATGAAGTATTCCAACAGAAAAAGAGCATGTTATTGTACCAAGCTACCAATTGTTTCAAAGCTTTGATGATCACAAGGAAGTGATGCTGTTACCAACAAAACAGATTCCTCTGAGAGATGAGACTGCCAGACAAAGAGCAGACTGCCAGCAATTATCTCACTTGGGAATCCATGCTAAATTGGTGTTTATTTCTTATCCATTGGGTCTAGGCTTGCGTTACTCTCTAGAGGCAAGCAGCAATATGGTAGCTTATTGAACAATTTTGACCCCTTCAAATTTTCACCTACACGCAGCTTTCTTTTTACTTAAAAAGTTCTCATCATAAATTTTTGCTAGATTCATAGATTTTTTTTTGTAGAACAAAATTGTAGAGTGTGGGGGAAAGACGTGTTTTAACCCAGTGATTTAATTCCACTAATTATACATTTTACCCACCTACAATAGTGTTGGTGAGTTGAATAAAATGCTACTTTATTAATATATGGAAACTACATCTTCATGTCACAATACTGTATATGTTTAGCAATGACTTGTGTATGTTACAGTATTGAGAAATTGCTGCTGTAGTGTTATTATTGGGATTGTTTAAGGTATTCCATATTGGTTATTCTAGAAAAACTTATTGAAATAATTTTTTTTAGCCACATTGTATTGGTAGACCTGCGTTAATGAAAGGGATGTTTGTGCACAACAGCATATGTGGGTGCATTCAATACTGGCAAGAAACGCTGTTTACCCTTCAATGTGTTTACAGCAGGATAGTGTAGCCATTTGAGATGAGGTTTTGGCTGTCAATCAGACATTTGCTACTTTGGATTGCTGTGATCTCTATGTTGCCTTTCCTTGCAGCGCAATGTATTTCCCAAGATCAGTTAATGAACGTCGCTAAAGTGTTTTATCACTGAATGGATAAAGCAACGGATTTAAAAATAAATCTTCAGATATCAAACAAATAATCCTAATGCAGCTAACAATGTTGTTGCTATGACTACTTGATGCACTTAATAATATTTTAGATGTAATCCTCAGTGGCTGTCCGCAAATGGGAGACCTTTACCCTTATTCCTCGGGCAGAATTTGGAGTCTGGGCTTCATAGCTGAATAGGCAACCGTGGCATTGTGCCATAACCTACAATTGCATGTATTATATATTTCCCATGTTGGCCAGGCTGAAAACAAACCATGTAACTGTGGGAGAAAAAATGCTGTGGCCAGGTTAATCTCCTGCAAATATAACACCCTTAGTAGAGGATTCCAAAAACTAGCTAATGTCTGTCCAACTCCAACTGAACCTAGTGTTACTGTGTACCTAGGCTGGACTGGTTTGGGGAATGCAGGGATGGAGGAAATGGTGAGAGATGTGTGCTTTTACCCCTCAGGTCATGAGAAGTTGACTCCTTTTGGCTTTATTAACAACTAGATGAGAGGTAGCATAAAAGGCAGGTCATCCTCTTCCCCAAGGATGTGAAACACACATGTGATAATGTTTAGTATTGTATTTACTATAGCGATGCGGCATCTATTTTGCATACAGCTCATATATTTTCACGTCGCTTGAAGAAATTCTACCTTAAAAGTATTTTGATCTTATTCATGCTTTAACTCCTGTCTGTTGCTGCTTGACAGCAGTGTAGAGGTTCTTTGAAACTGTATAATACTAAACTTATGTACATAAGACTGGCTGATCTAAGTGCCTTCTTTGCCTAGTGTATTCTAGTTTTGTTTCTATAATTACGAATTTAGAAGAGTGTCAAAATCAATAAAGTAAATATTACAGGTATTCTATCTCTATAACATTGTTTGGTGAGGGGCAGAGATTTTATATAGTTGTTTTATGTCATTTCTCATTCAAAGTACGTTACATCAAACATTGTGGTGTCTGAGGAAGTGCTATAGTGAAGGTATACATGGCTGACTGTGTGAATGATCCCGACGCTAATGTGACAACTAAGGAATACAACTGCTACTTGAAGCTTTTCACATTTAAATGGATTTCTAATCTCCAAGAAACCAGAGAAATATAACCTTTTTTTCTGAGACTGTCAATGTCCCACTGTGTTTTTAGGAGACTAAATATGGATCTATTTATTGTACTGTAATGTAGAGAATTTATTTTTTATCATGTTGGTGTTTATTGGTCTTTGAACAGTATGTTTTAAGAGACCTGTGCTGTTTGTAACCCTATTAGAAGTGAGACACTATTGTGCAATAATAATGATTGGAATTATGATTATTCATAGTGAGCAACAGTGCACTGTTCTTTTGGTCATTTGCTTTAAACTGTTGTGGAATCACATGTACAAATTGGCTGCTGTGTCTCCCAAACAGTTGACAGCAATTCCCAGCAAAGTGCTTTGAGATATTTTGATATTGTCGATGCTATATCAAATGCAAAACATATTATTGTTAGTATAATTTATTCCAATAGATTCTTCAAACAAGTGCATGGAGGATTATCAAAATTTGACAGGCCTCAATATTTCAAAACGATGCAGTACTTACTGGCTTTGAGATATGGGTATGTCACTAATTCACTGCAGTAAATTGAATTCTACAATTAGAAATTCAAAATAGCTTTTTATCTGTACCAATTTTCTTTTGGTCTCTCTCCTGAAGGCAAGTATGCTTGCTAGGGAGGAAGTAAAGAAGCAAGATCTTGCATTTTGTATAATGCTTTAATGTGTTAAAACATCTCTGTTTTATCTACAGGGCTCCTCATGGAATCCTGTAGCTCAGTGATTAGAGCACTCGCCTTACAAGCGAGAGACTTGGGGGTTCAATTCCAGGCAGGGTGAAACCTTGGGCAAGTTTCCTCACTCCACACACCTAATAATAATCCCTCAAAAAAAAATTGTCTGTTTCAATCCATGACTGTTTGTGGGACACTGCTGTGCGCAATTGGCTGCTGCGTTTCGCCCACATATATACTGTCAAAACTTTATAGTCTATTCTGTGAAGCGCTTTGGGACATCTAGAACATGTGAAAAGTGCTATATCAAATGCAAGGATTATTATCATTATTTAATCTTAAAGCATTTCAAAAGTAATTACCATCTAATACCATGAGTGTTTATGCAGGCAAATCCACCAGACAGTAGTGCCGGCAAAATCCACCAACAGCCATGAAATCAATGGGCAATTAATTTGGAGGATTGTTAGCCAGGGAACCAGATGACTCTATGAACTTGTCGTGGAATAACTAAGGGAGACTAAGAAACAGCTAACAATGTCCAGGGGAAGCTAAGAAACAGCTAACATGGTTTCCGATTTTTAACATGGTTTCCACAAACTCAGGGCACCAGGAATCTCGTGGTGCCTGGTCCATTCTTCATGTATGAAGTAACTTATGTTTGAATATGGAAAGCATCACAGTTAAACCCAATCCTGATCTCACTCAGCATTCACATAAATGCTCAGTTTCCAATAGGGAGCTAGAGCTAGAATAGGGAGATCAGTAAGGGAACCCCTGTTCCATCTTTCTTCCTATTGAGCTACTTGTATTATCACCACTGGGGTAATATCTTCGGATACGATTGGCTAACACAGCACATACTACAAATTGAATAAACATCTTCTGGTTTTATTGCTTAGAAATATTCTTACCAAAGTCCTTACCCATGAACCTTGTTTGTCTATTGAATGAGGCACATGTTTAGCACTGGTTTACATTGAGGTGGTGTTTTAGGCAAGTGGCACATTTCAACACACATTAGGACTAGATTTTCCAAACTGTTCTATGAAGACCTCGGGTATTAAAAGCAAGCTATAATGCAATAGATAGAAACAAATTAACACTCAGTGTCTCCTGCTTGAGAGTCTCATTTTACCCCAGTTTTTTTTCTTTCACCAATTCTTCGTTTTAAACGTTGGATTTATTCACCCATTCAGAAGAGACTGATACAACTTTGGAATTACATGATATGCTGTTTATAAATGACAATGATGTACAGCAAGTAGTTTATATAGATTCTCTGTTTAAAAAAAAAGCCATATTATCAAAAATCTTCTAAGAAATCTTCTTTGTAAACCAGATGATAATTGATGTTGCTAATAAATTCGTAAGTGTTTATGGTGCGGCCAATGTATTTATTTATAACTATTTTTCTTTAATAAGCGCGAAGACCTGGGATTGATTCCCAGGCAGGGCAAAACTTTAGATAAGTTCCTCACTCCACACGCCTCTATTTACCTAGCAGTAAGTAGGGACCCGGTTGTTACTCAATTGGTGGATCACTTTCCGGGGCTGTAATCCTTTTTTAAAAAAAATGTTGTCACTCAATCCAAAAGTATTTGTGGGACACTTATGTGTGCAATTATCTACCGTGTTTTGCTTACAAAATATAGTCAATTCACTTTACAGTATATTCTGCGAAGAGCTTTGAGATGTCTCATTGATGTGATTAGATGCTAAATCAAATGCAAGGAATACCTTATCATTATACACTTTCAAAATATTGAAAAATGTTGCGCTGCAGCAGATGTTACATTTAAATGAAATGCATTAAAGAGCAGACTGTTTGGAAAACTACCACTGAACTAGCAATGTCTCTTTCATCTGAGAGACATAATGCATAAGCAATATGCTTTATATCAGAAATCATAATGGATAAAATTATAGCTAGGAAATGTGGTAATGAGGATGATTGCATTTCTTAATGTAGAAGGGAAAATGATGGTATTGTTTCTAAATACTCTTAAGCATCTTAAGGTATATTTTTAACATATGAAACGGATTTAATTTGTTCAACATTGAAAGTCATTGGAAAAGGACACTGCAATTTCAGTCGCCAATGAATACTTGGTGTGTGTGGTTTTTTTATGTCAAAGTTTTTTTTTCTTTTTCAAATAAAGTACAGAATCAACAAATATTGTGAGTTAGTGCATGTGGTATAACCATTTACATAGCAACACCACAACAACCGACACTGTTTCACGTATTTCTAACATTCTTAAATGTAGTAGTATGTCTCACAGACAAAGTCTGAGAGTTAATTACTACATATGGTTTACTCTGGAAACATTGATTAATACAGATGCTAACCACCAAAATCTAAAATTGGAATTAAAAATGTAAATCCTAACTTTTAAAAATAAATAAGTGTCTCATCCATAAAATGGCATTTTAGTTTAATGCATGCAAAGCTTAAATCAAAGCTACTCATCTGAATGCCTCTTGAAACCAATCATGATCGTATTAACCACAGAATCCTTTAGAATTTCACAGATTGTACAGCACTGAAATAGGCCACTTGAACCAACCAGTCTGGGCTGGTAGTTATACTCCACATGAGATTCAATTCCCTCGCCCTCATGTGTGTATCACAGTTCCTCTTAAGTGAATCGATTTTAGGGAACAGCGATGTGTCATTAATTCCACACACCCGGACGTTGGCACTGTGACATCTTGCATCTAACACAATTTCACATTGGATCTAATGACCAAATCTGCTTCTGTTCTGTTCTGTTCTGTTCATGGAGATTTCTCATCAGAGTTTTCACTTCTTCACAGAGTTTGATCTCTTTCGGTTGCTGCACACTTTTTGTCCACTGATTATTCACGAGTAAGTATCTTTATGTTGGCCTTTTTTAGTTGTGCTTCTTTTTGTCTTTCTAGAATAGACATAAAACATTGTAAATGAAGATAATTACACAGTATATATATATATTTATATATACATTAAAGGATGCTTTGAAATGTCAGAAACCTGGTGGTATTATTTTCAAATTCATAGTTTTGTTAAACAAAGCTATCCAAAAGGACAATTAAGAGCGTATGTGTACTTCACCAATGACAACAAGATAACGTGGGAGTCCTGTAGCTCAATGTTTACAGCACTCACCTTACAAGCATGAGATCTGGGTTCGATTTCAGGGAGGGTGACATCTTGGGCAAGTTTCCTTACTCCACACACCTGATAAAAATCCCTTGAAAAAAACCAATAAATAATTTGGTCACTCAATCCACGACTGTTTTTGGGACACTGCAGTGTGCAATTGGCTGCCACTTTTCGCCTACAAATATACAGTCAATTAACTTTACAGTATATTCTGTGAAGTGCTTTGAGAGGTCTAGAAGACGTGAAAAGCGCTATATCAAATGCAAATATTATTTTATTAACGTCACAGATGTTAGGATGTTCAAGGCATAGTTTAGATAGTTTTACCAAACATAGAGACTTGTTGCTCACAGTCCAAGCTGACACTCTCAGAGTACTGGGCGTACACTACATTGTCCTTCATATGAGGCACTAAAGCAATGACTTTTCTGCTGTTCAGGTGGACGTTAAAGATCCAAGGGCACTATTCAAAGAAAGAAGGGAATTTCTCCGGGTGCCCTGGCCAACAATAGCATCAAATATAATGAGTCATTTACTTCATGGCTGTTTGTGGAATATTGTTGTAATAATAATGATACTTGCATTTGGTATTTGATAGTTGTGTGCAAACTGACTGTGAAGTTCACCTAAAAAGAAAGTCACTGCACTTTACAGTGTATCTTCTGAAGCACTTTGAGACTTCCTCCTGAGCTGAAAGGCACAACATCAAATGCAAGGATTAATCATAGAATCTTATAGCACAAAAGGATGCCATTCGGCCCATCGAGTCTGTGCCGGCTCTTTGTAAAGAGCAATTCAATCCCACTCCCCGGCTCTTTCCCTATAACCGCGCAAACCTGTCCTCCCCAAACAAATGACTACCTCTCTTTTAAAAGCTGTTATCGAATTGGCCTCCACCACCTTTTCAGGCAATGCATTCCAGATTCAAACAGCTCGCTGAGTGAAAAGACTTCTCACCTCCCCTCTGCTTCTTTTTTAACCAATTTTAAATCTGTGACCACGAGTCACTGATACCCCCACCAATGGAAACAGGTTTTCCCTGTTTACCCTGTCAAATTCCCTCATGATCTCTTATTATTGTATTCATTCAATATGGCAGCATGAATAAACTTTTGAAAACAATTGAATTAAATCTGTGGCTAAAAATGGTGATGGTTTTTCTTTTCCATGTTTGGTCTTTGCAAAGTATCGTATCATTCATTAGGTTACCTCTTGAATAACTCTCACTCATGTGGCCACATGCTCACGTGTGTCACTGTGCTAACCTGGCTTCAGTCTACACATTGTTGCAGGAAACCATTGGCCAGCAGATGTCGCCGTTTAAATCGATAACACATGGTAGGTACCTGCTGGAACTCTGAGATTTTCTCTAAGGAACATCTTCCACGGTATGGCTTGTACTGATACATTTTTTTGAAGAAAGAAGCTTACGTTATGATCAAAGCATATCTTTTGATGGAGTGATGAGATATAGGTTGCATCTTTAGCCCCAGAGGCATCAAGTAATTCCTGCCATGAGGAGAGGGGAGCTTGGCAGATTAAACCCAAACACTTTTTCAATGCCATCTGTGTTCCCACTGATGACATTTGTCTTGCTGACAAGCTGTCATTTTTTTGTGAAAAAAAAAGGAGCGGTTGAGAGAATTTTCTGTTTAAGGAGATAGTTATGATTGCATTACCAGTGACAGGCGTTGATGCAAAATGCAGATGAACTTTTAAAAGGGAATTACACAAATAGTTTTAAGATTAAAAGAAACATAAAAGGGCCTGGAGAAGGTACAGCGGAGTAGACTAAATGGATAACTCCTTCAGAGGCAGGCACAGGCACGATGGGCAAATATTTTATGATTTGGAATCTCTCCTACAGTGATTCATTGTCAAGCATGGATCTCCATCAGTTCCCACAGGAGGCCCTTTCCGCACACAGACAATCTCTTTGAATTCCAAGTTTCATGGTGCTCGCTTGTTATTGAAGGATGATATGAAAGTGTGTCTGCTTAGTTCAATTACCTCCAAGTCTCAAATGCTGCTCAAGCTGTATATTTGTGGGCTGCTCCCCCATATATACAGCCAATTCACTTTACAGTATATTCTGTGAAGTGCTTTGAGACGTCTAGACCATGTGAAAACCACTATATGAAATGCAAGGATGGTGATTATTATTATTATTATTAAGTACAGTATTTAGTGAAAGGGTTTTTATCCTATTTCTTTTCACGTTGGGTGCATTTTCCCTAATTTCTAGCCAGATGTTTACCATTAGTTAATGTTGCACAAGATTGGTTAGGTTTAATATTAAGAGATAAATACATACAAGAACAGTTTCTACACTTTCTACTTGGGGTGGACTATTGAGTCTTATTGCTTGTCATTGCTTCTTCCCTTTGCGAACAATGAGCATACATCTGTCTACAGTAAATCTGTTTCATTGTATTTTAATTATGTAATCAAGTAATTCCTTCTCTGCACATATATATTTACAGATGATATACATGCCGATGCCATTTAATGCATGCTCTAAGAGACCCACAATACTGTGGATTCCATTATGTAATTTATGGTCTAGGAAACCCATAATTCCCCACAGCCTTAGGAAGCCGAGGATCAGCCAAGATTACAATACCTAATGTGATCCCAACCTCCCACAGGAATAATATCAATTTACCACTGAAATTCCTTCTATTGTCTCCAGTGAGAACCAGCACAGACAGTTTGTTTATGGTCAGCCAGGTGTCTTATGCATGTGGAAACTGTGCTTAACAGTCTTCAAACCAATCTACTGTCCATTTTCCATTCTCCCAGCTCCCACACACACCCACGCATTTCAGTCCAACAAAGCAAAGATTGCTTGCAGTTTTGATCATGAATAAGAGCCTCAATGTATACGTGTGCATGTAATGTGTTGCTTAACATATGCTCTGTTTTTCATCTGGACCTGAGAAAATGTGTTAACTATTTGTAATAAAAAGAACAACACGAAAATCTTGTGGGAAAGGTGGGAAAGGTGTTTTTCCCCCAGTTTTTTTGTGTACCTATAAAAAGGTTCCAGACGAGAGCTATTTATTTGTCAAATATTTTTCCTTTTATACGATACTAGTAATGGGACGGAATTTTACTAGCAACCAGGTAATTTGGCTAACGCCTTTCCCACTGTGAACCTTTATATTTACACAGCAGTTCAACCAAGGAAACGAGTGCTAATCTTGCAATATCAGTACTGACCAGCCTGTTTGAAATTGCAGTCACAAAGATGTTACTCAGAATTACACAAACTAAGAAGCCTTAAAGTAGAAGAAGGAATTATAACACAAAAAATTCCTTTAGCAAAAACTCGCTGAATTATAATTTTGATACAATATGTTTTGCTTTTGATATTGGTATATGTTACATCACATATGCAAGTTTTTTTTATTAGATTCACTTTAAAAAGTTATTATTTTACTATATCTTTATAATCGATTCCATTTTTCATAATGTCAAGCAGGGATTCTTCCCACTTGGCCCCTGTTAACCCTGCAAGCCAAAGCCCTAACATGTAGCGTGATTCGTACCTGGATAAGCAGCGGAAAAGCTAGCCAGACAGTGCTATTAATGACAAGCTATGTGGTTTTAGCTGGTTAGACTCCAGCAGTACCCCAACACAAACTTTGGGGTCCCCAAGCCTTGGCCCTTGCCAACCTGTACCTAATATCCAGAATTAAGTAAATAGGATACATCCTCTAGGGACACAGTTCATCCCATTCCAGACATGGGAATTTCCAAGTGTAGGTGGCATATGTGTGCGGAACTCTGTCTGGTTTGGATACTCTTATACATAGTGAAGGGTTTCTGTAGGTGTCAGACACCAGGCTGACCAAAACTAATATTTTTGGTAAGTGGAATTTGAGAGACATCATTGTAGCTATTTTATTTTATTGATTTAGTTTTATGCGCTTATTTTATTCACAGACTAAACATTGAAAGAAAATTCTGTGCAGACTGCACACTACAATTATAGTTGATGGAGAATGAATGGATTCACTCACAAAGTTTACAAGTCACCAGAACATGTTTCAGGAGCTCAAGACAGATGACAATCACTTTTTACTCAACAAGTTTAATTCTCTTTGAAAGTGAAACAAGGAGACTTGTATTTAGAAACGCACGCGACCACCAGTTACCAGTCAACAATAGTACCTTTCCGAAGAATATACCAAGATTTGACTTCATTCTTGACAGAGTTTAGTGGAGAATGAAACATTGCCTAAACCTACATGATCAATCACTCCACCGCCACAATGGTTCCTGCACCGCTGTGACGTCAATTTCCACAGTATACAAGAAATATCCAGGATATCGTTCAATCAATACATCCCACACCAGTCATCCATAATCCTCTGAGAAAAAACTTGCAGATATTTTTGTGCTAGTGTCGTTATTTCACTTTTAAAAGGCAGAACCCTATTAAACTGTGAAGTGGTAAATTACAATACAAAATTTAATTTATAACACACCTTTCAGATCGGGAGGGCATTCCAATGCATTGAACAATCAGGGATTAGGACCAGAGAGGTGGTGGGGAGTGAAGGGCATTGCTGGGATCAGGGAAGGTGAGGGTAGAGAGGGTAGGATGGTGGCCAAAGGTACGGTCGAAGAGGAGGGTCTTGAGGCTTGACTTGAAGGAGGCAAGGGAGGGAGCAAGCCAATGGGAAAGTGGGATGGAATTAAAGAGGGTGAAGACCTGATGGTCAATGGTGGGGTGGGCCGGCGAGGGAGCAGGCTGGAAGCCGCTGAGCAGTGGGACCAGACAAATTGATAAGGGATTAGCTGGTCAGAGAGGTAGGAGAGGCAAGGCCATGGAGGGTCTTGAAGATGAGGATGAGAATTCCGCACAATCTGCAGAAGGATAATAAAGTGTGAAGTGGTAATGTACGTGGCTTCCACTACTCCTTTGGTTTACCTACACAATAATTAAGATGCAGGGATGCTACATTGGAATGTCAGCCCAGACTGTGAGTTCTTGAGTGCACAGCTTTCTGACTCAGAGACCATAGTTCTACCAATTGAGCCAGGCTGATGCTTGTAAATATGAAATAATAATAATAACCCTTGCATTCGATGTAGCGCCTCATCACATAGTTGAGATGTCTCAAAACACTTCACAGACTATTGTGTGAAGTAAATTGACTATATTTTGTGGGTGAAACAAACATGCATTTGCGACGATATGCAAAAGCAATATATACTTTGGACTGAACCAGTTGGAGAGTCCAATACAAATCTATTATTCACTGCAAACTCCCATCGCCAATCCCCCACCACCCCCCATTTGTAGATTACAAAAGAACTGAGCAATGAATTATTCTTGAATGCTAAGGGTTTTCCTTTTTTGCCCCAGAGGGAAAGAGAAACCATCAAAAGTGGTTCAGTAGTAATTTGAGTGGTACTACACTTGAGAAACATAAAATTCATGCATCATTAGCCTGGCTGGTTCCTGCTCTCCACTAAAAATAACAGGAATTGGTGATACGTGATGGAAATCACATGGTGGCTTTGCACTTCCATGTTTGTTGTGGTGACTTTTACATTCTTTCACACAATAACAAATTCTCCCGGTAGACTCCCTCTGACATCAAACCCCGAGAGTCTTTTAATGACCAGTGTTAAAATTGTGCTTTTTGTGTTCTGCGCATTTTGCCACAAAGCTAATGAGCTACAGTCTTTTTGATCAGACATCATCCTGCTGTGAAGAGTCCTAAGGGCTCTTATACAAACAGCACACGCTTTCACTTGATGCAGTTATAATAAAACCACATCCATGTGCTTCTGGTTTGAGGGATAGTGCCGCCATTACGCAAGCTTTTAACTCTAATTGCCTTTCTTTGATGTAATAAAGAATGTTCTAAATGAATACCATGTCACTTGTGATATTTCATTGCAACCTTGCATATATCTAGAACTAATTTGCACATTTTCTATTTATCATCTTATATTTGCCCGAGATTTTAAGAATCAACAACAGTATTATATTTGTATAGCGCCTTTCACATCAGGAGGACTTCCCAAGGCGCTGAAATCAAACACAGCATCAACAGCTTTGTGAGATGTGTACCTTTTTATAAGGTCTACTGTAGATTTTCAGTGCAGGCCATGAACTGGTTGCCTTGAATTGCTCAATGAAATTGTGTATTTGAGTTGGAGGTAGAGGTAGAGGTGAGATATTGACCCCGTGGCTTGCCTTTGGTTTTGATGATTTGTCATAAACCCTAATCTGTCTGAAGTCAGGGTTCCCCGCCATGGAGAAACTAACAGTTCTGGCCGTATGCACCAGACTGCATTTGGTTTCTTCCTGCCAGGTGATTCAGTGAGTGCCTCAGGCATTGGAAACTATGAAAGAATGGGCAGGCTGTTCACCTGTTCTCCTGACTGAAGTACTAGCAAAGCTAGAAAGTCAAAGGTGTAACTAAATCAGAAATAAAACACTAAACTCCACAATGGTTGAGTGGGTAACACCACTGCCACACTAAACCTCCGCCTCTCCCTGCCCACACTTAAAGCCTACATTAAGATTGATGTTTTTCAATCGCACTTTCGGTCATCTTTTCTCCGCCCCACTCTCCTCAGCTCCCACCCACTACCCGGCGCCCTCCTCCCGTAGCAGTTCCAATGCTCAGTCACCTGTATCAAGAACTTTGAAATATCCTCCCTATGCGAGAAAGGTACAATATAAACATAACTTGTTGTTGTTCTTGTAGACCACAGTCAAGAAAATGGCAGGTTTGCAATTGGATACCCATAATGCCTTCAGTACCCATAGGACAGGTGACTGCGAGGGTTGATGAGGGAAATGCAGTGGACGTTATTTACATGGATTTCAAAAAGGCTTTTGACACAGTACCGCATAAGAGATTAATGAAAAAAATGAGAGGCCCACGGTATTAAGAGGGACAGTGGCAGTTTGGATTAAGAACTGGCTGAGTGACAGAAAGCAGAGGGTGGTGGTTAATGGGTGTTTCTTGAAATGGAAGGAGATGTGCAGCGGTGTCCCTGAGGGATCGGTATTGGGACCACTGCTGTTTCTAATATAGATTAATGGTCTGGACTTGGGCATAGAGAGCACTATTTCCAAGTTTGCAGATGATACAAAGTTAGGTAGGGTAGCAAATAGTGAAGAGGACTGTAACCAACTGCAAGCAGACATACACAGAATGGTGGAATGAGCTGACATATGGCAGATGGATTTCAATGTGGATAAGTGTGAGGTGATACACTTAGGTAGGAAAAATAATAGGAGGCAATATAGACTTGGTAGCTCAATCTTAAGGGGTTGAGCGTACAGAGAGATCTGGGTGTTCAAGTAAGTGAATCATTAAAAGTAGCAGGGCAGGTAGATAAGGCAGTAAAAAAGGCATTTGGTGTACTGAGCTTTATTAGTAGGGGCATAGAGTATAAGAGTAGGGAGGTTATGGTTAATCTATACAAAACACCGGTTAGGCCTCAGCTGGAGTACTGCGTCCAGTTCTGGGCACTTTATTTCAGGAAGGACATTAAGGCACTGGAAAGGGTTCAGAGGAGATTCACGAGAATGATATCAGGAATGGGGAACCTTACCTATGAGAACAGACTGGAGAAGTTAGGACTTTTCCCATTAGAGCAGAGAAGGTTACGCAGGGACCTGATAGAGGTCTTCAAGATCATGAAAGGTTTCGACAGGCTAGATAGGGACAAGCTGTTTCCGATGGTAGGTGGTCTGTGACCTGTGGTCACAGTCTTAAGATATCTACCAAAAGAAGCAGAGGGGAGGTTAGAAGAATTTTTTTTACTCAGCGAGTTGTTCAAATTTGGAATGATCTGCCTGAAAGGGTAGTGAGGTCCGATTCGATAGCAGCTTTTAAGAGAGAACTAGATAGGTATCTGGGGAAGATAGGTTTGCAGGGTTATGGGGAGAAAGCTGGTGATTGGGGTTAATGAAAGTGACTTGCTCAGTCAAAGAGCTGGTACAGACTCGATGGGCCGAATGGCCTCCTTCTGTGCCGTAACATTCTATGATTCTATGACAGGGAGGAAAAAATCAGTCAGAGTTCCTGCTCCTAATCCCTATTGAGAGGCCCCTGTTGGAAAATAGATGTGAGTGGACTAGATCAGGCTTGGCAGAGTTTCTTTAGTTCTTGATTTCTAAAGACTTTCCTTGATAAGGAAAAAGAAAGCACTTTACTTGCTGGAAATCTACTCTGACTCTATCCACTTTCAAAGATCCTAGCAGACGCTGCAATAAAGCTTGGAAGTCATCTAAAGCAACAAGTGTAGAGAAGAGACTGTCGCAGAGATAAATAACACGGGATTAGAAGAAAATCTAAATTCCAAATCGGTTGCAAAATTCAATAGCTAATTGCATCTAATTTGAACACTGGAGAGTGTATGGGGAGGACGGGTTTGCGAGGTTATGGGGAGAGAGCTGGGGAGTGGGATTAAATTGTTCTTTTTAAAGAGCTGGCACAGACTCGATGGGCCAAATGGCCTCCTTTTGTGCCGTGAGATTCTATGATTCTATTTGCTTGGAAGGTCTGCTAGTGAAGATATGGAGGATGGATGAATACTTAACACGTATCCTTATAATATAATCCCTCCAAACAAAAATTGGTCATTTAAATCCACGACGGTTTGTGGGACACTGCTATGCGCAATTGGCTGCCACGTTTTGACCATATATACAATCAATTCACTTTACAGTATATTCGGTGAAGTGCTTTGAAACATCTAGAAGAAAAGCGCTATATCAAATGCAAAGCTTATTATTATTATGAATAGTTTCTTACAGGACATGGTCTGGTTGGGCAAAATCAATAAGATAGATTTTATCTTATAGTCTTGGTCAACAACATCAACACTTGTATTTGTACAGCACCCTTCATGAAGGGTAGTGTATTGAATTGCTTAAGAGTGACAAAGTCTGATGCTGAGCTGGGGGAGGGAAGAGGTTGCCTGGCTGTAAGCATGGTCAAAGTAGAAAATCTTCAGACGTGATCTGAAAATGGGGAAGGAGGGGGAAAAGTGGAGGGAATTAGATGTGGTTATGAAAGGAGTGGGCTTGATTGGCCAAATTGCCCGGTCTCATTCCATGTTTTCTTATTGTTCTTATGAATGTATGGTTGCCACGTTTCGCCCACAAATATACAGTCACTTCACTCAACAGTATATTTTGTGAAGCGCTTTGAGACATCTAGAAGACATGAAAAGTGTTATATCAAAATTCAAAGATTATTATTATTTATTATACCAATTTACACACAAACGGTTTGAAAAAACTGGGCACCTGAGGTAACCTGTAGGGCTAGAAGGTGAATTTTTAACTGCTCTGAGATCATATTTTACTTTGATCCAGACTACAATCACAGTACAGTATATATTAAATACCATAGTTTACACTTACAACAAGCCATTAAACCACAATACAGCTAATTTAAAGTGCAAATCCTATTAAACAGACAGGCTGCTACTAATTAGAAACAGGCAGACTGGCATTATTTGCAGCGGTTTTCAATAAACATTCATAGATCCAAGCGTCTCAGTTCATCAGTTATATTATGACCAAGCTTCAGTAGCAGAGGTGGGAAAAGCAATGTAAAACAGGCCATGAAAGTCTACTTTAGTTATTTCCGTAGTCTTAAATGTTTAATAATGTCCCCTGTCATTTTCACAAAAAGAATCCTCTCAGATCTTCACACCAAACTAAACAATATGAAAGAACTCCAAAAGCTAAACAATACTTAGCTAGTATTTCTGCTCAAAAAATATACAGTCCATTCATTTTACAGTATATTCTATGAAACACTTTAAGACATCTAGAAGACGTGAAAATGCAAGGATTATTATTATTGTTATTATTACTATTATTATTACATCCCAAGTGCTAGTCAGGGGTCGGGACCCATGTAGGGAGGGGTGGGGAAGGCAGGGTTGGGATGAGGGCGGGCAGAGAGGTAGGAGGCCTAGGTAAACATAGTCGTGGTGTGTATGGAGTAAGAACACTTGTCCAAGGTTTGGCCCTGCAAGGAAATCAAACAGATTCCCTTGTGATATTCAGGAGCTCTACGATCCTAAAGTTTGTCTTAATATGCCTGCTTATGTGTTATCAATCACCGTTAAAATAATTATTTACACCAATTAATACCTTTTTGTCAGTGTAAGTCAATTGGTTCAAAAAAATGACTGTTGAGTATATTCCTGGGACTGGACTGCAGCCAGAAAGATTTCAATATGCAACAGGTAAGCGGAAGTTCCGAATTAAATCCTGATCTTCACCAAATTTATTTTTGTGGGGTATTTTGTGTTAAATTTTACCCCCCACTCACACACTACCATTTTCTCCTGTTTTTGACACAAACATTAGACCCCCAAATATTTAAAATAATAACAACAACAACTTGGATTTATATAGTACTCTTCACGCCAGACGGCGTCCCAGAGAGCTTCCCAATAACGGATCCGGGGGCCGAGCCAGGTGGAAGGGGAAGAAGGTGACCAAAAGTGCCGTCGAAAAGAAAGGTCTTTAGCCGAGACCTGAAACTGGGAAGAGAGGGGGTGAGGCGAAGGGAGTGAGGAAGGGAGTTCCAGAGCCTCGGGGCGTAGTGGCTGAAGGCATGGCCGCCGAGGGTGGAGTAGAGGATTCGGGGGACAAGGCCAGTTTGTGATTGAAAATCAACAAAAATCATCCTTACGTATGCATATTTTTCACACAAAGAACACATTAGTTGCATAATCTGCAAAGATATCCAAAACATCTAGATAGCGCAAGTTCTTGTAAACGCCACAAATGGAAAATTGGTTTGCCACAAACGTAGATAGCAGAAGGTACCACCCGAGGGACCCTTCAACAGGAGCTCGGAGTTGCCCTCAATGTGCACTGAATTTTCAATATCAAATATCAGAGCACTCACATAGCTCAGATGCTTTAGCCATGACAAGCAAACAACACATTTGCCCCATCCCACAGATTCCAGTACAGTACTGTTAGATTATCTGGAAAACATTTGGTTCTCGGCTCTTAAAGATAATCTTTAAATATTTCAATTTGTAACACTCCCTTGATACTCTCATTATACCCATTGTTTCTTATTGATGGATATTCTGGGGTGAATTCTCAGAGAGTCAGTCCAGCTGTACTCATTCATTTTGTGGGGGGATTTGCTTTGGTATGAATTTACCATTAGTGATTCCTCAACCCAATCTATAGTTTAGGGTCCATTCCGTTATGGGTTTAAAGCATCAAACAGCAGTAGGATTTGATGAGTTTGTGGCTCACCACTGTGGTATTCTCGAAATGTCAACTGGCTGCACATGTTACTGTAGGCACATTTCACTGTGTCTGTACAGTATTTGTTTTAGTCAGACAGGTGTCTAATTCGTACAGAAACTTATCACCATGCTTAAGAGAAGCCTAACCAGTCCAAACTGTGCCAATGATCCGAGCTAGCTGGGATAACATCAGCAGTGCCCTGGATACTGAGATCCACCTTCCTCAGAAACTGAATTAATGTCACAGAGAATTGACTTGATTCCGACATTCCATGGCTAATCCTGTCACCTTGATATTTTTATTGCACTTTTGTGTTTTATTTGCGCAGGGAGTGCAGTTTTTTCACTAATGCCACTGAACTAATATCAACCAAGATCAGACATCGTGTCTAGAGACGGAAGAGAGTATGCTGTATACTCTCACCGACCAATATGGATTTAATCATCAATGCCAAAAAGCATTCCCTCGTGTATTAGTTTAATTTTTTCATGTTCTAACCTTTCAGTCAGAAGGCAGAGAAGGCAAAAAGGGAGAGGGAGCTGTGTTTGAACCTGAGTCCCAGAGGTTCATAAACTCATTGTTGAGAGTAAACAAGATCTTGAGGGATACAGATAGAGAGAACAATAGGATGTAAGATTTTTTTTTGAACAAGCACTGAGGTATATTGTGTAGATGTGACTAGCTGAGCCTTTTAGAGAATAACAACAGCATGTAAAAATGAATGCATGTGTTTAGGTCCCTCAAAGAAAGAACAGTTTTTTTTGCAGCTTTGAAAGTATTAAAGGGCTTCAGAGATAATTACTGTACTGTCAAATGTGGTGACAATCAGTCTATTTGTAGACAACCACAACAGCCACTTGTAACACCAATATCTCGCAAACAACCATGAAATGATTGACTAATTAATCTGAGAGATTCTTGGGTGGTTTATGAGGAAAAACTCCCCGGTTTTCTCCAATAGCATAGTGGGATATTTTAAGATAACCTCAGATAAAAATGGACCACAGTAATATGTTTGATAGACTCAAGACTAAGCTCAGAGAGGAGAGGTAGAACAGACAGTTCTACTTTAACTGCTTTCTAGCGAAAATGAATAATACGTGGAACCATTTTCCCAGGAAGGCAATGGAGGTGGATAGTGTTGCAATATGCATCTGAGCATCTGAGATAGACAGTAACGGTATTTAGAAAATGGGGATCGGCTAGACGCACTGTAATGATCTTTTCCGGTCTTGTACATTCCAGTGTATTCCTATGAAAATACTGGCAAGATAATTTAATATCTGCACCGTGCATTTATGCAGATGTGTACAGTTTTAAACTGCAGTTGAATAGAACAAAGCAATGCTTCAGCATGCTACAGACTTGTACAGACTTGGCACCAAACTTGTGAATCACAGGAGAGCTGATCCATGCAAGAAATAGGTAACAGAAGCCAAGTTCGGTTTGAATGAAGATGGTGGTGATGCTGTTTGAGAGATGATACTGTTTTTTTAAAGCAACAAGCTGCTGCACTCCATTCGTCAGAGTGAGTTAATGAGAAAATGGTCCATTACTTCACTGATAATGTATTCAAATATGTGTCCTCTGATTAATTTTTAAGGGAAGACAGAAACAAAAGTGTTTTTGTTTCAATATTGTTTCCACACAGACTAAATGCTATTATTCTTTGCCCTTTACTCTGCACACGTCTTTTCACCATTAACCTTGTTCCTTTAAGTAACAGACTTTTGTGGGGGGATTGAGAACTGGTTTGGGAGTAGGAGGCAGAAACAGTCAGTTTTCCTGCTCTTCTTCCCCCTACCCCGACCCCTCGCATTACCCTCTTTCCCCCCTTTCTCCCCTAACCCCACTTCTACGATTGTTTGTGGGACACTGTTATGCGCAATTTGGCTGCCGTGTTTCGCCCACAAATATACAGTCAATTTTCCTACTCTCCTTCCCCCTACCCCAACCTTTCCTCCCCCTGCTCTGGTCCCTACCTGATTGTTCAGTGCCTTGGGACGTCCTCTTGACATGAAAGGCGCTATACAAATGTAATTTTGACTGACTGACTGACTGACTGATTGATTGATTGATTGATTGATGGAATAGCTCTGTCTAGGAGGCATTGACTAGTTCAATTCCACGGGGAACTCTAGGCTTTTGGACTTCATGGTATTCAAGCTACAGTATTGATAAATGATAAGAAGGAGGATGGTTCTTGCAATATTATAAACATATTGTTGACACTAATCTGTGTGGTTTAGTGATGGGTATGGAGAAATAGCACTGAAGTGTATTGAGATCAATTAAGATGGCAGATGGATCTTAATGTAGATAAATGTAGTGTACATTGGAACGGGAAACATTCAGACATGATGCAATGATAACCATAAAGCAAAGATGGAATAGCAGTTGGGCTTCACTGTAAGATATCTTGACTGGTTATTCATTTGCAGTTTATAGTCAACAACAACAAAAACAAAATTACATTGTATAGCGCCTTTCACGTCAGGAGGACGTCCCAAGGCGCTGAAATATAAAGTCAACATATATATTCAATATAAAGTTGTTATCCACACAGCTTAGACTGAGAGATCCAAGGACACAGATATATAGGTCTTTAAAGGTGGAAGTGCAAGTTGACAAGACTCTAAACAAACAAATGCAATGGTTGGGGAGGGGGGGGAAAAGCCTGGTTGAAAAGATAGATTTTAAAGTGGACTTTAGAGATGCGAAGGGAAGAAGTGAGGTTGAGGACATCAAAAGCAATGGAGAGGTTAAGGCAGAGATTCAGCAGAATAAAAGATGAGATTCCACTTATGTGGAGAGACATTAAAAGTTGGAACTGTTTCTACTAGAACTGAGGATAAAGGGGGAATGAAAATTATGAATATTTTTGAACAACAACAAAATTACATTTGTATAGCGCCTTTCACATCAGGAGGACGTCCCAAGGCGCTGGACAGGTTACTGCTTCAGACCTGAGCTAAGGACAGAGGAGGGGGGGGGGGCAGGGGTCGCCGATGGGATCATATTAAATAGAGGACAAATATTTATACTGCTCTGTGTATAAGTTGAGGAATAGTACCGTGAATAATGGAGAAGGTTAAAAGCTTTTTCTCTTTTACACGGAAGGTTTTTATAAGAAGGAATGTTTTATCATAAGTGACTGAAGCTGAGTCCATAACAGTCCCTCAAAGGGAACTTGATAACTACTTGAGGAAATATAATAAAAGCTATGGGGTTAAGTGCAGATGAATTAGATTAGAGTAGATAGCTCCACTGGGATGCTTTTGTCCCCTGTCTCATGACCTTAGTTACTCACCCTGTCAAAACCTTGTTAAAATCATTTGTAAATCTAAATATATAACATTCACTGCATTTCCCTTCTTCACCATAGTGTTACTGTGTTCAAAAAAGCTTCAGGATTCCAGGAGACTCATTTTCCCAAATCCACCCGGCTGCCTTTTTTCACACTGTGATTTTTCTAGGTATTTTCCCCACAGGGTGAGTGGGTGAAATTTCAATGACTGGTATGTTTTAGAATAGGAAGCAGAAGGCAGTGATAACTGGTATACAGTACAGCTCTGGCTGGAAGTTTAACCCTAGCCTTAATCTTGACAGTGTATACTTATAACAGAAATCACAATATAAGTGCATACGGCCATGGGTTAGTAGCATTAGCGAGCTGCGGAAATCAGGTCTTTAAATAATTTAGAAGAGTTTTGCTACATTTAACCAATCAATAGATGGGTCCTGAAGCAAGGGTCTTAAATAAGAAAATAAGAAAATTATATTTCCAACTTTCCAGTCTTCAGCGATTCATATCAATGTATCAAACGTATAAAAACGTTAGTTAAATTGTTTCTACAAGATCACAAGATTGGTCTTGATGCAAAAGGCCCACCTGATCTCATCCTCCCAGGACTCCCACCTTACTATTCCCCCACCACTACATCAAGGCTGCTTTTTAGATGAATCTAGTGTCCTGGTCGCTACCTTTTCCTGGCAACTTATTCCAGTCATTGATTACACTCTACGTAAAGAAAAACTCCCTGGTATCTGTCCTGAAATTGCCCTTTACAACTCAAAACCTATCTCCTGTCATGACACATCCTAAAGTAATAATTTCAGTTTATTAAAGCATTGCAGATTTTTGAGTCCAATGTCTTGCTCTCACTCAATGTATAGCTCTGGGAAGTTAGACCTTCAAATGACAGAGAGAAGGGTGAGAAGGAAAATAGAAAGGTATGGGTGGGAGTAAAAGAGTAGGTGGGAACTTGTGTGAATTATAAACACTGGCACCGAGAGGTTCATCTCAGTAGCCTATTTCTACATTTATTGTAAATCTATTGCTACCTAAGTATTAGTCCATCTCTCATTTTAAAATGCTCAATTTTTCATACACGTTTCAAGATATTTATATCCTGAAAAAGTACGTAGAAAATAATGACGGAGGTATGGTCAGTTACATTTTAAGTACCGTATATCTCCGCGTATAAGGCGCACCCACGTATAAGGCGCACCCCCCGTTTTTGCCCTTGTCTTGGTGATAAAAAACGGAAGCATTTTCAATGATATTGCCGGCAGAAGGGAGGAGAGAGAGGAGAGACAGGTAGGTAGGGAGAGAGGCAGGCACGCAGGCAGGGAGGGAGGGAGGGAGGGAGAGCGGCAGGCCGGCAGCCCGGGAGGGAGAGAGGCAGGCCGGCAGCCAGGGAGAGAGAGAGGGAGAGAGGCAGGTCGGCAGCCTAGGAGAGAGAGAGGGAGAGAGGCAGGTCGGCAGCCCGGGAGGGAGAGAGGGAGGTCGGCAGCCCGGGAGAGAGAGAGGGAGAGAGGCAGGCCGGCAGCCCGGGAGAGAGAGAGGGAGAGAGAGAGAGAGAGGCAAGCCGGCAGCCCGGGAGAGAGAGAGGGAGAGAGAGGGAGAGAGGCAGGCAGGCACGCGGGCAGGGAGGGAGGGAGGGTGAGAGAGCGGCAGGGAGGGAGGCAGGCTGACTGGGTTCGGCAGAAGGTAAGCACAGCACTGAAGTCCGCTGCTGCTGCCCGGGCGGCCGAGGCCGAAGCCCCGTCACCCGCTCCTCCCAACCCCCGCCGGACACTGATCAAACCCCGGCTGACAGCGCGTCAGCCGCCCTCCTGTTTACTGTATTTCCGAGGCTCAAAATTGCTTGTACCTGTGATTAGGGCGCACCCCCAACTTTCGAGATCTTCCGACCTAAAAAAAAGTGTGCCTTATACGCGGAGATATACGGTAAACTGAAAATGCAGAATAAAAAAAAGATGATGTGTCCATTCTCCACTATGATCAGTGTTATATCTGACCTGGCTGGATGAAAAGAAATTGATGCATTCACTCCCTATTGCATTTCCCCACAAATGCAGTCACTACACTTTACAGTATATCCTGACATGAAATCCAAGCTACACCAAATGCAAGGATTATAATGAATACATGACTATTATTAATAATAAAATGTTTGTTTATCTTATGGCTCTGAACATGAATGCTGAATAAAGCCGGTATTTGGCACTTTATTGTTTGGTTTGTAAGAAACTCTGTTGGCCGTGTGTCTGTCAAGTGGACAGAGGCATCTTTACTGTGTGCTTACGGTTAACATTTCTCCGTAATAATGATTTAGAACTGATTACTCTACAATCAACGACAGCTTTAGAAATGCCAAAGTTCAACTCAAAATCAGTGTTACAGATGTTTTCATTTTTCCACAACTCAAATCCACCACGTAATGCCTATTAAATAAATATGCTGAGCTAACATTTGCTTGAACACTGTCCTGCAGGACCTTGCTGAGAAGGAGCGAAGGCAGTACAGTCAACCTTTGCCGAACGCGACTTTCTCGAGTACGGATTTGCCTATACTGTACGCGAAGAAATAAATGCTGCACTTTTTTTGCATAACCCGAGTGAAATTTGCGTAAACGCGCTGGCCCTGCGCACATTTTGGAGGACGCCGGAAGCTCCCGACTAAGTCTGATGATTCCTCGGTGGCTGGCCCCGCGCGCCTGCGCATTTGGGAGGACGCCGGCCGTGCGCAATGCAGTCTTGGAAGGACACACTTTCCTCGGCCTTGGAGCAACCTAATGGCATTGCGTGGTAAACAAAAGAGATAGAGAGAGAGAGAGACACTTCCAGGGCCAAAGGTAAAATAATTTAGCCTAGCTGTGGTAATGTAATTTTTGTTGTTGTTGTAAATGCTGTTTTATTGTCTCCAGTGAGTCAGTGAGAGCGGGGAGAGAGACAAGTGGGAAGAGTGGCCCAGCCGGCTGTAGCTCGCCTCAGTACATACCTTGCGTTGGTTGGGTGTGGTTGTAACTGGAGGTTTGAGGTTGGATAGCCTGTGGATGGATTCCCCTAACCCCTTTTTTCCCATTACTTATTAAGCTTACCAAACGCGATTTTACCGAGTGAGCTGTTTTCCAGGAACGTAACCCCCGCGTTCGGCGAGGGTCTACTGTACAGTCATTCTAGTCTCTCTTCAAGGTCAGCACAGAACAAACAGAGGTTCAACTTGTGACATATAAACCATGTGTCCAAATAGTCATGGTTCCGAGCTCCTGGATATGTAGTGAAGGGGTTTCCATTTGTGAAGGTTGATTTGTGGTAAACTGGGGAAGTGGCTGCAGGGAGAGAGGGCTCCAGCCTACATGGGCATGTCTATCTGTTAAACAACAAGAACGACAACAACAACAACTTGGATTTATATTGCGCCCTCTACGCTGGATGGCGTCTCAGAGCACCTCACAAAACGGATCCCAGGGCCGAGCCAGAGGGAGGGGGGAAAAGCTGAAAGAAATTTGCACTCATCCAGCTCTTGATGTCTGACAGACAGACTGACAGAACATGAGGGGACTGAAGGACGCAAATTGAGGTGGAAAAGTAGAGTTGGGTGTCATCCGCTTACATGTGGAAATTTACCCCATGTCTGTGGATGACATCACCAAGAGGGGCAATGATAAGGAAGAGAAGGATAGATCCTTGTGGTACCCCACAGATCACCGGGCGAAAGCAAGAGGAAAGGCCATTAGTAGAGATGTACTGCTGGCAGTTAGTGAGATAGGACTTGAACCAGGCAAGTGCAGGTGGAGGAGAGCAGGTGAAGGAGGATGGCATGATCCACTGTGTCGAAGACAGCGGAGAGGTCCAGGAGGACAAGGGAGCCCTGGTCACAGATAGAGAGGATATCGTTTGTGACTTTCACAGGTGCAGTCTCTGTACTTTGGGCAGGGCAGAAACCAGACTGGAGGGGTTCAAAAAGGGATTGAAGGGAGTTCAAAGTTTCAATGTGGGGTGTGAACCCAGAACTTTCTGCCACAGAGATGAGAGTCTTAGCCATTAATCATAATAATTATCCTTGCATTTGATATAGCACTTTTCACGTCCTCTAGACGTCTCAAAGTGCTTCACAGAATAAGCTGTAAAGTGAATTGACTGTATATTTGTGGGAGAAACACAGCAACCAATTGTGTACAACAGTGTTCCACAAACAATCGTGGATTGAAATGACCAATTTTTTTTTGAGGGATTATTATTATTATTATTATTCAGCTAGGCTGACACCATTTTTGTTTCCTTTAAGCTTTAGCACATGACTGATTTTATTCCATTTGTTATATCTACTTCCACAATTGAATGATTTCCACCTATTTTGCACGTTTCAAAATACTTTGTTTCTTAGAACAAGCAACCAAAGGCCTGACTATTAAGAACAGTCCTCTGGAGGAAGGACACATGGCTCTCATCAACCTTTCACCTCACAGAATAGCACTGTATAAACGCAATTCCTGATGTTAATCATGTTAACATCTGAAGTATAGTAACGCAAAGTTAGCAATTAGCCGCGTCCAAGTAACAATCAGTGTAGAATCAGCAGACATGGATAATAATTCTCCCACAGACAAAGAAATAGCAAGTTCAGTTATTTATGTTAACATTAGCTCGGTCCAGTTTTGAATCCTGTTGGGCAGCTGCTAGCTCGCATTTTTGAAGAGGAATGTATTCATTTCATTTGTAACTTTATCCTAAAGAGCATGAAGTGAAACATCTGTAAACATAGTTATTTCCATACTATATGCCTTACAGCTGCTGGTCAGATTCTGCCTGACTACATATACCACTGGGGAATTATTGTGAAACCCCGCTAGAAGACATCTACAGACCTCCGTTCTGTTCTGAAGTTAGATTGTATTAGAGAAGAGTTAACCTTGGGATGACATGATGTCCCCATCAATTAACCCACTTTTCGGTGGCAGAGGTCACAAAAATAATTTTTAATGATATTTTGCACATAATAATCCTTGCATTTGATACAGCGCTTCTCACGGCTTCTAGACGTCTCAAGGCGCTTCACAGAATATATTGTAAAGTGAATTGACTGTATATTTGTGGGTGAAACATGGCAGCCAATTGCGCACAACAGTGTCCCACAAACAGTCATGGATTGAAAATAACCAATTTAGAATCATTGAATCTTACGGCACAAAAGGAGGCCATTTGGCCCATTGAGTCTGTACCGGGATATCATTTATTATAGTTTTTTGGGGACGGATTAATATTAGGCGTATGGAGTAAGGAAACTTGCCCAAGGTTTCACCCTGACCTGCCTGGATTCGAAACACAGGTCTCGCGCTTGTGAGGCGAGTTCTCTTACCACTGAGCTACAGGACTCCACATGGTAGAGGGTGCGAGGGATGAGCAGGAGTCGAGTGGAGGTGCCAGATGGTGGATTGTTTCAAAAATATCGATATATCGAAAAAGTCAATATATCGAGGGAAAAAATCGGAATGCACGCACACTGAACTACAAGACCCAGAATGCTCATCTCTATACACAATGCACAGACCGAGGTGCAAAGCCGCCATATTGTATTCATAGTCCTAGAATACAATATACAGATATGCAAGGGGTGAGGGGAAAGAGACGGCTGGAGTGGGGGGGGGCGTGGGGGGAGGGGGAGAGAGACAGCTGGGGTGGGGGAGGGGGAGAGAGACGGCTGGGGTGTGGGGAGGGAGAGAGAGACGGCGGGGGGGGGGGGGGAGAGAGATGGCGGGGGGGGGGAGGCGGGAGAGAGACGGCGGGGGGGTGGGAGAGAGGGACGGCGGCGGGGGGGGGCGGTGGGGGGAGAGACGGGGTGGATGTGATAATGATAATATACAGATAGAGATGGAGGGGGTGTGAGAGAGGAGAGAGACACAGAGACACAGACAGAAAAACACAGAGATGGAGAGAGTGAGTGTGAGAGACACAGAGAAAGATATTTACCTCCTGAGGAGATAGGCCCCGAATGCGCGCGCACCCCGAATGCGTGCGCACCCCGAATACGCGTACCCCCAAAATGCACGCACCGCGCGCACATTCGCAGTACGAAAAAATCTATATTTCGGTATATATGAGCCCATCGATATATCTAAATTGGAAAATTTCCATATCGATGGACCCTAATATATGGTCATATCAAATGGAAGAATTATGCAAGAACCAGTGTGCACTGCCGGTCACATCACTTGATGGAGGTTACAACATATCACTGTCATTATGCCTGATGTGCACTGCCCTTTTGAGGACTAAGGGCAGTTAATTCTCAAGTGGTCAGACTTTGGCTGAGAGTGCATGTTCTCTGTTTGCTAGTACTGTATACTACTGTATATTTACCAACCTTTGCCAGTGTATGCTTAACAAAAGTCACTTCCCATTCTAAGTGCACACAGCAATAAGTTGACACATGAGGAATCATTTCCCAAGTGAGTGTGCAACTTCAAAATATCTACTTGTTGACAGCCGCAAAAAGAATATTTGTGAGGATTGCAATTGTAAAATAAAATTGTTGAAATGTGCAAGGCATTTGCAAATTTACACTTCAAGAAATAAGTTTAAAAACTGTGTTATTTTGGTGCAGACACATTACTGCATTCTCAAGGAGATCAGATTTATTTTGTAAAATCTACAGAAACAGCAAACAGTCAAGTAGATTTTTTCCCCCCATTCAGCTACAAAAAGAAACTCTGATTTTGTTATACAGTATTTTGTATCTAACTACAATCAGATAATTCTCTTGAAAATAAATGTCTTTACACTAAAATAATGCTCCTAATAATGCTCCTAATTGCTATTCAGATACATGATTTTCCACTGCTACATTCAAGATAAAGATTATACAAAGTTATACAAGGCAGTGGAATTACAAGATATATTTTGAATCAGATAAGTAGAGCAGCTTGTCAATTTTAAAACATAAAGATCTTCAAATTCAGTAAGTAACTGAAGAGAGCTTCCCCTTAAAAGAATCAAATTTGAGAGTTGTGCAATAAACTTAAACGTGTAACCTGTTAACAATCAAGCCACCAGAGACTAGATAACTGATAAAGTGCAATGTGTAGCAGTGTAACATTGTCTGAAATGCAGAGCTCAAATAAATTAGCATGATGGAAATCAACTATATACTGTATTACAAACTGGACAAGCAATACAACTGTCCTTCCCTTTAACGCATAACAAACAAAACCCGCCTGCCCGGGGTGCATTGACCTTACTAAAGTCAAACATAGAACAGACTACCACTAATAAGCTAGATTGACTCCATCAATTAAGTAATTGAATTTAGTCACTTATAAAAATCCTTCACTGAATAGAAGTTGCAAAGTTTCCAAGTCTACTGATGACAAATTGCAATTGTTAAGCAACTTATTAATACGGCTATTCTCATTCCAGTTGATGTTTTTAATGCCCTCACAAATTCTTAAATTTTAACAT
This sequence comes from Hydrolagus colliei, assembly GCA_035084275.1. Taxonomy (NCBI): domain Eukaryota; kingdom Metazoa; phylum Chordata; class Chondrichthyes; order Chimaeriformes; family Chimaeridae; genus Hydrolagus; species Hydrolagus colliei. Next base: position 134,036,078 of record CM068742.1, read on the forward strand.
TCATAACTACAATTTTTTTTCAACGGTTTCAACAGTTTTCGGGGACACCAATGCTTAGGGAAAATTTCAATCACTAGAGTGATCACAAGCATTTTGGATGAAATATAATTCTTCATTCAACTTGGTAATAGTGGTAATTTGACTGTGCATAAGTTAGCTACACATCAGATTTTAGATTTCAAGGTTCCTCAAAGTCAGAGAATTTGAAACGTGGGCATGGGAAACTGCATTGCAAGGTTTCAAGTATTTTAAATATGGGCAGCCTAAAAGCATTCATTTTTGAATGAAAGATTTTAGTAAATGTTACGGTTTGGGGATTTTCCTTTTGCACCTGGATTAACTTTAGTCGTAGATGTAAGGCATTTGACTAAACAATAGAAAAATTCAAGACTGAACCATAGGAAAACATTATCGGATCTTAATAACCATTAAGGCCACAGTGATTAAAGATCTTGTTTTGTAATAATCCAAATTAAAACCTTACACTTAAATCAAGAATTAATTCCCTTCCATAACGGTTCAAAAATATATTTAAACAATTTATGATCTTTTCTGATTGACCAGGAAATCAACCAGAAAATAATCCAATACAAATTCTCATCCATCTTCCACTGTATTACACTGACAGTGATCATAATGAACTTAATGTAACAGAGATACAATATTCATATTAAGGAAACCATATATCAACCTTTAAGCTGAATTTAACAGTATATACCGGTTAAAATACCAATCAAATACAGTGCATACCAGTGCCTTGGGACATCCCCCCAATGTGAAAGGCACTCTACAAATATAATTTTGTTGTTGTATACCTAGTTCATTTTGTCATGCACACTTGTTAGTTTTTTTTAAAAAGTATACATTCATGCAGCAGAACAATTGTGAGATTCCAAAAATCCCCTTTTCCTCAAACTTATGCTGCTTTTAAACCGTGCGTTTGAAATGTTTGAATATATTTTGATACTTTATTAGTGAGTTAAGATTTGGAACTGTATGAAAATATTATCATAACATTATTTACAGTACTTAATTACTCTGTACGAAGAGAACCCACTAAAACAGTGGAGTCTGCAATGCATTGACTGATGCTTTAACAATCTTTTGTAACACATTATTTGAGGTACAAGCTGATAAAAATATGGTAAAAATATGAGCAATTAAGCAGATCCTAGTATCTTGCCATAGAACCGGCTGCAAATGGACAACGCATTACATTACATTACAGTGAAGGGATAATAATGCTGCTTTTTAAGGAAACTCTTGAGAGTGGCGGTGTTGGATTCTGGAACTCTCGACTTAACTGCCCCAGCTATTATAACAGTAACTGTCAACGTTCTTTACCTCCTAACTCTATCTAAACCATTTACAATATTTTCGGAATAACTGGAACCCAACCAAAGACATACTAAGCTTAATTCCTGTTCATCCTCCACTGTATTTTCGAATGAGAACTAGATCAATCTAGCAACACAAAATCAGCACTTTCTTCACAAATATCTTTGCCTGAGACATGTAAAACTTAAATTCTTCTTTTAAATAGAAATAGTGGCTGAATGGTTGTAACTAGAGAAGCAGTTTAATTCCAAATCAGAATTGATGGGATTTTGAGTCGCATGGTTTAAATGGAGTTGTCCAATATGTGTTCAGTGCAGGATCTTTAATATGTGAACAAATGTTATCTCTGATTTCTACAAGTCCTACTTTTACACCTGTAGCCATGCTGGATTTCTTTTAAACGTAGAGAATTGTTATTCTTAAAAAAAGCAGTCAGGTTGACCAAAGCTGGGACGAGCCAACATCATTGTTGGCTGTGGTCATTTTAGAGGTCACATCTCCCCGAGACTTGTGCTGGGGACTGTTGCGAAGATTATCGTCCATCTGCAATAAAACAAAACATGGATTATATTTCCACGTCTACAAGAGTTTTTTGACTAGATCCCTCAAAATGCAACACATACCAGAACGTTTATACTTTAAACGAGTGAGACGAGGGAGGCATTAATAATAATAATAATCCTTGCATTTGAAATAGCAAGATTTTCACATCTTCTAGACATCTTAAAGCGCTTCACAGAATATACAGTAAAGTGAATTGACTGTATGTTTGTGGGTGAAACGCAGCAGCCAATGGAGCACAGCAATGTCCCACAAACAGTTCTAGATTGAAATGACCAATTTATTATATATTTTTTGAGGATTAGGCGTGTGGACTAACGAAACTTGCCCAAAGTTTCGGCCTGCCTCGATTCAAGCACAAGTCTCATGCTTGTAAAGTGAGTGCTCTAACCATTGAGCTACGGGAGACTCCATGTATTATACCTTACCATAAAATCAAAGAATCATTCAGCACAGAAGGAGGCCGTTCAGCCCATCAACTCTATGCCGGCTCTTTGAAAGGAGTTGTCCAAATCAATCCCACTCCCCCATTCTCTCCCCATAGCCCTGCAAACCTATCCTCCCCCAAATAACTATCTACTCCTCTCTTAAAAGCTGTTATTGACTCAACTTCCGCCACTTTTTCAGGCGAATGCCAGATCCGAACAACTTGTGTGAAAAAAATTATCCTTCCTTCCCCTCTGTTTCTTATTTTAAATCAGTGTCCTTAAGTTACCGACCCATTCGTTAGCAATACCCACCATAACTGTGTATTGCTAAAGATATTATGCAGTATAACAATTGGATGAAAAAGCAATCATCAGGAAACTGCAGTGTAAATAATAATAGTATGTGCACTTGATATAGTGACTTATCATGTCAAAATTTCTCAAAAGAGTTTCAGTGTTTCCTCTAACATGTGGTGATTATTTATTTAAGGTCATGAACAGTCAGAAGGTGAATGAATAATTAACTGGAGGAATGTTGGCATCTTGGGGTATCCTCCCGATGTGAAAGGCCCTATACAAATGTAATTCTGTTGCTGTTGTTGGCCAGGGAGAAACTCCCTTTTCTTTGCAATTAGTTCCACGGGCTCTTTAAGAGTCCGAAAATGCTGACAAGAGCCTCAGTTTAACATTTCATGCAAATATTCTTCGAACAAAGGTATTTCAAACAATATAGTGTTCTCATAACCCTGCATTGGAGTGTCAGCCTGGACTTTTGAGTCCCTTAAATGGGAATTGCACTCACAACCTTCTGACCTGAAGGCAAGACTTTACGCACTGAGCCAACTGACACTTTAAATGACCCGATTGCTGTAACAATAAAATGAATCTCGAGCAAATCCCCCCCATGAATGTCATGCTGACTCTACGAAAACAATGTTTTTAACCCATAAATGCCTGGGATTTTAAAGCACTTTTTCAACCCCATTATTATACTTCCACGGATGAACATTAAAGCCTGAAGCCAATTTAAATAATTACTACCACAATATTTTGCAAGGCACAAACAAGACAATTTAGAACTATAGAACTTTACAGCACAGAACAAGTCTATTTGGTACTTCATGCTGGCTCTATAAAAGAGCAATCCATTTAGCCCGATTTACTTGCCTTTTTTGCATACTCCCTCAAATTATTTATTTTTAGATATCTGTATAGTTCCCCCATGAAGGCTAATATGCATCATGCCTCAACTGTCACTCTTAGCACGGCCCTACACACTCTTTAACAACTCTGTTGAACAAAAAATCTAAGATCTCCTCCCTTGGTAATAATCTTAAATCTATGCCTTGAATTACTATCCTGACATGGGAGTTCTGTAGCTCAGTGGTTAAAGCACTCACTTCGCAGGTGAAAGACCTGGGTTTGATTTTTGACAGACGAAACCTTAAGCAAGTTTCCTTACTCTGCACGCCTGTTAATAATCCCTCAACAAAAAAATAATAAATTGGTCACTGTTTGTGGGACATTGCTGTGCACAATTGGCCGACACAAATATACATTCAATTCACTATACAGTATATTCTGTGAAGAGCTTTGAGATGTCTAGAAGGTGTAAAAAGAGCTGTATCAAATGCAAGGATTATTAGTATTATTATTATTCTCCCTAATGGAGAGCGTTATAATGGGATGCAATCAGTGGTCAGAGCTTCCTCATTGTGACAGTATTGATCACACAACCGCTTTCGGATCATCGGGTCACCACTGACATTATGTCCTGTGTGTTGCAAGTGAGCTCCTCTTGGTATTACCCCCCAACAACCAGGTCCTTCCCTCTGCTCAGAGGGCGCCCGCCTTCTTCACCTTCCCTGCTCCACCATTGGCAGTCGGGCTTTCAGCCTTTCTGTCCCCACTCACTGGAGCTCGCGTGCAAACAACTGAACAGTCCAGGGCCTTGGCATGTCAACCCGTCGAAAAAGGAGCTATATAAATTTTATTTTGTATTGCATTGTAAAATTAGTCTAGACAGCATTTTTTTGAAAAATAAGTCACAGATTTTACCTGATATTGTGGATTAAGTACAGTAACACACTTTAAAAAGACATGCAGAACATATAAACTAAGAATCGGACAGACTGAAATAAAACAAATGGAAGAATCGACCTTTTCAATCAGTTTGGATTCCTTGTTTACAAGCTGTGTCAGCTTCTGGAGGTTGGCATCCACCATATCATACCCAGATGCTGAGGAGTCTAGGAAGCCAGCAGCAGAAAAGAAGAGTAGAAGAAAGAAGAGAGCATTTCAGCAACAGTGAGTCAGCGGGAACAGTAGCTACACACTCATAGAGATTGGAGTGTGGAGAAGAAACAGCGCTTGCCAATCTCATCATTCCTGGTCAACTGTAAGCTGTGTTAGGAGAGATCCCCGTTTGTTAAATGGAAAATGAAACCACACTATAAAGATAAAACTATGGTGTATACTTAATATCTATTCTCCTCCTTGGGGAGGTAAGAGGCAACTCCTTGTCACTGAGTCAGGTGTCAGCTAGTAATGGAAAATCAGAATCATGTCGATCCTCTGTGTCAGCCCTGATAGTTTGCTCTGAGCCAGGCAAGACCACTCTTTATCAGACATCAATCAGGATGGTTCAATGGCTGCACTAGGAGGGGAGGCTAAATTCATCCCAGTGCAGTTTTTGCTTCTTAAATTCCAGTTGATCCCAAAACACAGTCTGGTCTGGGCTGTGACCTAACCCTCGGGCTGTTGCCAATCTAAATTCTCTGGGATTCAGTCAGCAGCACCCATCTGCCTGCAGAGCATCTGATTCTCTGGGTACAGTGCTCACCCCATAGTAGGCAAATGAAAAAACATATACACACGAAACTCCTAATAGTTTGGTTTGGGGACTAGCGTCTAACATGACAGATATCCGGCTGACCAGAAAAATCCAGACGATTTGAAAACAAGACTTTCACTCCAACCAGTCCATATCAATGTTAATGTTCCACATGAACCTCCAGCCCTCCTAATAACCTTTCCTGTGCCTTCTCCATCATGCACCCAAAAAGTTTTCTCTTTAGCACATTGGTACCTTCTGCTTCAACCACAGCTTCCAGCAGTAAGTCCCACATTCTTACCACCCCCTCCCAAACTCCCTTTAGTTCTTCCAGTGGCAATCTTAAACTTTTGTCCCCTTATTTTGAAGTCACTAACAAGTTGAAACACCCAATTATAATCCACATTACGAATCCTTTTCACAATTTTAAAAACTTCTATTAGCTTCCCTTTCAGTCGGCCCATCACCAAAAGAAAAACTCTAATACGTCTTTTTTGATAGCTGTACCCACTCATCCCTGGAAATATCCTAGTAAACCTACATTGCACTTTCGCTATGGCTACAATGTCCTATGCATTTCGGTCTCTGTAGGACTTTCCCATCATCTGAAAAACAGTGGATTCTACTTTCAGGAGCAAATGCCAGTGTGAATAGGGGCCAAAGACCTAGATGCATGCGATTTTCCATCAGAGAATGAGGAGGCTTTGTGAGTTATGCAAACAGGTGGAGCCTTTCTCTAGGAACAGCATTCCTCACTTTCAATATATTTTTACAATGTTAAGTGTACATCAGCGATGCACGGAGTCGATGAGCATAGTGTGCAGACACTGGCGGATGATAAGTTGACTGGTGTCAAAAAAAGATGCTGGTGTCTGTTCTGCAATACTCTATTCAACGAAAAATGTCAAAATAAGGGGTCGATTAGATCACGAAGTGGTTTTCATCTCTGTAGCTACATCCGGATGGAAATTGGTTGGTATTTGAAATAACCAGTGGGTAGGGAGGGATGGAGGTACAATAACACATACATTCATTTCATAGAGGAATTCCCTCCTTGTAAGAATAGCACAGAATAGCTCAAAGCAACAGACGGTACCAATTTAGAAGGCACAGCCCAGGTTATTGCTCGGGGGCTCGACTATAAACATAACATTAGAGACCTTCAAAAGAAGTCTGAATCCAAAGAGTGGATTTTGCTTGAATGGGGAGGCCTGTAAAATGTTAATGGGCGTACATATATCTTGTATCTCTGACAGTCAAATAGAGATTTACTCAGCTTTCAAAGAAACTGATCGAGTGACGATCAAAACAAATCCATGCAGGACATTTGGTCACTTCAGTGGAAGATACAGATTAACAGCTCATTCCTATGGCAGACAGCTGGTGACAGCTCTGCAGGAGAAATTAGGAGTCTCATTCCAACAAGTCCGCAATTTGTCTCCAGCAGGTAAACTATGCGCGGCTGCTTCAGCTCGGTGCTCTGGCCATCGCATTTCTGGGCAGCCTGAGGGGAGGGGAAGAGGGTCGCTGGCTGAACAGGAGCTCTCGTTACATTGATGTGATTCTTGCATCAATGCACTATATGGAGCTTCCGCAAAGATCACTGCGGATCAGCTTGTGACCAGGTTAAAGCTGTGGCTGGGAAACAGCTGTCTTCAGTTTGCACAAGCGCAGTCATTTCCATGTTTCGTTCTATTGATTCTACTCCACAGAATAAACACGACACAATCTCGGCATAAAATATAACCATTACATTCCCGCCACCCTACCCCTCTCCCATGCTCAGGTCCCGTCCTGACTGATAAGCGCTTTGGGACACCCTCCCGACGTGAAAGCCTCTCTATAAATGTAATTTTGTTGTTGTTGTACAAAAAACTCTGAGAAGCTCCATCCTTCATGATTGATATTTTAATCGAATTAGTAAGTTATTCAGTCAATAATAGCAACAAATTGCATCTGTATAGCATCTTTCACATTGGGAGACAATCCCAAGGCGTTGGCCAGTCAAAGCTTGCATCCAAGCTGGTGGTTGGATCCAATAGGTGTGTGGGGCAAAAGTGGTGTGGATGGGAGGATGACCGAAGGCATGGTCAATAAAATACTGGCTTACAATAAATTTTCATACCACTAGCACTAGGGTCCGTCGATATGGAAATTTTCCAATTTAGATACATCAATGGGCTCATATCGAGATGTACCGAAATATCGATATTTTCGGGGTCTTCGTACTGCGCATGCGCACACATTCAGGGTGCGTGCGCATTCGGGGCCTATCTCCTCAGGAGGTAAATATCTTTCTCTTTCTGTGTCTCTCACACTCACTCTCTCCATCTCTGTGTTTTTCTGTCTATGTCTCTGTGTCTCTCTCCTCTCTCACATCCCCCCCATCTCTATCTGTATATTATCACATCCACCCCATCTCTCCACCCCCACCCCCCCCCCCCCCCGCCGCCATCCCTCTTTCCTCCCCCCCCGCCGCCATCCCTCTCTCCCACCCCCCCACCCCTTGCATACCTGTATATTGTATTCAAGTACTATGAATACAATATGGCGGCTTTGCACCTCGGTCTGTGCATTGTGTATAGAGATGAGCATACTGGGTCTTGTAGTTCAGTGTGCTCGCATTCCGATTTTTTCCCTTGATATATCGACTTTTCGATATATCGATATTTTTGAAATGCCTATATCGGCGTATCGATATGAAAATTATATCGGGTTTTAGCGATATGTCAATATATCACCGGACCCTAACTAGCACTAAAACCTAAACATGTAATTTGAAAGTAAAGATATTGTTGATGTATTTTCATTTCTAGACAAAGTGAAGTTATACCCATTCCTGATGCATGCACATCATTGTTTTTAATCAACAACAACAACTTCCGATTTATATAGCACCCTCCACGACAGACGGCGTCTCAGAGAGCTTGACAATAGTGGATCCTGGGACCGAGCCAGGGGTGGAAAGGTGACCAAAGGCGTGGTCAAAGAGAAAGGTCTTCAGCTCGGACCTGAAGCTGAGAAAAGAGGGGGCGAGGCAAAGGTAGTGAGGAAGGAAATTCCAGAGCCTCGGGGCATAGTTGCAGAAGGCATGGCCGCCGAGGGTGGAGCGGAGGATTCAGGGGACATGGAGGAGGCCAGACCCAGTGGAGCGAAGGCAACGGGAGCTGGTTTGAGGAGAGAGGAGGTCAGAGAGATAGGGGGGTGCTGAGGAGTGGAGGGATTTGAAGACAAGGTTTAATCTTGAAGTCGATCCTCTCTGGGATAGGGAGCCAGTGAAGTCAGGCAAAGACTGGAGAAATGGGGGAGCGAAGTTTGGTGCGGGTAAGTATGCGGGCGGCAGAGTTTTGGATGATTTGGATTTTATGGATTGTGGTGGAGGGGAGAACGACGAGGAGGGCATTTGAATACTCCAGCCATGAGGTGACGAAGGCATGGAGCAGGGTTTCAGCGGCTTTTGGGGTGAGGTATTGCCGGAGACGGGCGATATCTATCTGCTTTTGTGCACATAGTGAAATGTCATTGTAATTCTAAAATGGTTCTGTTTAGGCCTTGTATGAGCTGAGAGACGTGTGCCCCTTTTCACCCACCGTTTCATGATTAACTCACCTGCTGAGTTCTGTGTAAAATACTGTGTCAGGATGTTGTCACAGAAGTGGCACAGATTCTGGAGCTGATTCAAGTGGTTCTGGAAGTGAGCATTAGGCAGCTTTGCTTTATACAAAGGAGCTAGAAGACCGAACACAAAGGCATCGAGGCTTGTCGGCCTAAAATAAAATAGACAATGCAGTAAAAATTTAGATCATAGTTCAATTCTAACATTAACTGCCAGGTTTCATAGGTAACATTTTTCGTGGGGTAAAAATATTGACCAAAAATCAAAGGAAAAAATCTTCAAAAACACAGATGTGTTTCAAAAATGCTTTTGCAAAGAACAGTCCACCACTACTTTTCTAGATTTGACCTTCCTTTAAACAATATATATAACCTTTCAATCTCACTGGGTTCCCATAAGCACTTACATTTTTCCAAAGAAATACTCTGATGTTCCCAATCTATACGAAAGAAGGTTAAGACACTCCTTTGCATCTCTGTAGAGCTGTTGAAATGATCCACAAAAACAGAATTAAACCAGTTCATTCAGGCTGGAATACAAGAAAAAGTATGTTTTATTGTAAAACCAGAATGGTCCTGCAAGCATTATTCTACATTTACTCTCTGGTAGCACCATGCAGTGCTCTAAGATAAAATGACATGGCTGTGTCTGGATATAGAAACCTACATCAAAAGGTACGTTTCCGGTCCTTCTCTGAGCAGAATCTTTCGGGAAAATCTTAAAATTCATAAATGGAGTTTCCACAATTATTAATTGAAGGAAATCTTTCTAAATTAAGATATAGATAGGTAGTTTGGGAATATATATGCATGCGACAGCCAGGATGGTAGAAGACGAAATAGATGGACCGTGGTCTTTTCTTGTCTAGAATTTTGTATGACGTTAAGAGTGAATTTAAGATTTTTCCAACCATATAGCACAATTTTCACATGATCTGCAAATGACAATAAAGCACTGAATCATTGTAAAATTATCACTGCCATCTCCTTGCCCTGTGGATAGGCATCTTAAAATGATAGTTAGCTAGAAAAGCTCCATTACCTACCTGTCCTTCTACTTCCTCAATGCTGTAAATTGGTGGCTCTCCTTTTGTTAGGACAATGTGGTTTAATGCAGATCGGGACATCTGCCCTGGTAAATACAAGTTCAATGGGAAGGGGATTCTTGCAGCAAACCATGGTCTGGTCAGATTGCAGTAATTCTCGACATCCACCCAGAATGTGTGCAGCTGTACAGAAATGTAATTAAATCCCGTTCATCCATCCGCATATGCAAAAACAAACCATGATCCTGTCTGCATTTAACCTCACCAGATACTTAGCGTGTTAAAATGCTTCACTGCTTCTGGAAAACAATTCCAAAGCATTCATTTAAAAAAAAAGAGAACTTGAAATAAACATTTCTGCAATGTATGGAGGTTGGAGACTTTTTGTCTCACCACTAACTTCATAAAAATACTGTATTACAGGGTGAGTCACAGAGGCGTTGGCACAGTCAGTGCAAACCAAGTTACAGAAGCAGAAAACATATTCATGCACACACAAGAGGCCAAACAGCATGAATAATCTACGAGTTCTTAATATAATTCATTCAGTCAATCAAGAATTATAATTCCACTGAGGTATCAACAGTGGAATCCTGTGGCTCAGCGGTGAGAGCACTCGCCTTACAAGCGGGAGACCAGGGTTCAATTCCAGGCAGGGCAAAACCTTGCACAAGTTTCCTTATTCCAAAATCAATAATAATCCATTAAAAAAAATTAAATTGTTCATTTCAATCCATGACTGTTTGTGGGACGCTTCTGTGCTCAAATGGCTGCTGCGTCTTGCCCACAAATATACAGTCAATTCACTTTACAGTATATTCTGTGAAGTGCTTTGAAGATGTCTAGAAGATGTGAAAAACGCTATAACAAATACAAGGATTATTATTATTATTAATAGGAAGAGCGTATATGTAATTGAGCAATGCTAAGAGAAACAAGTTCCTTAAAAGCTTTACCAAAGCTGGACGAAGCTTCTCCTCCAGTAGTGCAATAAACGCCAGAGTGTCAGCTCCCTCCTTGGCTGTTAGATCATAATCGGCATTGTATTTCTGTCAAATCAAAAGATTTTAACCATCAAACAGAAGGGAATAATCAGTTTCCAATCAATACATTTTATGTCTTCCATATTTTGCCTTCCCTAAGTTATGCTTTCGCCAGAATGTGAAACAATTCAAGAGTTAAAACTAGTGCTGCTCCCTCTCTATACCCTTCCTTGTTAGCATCATTCCCTGGCAGCTGGTACCAGTCTCGCTTCAAAGAAACTACTCCCTAGAGTTATCACCTCTCCCCTACAGCTATACTATGAACCACTCACCCCTTTGCCAGGACACTATAGTAGGATTGCCTGTAAATGCATTTCCAAACATCTCTTTCCAAACCTGGCTTCCTTCCTCCACAATCCCAGGAACTCAGCACTTGGGCATGATCCCCAAAGCGGGTATGAAAGAAAGGATAAAGAAACAGATGATACATGCCCCACAGGAAGAAATCATTGTGTTGTTTCTAACCTTCTCACCAAGTTGCTCTGCTTTGCTAGCTGCAAACTTCCTGACTCTTCAATATAAATTTGAAAATCAAAGCATTTTACAAATGTTAACAAACCTGTTTCCTCAGGAAATTCAGAATGTTATTGGGTTGCACCACATGCGTATCCTCTGAAATCAACACTGGTAGATTTCCTGTAAACAGAAAAACTTGCTCATGTTATGACCCATGTCTGCAGGTACTTGCTATGTATAAATTAGCTTGTGTGATCCTGCATATCGTATTGGTAAAACCGGGTTCCTCAAGGGAGGAAACTGGCTGGTTGCAGCATCCTTTAAGAGACTCATTGTAGGCCAACCATTTCAGAGAGAATGCAACTTCATATGCAGCTATGTAGAGTCCTGTAGTTCGGTGGTTAGAGCACTCTCCTCAAATACGAGAGACCTGGGTTCAATTCCAGGCAGGGCAAAACGTTGTAAATTTCCTTGCTCCACATGCAATTTACTTCACCGTATATTCTGTGAAGTGTCTCGAAGACATGATACTGCACCAAATCAAATGCAAGGATTATTATTATTATATATTCCAGACTCAACTAATAATTCGTAAGTCTGACTACACTACTGCACATTCTTAATTATTTGGGGTGCAGTAAAATATGATCAAAGTAGCATAGGCTATAATCTAGTTATAATCTAGGGTAGTGTAGGATATAATCTGGAGGAGTGTGGGCTATAATCTACAGTGTAAGTATATCATGTGAAAGGCTCAACTTTACTCGCCTTTATGCAATGTCGCTGTAAAGGTAAGGAACCACCAATACAGACAGTTCCCCTTTAAATGCAATACCAATAAACAGTAAGTAGTCTGTTCAGCATGAAACAGATATCTTTCATGTGGCAAAAGATATTTCAAAGTTTACATCCTGAAGGTAAAAGATGCTAATAAAAAGGCAACATGGTCTCCCCAGTACTAAAGTGGCTGCTCACTAACTTTGAACTGTTCTTCCTTTTTCCTCCCTCTCTTCTCTTGAAGGTTTTAAGTCTTGCTGGGATACAGCAATACCTCACCAGGCATGCACTTTTCTCGTGCAAGCAGAAAGATCAAATGTGTCAGCAGGCTACTCGGGTTAATGTTCTCTTCCCTTAGCTCAAGAGACTCAGATCAATCATACGACCCCTTACTTTCAAATTCACCCGTTCATATCAGCTAACTCAGCACATACTGGGAATGAACACTGCACATCTCTGTTTCACACGAGGGATGGTTTTGTTGACTGGGCCATCATGGGAGACTCATTTCTGCTTTTTTGATGATCTGCACTTCAGCGCTGTGCTCAGCCCTGCATGTAAACAACCCCACACAGAAATCGGTTCTTTCTTCTATGCGTGCACTATAACCTCAACCAAAAAGACACACTTTAAGCAAATGCTAAATGAAATCAACAGACAAAATCAATTTTGTATTTCCTCATAAAGTTCCATTAATAAGAATAAGAATCCTTGCATTTGATATAACAACAATTTCGGTTTATATAGTGCCCTCCCCGCCGGACGGCGTCTCAGAGCAGTTTGAGTGCCTTATCGTGTTGTTGAGGCGTCTCTTAGCCCTTCACAGAATTGACTGTGGGCAAAACGCAGCAGGCAATTGCACAATTGTCCAACAAATAGTCGGGGACTGAATGACCACATTTTTGACATTAACGACTGAAAACAAGAAAGCCCCAAATTATTCCATGTTTCCGCACATTTATCTAATTCACCACGGCTAATTTAATGAAAAATTTAATAAACCATATTTGAAACTACTGAAGAAGCGTATGACTTTGGAGGCTTTTCAGTACTCTGACTAAAATAATGAGTGCAGATGAGATGTATTAGCATTTAAGCAGAACACCAGAGAAACACATTAAATAGTTACCTGTGGGAGATTTCCATGGATTATTAACATAGTGTACTTTTAGAGGAGCCCGTGAGAATTTGCCATATGCCTGCAGTGAAAAAAGATGTAGATGTACATTACATACAGAAAAAAATCACTTTCTATTTTGTTCAGGTGCTATTATTGTCCTCAGCGTGGTACATCAGTGTTGAAAAATGGAACCCACCCTTGAGTATTGCAGCTGCTTCTATCATCAATCATTCACAAAACAGCTACAGCACAGGCTAGATGCAGAGTAAAGCTTTTCCTAATCTATCTCAAACTCATAAAAGCTCCCACTGGACTATTCTTTACACCAGCCATTGGACTCAAGTGAGAAATTACAACAGCTTTACACTGAGATTCCAGAGCCACACAGTGATTATTGCCCTCATATTCCATTTCTATATACAGGTTATGTGGTTCTCCTCTGACGCACTGTACAGTACAATAAAATAAAGCCAGAAATCACTAGTTTACTTTACCGTAGATAATTCAAAATTTCAATCTAAATTGATGTAATTTGACTGCAGAGCCTGGAAAATACCGTCCTCTGCACCACAATAAAATAAAATAAACAAGCCTGCAATGTACCTATGCCTAAATTCACTGTCTTATACAGAAAACAGACTGGAGTACACTTCGGGACACCAACCCACGGGTGAAGGTGCTGGCGCGAGCCAATCAGGAAAGCCTCAGTGTTGTTGACATTCAACTGTAGAAAGTTAGCTCTCATCCAGGACTTGATGTTCGACAGTCGGACTGTCTGGAATCGAGGGTAGAGGCAGAAACATAGAGTTGGGTGCATACATGTGGAAGGTGACCCCCATGTCTGCGGATGATGTCAACTAGGGGAGCATGTAGATATTGAAAAGTAGGGGGCTCAGACAGAACCCTGGGGGATACCACAGGTGACAGTGCGGGGGCTGGAGGAGAAGTCAAAGTGGAGACGGTGGGAAACGTAGGAGTCGAACCAGGAAACAGCAGATCCATGAAGATTGAGCTGGGAGGAGAGGCGGTGTAGGAGGATGGAGCAGTCGACAGTGTCAAAGGCTGCAGAGAGGTCAAGGAGGATAAGGAAGCAGAGAGCCCTGATGTTTAGAATGTTGTTAGAGACTTTGACCAGGGCTGTCTCCGTGCTATGGGCAGCACGGAAACCAGATTGTAGGGAAGTTCAAAGAGGGAATGACGAGAGAGAAGGAACGGAGCTGGGAAGCAACAACTCGTTCCAGGGCCCAAGAGAGGAATGAGAGGTGGGAGATGGGGCGGTACTGTCCTCTCTGTCTATGACCAGGGCTCTCTCTGCCTCCTCGTCCTCCTGGACCTCTCTGCTGTATTCGACACAGTCGACCGCACCATCCTCCTCCACTGCCTGTCCTCCATCATCCACCGCAGTGGGTATCCACTCGCTTGGTTCGAGTCCCACCTCACCACCTGCAAGCACTACATCTCAGTAAATGGTTTTTCTTCTTGCTTCCAACTGGCATCCATCCTTGCTCCCCTTCTCTGCCACATCTACAAGCTCCCCCTTAGTGATGTCATCCACAGACACAGGGTTAACTTCCATATGTTTGCGGACGAAACCCAACTCTACTTTTTCTCCTCCAGTTGCAACCTCCAGTATCCTGCTGTTCTCAGCTTGAGCTGGATGAGCGCAAATTTCCTGCAGTTAAAACGTCGACAAGATGGAAGCCATACACTTTGGTTCCCGTTGATATCTTCTGTACCACGGTTCTGACCTCAACCTACCCGAGCCATGCTAAAAACTTTCCAAACGTGCGCAACTTAGGCATCAGGTTTGATCCCCCAGTTATCTTTCCTTCCCCCACATTTGGACCCTCACCAGCACCGCTTTCATCCATCTCTGCCACATTGACTGTCTCGGTCAACACCTCACCCCAACAGCTGCTGAAACCCTGGTCCATGTCTTTGCCACCTCTATAGTCAGGCTATCAGTCAGTCAGAGTATCAGACAGTCGGGGTATCAGACAATCAGGGTATTGGGTTATGAGACAGTCAGGTATCAGACAGTTAGGGTATTGGGGGTATCAGACAGTCGGAGTATTGGGGTATCAGACAGTCGGGGTATTGGGGTGTCAGACAGTCAGGGTATTGGGGTATCAGACAGTTGGGGTATCAGACAGTTGGGGTATTGGGGTATCAGACAGTTGGGGTATCAGACAGTCGGGGTATCAGACAGTTGGGGTATCAGACAGTCGGGGTATTGGGGTATCAGACAGTCGGGGTATTGGGGTATCAGACAGTCGGGGTGTTGGGGTATCAGACAGTCGGGGTGTTGGGGTATCACAGTCGGGGTGTTGGGGTATCAGACAGTCGGGGTATCAGACAGTCGGGGTGTTGGGGTATCAGACAGTCGGGGTGTTGGGGTATCACAGTCGGGGTGTTGGGGTATCAGACAGTCGGGGTATCAGACAGTCGGGGTATCAGACAGTCAGGGTGTTGGGGTATCAGACAGCCGGGGTATCAGACAGTCAGGGTGTTGGGATATCAGACTGTCAGGGTATCAGACAGTCGGGGTATCAGGCAGGCGTGGTGTTGGGGTATCACAGTCGGGGTGTTGGGGTATCACAGTCGGGGTGTTGGGGTATCACAGTCGGGGTGTTGGGGTATCACAGTCGGGGTGTTGGGGTATCACAGTCGGGGTGTTGGGGTATCACAGTCGGGGTGTTGGGGTATCACAGTTGGGGTGTTGGGGTATCACAGTTGGGGTGTTGGGGTATCACAGTCAGGGTGTTGGGGTATCAGACAGTTGGGGTATCAGACAGTCGGGGTATCAGACAGTCGGGGTGTTGGGGTATCACAGTCGGGGTGTTGGGGTATCAGACAGTTGGGGTATCAGACAGTCGGGGTGTTGGGGTATCAGACAGTTGGGGTATCAGACAGTCGGGGTGTTGGGGTATCAGACAGTCGGGGTATCAGACAGTCGGGGTGTTGGGGTATCACAGGCGGGGTGTTGGGGTATCAGACAGTCGGGGTATCAGACAGTCGGGGTGTTGGGGTATCAGACAGTCGGGGTGTTGGGGTATCACAGTCGGGGTATCAGACAGTCGGGGTGTTGGGGTATCAGACAGTCGGGGTGTTGGGGTATCAGACAGTCGGGGTGTTGGGGTATCACAGTCGGGGTATCAGACAGTCGGGGTGTTGGGGTATCAGACAGTCGGGGTGTTGGGGTATCAGACAGTCGGGGTATCAGACAGTCGGGGTGTTGGGGTATCAGACAGTCGGGGTGTTGGGGTATCAGACAGTCGGGGTGTTGGGGTATCACAGTCGGGGTATCAGGCAGGCGGGGTGTTGGGGTATCAGGCAGTCGGGGTGTTGGGGTATCAGGCAGGCGGGGTATCAGACAGGCGGGGTGTTGGGGTATCAGGCAGGCGGGGTGTTGGGGTATCAGGCAGGCGGGGTATCAGGCAGGCGGGGTGTTGGGGTATCAGGCAGGCGGGGTGTTGGGGTATCAGGCAGTCGGGGTATCACAGTCGGGGTGTTGGGGTATCAGGCAGGCGGGGTGTTGGGGTATCACAGTCGGGGTGTTGGGGTATCACAGTCGGGGTGTTGGGGTATCACAGTCGGGGTGTTGGGGTATCACAGTCGGGGTGTTGGGGTATCAGGCAGGCGGGGTGTTGGGGTATCACAGTCGGGGTGTTGGGGTATCAGGCAGGCGGGGTGTTGGGGTATCACAGTCGGGGTGTTGGGGTATCACAGTCGGGGTGTTGGGGTATCACAGTCGGGGTGTTGGGGTATCACAGTCGGGGTGTTGGGGTATCAGGCAGGCGGGGTGTTGGGGTATCACAGTCGGGGTGTTGGGGTATCAGGCAGGCGGGGTGTTGGGGTATCACAGTCGGGGTGTTGGGGTATCACAGGCGGGGTGTTGGGGTATCACAGTCGGGGTGTTGGGGTATCACAGTCGGGGTGTTGGGGTATCAGGCAGGCGGGGTGTTGGGGTATCAGACAGTCGGGGTGTTGGGGTATCACAGGCGGGGTGTTGGGGTATCAGGCAGGCGGGGTATCACAGGCGGGGTGTTGGGGTATCACAGGCGGGGTGTTGGGGTATCACAGGCGGGGTGTTGGGGTATCAGGCAGGCGGGGTGTTGGGGTATCACAGGCGGGGTGTTGGGGTATCACAGGCGGGGTATCAGGCAGGCGGGGTGTTGGGGTATCAGGCAGGCGGGGTGTTGGGGTATCACAGGCGGGGTGTTGGGGTATCAGGCAGGCGGGGTGTTGGGGTATCACAGGCGGGGTGTTGGGGTATCACAGGCGGGGTATCAGGCAGGCGGGGTGTTGGGGTATCAGGCAGGCGGGGTGTTGGGGTATCACAGGCGGGGTGTTGGGGTATCAGGCAGGCGGGGTGTTGGGGTATCACAGGCGGGGTGTTGGGGTATCAGGCAGGCGGGGTGTTGGGGTATCAGGCAGGCGGGGTGTTGGGGTATCACAGGCGGGGTGTTGGGGTATCACAGGCGGGGTGTTGGGGTATCACAGGCGGGGTGTTGGGGTATCACAGTCGGGGTGTTGGGGTATCAGGCAGGCGGGGTGTTGGGGTATCAGGCAGGCGGGGTGTTGGGGTATCAGGCAGGCGGGGTGTTGGGGTATCAGGCAGGCGGGGTGTTGGGGTATCAGGCAGGCGGGGTGTTGGGGTATCACAGGCGGGGTGTTGGGGTATCAGGCAGGCGGGGTGTTGGGGTATCAGGCAGGCGGGGTGTTGGGGTATCACAGGCGGGGTGTTGGGGTATCAGGCAGGCGGGGTGTTGGGGTATCACAGGCGGGGTGTTGGGGTATCAGGCAGGCGGGGTGTTGGGGTATCACAGGCGGGGTATCAGGGTGCCTGTCTGACCTGCTGTCCTCTCCTCTGACTCTGTGACTGGAAGCCCCGGGTTGGCCTCCCTGACGCCCTGTGTGAGATGAGGATTGATTTACCAGCACAGTCAGGCAGGCCGGGTGGACAGAGGGCAGCCCCCAGCCCCCGCCCCAGCACCTCAGCTCCATCAGCACCCACACCCCAGGCCTCAGCCTCAGCCCAGGCCCCGGCCCCAGCACCCGGAAACACTAGCTCAGGTCAACAGCCGGTCACAGGGAGGCGGGGGAAGAGAGGGAGGAGAGAGACAGGGAGAGGGAGGGAGACAGAGATAGACGGGGAGAGGGGGAGAGAGGAGAGAGAGACGGGGAGTGGGGGAGAGATAGACAGGGAGTGGGGGACAGAGGAGAGATAGACAGGGAGTGGGGGAGAGAGAGATAGACAGGGAGTGGGGGACAGAGGAGAGATAGACAGGGAGTGGGGGAGAGAGGAGAGACAGGGAGTGGGGGAGAGAGAGATAGACGGGGAGTGGGGGAGAGAGGAGAGATAGACAGGGAGTGGGGGAGAGAGAGATAGACGGGGAGTGGGGGAGAGAGATAGACAAGGAGTGGGGGAGAGAGGAGAGACAGGGAGTGGGGGAGAGAGATAGACAGGGAGTGGGGGAGAGAGGAGAGACAGGGAGTGGGGGAGAGACAGGCGGGGAGTGGGGGAGAGAGGAGAGACAGGGAGTGGGGGAGAGAGATAGACAGGGAGTGGGGGAGAGAGGAGAGACAGGGAGTGGGGGAGAGAGAGATAGACAGGGAGTGGGGGAGAGAGAGATAGACAGGGAGTGGGGGACAGAGGAGAGATAGACAGGGAGTGGGGGGAGAGAGGAGAGATAGACAGGGAGTGGGGGAGAGAGGAGAGACAGGGAGTGGGGGAGAGAGGAGAGATAGACAGGGAGTGGGGGAGAGAGGAGAGACAGGGAGTGGGGGAGAGAGATAGACAGGGAGTGGGGGAGAGAGGAGAGACAGGGAGTGGGGGAGAGAGGAGAGATAGACGGGGAGTGGGGGAGAGAGGAGAGATAGACAGGGAGTGGGGGAGAGAGGAGAGATAGACAGGGAGTGGGGGACAGAGGAGAGATAGACAGGGAGTGGGGGAGAGAGAGATAGACAGGGAGTGGGGGAGAGAGGAGAGACAGGGAGTGGGGGAGAGAGGAGAGATAGACAGGGAGTGGGGGAGAGAGATAGACAGGGAGTGGGGGAGAGAGGAGAGACAGGGAGTGGGGGAGAGAGGAGAGATAGACAGGGAGTGGGGGAGAGAGGAGAGATAGACAGGGAGTGGGGGAGAGAGGAGAGACAGGGAGTGGGGGAGAGAGGAGAGACAGGGAGTGGGGGAGAGAGGAGAGACAGGGAGTGGGGGAGAGAGGAGAGATAGACAGGGAGTGGGGGAGAGAGGAGAGATAGACAGGGAGTGGGGGAGAGAGAGATAGACAGGGAGTGGGGGAGAGAGGAGAGACAGGGAGTGGGGGAGAGAGGAGAGATAGACGGGGAGTGGGGGAGAGAGGAGAGATAGACAGGGAGTGGGGGAGAGAGGAGAGATAGACAGGGAGTGGGGGACAGAGGAGAGATAGACAGGGAGTGGGGGAGAGAGAGATAGACAGGGAGTGGGGGAGAGAGGAGAGACAGGGAGTGGGGGAGAGAGGAGAGATAGACAGGGAGTGGGGGAGAGAGATAGACAGGGAGTGGGGGAGAGAGGAGAGACAGGGAGTGGGGGAGAGAGGAGAGATAGACAGGGAGTGGGGGAGAGAGGAGAGACAGGGAGTGGGGGAGAGAGAGATAGACAGGGAGTGGGGGAGAGAGGAGAGACAGGGAGTGGGGGACAGAGGAGAGATAGACAGGGAGTGGGGGAGAGAGATAGACAGGGAGTGGGGGAGAGAGGAGAGAGAGACAGGGAGTGGGGGAGAGAGAGATAGACAGGGAGTGGGGGAGAGAGAGATAGACAGGGAGTGGGGGAGAGAGAGATAGACAGGGAGTGGGGGAGAGAGGAGAGACAGGGAGTGGGGGAGAGAGGAGAGATAGACAGGGAGTGGGGGAGAGAGGAGAGACAGGGAGTGGGGGAGAGAGAGATAGACAGGGAGTGGGGGAGAGAGATAGACAGGGAGTGGGGGAGAGAGATAGACAGGGAGTGGGGGAGAGAGGAGAGACAGGGAGTGGGGGAGAGAGGAGAGATAGACAGGGAGTGGGGGAGAGAGAGATAGACAGGGAGTGGGGGAGAGAGATAGACAGGGAGTGGGGGAGAGAGGAGAGATAGACAGGGAGTGGGGGACAGAGGAGAGATAGACAGGGAGTGGGGGAGAGAGAGATAGACAGGGAGTGGGGGAGAGAGGAGAGACAGGGAGTGGGGGAGAGAGGAGAGATAGACAGGGAGTGGGGGAGAGAGATAGACAGGGAGTGGGGGAGAGAGGAGAGACAGGGAGTGGGGGAGAGAGGAGAGATAGACAGGGAGTGGGGGAGAGAGGAGAGATAGACAGGGAGTGGGGGAGAGAGGAGAGACAGGGAGTGGGGGAGAGAGAGATAGACAGGGAGTGGGGGAGAGAGATAGACAGGGAGTGGGGGAGAGAGGAGAGACAGGGAGTGGGGGAGAGAGGAGAGATAGACAGGGAGTGGGGGAGAGAGGAGAGATAGACAGGGAGTGGGGGAGAGAGATAGACAAGGAGTGGGGGAGAGAGGAGAGACAGGGAGTGGGGGAGAGAGATAGACAGGGAGTGGGGGAGAGAGGAGAGATAGACAGGGAGTGGGGGAGAGAGAGATAGACGGGGAGTGGGGGAGAGAGATAGACAAGGAGTGGGGGAGAGAGGAGAGACAGGGAGTGGGGGAGAGAGATAGACAGGGAGTGGGGGAGAGAGGAGAGACAGGGAGTGGGGGAGAGACAGGCGGGGAGTGGGGGAGAGAGGAGAGACAGGGAGTGGGGGAGAGAGATAGACAGGGAGTGGGGGAGAGAGGAGAGACAGGGAGTGGGGGAGAGAGAGATAGACAGGGAGTGGGGGAGAGAGAGATAGACAGGGAGTGGGGGACAGAGGAGAGATAGACAGGGAGTGGGGGGAGAGAGGAGAGATAGACAGGGAGTGAGGGAGAGAGGAGAGACAGGGAGTGGGGGAGAGAGGAGAGATAGACAGGGAGTGGGGGAGAGAGGAGAGACAGGGAGTGGGGGAGAGAGGAGAGATAGACAGGGAGTGGGGGAGAGAGGAGAGACAGGGAGTGGGGGAGAGAGGAGAGACAGGGAGTGGGGGAGAGAGGAGAGATAGACAGGGAGTGGGGGAGAGAGGAGAGATAGACAGGGAGTGGGGGAGAGAGATAGACAGGGAGTGGGGGAGAGAGATAGACAGGGAGTGGGGGAGAGAGGAGAGACAGGGAGTGGGGGAGAGAGGAGAGATAGACAGGGAGTGGGGGAGAGAGGAGAGATAGACAGGGAGTGGGGGAGAGAGAGATAGACAGGGAGTGGGGGAGAGAGGAGAGACAGGGAGTGGGGGAGAGAGGAGAGATAGACGGGGAGTGGGGGAGAGAGGAGAGATAGACAGGGAGTGGGGGAGAGAGGAGAGATAGACAGGGAGTGGGGGACAGAGGAGAGATAGACAGGGAGTGGGGGAGAGAGAGATAGACAGGGAGTGGGGGAGAGAGGAGAGACAGGGAGTGGGGGAGAGAGGAGAGATAGACAGGGAGTGGGGGAGAGAGATAGACAGGGAGTGGGGGAGAGAGGAGAGACAGGGAGTGGGGGAGAGAGGAGAGATAGACAGGGAGTGGGGGAGAGAGGAGAGATAGACAGGGAGTGGGGGAGAGAGGAGAGACAGGGAGTGGGGGAGAGAGGAGAGACAGGGAGTGGGGGAGAGAGGAGAGACAGGGAGTGGGGGAGAGAGGAGAGATAGACAGGGAGTGGGGGAGAGAGGAGAGATAGACAGGGAGTGGGGGAGAGAGAGATAGACAGGGAGTGGGGGAGAGAGGAGAGACAGGGAGTGGGGGAGAGAGGAGAGATAGACGGGGAGTGGGGGAGAGAGGAGAGATAGACAGGGAGTGGGGGAGAGAGGAGAGATAGACAGGGAGTGGGGGACAGAGGAGAGATAGACAGGGAGTGGGGGAGAGAGAGATAGACAGGGAGTGGGGGAGAGAGGAGAGACAGGGAGTGGGGGAGAGAGGAGAGATAGACAGGGAGTGGGGGAGAGAGATAGACAGGGAGTGGGGGAGAGAGGAGAGACAGGGAGTGGGGGAGAGAGGAGAGATAGACAGGGAGTGGGGGAGAGAGGAGAGATAGACAGGGAGTGGGGGAGAGAGGAGAGACAGGGAGTGGGGGAGAGAGAGATAGACAGGGAGTGGGGGAGAGAGGAGAGACAGGGAGTGGGGGACAGAGGAGAGATAGACAGGGAGTGGGGGAGAGAGATAGACAGGGAGTGGGGGAGAGAGGAGAGAGAGACAGGGAGTGGGGGAGAGAGAGATAGACAGGGAGTGGGGGAGAGAGAGATAGACAGGGAGTGGGGGAGAGAGAGATAGACAGGGAGTGGGGGAGAGAGGAGAGACAGGGAGTGGGGGAGAGAGGAGAGATAGACAGGGAGTGGGGGAGAGAGGAGAGACAGGGAGTGGGGGAGAGAGAGATAGACAGGGAGTGGGGGAGAGAGATAGACAGGGAGTGGGGGAGAGAGGAGAGACAGGGAGTGGGGGAGAGAGGAGAGATAGACAGGGAGTGGGGGAGAGAGAGATAGACAGGGAGTGGGGGAGAGAGATAGACAGGGAGTGGGGGAGAGAGGAGAGATAGACAGGGAGTGGGGGACAGAGGAGAGATAGACAGGGAGTGGGGGAGAGAGAGATAGACAGGGAGTGGGGGAGAGAGGAGAGACAGGGAGTGGGGGAGAGAGGAGAGATAGACAGGGAGTGGGGGAGAGAGATAGACAGGGAGTGGGGGAGAGAGGAGAGACAGGGAGTGGGGGAGAGAGGAGAGATAGACAGGGAGTGGGGGAGAGAGGAGAGATAGACAGGGAGTGGGGGAGAGAGGAGAGACAGGGAGTGGGGGAGAGAGAGATAGACAGGGAGTGGGGGAGAGAGGAGAGACAGGGAGTGGGGGAGAGAGGAGAGATAGACAGGGAGTGGGGGAGAGAGATAGACAGGGAGTGGGGGAGAGAGGAGAGACAGGGAGTGGGGGAGAGAGGAGAGATAGACAGGGAGTGGGGGAGAGAGGAGAGACAGGGAGTGGGGGAGAGAGGAGAGATAGACAGGGAGTGGGGGAGAGAGATAGACAGGGAGTGGGGGAGAGAGGAGAGACAGGGAGTGGGGGAGAGAGGAGAGACAGGGAGTGGGGGAGAGACAGGCGGGGAGTGGGGGAGAGAGGAGAGATAGACAGGTGGTGTATGTGGGGTGGGGGGTGGGGAGAGACAGAGAGAAGCTATATAGAGAGAGGGAGATAGAGTGTACACTGAGAGTTTACACACCTACCCTCAGTGTACACATTGTGTACACTGGTGTGTACAGTGAGAGTGTAAACAGTGAGAGTACACAGAGAGAGAGTGTACACAAAGAGTGTGAACAGAGTGTAAACTGTACACTGAGAGTGTACAGAGAGTGTGTACACAGTGAGTGTAAACAGTGTACACTGATTGAGAGTGTACACTGATAAAGAGTACATTCAGAGTGAGAGTGTACATGAGGAAGAGAGAGTACACAGAGAGTAAACTACATTGAGAGAGTGTACACAGAGCGAGTAGGGGGGTGGGGTGGGGAGAAATGAGGGACATGAGACGAAGAAACAGAAATGTAATTGGGGCTAGAGAGAGGTATGAGGGATAAAACGGCAATTGCGGAAATAGAAAGAATAATAATCCTTGCATTTGATATAGGGCTTTTCACATCGACGTCTCAAAGCGCATCACAGAATATACTGTAAAGTGAATTGACTATATTTTTGGGCGAACTGCGGCAGCCAATTACGCACAGCAGTGTCCCACAAACAGTCGTGGATTGAAATGACCAATTTTATTATTGTGTTTTTTGGGGGATTATTAGGCGTGTGGAATAAGGAAACTTGCCCAAGGTTTCGCCCTGATCTGCCTGGATTCAAACACAGGTCTCACGCTTGCAAGGCGAGTGCTCTAACCACTGAGCTACAGGAGCTCCACAACATATGGGAGAGAAAAGGAGAGAGACAAGGGGCGATTGGGGGAAAGGGTATGTGGGTGAGGGGTCAAGGGAAAGAGTTAATGGGGTTTAGGTGGAGAGGGGGCAACGGGAGGAGGGAGAACGGCTGCCTATCGTTTATTTCACGGCTCTTTGTGGGACTTGCCTGTGTGCAAATCGGCTGCTTTGTTTGCCTACAAAATACAGTCACAATACTACATTAACTCCTGTGTCTTGCACTTGAGAAGGCATCCTGTAGCTCAGTGGCTAGAGCATGTGCCTCGCAAAGGTGGGCAAGTTCCCTTACACCTTACGCCATTGTTTACCTGGGCTCTTGTGTTTTGCCCACAAAACATACTTTTAATTCACTTTACGGTATACAAAAAGCAAAGTATTGCAGATGCTGGAAATCTGGCATAAACACAGAAGTCACTGGGAAAACACAGCAGGTCTCTATGGAGAGAAAAAAATGAATTGACATTTCAGTCTATGACCTTTCATCAGTTCTGATAAGAGTATATTCTGTGAAGCGTTTTTATATGTCTCAAAGATGTGATGAGGCTCAATATCAAATGCAAGGATTATCCTCAAGTGTAGGCACTATTATAAAATTTAAAAATATTTTAAAAATTTAGTGATTAAAAGTAGCTTCAGAACTCTTAATGCTTCAAATACAAACCGGACCTTTTCATGTTCTAAACTCATGTTTGAAAACTTCCAAATGGTCCTACAATATTATTATTGTCTGCAAACACACAACACTGTGGTGTATTGAAGAATTCCATTGGTTTCAACGTTTCGCTTACATATCGTATAATGCAAGTGGTGTATGGTTCTTCTGAAACAGGGAAAATAATCTGTCAAATGTATCTGCATGCATGGATTTTACTTTTAAATACAATCACATAAGGAACCATGAAAGTAGAACTTAACAGCTGGAGTATTACATGAGAAAGGTTCAAGCAGCACTAGAGATATGGAGAAGAATTCTATAGTGGATAAAACAAACCGTAGTGTGTTGTCAGCTCCTTCAAAAAAGAATTGGATAAATATCTACTAAGTGCATTGGAGAGGGATTAGTGCAGTCTGAGATGATAACAATAATAATCCTTGCATTTGATATTACGCCTTATCACATCTTCGAGCTATCTCAAAGTGCTTCACATAATATAAAGTGAATTGACTTGAATTTTGGGGCGAAACGCAGCAGCCAGTTGCACACAGCAGTATCCCACAACAGTCGTGGATTGAGTGACAATTATTTTTGAGAACAAATTATTTCCCCTGGAGAAGCGATCCATCAATTGACTAACATTTGGGTTCCTAAATATGGCTAAATAAACAGGTGTGTTGGAATAAGGAAATTTGCCCAAAATTTCACATTGCCAGGAATCAAACCCAGGTCTCTCGCTTGCAAGGCGAGTGCTCTCACCACTAACCTACAGAACTCAGTCTGCTCCAAATGCTGACAAGTCAGTCTGGTTTGGTTGGTAGCATTTTTGCGTCTGAGTCAGAAGGTTGTGGGTCAAACCCCATGCTTCATCTCCAAAAACAGTTTCTCCTCTAGCCCTCGTACTGCCTCATGCCGTATTCTTCAGGACTCCGTCCTTGGTCCCCTCTTCAACATCTATGTCTTCCCTCTTGGTGACATCATCAGCAGATGTGGAGTAACTTCCACATGTATGTGGGCGACCCCCCAACTGTATCTCTCTGCCACCACCCTTGACTCCAGGACCACTGCTGACTTGACAGAATGTCTGTCAGATATCAAGATCAGGATGAGAGGGAACTTTCTTCAGTTGAACGTCGACAAGACCGAGGCCATCCTGATTGGCTTCTGTCAGTGCCTCTACATCTCAGGCGTTGACAGCATCACCATCCATGGACGCACACTCCACCTCACTGAGCCAGTCCAGAACTTTGGTGTCTTGTTCGACCCTCTTCTATCCTACTCCACATCCGAGCCATGACCGGCTCTACCTTTCCTCACCTATGCAACATTGCCCAACTCTGCCAGTGTCTCATACCGCCAGTCACTGAAACTCTCATACATGCATTCAGAATACCCAGGCTTGATTATGGAAACACCTTGCTTGTTGGCCTCCCCCAACTCCTCCTTCCACAGGCTGAAGATGAACAACAACAACAAAATTACATTTGTACAGAGCCTTTCACATCGGAAGGATGTTCCAAGGAGATGGGATATTCAGAACTCCCCAGTTCGTATCCTTTCCCACACTAGGCTTCATGACCCAATCACCCCCATCCTCACCCAGCTCCACTGGCTTCCCGTCACACAGAGGATACAGTTCAAGATTCTGGTTGTCACCTTCAAAGCCTTCAATAGCTTTGATTCCCTTTACCTCTGTGACTTCCTAACCCCCTACCAACCTGCCCATTCCCTCCATTCACCGTGCTCTAGCCTGCTTCATGTCTCCAGCCTCGCCTGCACCACTATTGGTGGGCCAGTCTTCAGCCAGTCTGCCCTCACCCTCTGAAACTCCATCCCGCAGTCCCTCTGCCTTGCTCCATCCCTTGCCCCATTTCAGACCCACCTCAAGATACTCCTCTTCGACCGTACTTTCAATCAATCTCTTTTGTCCTCCTGCCCTCCACTCTCCCCAATCCCGACCCCCAGCTTGGATTTGAAATACTGTCTGTCCAGTGCCTTGAGTTGCCTTCCCAACATGAAAGACACTACACATACGTAATTTTGGTGTTGAGGGGTGTTGTTGGGACTTTGAGTTCATAATGAACTCACTGCACTGACCCATGAGACTTTCTGATGATGTGATGAATAATATATTAAATGTAAGGATTATTATGAAGAGTTCCCAAGACAGTTTGAGTAAGTGAGTTTTTCCAGCCCATTTGATGTCATCTTAAAAAAACAATAACCACCATATTATATTGTCTTCCCATTACAGCATCATGCGGTTTCTTCACTTATTGTTTCCCTCTGCCTGATGAATTGCTATACTCTGCCTAATTTCCATGTTGCTTTGACAATTATAGACTATGAAGCAGTCAAGTTTCTCCATTCGTTCCATCGCCATACAAAGCTAACCAACCGTTTGCTGAGCCAGAGTTGCTACTGTCTGTGTGTGTGTACATGTGTGTGCATGTGTGTAGTTTTAGGAAATGTGCAACTTGACAGTAGATACCTCAGTACCTTATCTTCTTGTCTTTCAAGGCTCCAGCAACCATCAGGGTCAGACTTGTGAGACAGGTTTCTCTGAAATAGTTTCTGGCTGCACCCCTGTTGTTATGCCACCTAATAATATTATTTTAAAAAATCCATTGGGTCTGTCTGCAGTCTGGTATTAGAGTATTATGACCCACAAACCTGCTAAAAATGAATGAAAACCACGTCTACTGCAGGGAATGTATTCCAGACTATTGTAACAAATTAGGTTACAAAGAGCACCCCAGGTGGTTTCTGTACACGGAGTGATTATTGCACATATGAGAAAAGTTTTCTGTGAGATTTTAACTGAGAAACAGTCATGTCTCATCAGATTTTGTAATCGGTGTTGTTTTTTACAAGCAGCGAATAACCATGTGAGTTGGGACTGATCGTTTCTGTGTGATGGACAGACATTAGAGAAGTGTGTAAACATCTCACCATGTCTGACTGTCTCATTCTGTCAAAGATCCTCAGCAGGGAATACGGATAACTCCTGGGAGACAGGTTGATGAATGGTCCATGTCCACGTGCATTAAGATGTGGCAGGCTTCTGAGAATAGCCCCACATATGGTTTTCCAGTTTGCAAAGCCCCATGGACGGTTTCTGTAAACAGATCAATTACCCCTTTCCCCTTTTCCTGTCCCAGGAAAGCAAAGTCTTGCTGTGTGCTGCTTCCTATTTCCTAATATTCTTCCTCTTTAAAGGTATTGAGAGTGGACTATGGTAGCATTAGTGTTGTCAGGGACCTAACCTAGATATCCAGCCAGTGAGTGTTAGAAGACTCCTTATAATTGGGGGGAAAGGGGAATTGCAATCAAGCCTGCTCCTGCATTCACATGTGTTCACCTTTCAACAAGGTCATTTTTTTCCACCAGAACACAGCAGAGTGAAAGGGAATATCACAAAGGTGTGTTTAAAGATTCTGAAAGGCACAATATGGAAAGTAAGGAAAAACCATTTCCCTCAATTGCAAAATTGATGAGGGGTGCATTGTATCGTGATTTTAGCAGAAGACTCAAAGCTGAGGTTAAAAAGATTATTTTTTACTCAGAGGGTTGTTAGGTTGGAACATTTATTACCACAAATGGCTATAGAAGCTGGATCAACAGAATAATTCCAAAAGGAACTGGATAAGCACCTGAACAGTAAAATTATTTCACGCAGATATGAACAGTGGGATTAATTTTAAAAATGACTTTACAGTATTTAAAAAAAACACAAATAGAAGTGGGCCAAGTGACCTTTTTCTACACTGAAAATGTCTATATTTCTACACACGTTTTGGCAACAGCAACTGTGGACTGGTTTTGTTTTCTTGACTTGCTCCTTAACAAGGCCTAGGGGATGAATTGGAATCCCATCACTGTGCCAACTGAGCTATCTCAGCACAGACAAGAAATGAAATCTGGTATTCTACATCAAAGATTCCCTACTTACGACATGGGACACAAATTCAAACTCAGTACGGGAAAGGTGAAAATCACTTGCTACATAAAGCGCTGCTTCCTCGCAGTGTACTTTCACACACTTCTCTCACAAAGTGACATCAAATGCAAGGATTATTATAATTATTAATGGTCCTTCTTTACCTAGCTCACATGTGCAGCCGGCAAGAAGTGACATCAATGTTGCACATTGTGAATGTGCTAAATGCACAAGCTTTGAATTCAATGATAAACGGATAACTTGGAAGTTGGCCATTTTTTAGCACAGGAAATAGGCTGGTCAGTGCTGGACGCTGGGTGTACCACACTTTCAGTTAACCGAGTTCATGGAGTACCACCAATATGGACAAAGTGTTGTACATTGTCATTGCTGTAGTAGGTTTGCACTATTGAATTCAATTGAAAAGGAATGAGCTATTTGCAAAGAAATTGGTTGATGTAATGTTATTTAATCCAAAACACAAGGTAGATTCACATGGTCCTTGAATCCAACTTTACAAATCAACCTCTTCCAAATCTGCCCAGTCACTTTCGCGGAATCCTTTTATCCTTGCATCATCTATACTTACCGTAAATACCCGCGTATAGGGCGCACTCGCGTATAAGACGCACCCCCCACTTTTGACCTTTTCTTGGTGAAAAAAAACGGAAGCATTTTCGATGATATTGCCGGCAGAAGGGAGGGAGGCAGGAGAGACAGGGAGGGAGAGAGAGAGGCAGGCAGGCAGGGAGGCAGGCAGGCAGGAAGGGAGGCAGGCAGGGAGGGAGGGAGAGATGGAGGGAGGCAGGCACAGAGGGAGAGAGGGAGGGAAGCAGGGAGGGAGAGAGGGAGGGAGGCAGGCAGGGAGAGAGAGAGGCAGGCAAGCAGGGAGAGAGAGAGAGAGAGAGAGAGGCAGGCAGGCAGGGAGAGAGAGAGAGAGAGAGAGCCAGGCAGGCAGGCAGGGAGAGAGAGAGAGAGAGAGGCAGGCAGGCAGGCAGGGAGAGAGAGAGAGGCAGGCAGGCAGGGAGAGAGAGAGAGAGAGAGGCAGGCAGGCAGGGAGAGATAGAGAGAGAGAGGCAGGCAGGCAGGCAGGGAGAGAGAGAGAGAGGCAGGCAGGCAGGCAGGGAGAGAGAGAGAGAGGCAGGCAGGCAGGCAGGGAGGCAGACTGGGTTAGGCAGAAGGCCGGCAGCAGGCTCAGCACTGAAGTCCGCTGCTGCTGCCGCTGCCCGGGCGGCCGAGGCCAAAGCCCCGTCACCCGCTCCCCCCAACCCCCGCCAGACACTGACCAAACCCCGGCTGACAGCGCGCTGGCCGCCCCTCCTGTTTACTGTATTTCCGAGGCTCAAAGTTTCTTGTACCTGCGTATAGGGCGCACCCCCAACTTTCGAGATCTTCCGACGTGAAAAAAAGTGCGCCTTATACGCGGGTATTTACGGTAATTGCTACTTAGGTCCTTAAACCCACATGCAACAGTTGAGAGGCAAAGGACCTAGAATAGAATACTTTTGATCTGAAATATCAGTCAGTGTTATGGATAACACATTTGACAATATATGATTAAAATGGGGGAAATTAACTGCTGACATCAACAAAGGCATTGTATCTGATCCTGACAAACATTTAATGTGTTTAATTTATTTGGGGCTGGTAAGATTAGTTACATTGGCATTTTCCATTTGAGTGCATTCCAGTGTCTCTATGTACTTATCCACGTGACTCTGCACGATGTCAGGGAGTGCAATTGCCCACTGATCTCCAAAGGCAGAGACCGGAGGAATTATAATAGGGGACAAAGACATGGTAGAGTCATTAAACAAGTATTTTTCTACAGTCTTCACCGTAGAAGACACTGAAAACATACCAAAAATAGAGGGGAACCAAGAAGACAATGTTAGCGAACAATTTAGGGAGATTAACATTAGTAAAGAGATGGTTCTAGATAAATTGTCGGGTCTTAAAACCGATAAATCCCTTGGACCGGATGGCCTGCATCCTAGAGTTTTAAAGGAGGTGGCTACTGAGATAGTGGATGGCATGTCTATAATCTTCCTAAATTCTATAGATACTGGAAAAGTCCCCATTGATTGGAAGATTGCAAACGTAACTCCACTATTTAAGAAGGGTGGGAGAGAAAATATGGGAAACTATAGACCAGTTAGTCTGACGTCAGTTGTAGGGAAAATTCTTGAGTCCTTAATAAAAGACATAGTTATGGGATACCTTGAAGACCATAAAAAGATTAGGCAGAGTCAACATGGCTTTACAAAAGGGAAGTCATGCTTGACTAATCTTTTAGAATTTTTTGAGGATGTATCCAGCAGGTTGGATACGGGGATCCAGTAGATGTGGTATATTTGGATTTTAGGAAGGCATTTGACAAGGTGCCACGCAAAAGGCTGTTACTCAAGATTAAGGCCCACGGGATTAATGGGAAAATATTAACATAGATAGAACAGTGGCTATCGGGTAGAAAGCAGAGAGTAGCGATAAACGGATCATTCTCGAATTGGCAGGATGTAACTAGTGGAGTGCCACAAGGATCAGTGCTTGGGCCTCAGCTATTTACTATTTACATCAATGATCTAGATGAGAACATTGAATGTAATGTGTCTAAATTCACGGCTGACACTAAACTAGGTAGCAGAGTGAGCTCTGAGGATGATGCAAAAAGATTGCAACAAAATATAGATAGGCTAGGGGAGTGGGCGAGTTGGTGGCAGATGGAATTCAATGTTAGCAAGTGTGAAATTATTCACCTAGGTAGCAAGAATAAAATAATAGATTATTTTCTAGAGGGGGAGAAGTTAGATAGTGTTAGTATTCAAAGGGATTTGGGTGGCCTTGTACACCGGTCCCAAAAAGTTAGTTTGCAGGTGCAGCAAGCAACTAAGAAGGCGAACGGCATGCTAGCGTTCATTTCAAAAGGTTTAGAGTACAAGAGTAGGGAAGTCTTGCTGCAACTGTATAGGGCTTTGGTGAGACTGCACCGAGAGTATTGTGTGCAGTTTTGGTCTCCTTATTTAAAAAAGGACATACTTGCCTTAGAGGGGGTGCAGCGTAGATTCACTAGGTTAATTCCTGGGATGAGGGGACTGACCTATGAGGATAGGTTGAATAAACTAGGGCTGTATTCTCTAGAGTACAGAAGAATTAGGGGGGATCTTATTGAAACATATAAGATTCTTAAAGGGCTAGATAAAGTAGGCACTGAGGGACTGTTTGCCCTGGTAGGAGAATCTATAACCAGGGGTCACAGTCTTAAAATTAAGGGTCAGCCTTTTAGAACAGAGTTGAGGAAACACTTCTTCACTCAGAGGCTGGTGAATTTATGGAATTCACTACCCTAGAAGGCTGTAGATGCTCAGTCCTTGAACATTTTCAAGACTGAGACTGATAGATTTTTGAAAAATAGAGGGATTAGCGGATATGGGGATAGAGCAGGTAATCAGAGTTAGGTGAGGAGATCAGGCATGATCTTATTGAATGGCGGAGCAGGCTCGAAGGGCCGAATGGCCTACTCCTGCTCCTAATTCTTATGTTCTTAAAGTGGATTACTTTCTTGATGGATAAACTTATGTTCCATTGAGTTTTGACACAAAAATCTATAACAAAGATGCCTGACTATAGTAACTGAATCATTAATATGTGTTTCTTATGCTTGTCAGCGTGGTACATCAATTAACCAGTGTTTTATGACTTGTGGGGATGAGAATTAGGTTTCTTTTCTCTCTGAGACGCTGTCTGGTGTGGAGGGCGCTACATAAATCTAAATTGTTGTTGTTGTTGTTGGCATCTTGCAGCAGGAGTTTAGGAAGCGTTTAATGATATTAGGGTTGCAATCTAAGTATTTTCACGCTGAGTTTCAAGGTTGCTGCTATTGGTACATAATAGCAGGTTTCTCAAGCACAAAATAAAAGGAATTTAAATTGTGAATGTGTTGATTTGATTCTATTGACCAAAGAAGGACTAAAAATTCTCCTGACTCTTGTACCACTTTTACAGTGTGTTGTGAAATAAAAAGGAGCTATTATTAACTGCCTGTAAAATGAGTTATTAATAATAATTGCATTTGATGTAATGTCTTATATATCATTGGGAAGTATCAAAGCACTTCACAGAAACTACTGTAAAATGAATTGACTGTATGTTTTCTGGGCGAAATGCGACAGCCAATTCCTCTCAGCAGTGTCCCTCAACCAGTCGTGGATTGAGCAACCAAATTTTTTATTTATTTATGTAACTATTTATCTGTCTGTCTGTCTGTCTGTCTATTTAGTTATTTATGAAAAAATTAAACAGAGATATGTGGAGTAAGGAAACTTGCCTAAGGTTTTGCACTGTCCTGGAATTGAACCCAGGTCCTCTTGCTTGCTTTGCGAGTGCTCTAACCAATACGCTATAGGACTGCATAAGAAAATTCATACATAAAATGCACACAGAGCAAACACTAAACTTAGCTTCATGCATAAATGAACACTAATCAAACACTGTATGGAGCTTAATTTTAGGATTCAGCTTGGTTCAATTGTATTCAATAGTATTCTTGTCATTGGTTTTGAAACTTGTGGATTCAAACTCCATTTTGCAACAAACCTCAAATCTAGGCTGACATTCCAGTGCAGTAGTAGAGCAGCATTGCTGGTCACTTCATTGCATTGCTAACTTCTTTCAAATGAGAACAAGTCCTATCCGCCTCACCTTGAGTGGACATGAAATGTCCTATTCCACTATTTGGAAAGAGAAATGTGTTTCTTTCAGTTTCTGTCGCCAAGGAGCTCCTGTGGCTCAGTGGTTAGATCACTTGTCTTGCAAGCTGGGGAGACCAAGCTGGGGAGACCTGTGTTCGAATCCAGGCAGGTCAGGGTGAAACCTTGGGCAAGTTTCCTTACTCCACACGCCTAATAATAATCCCTCAAAAGAAAAGCACAATAACAAAATTGGTCATTTCAATCCACGACTGTTTGTGGGGACACTGCTGTGCGCAATTGGCTGCCGCGATTTGCCCACAATTATATACAGTCAATTCACTTTACAGTATATTCTGTGAAGCGCTTTGGGACATCGAGAAGATGTGAAAAGCGCTATATCAAATGCGAGGATTATTATTATTATTAACTATCTTGTAGATCAATAATCATTCTTCATTTCCCATGTTGCCGTTTGTGGGATTTTGCTAGTTCAAATATTTGCTGCAATTGCCACTGAATGCAGTCACTACACTTGAAGAGTTTTGAGACATTAAGATGTGATAAATCTTCTAACCTGATGGCAAGAGTATGACCAATTGAGCCAAGCTGAATCCTAAATGAGGCTCTGTAAATAATAGTAAACCTTGCATTTGATATAGCATTGTATCACGTCTTTGAGACATCTCAAGACATACTGTAAAGTGTAGTGACCTTGTGTTTTGTGGGTGAAACATGGCAGCCAATTGCGCACAGCAGTGTTGAGTGTTGAGGAAAGTGTTTGAATGTGTCCTGCTGACGTGAAAGGCGCTATACAAGTGTAATTGTGTCATTGTTGTTTGGTCAGTGCACATTACATGTGAAGTTCTGTTCAGTGTATGATCAATGTAGATTTTATTCACCAAGCTCCAAACAGTGTTTGATCTATGTTCCTTTTTCATTCATTAATCTGCAAAAAGTGTTTGATCTGTGGGCACTTCACGCATGAACCTCATTATTCGCTCTGTGTTCACTTTATTCATGATATACATCAAGAAGTGCCAATTTA
Source organism: Hydrolagus colliei (assembly GCA_035084275.1). Lineage (NCBI taxonomy): Eukaryota > Metazoa > Chordata > Chondrichthyes > Chimaeriformes > Chimaeridae > Hydrolagus > Hydrolagus colliei. The sequence continues at coordinate 134,070,594 of CM068742.1, forward strand.
ACTGCGCCTTCCAACATCTTTCCCCTCTCCACCCCCTTAAATTTCCACCCCCAGCTTTGGTGCCTAGGCAGCAGTGTTGAATGCTTTGGGATTCATTTATTCCTCTTTTTCCCATTTATAAAGAAAATGAACCAAACTGTTTCCAATAGAGAAATTTTGGCATCATTTCACAATCACGTACATAGTCCAATGTCATGCGAAAGAGGAAATTTAAAAAATATACTCAATCCTAGCGTCTTTCAACGTCTCCTAACACGTTCAAAACTCTTCTTTTTCTACCTTTACCGAATATTCAAGTTGTCCTCAGCTAACATAAAGATTTGCCACTCACAATCCTGAAAAAACTGAGTCCTTAGTTACCTATGTACGCCTTCAAAATAACAACAAATGCCTGTAAATGTCAAAACATCTCAAACTCGTTCCCAGGTAATTATTGTCAAAAATTATCACAACGCCAAGGTGAGCCAAACTGACACAAAACATATGTGCAGTATAAACCTAAAATAGCCTCTGATGGTTCAATTGGTAAAAACGCTGACCTCCTACCCCCGACACTGACCTTCTTTGCCGTGTTCCTTGGCTGTGATACTCACTGTCTAGGCACACATATGAATAGCCACTTGATGAGGTAGTAGGCATTGGCACAGTGCCCCAACGGGAGTCATCAACATCAGGAATGAAAGGGATTTTATTTTCTACAAATTAAATCTCTGCTTAAACTTTCCTGAATTTTACCACGTTTCAAAGTTCATCGTATTGCTTACACAGTACTGTAAATAGCTTATATTGTCTTTATTAAAAGACAACATAGACTGAATTCACATTTTAGTTTGAGTTCGAAAATTCCTTGTTTTTAATCTTTTTTCCTTTCTTGGTTGTCCCTCACCATTCTCGAGCAAGAGGGAAAGAGAGCTACCTGATCCCAGCTTTTAGACAAAGCAGCACTGAAAGTGATTACAGGAGGCATAGAGAGAGGGTCCCTGAATGATTCTCCTTCCATCTTTGTGAAGGGGTGCTTGCTTTTAAGCGAAAATTCAGGTTGTGGAGGATCCTAACCACAAACCACCATTTAACAACTAAATGTATCTATTGCTGTCAACCCATATCTATCTTTATGCCTCTTCAACTTCTTGTGGGACTGCTGTATACTCAGACAAGAATACAGGTTTCCTTTTGATCCCTCCAACAAACACTGTATTCTCTCCTTAAAGCAAAAAGAATAGGGAAGCACCTGGTAAGATTAGTTTTAAGTTTGGAAGGGAAGAGTTTGAGGAACTTAGTTTAAGAGGCTTAATGAGCATTTGCTGATGATGCATCGATTTAGGAGAAAGATGTTAAAGAGTTTATGGCATATTTTACTATTATTAAATACATACAATTTATGCTTTGATTGTCTGACAAAGAGGGACATTAATCTTTAATAAGTCAGAAACCAGATGTTAGGTATTTAATCTGTCTCCAAAAATCTAAGAAATAAGCCAAGATAGGATAAATGAATTCCATAGAATTTTACAACACTAAATCAGAATATTCGACCCAGCTAGTTAGGGATTTATACTGCATAACATTGTGGATTCCTGTAGCTCAGTGGTTGGAGCACTCGCCTTGCAAGCGAGAGACCTGGGTTCTATTCCAGACAGGACGAAACCTTGGGCAAGTTTCTTTACTTCGCACGCCTGATAATAATCCGTCAAGGAAAAACAATAACAATTTGGTCACTCCATCCATGATCGTTTGTGGGACACCGCTGTGCGCAATTGTCCTCTGTGCGCATTCCGTCCACAAGTAGACAGTCAATTCACTTTGCAGTATACTCTGTGAATCACCTTGAGATGTATTGGGATGTCCTGCTGATGTGAAAGGTGCTCCATAAATGTAATTTTATTGTTGTTGTCTAGAAGAAGTGAAAAGCACTACAGTATATCAAATTCACTATATCAAATTCAAGGATTATTATAAGCCTCCAAATATTCCATTGGTTCCAAATGTGCCTCAATATTTGATTATCTCATGAGTCTTTCATATTTCATATTGTTATTTTATGAAATAACAATATTTCATATTGTTCAATATTTCATATTGTTCAATATTTCATATTGTTCAATATTTCATATTGTTCATATTGTTATTGTCTTAACTTTCTTTAGGTTAGCTTAAGGAATTTAAATCAAGTTCCCTCAGCAGAACTTTCAAATGTTTTCTGGATATCCATTTGAACTAGGTTATATAATATAATATAGTGTCTTATCACGTCTTTAACAGTCTCAAAGTGCTTCACAGAATATACTGTAAAATAAATTGACGGTATATTTTGTAGGCGAAATGCGGCAGCCAATTTCGCTCATATCAACTAGTTTAGTTACAGCCTCACTGCATTCCAGAGGGTTTGTAAGACATGACATATTGCTTCTAAAACTATTTCTTTAACATTCTTCACTAGATTACTTAGATTTTCTATGAAGACATCTCAATGTCTTGTTAAGGCACTAAATCAAATCACTAAATCTGTTATTATTAATATTTCATGTAATGCTCTTAATATCTTCCACAAGTATAAATATTAAATGCACTAACCTGTAAATTTAAGTTTGTGCCTGTTTGCATTTTTGAATACAAGGTTTGCTGTCCACCTGGTGCTATTCCCAGTATACTCCTAAAAATATCAACCAGAACATCACTAATTTCTTCCTTCAATCCAGTAAGAGTCTAGGATGAATTCCATCTGGACAAGGTGCCTTGTGGACACTTAATCAATCACATTTCTGCCTAACATATGCTTTACTAACTTGCACACTTGTTATGGATTCTTTAACTACATTAATGTCTAGTTTACACCACTGGAAGTGATTTGTTATTCCTTCCAGCAGTAGAGCATTAAGGAGAGAGAACCCTGATTTATAATTCCCACTCTTAAGTCACATTTGGTCAAGGGGATGGGGGAATTCTAGGCAACGCACAGAGATCCACTAACTAACTGCAAACACCAGTTTTATTTTTTTATGTTATAAAAGAGGTAGTCATTCACAAGACTCTTTATTAACGTTTAATTTGTCCTTTAAATGTTCATATTGCGTAATCCATTGGACTGGCTAAGTATTTCTTTAAGGGATCATTTTGAGAGGAGGCTGAATTGATTCATACTCATTTTATTTGTCCTGCAGCAAAGGGAATCAATTTCCTGGCAAAGCTAGCTTCCCAAAGAGTTTACAGCAGTGTGCTTTGGTTCATGATACATTACCTCATACCTGATTTACACTGTTGTTCATATCAATTCAATGCCATTTCCTTATTGAATCAAGACAATGCACAGTATGAACTAAAGATCTGCAAGCAGAAATACTGGAGGGAAAAAATCCACTGACTATATCTGCCTTGCCTTACTATCTATAACAGTTCTAACCAATTATCCCTCAATGATGTAACCACCTGTTTCTTATGCCTTACGTAACCAAACACATTTTTGGATTATTTCTAACTACAAACTACAAGTTGTTTCTCTTAAACGTTTTGTAATTTGTTCTGTTAACCTCAGCCTTTTGTATGAATCTCAATCCTCATTACTCTTTTCTCTCTTCACTTCCACAATATGACTGTTTTTAAATCACCTTGACCTTCTTCTATACCTCTTAATCTTTATCTGTTTCCTGAATGGAATATATTTTAATCATCCTTTAAAATAGTATTTATCTATTCTATTTTTGTCATCACTTCCCAGTTGATGTGTTGTAAGCTTCTCTTTATTATCATGTCTTTAAATTGTTCTCTTTGACAGTCTTGCAGCTGAAATTTACTTTTGTAGGTTCGAGGCTGAACAACATTTTCAAATATAATTCTGAAGTAACAAATGAATCACTGGTAGCTAGCGGATTTTCTATTATAAGTTAGCATATCGCGGTGCTAAGCTTACTGACCAGTAAATATGTGCTTTATAGGTCGATATCCTCAATAATTTCCAAGTGATTAATGGTGGGTCATTAACTAATACATACAGGAAACTTTCTGCTTTTGTAGGCTTATACGTTGTGTCAGCAAGCAATATCTAATTTCCTTAATGAATAATGTCTTTTGTAATATTACACCTCTCTTGGTTTAGATACTTAATCTCTTGGATCTTGAAGGCACATGATTAGGAAAATATTTCACGCCTCTGCTCTCTTTATCAGTTTCCCATCTGGCAGTTCACTTTGTGCTGGACCTCAATAATAGTTGTCAACTGTTTGTTGCTCTTGCCGGTTCCATACTGCTTCTACAGTTATATTTTGCAAAGCGCTTTGAGACTTCTTTTTAACGTGAAAGTCTCTACAGTAAATTATTATTATTTATCATTAGTTGGATCAGTACATTGGACTCCTTTTTCCATTACTTGAGTCTACCCTTTCTTCAATACTTATAAGCTTCATCCAGAGCATCGAAGAGGAAATAATTTACATTGCAGCATAACAATGTACAAGAGGAGGAAAAAACATTCCAGCCTGGAATTCAAAGGTTTTTTTTAAAAAGTAAATTGATTAAATTTAATCTCAGTTTCAGAAGCTTACTCCATGAAGCTGTGTTGTAAGGTACAGTGCAACCTCGATTATCTGAAAACTAAATATCCATTAAGGCGTATGCCTTAATGGATATTTAAGGGATACTTAAGGGAACTTTGATCTCCTCTAGGCTGATGTTCAATACAATGCTGTGACAGAGCTGCATTGGTTGGAATTGCTGTCCAGATGAAACATTAAACTGAGCTCCCATTTGCCTCTTTAGCTGAATATTAAGGATCCCATAGCACCACTTGAAAAGGCAAGGGAGTTTTTCCTGGTATCCTGGGCAACATCCCTACAATAAAATTGATTATTGACTTCCTGGCTCTTTGTCAGTATTGCTGTGTGCAAATTGGCTAGAGTACAGTTAGATCACTCCTTTGGATGAGGCAGTGTCTAATAATAATAATCCTTGCATTTGAGATAGCGCTTTATCAAGACATCTCAAGGCCCTTCACAGAGTATATTTTAAAGAGGATTGATTGTGTATTTTATGGGTGAAACTCAGCAGCCAATTGCAGGACAAAATCTGTTTGTTCCCACAAACAGATTGAATTACCACATATTTTTGAGGGACTATTACCTCCAGACTTACTACTAGGTAAACCGACACAATAGACTGAATGGTGCACATCTGTGAATTGAATTTTCTGATTTTAAAGCCCATTAAGATTAATTTCCTCCAGGCATCTCTAGCCTATAACTTCACAGCCACCTTGTTTTCATTTGTAAACAAAGACCAATGGTGATGAGTTAAAATATATAATGTTGAAACAAATCACTTGCAGATATCTTCCCGTTGAACGTGGCTCTTGGCTGCCCTGGGTGTCCTTCCTTCCCAACCAAACACAAACTCAGTATTTTTCAAGAACTCTGATTTAATGAACCCAATATCCTTGCAGCTGATGCAGCAAATCAAAAGCTCTCAAAATTTTCCAGAAAATAGAGAAAGCACATGATAATAATGAACGTTATCATAATCCTTGCATTTGATATAACTTTTTACGTCTGCTGGATGTCTCAAAGTGCTTCACAGAATATGCTGTGAATTAAATTGACTCTATATTTGTGGGCGAAACGTGGAAGCCAATTATGCACAGCAGCGTCCCACAAACAGTCGTGAATTGAAATGACTAATTTACTTTTTGAGAGATTATTATCATGTGTGTGAAGTAAGGAAACTTGCGCAAGGTTTCGCCCTGCCTGGAATTGAAGCCAGGTCTCTCACTTGCGAGTTTAGTGCTCTAACCACTGAGTTTGTTTTTCTGTAAATGTTCAGTAAAACTCACATAAATCGGATCAGCTGCTGCGTTTCTCCCACAATATATACAGTGAGTTCACTTTACAATAACAACACAACAGAATTACATCTATAGAGCGCCTTTCAAGTCGGGAGGACGTCCCAAAGCGCTTTACAGTGTATCACGTGAACCATCTAAACGACACGATAAGATGCTTAATGAAATGCAAACATCGTTATTATTATAAACTGTATAAATTGTACAAAAGCCTAAACCGTACACTTGCCCAAGTCCCATCCGAAAGTTTATATTCTACGCAAGTTTGCATGACTCATACTTTGCAGAAGTCACTAAATGTCTTTCTGACTTATGTGAGAGTGACCGTAAATCCATTCGAAGGCAATGTGTGAACAGATTTTAAAGTCATCTCAAAAGCAGACATGCTGCCAATGCACCGAGTTATGGTTGGTTACTCGTGGAGGCTATCTGAATGCAGATTGTTGCTCGGTTATATCAGGATGCAGAAACTCGCAGAAATCAACGTGGCTTCAAAGTATTTATGTTGATCTGTTTTGAACCTTCGCCTCATAAGGGAGCAGCTTGTAGCAGCGTGTTTGATGAACTGCCCTCCACCACGCTGTGACATGTTAAAAGGCATCAGCCCCTAATGCAAAACAGTTGTGACAAGTGAAGTCTGACTGGCAATCAGACCATTTGCTCCGGGAGTCAGCGGTTTTTGGGGAAATTCCAGGGCAGATGGAGTAACCTTCTGTCGTCACACCTGCTCAGTGTGAGGCGAGTGTGTGAGGGAGATAAAAGCAAAGTCCAGGAGAGACTTCAGTCACTTCAGCTCAGAGAGTAACTGCAGTGACTGTATCTCAGTATGTGTCAGTGCTGGCTTTAACTTCAGCATCTCCAGCAGCTCCTGACACCTACTCTCGGATCTTAGGTTGCAATTGTTTTAGCGCCTATTATCTCCCAATATATATCTATATATATATATACACATCTCTATATATATATATATTCTAATCCAGAAGAGATGAAGTGGAAGGTGGCTATATGGCTTTTTCTTCTTCTGATTGAGGCAACTCCAAGTTTTTCAAACGATTCTCAACTACAAGGTAAATTTCTGCTGCTTTAGTGAGGCGCTGGGACAGCAGAAATCATTTTATTTGCTTCAAATTGTCTTGCATTCTGCTTTCCTGCGTTGAATGCATCACGAATGTGTTCCTTCCAGGCGTTGTCTTTTTGTGCCGCTGTAACATCATTTGCATTGAATGTCGCAAAGGTAACGCTATTTAACGCAAACGTGGTCTGTAGGGACCAACGGCAGCAACACAAACGTCGCCCTGCACGTCTTAAGGTAACGCACTCTCTCAACGCGTTATGTTAAAATGTCACCTTTTAAATTAAAATAATTCGAGATTCAACCTCTCGCCATCTGGGGAAGTTACAAAGTGAGGATGAAATGACAAGTCAACGTCGCAGAATCATTGCCACTGAATTCGTTTCTTCTTTACCTGCGAGATGTAACTCTTTCTTTCCAAACCGAAAATAAACGCCTTAACACATGCTGCTTGCCGAACAAAAACGGAGATCCAGCTGCATTCCCACCTTTGCAAAAGCGTTTTTTTCCCCCCATTTTAAACTTACTTCCCATTAAAATGCAATTCTGCAGCATCGGTCTCTATTGCCTTGTGTTTCTGGTCAGATTTCTGTGATTAACGTGTATTTTATGTGTATATATATATATATATGATATATATATATATATGTATATATATATATGTATATATATATATGATATGATATATATATATATACATATATATATATGATATATATATATATGTATATATATATATATACACACAACACATTGATTTGATTTCTTATTAACCATCAAAAGGTGTGTAAACGTAGTCCTGTACCCCGGTCCATCGTGGGATGGATTCACCATATGCTTTGTATCGGAGCCCTCTGACCTAGAGGCCATATACTATAGTTTAAATGAACCAACCTATTTCGAGCAAGTCTGTGTTGTGTGTGTTTTGTGAGTTGAAGCTGTTCTGGGACCTCCCATATAACCGACCTCTCTCTGAAACCTCTTGTTACAAACTATTGTCAGACTTGTTCTAATATCAAATCGTTGCATTGGCTAAATTGTGTTTTGAGGGTTTGTTTATGTACTGTAGAAGAATTATGATGTATTAAGTGTCTGCTTGTGTTATTAACAAATTCATTAGGATGGCAATACATATTTTATGGTTGTTTGGATATTGATTTAGAATATGTTAAACATTCTCATAACGAAACAGCTCATAATTAAATTGAATTTGTATTACAACTCAGTCTTGAGAATGGTCAGTGTGTGTTTTCAATCTGCCTGACTGGCTAACTGGTCACAATCCAAGACTACTTTTTAAGCATTAAATTACAACAGTGCCTGACAGCATACAATTAGTACTAAATAGGAAATGTTGGGGGCCTGGTAATCAAGTCAGGAAATATATTTTTATTTGCCTTCATCAAATTCTCAAATTACTTGTTGCATTGGTATTGTGGTAACCCATAATTGGCCATGATTAGTTTAATTTATCCTGACCTAGGGTATAGCACATTACTTCCTATGCTTTCTTTTACCATGGTTTCTCAACAAACTTTTCAAAATGTTATGGTGTTCAAATTTCAAATTGTTTTTAAACAATGTCATTCGTTTGAAGGTTACAGAGACATTCATATCTTCTGACAAGCAACAGTTCACATCTTTTGGCTTCAATGACTTCGTTCTTGTGGGTTTTCACCTACATTCTTGGCTGTAATATCTCCTTTGATCTCAAATGGAATTCCCACATCTCCTTCTAAAGTAGTCTTCAAGAAACTTGGTTTCCTCTTTCACTTCAAATAATTTATGTTTCCTCAACAACTCTTAATTCTCTGTAAGCCTGTGTTTTTACAGTCTCATAATCCTCTTTCCTTGTTGCAACCTTTTCTTTGTTTTGCAAATTCTACTTTGATCATTCAATCTTCAGACTTTCCCGTGTTCTTTCGCCCAAACGTCTAAATATGTTGTCCTGCAGACTTTTTATCTCCTTCCCCCATTCCATCCCTCCCTGTATCAGGTTGGTTCAGTTGCTAGTATTGTTGGTTTCAAAGCAGAAGATTTTAGGGTTCTAATCCTGTACCTCAGTGCATTATCATTTAGGTCATAATTCTTTTCCATCCCAAAATGTATAGCTTCATAGTTCTCATTGCTAAACTGTATGATGCTCACTTTGCTAAACAAAATGTCCTCCTATACACTGGGTTTTGGAGCTGAGATCATAAACATAGAATTGTAATTAATAAATGAATCTAGAGTTCAGAAGACTGCTTTCTGCATGAGTAAAGGATGTATCAATTAAAAAAAAGCAGCTAATGTTGCATCAATTAATTCCTTCAAGAAAGATTTGGATAAGTAATATTTTGGCACTGATCGGGAGGATTATAGCAGTAGGACTAGCCTAAAAAGAATAATGCCCTTTGACAGATAAGGAAAGATCATTAAAATCATTATGTACTGATACAAATTTACATTTCTATTGTGCCATTCACATTGGGAGGATTTCCGAAGGCCCTGAACAGTCCAGGATTTTCTCCTGAGCTGGGATTGGGAGAGGGTTGTGGGAGGTGGGGGGGAGGGGGGAAGATGGATGAAAGCGCAATCACAAAGCAAGATGTTAAGGTGGACTTTGGAGGAGGTGAGTGAAGGGATGAATTGAAGGGACTCCGGGATGGAGCTTCAGAGAGTGGGGGAAGACATACTGAAAGACTAATTGCCATTGGTGATATGGGGGATATGAAGCGAGCCCATGCGCGTTGAGTGGAGAGACTGGCCAGGTTGATAGGGATTGAGTAGGTCACATTTTCTTCCAATTTCTGATAGAAAAAAGACACCGAAACTAAATACAAATTTATTGAACAGTCAAATTTATTGCTCAGTTCACTTCATTTCTCAGTTATAACTATGTAGGCTCATAGTTACACTTAAACAATTTTACATTATAAACAATTCAAAATATAACTATAAAATAAATGTTACTTCAAAATTGGATTATATTTATTTATCAGAGAAATTTGTAAAATCAAGGCAAGAGCAAAACACCAGAGAAGAATAGAGTTTGTCTACCTCAACGGATATTCTATAAGGAGTGCTTATGTGATTGTGTTTACCTTATAGATTCTTATCAGTCATGCAACAATTAATATTTACTTTAAATTCTTATACCCAACTTCACTCTGCTGCTCGGGTCTTCTGTAGGCTCCTCATCCCCTCATCTCCAACTTTAGGCTGTGCTTTCAGCACTATCAAATGTACAGATTATAATTATGGACTGAATGTCTGGACTGAATGTCTTGAGGACTCTACCTCAAGCCCTCTGTTTTGCTTCTTCTTTGCCCAACTCCATATCACACCTGAAGACTTTCCCTTTCTGTCATCTTTCTCTATCTAGCTCGGCATCAAACCACAGGCTTCAAGACACCACTTGTATGAAACTCATTAAATAAATGCAAGTTGTTGTTGTAATAGACAATTATATAAAGTAATGGATTTTTAATCATAGAATTTTTCAGCCCATCTAATGTTGATTTGTTATTCTTTTTCAGTTCTCAACCTCCTATCAACAACAGAACACAGAGCCTATGTAGATCTGCTGCAACAAGCTCTCACTAATACACCAGCAGTAAATGAAGTCTTTATTTTAACAACATTTAAATTACAACCCAAACTTCTTACCACAGTCTTCGGACTTTATTCTACCAGAGGCAATGTTAAATACTTTGAATTTTCAGTATTGGGTCGAATGAATAAAGGTAAGACTGTATTTTTAGTCAGCATGTTGGACACCAAACTGGTCCCAAAATTTCACCTCGTCTTAGCCCTTAAGATGGATTTTATCTTAAAATTCAAGAAATTGAAGAAAAACATTAAACTCAGTCTTCATTTGGAATCCGGTTTTCTTAAGAGTTGTCAGAAATTGGGTTCCAAATTTATATTTATATTGAATTTCCAAACAAATTCACAATTTTAGCCATCATAAATTGTAAGGTAAAGTAGTCTTAAAGGTTTACCTACAAAAACAGTCGCTTACACTTCACATCGAATCCTGTGCTTCAGGACAGTCTTCTGATGTGAAAGGTGTTATAATCTAATGCTAAAATGCAAGAATTTTCAACACTGGGTGGAATTTTGGGGCTAATGTATTTTTGTATACCATAAACATGTTTAAGTATTTTTTGTCATTTATTTTAAAGTAGAGCAAGTATTTCCCCTCAATTGATCCACTCCAGTAGAGAGGGTTGACCAGTCTGGATGTGGACTTCTCCACATCCACAGTCCGTTAAAGCGTGTTTTGCAAACATAATTGAAATGGTGTGAACTGGATACTCTTGCTTTTCCTCAATTTCCCTGAGCTGCAATGCCTCAATGCAATGCATGTGAATAAGAATCCATGAAATTCAGCCAATTTAGGGAAGTAGTCCGAGTCCAGAATTTTTGTTGAACCACAAAATCTTGGAGAACTATTCTACTCACTCCTGCAGTCTAGACACTTCTGGATAAAGAAATTACATAATTCTTACAAATTTTGAGAGGTTTTGAAAGTATTGTTATTAATAGTTGAATGTATTCTCAACAATATTTAAAGCAATAAACCCCCTACCAGTATAACAATTGATGGCTTTGTTAGCTCTAAACATGCAGGTGTCAGCTTGGCTCAGTTGGTAATACTCTCACATCTGAGTCATGAGGTTGTGGTTTCAAGCCCCCCTTTGGGACTTCATGGCACTGGAGGTGAACAGCTTCGCCAGAGATGTTTTCCTATGGATGAGATGTTAGAGAGAGGTTCCATCTGTCTGTTCAGAGGATGTTAAAGATCCGAAGATCGAAAAGAGAATTGATTTTATCTGATGTCATGGTTGATAATCCCGCAGATACAATTAATCATTTGCTGTGTGCAAATTGGCTGACATGTTTGCCTGTAAACATCACTACACTTTACAGTAAATTCTATGAGACATTTTGACATTGTGATAAAGGTCCAGAACAATTGCAAGGTTTCCTTATCATATAGCCTACATCACAAATTAATTTTTTTAATTAAAAAAAATTCATTTTAGTTTACTGCCCTATCACTTGTGAGAAACAATAATTCTCGTATTGGTATTCAGAGTACTATATTACCTGCAGTACTCTGAGATATTACCCAGCTTGAAGGGTGCAATGTCATGCAAGCTGTTGTTGTTTGTATTAATGACACCAATCATTATCAGAACAAATCCAAGGCAAAATGTTGGCCAAGTTTCCTTACTCCACACACTTCTGTTTTCCTGGCAGTAAAAAGGAACCCAGTTGGCGGATTACCTTTCTGAGGGTAATAATTCCTTCAAAAAAATTGTTCACTTCAATCCACAAATATTTGTGGGACACAGCTGGGTGCAATTGCTGCCTCGTTTTGCTCACAAAATATATAGACAAATTACTTTACAGTATATTCTGTGAGGCACTTTGAGGTGTCTCGAAGATGTGTTGAGCTGCTATATCAAATGCAAGAATTATTATTAATATCTTCATAATGCCACACAGACCCATGCCATTTTAACCCCCACAGTGATGTATGACTTTGCTTATAGCACTGGTAAATATCCCCCAAAACACACAGTCATTCTACTTCATAGTAGATGTTGTAACTTTCTCCTCGTCGGCCTCCCCAGTTCCTCCATTCACAGGCTGCAGGTCATCCAAAACTCTGCAGCCCTTGTACTATCCCACACCCACCTCCGTGACCACATAACCCACACCCTCGCCCGTCTCCACTGGCTCCCCATCCTCCAGAGCATCGAGTTCAAGATCCTTGTCCTCACCTTCAAGGCCTTACACGGCCTTGCCCCGTCCTATTTAACCAATCTACTCTCCCCCTATAAGCCCACCCGGACCCTCCGTTCAACAGGACTTGGCCTGCTCCAAGCCCCCCGTCCGAATCACCCCACCATCGGAGGCCGGGCCTTCAGTTTCTCCGCTCCCACCCTGTGGAATTCCATCCCCCAATCCCTCCGCCTTGTTTCTTCCCTTTCCTCTTTCAAGGCCGGTCTGAAGACTTTCCTCTTCGACCGTGCCTTTTGTTCCCCCCCGAATTTTTCGACCTCCCCTATGTGTTTCACCCCTTCCCGAACACTCCCCTCCCAGCTCGGGTCACACGCCTCCTGTGCAGCGCCTTGGGACGTCCTCCCGACGTGAAAGTCGCTTTATAAGTTTAAGTTGTTGTTGCTGTTGTTATATGCAGTATATGCTGTTGAACTGCTTTGACATGTCCTCCCGATATGAAAGGTGATTTACTAAATTAAGGATTATTATTATTATCAGTTCTCTTTTCTTAACAAGAAAATCTAATCTTTCTTCTGTCTATCCCATGACTGATGATCCATACCAAACTATCTTAAGTTTAGCCATTGTGTTTTGGAATAGTGAAGGCAGGTTACTTGTCTGATGTCCTCCCGACATGAAAGGTGCTATATAAGTGCAATTTTGTTGTTGTTGTTGATAAGTTAAAAGTCTGGGCTGCTGCTTGTTAAACTTTTTGCTACAATTGTGTAACTCGTTGTCAGGTAGTGCAGGGTCTGAATATCAGGGCCCATTTAGATCAGCTTCTTATAATAGATGGAACAACAACAACTTGCATTTGTATACAACAACAAAATTACATTTATATAGTAGCTTTCATGCAGATAGCATTCTTAGATAAGGCCTAAAGTGAAGAAACAGTGGAGATAATTTATTTCTTCCCATCTTTAGAAGTCATTCCTCTCCTCTGCCTCTTGTTACACATTGTCACTGAACAGTTTTACTCACACTTCCCATTTCTCAATTGTCCTGCTCAACTGTTCAAATTATAGTAGCCGGAACCTTATTGGAATCGGAGAGTAACAAGTTGTCAAACCTAGTATTGATGTCCTGTAGATGTGGTAGTTACTGCTGATAACATGACTGGCACTGATGTTGTTATATGAATCCAGCGTAATTCTTTGTTTTATTAAGAAAGCTTGTGTGAAGACATAGGATACCACCAAGGTTGAATAGGAAGGGAAAAATAAAAATATCAAGTCTTGTTTTGGTGACATACAGTGAAAGAACAACAACAACAAAATTACATTTGTAGAGCACCTTTCAAATCGGGAGGACATCCAAAGGTGCTGAAAAGTTAGGTAGGAACCTAGAGGAAGGAAGCCAAAGGAAGTTGGGAGGACCACAGTCTTTAGGTCTTGGGAGAGAATGTGTCAGGGCAGGAGACACTGCAATGAGTTTTGTTCACAACAAAGACGTATTTGGAACTTTTGTAGAAACAGGTGAGGACAGACCCTCCAGAACAACAATAACCACAGTGATATCAATAAAATAGAGAAAAATTGGAAAAATTATGACTAGATAACAAAGGTGAGACAGCAAAGATTATTCTTGTAGAATTTGCCAACAAAATACTGTCACTATAAGTAAATTGTGTGAAGCATTTATAGATGTCCGCCCAATTTGAAAGACAGTATAACAAATGCAAGGATAATTGTTATTACAGTATTAGGTATTGTAAGAATTTTGTATTGTGGCACAAAGCAGGACTTTAGCCCTGAATACTTATTGCTGTCTGACTCATGACTTTATGATTGTTTATGTTGGTTAGTCGTGCTTTATATTGTTGGAAACAATTTTCCAACAATATTGGAAACAATTGATTCTCTAACACTGGGATTCACTGAACACTGGTGTGACCCACATTGTTATTATTCAATTTGCGTTGTTGGATTCCAACTCTAGTAGCGATGAAACATTTATATCCTCAGGATTAATAGTCTGTTGCTAACTATAATGCTGACATATACTTGGTGAAGGATCTAAACAGCCCATAAATATGAGACCTTGAAAATTTACCAGAGTTGTATCCAGTAAGATTTTGTAACGTTTTCCCTCCAGACAGTATTCCTGAGAATCCAAAATGCCATATGTAAAGATGGTTTCAAGTAAAAACACAATGGTCCTTTGCAATTCATTATTGAATCATTCACTTTATAGAACAAAGGAGAATATCATCTACTAAAAAAAATTGGCTTTTAATTGGAAAAACAGAACAACAATAACAAAATACAACAACAACAACATTGCATTTGTAGAGCGCCTTTCACATTGGAGGATGTCCTGTGACTGAAATTAATGGAAACATTCTTCAATCTCTTTGAATTTGATATAGCACGCTATCCTGTCATTGAAACATTTCAAAGCAATTTGAAGGATTTGCTGTAAAACGTAATGACTATATTTGTGGATGAACGTGGCAACCAATTTGCACACAGTAATGTCCCTCAAATAGCCAATGTAGTGAATGACCGATTTAATGAGGGGAATGGTTGACCAGATGTTGTGAGAAATTCCCTTCTCTTTTTCAATAGTGCCATGGGATCCTTAATGTCCAGATGGGACCTTGGTTTAACACCTCATCTGAAGGATGGCCTTTCTGACAGTGTCTCTCGAGCATTGCATTGGAGTGTTAGCCAACAATCTAAAGACTAAGGGAAGTGTTGTGTGATATACAAGTATCCCTCCCCAACCGCGGCCTCGCCAAACACAAAACTCATGTATCCACGGTTTGCTAAATGCGACAACCCTTGCAAACTTCAGCGTTTTGCCTTTTGCGCATCTGCAATTTAAATCCGCAGGTTTTAAATTTTCAAGTTTAGCATAGCATAGAGCACTAGGACCCAATTGCTATGTCACAATCAACCAGTGAGATGTTGCTTTTCTTTTAGGATTAAGGTAAATCTCCGTTGATTTCCCTC
The DNA here is from genome assembly GCA_035084275.1 of Hydrolagus colliei. Taxonomy (NCBI): domain Eukaryota; kingdom Metazoa; phylum Chordata; class Chondrichthyes; order Chimaeriformes; family Chimaeridae; genus Hydrolagus; species Hydrolagus colliei. The sequence goes on from CM068742.1 coordinate 134,086,228, forward strand.
CCACCGTCCGTGTCACCCACCCCACCCCCCCCCCCCCAGGTCTCCATGTTACCCCCCCCAGCCCTCCGTGTCACCACCCCCCAGCTCTCCGTGTTACCCCCACATACCAGCCCTCTGTGTTAACCCCCCCCACCCTCCGTGTCACCCTACGCCCCCCATCCTACATCTCTCTCTCTCTCTCTCTCTTTGTAAGTCAGACAGCCTGACTGTCTGATTGCTGCAGATCCTGGCAGCCAACGCGCCCAAACTTACTCCCGCTATCCCCAGGTATGTTATAACTGTGTGTTATTTTGTGTTTAGTTTTACTAAACGGAACCTTATCCCCATGTTTGCCATAGGGCCCTGCATTTTCCAAATGCGATTTTACCAACCACGAAGGTTTACAGGAACATATCCCTCGCTGTTGGGGAGGGATACCTGTACTCTTAGTATATACTAACTACTCCTAATGATAGTTTCAGTACGAAAAGTAATTGGATTGAAATTCCAATGTTACCAGTAGCCCTGTGTGGTGATGTATGATTGTGATGAGACAATCCCATTAGCAGCAGACATTGCCAAAGGCACTATACTTACCAGAATTTTAATCAAAATATTTCTTGCCCTTGAGAGATACCATTGGTTTCATTAATTATGGTTTCATTAAGCGCTCTGGAATGCTCCCTTTTGTGAAGGACGCTGTATTAATGCAAGTTATTCTTACTAATTATGCTCCTTCCAGTGGAAACCTGTCATTCTCGGTCTCCTCTCAAACCATCGTATTTGAGACAGTTGCTCCCATGACATATATCATGTGTGAACTACGAAATGTCATGGCAGAGAGTGGTAGGAATTGGTGCCGTCAAAATGCGAGTTATTTCTTTCTGTAAGTCAAGACCTCCTGTGTTCTTTCTGCTCTATTCATATCGGGTGTTTATGTTCTTTTTAATCTTATGTTCTTTTATTTACAGCCAGTCTCCGTTACTTAAAGAGGGATGGTAGACTGCACGTGAGCACCTTTAACAATGTCCAGCTGGCGGACGGGAAGCGTCACGCTGTTCTACTACAGATAAAGGGCCTGCAGCACGGACCAATCACGGCTGAGCTCTACGTGGATTGCACACAAGTTAGCTCTGCTCGCAATTTGCCACCGTTATTCACAAACATGCCGCAAACCGCAGACTCCATCGAAATCCGAACAATCCAGAGACGAGCACAGGCACGTATACAAACTCTCATTTAATCTAAGCGACTTTCGCTGATTCAGGGTGTGAATGGGGGATGATTTTTTATTTCAATACATTACTGAACAAGTTGATAATAGTTCAAAATTCAAAAAGGAACATAAGAACAAGATTAAGCTATTTACCAGTCTTGCTGTTTTATTGGATCAAGGCCGATATTTTAATCTAATTTCTCTGATTCAGTGGTTCTCAAACAATTTTGTTTGGGATATGATGAGGAAACTCACTGTGGCTGCACAAAATCATGTTGGTGGCCGCATTTAAAAATTGCTGCTAATTCCCCTTAGTACTTTTGCCAAGGATCTATCTATTTTTCTTTTGCACATCCCAATCAATTTTACATCTTTGATAAACGATGTGTGAAAATTAGAGTAACAGAAATGATGTAAGTAATGTTTCTCTGATGGATTCTGAGAATGTCGTAAACCACAAAAGTGAAACTCAGGCCACCTGAAGCTTGAAATAAAAATATTTTCAGTGTAATCATTTTTACCTCTTCATATTTTCCATAATATACATGATGGCATTATTTGCAATGTTAAATATTCTGTGATTTTTTATTACCACCTGTGGAAGCTGTTTCCTCTTGGCATCAACAGCAATTGGGTTGCTCCTCCCCCAGTGACTGTGGCCAACATCTGGTCCATTCATTTGATACAAGATGATATCCTGAGTGAATGATTACATTTTCTGGGATCTCTGCAGGATCATTAGAATTAACTGTGCTTTGGATTACCATAGTGTACAGTATAACAAAAACAGAAACTCTGGAAACAATAAGTCAATTGTTAACTGAAAAAAACAGATCGACCATTGTTTGGGGCAATAGTCCTTCATCAGAAGGTTTCCAGTGAAAGATTATAGCACAAATAATTATCTGAAGCATTTTTCGAAAAAGCCGATAATAATAATAATGCTTTTATTTGATACAGCGCTTTATCATGTCATTCCAATGTCTCAGAGAGCTTCACAGGATTTTATTGTAAAATGTAGACTGTGTATTTGGAGATGAATGCGACAATCAATTTACCCCTGACATTGTCCCGCAAACAGCCATGAAGGGAATTACCATTTTCAGCTGGAGAAATTTTGGCCAGGACATTGGGAGAAACTCCCTTCACGTTTCGAGTAGACCCACAAGATCTTTCATGTGATTTGTTCATCTGAACAGGCAGGTGGACCCTCAGTTTTAATATTATGTTCTCCCCAAAATGTTAGTCCTTTTTGTTTCAGATCTTGGTTGATCTTCTGTGGATATCCAGGATTCTGTTTGGGTTGAGGTTTACAGGGCCTCCAGTTTTCCCCCCTCAATTTCTAATACAGTACTACTCCTGAACATATTAGAACTTAAGCACATTAAGAATTTGCTGAGTAAAAGAAAACCAAGGTCCATCTAGCTCCCCTTCCACCATGCTGGTAGTAACTTGACATATTGTGTCTCAAACTACATATTTTATCCTGAGATATTATTTTCCAGCAGAAATCTATCTAATTAGTTCTTGAAACAAATGACATTTTCTGCTTCACTGTCTCCCTGGGGAATCTGTCCCATACGTTTACTACTCACTCACTGAAGTAGTGTTTTTCACAGATTTGTTTTGAACTTAACCCCCTGTGATCGCAAGCCATGTCCTCTGTGTCCCTGTATTAGACAAGAGGTTTCCATACATAGACTGGCTGACTGTAGGATAGCTAGGATTCAGTTTCAATTCCTTCATTTCTTCCCTTCAACAAAATAAGGGAAAGGAAAGCCTTTGGGAGTCATTCATAACCCAGCTTGCACACTCCCATCTAATTATTCCATTTTTTTTTACTATTCCTGGACAAGTCATTGTTTAGTACTCTGTCCTTTGAGTAGCACATTCTGTGTTACACTGAATAAACTCTGGCCTACTGTCTTGGGCTGATCAAGAAGCCCATTTTTTTCTTAAGGTGCTATATTAAGGCGATGCTAGCGTTGCTCACTTGGTAGCACTCTTGCATCTGAATCAGAAAGTTACGTGATCAAACCACCCATGAGGACTTGAGTTTATATTCTAGTTTGGCTCTCCAATACAACAAACATAATAATAATAATACTCCTTGCATTTGATATAGTGGCTTATCTCGTCACAGTGAATTGCATCTATTGTAAAGTGAATCGACTGGAAGATTTTGTAGGAGTACTGCATTGTCAGAGGAGCCATCTTTCAAATGAATAAATCGAGGTCCTGTATGTTCAACTGCTGTTGAAGATCCCATGATGGATGCTATATATCAGAAAGTGCAGTGTTCCCACATGAGCAGTAATTCTGAATAATTACAACTGGAAGTGTGTCTACAGGAAAGAATGGGAGTTTCTCTTGGTGTCTTGGCTAACAGACTATTTGGTCATTCATCGTGTGGCTATATATGAGACATTAATAGTCAAAAATAACTGCCACATTTGTCTACAAAGACAGTAACTCAATTTGATAGTATTTGTGAAATGTTTTCATACATTCCGCCATCACAAGGTGGTTAAAAATGCAAGTTTTGTCTTCTGTATATTATGATTATTACAAATGTGACTTGATTGCAAGTGTTCGAGGCTCTGTCTGCCTGTTCAGGTGGTTGTTAAAGATCGTATGGCATCATTCAAAAAAGTCAAAAGAGTTTCTCCAGGTATCCTGGCCAACAATCCCACAGATAAAATTAGTTGTTCCCTACATGGCTCTTTGTGGGACATTGCTGTGCATAAATTGGCTGCCATAGTCACCTACAAAATACAGAGTCAATACACTTTATAGTAAATCCCGTGAAGCACACGAGACATCCTCACGATGTGAAAGGTGTTATATCAGATGTACAGATTACTGTATTACTTTTTATTGTCTGAGGTAAGTTTGGATGCTATATATCAGAAAGTGCAGTGTTCCCACATGGGCGGTAATTCTGAGTAATTACAACTGGAAATGTGTCTACAGGAATTTAATGCCTGGAAGTCGGAAACTTACTCCCAATGTTTCTTTTAATAGGTCATAAATAATGGTCTGAGACATGAACAGCTATTCCACCTACTATTTCCAGATGATACTTTAGGATTAGAAACATATGAATTGAAAGTGTTGAACATTACACGTTTGTGGCACAGGCAAGCTGTTCAGATGACCCAAACCATGTTTTGCAAAACCCGAGAGGCTTATTAGTATCACACGAGACCTCAGATCAAGCCCCATTTTCCTGAAAGTACACATGCAAATTGAAGGATTATGCAACAGTTCATGGCAGTGCTGACAGTGTCAGTAGTGTCACCTTTGCAACAGCTGCGCATCAATCTTTTCCCAATGTGTTTTGTGCTGCATCTGTTTCCAGGAGCCATATGTTAACCAAACGCAGCTGACGCAATGGCTGCTATTTCAGGCCAAGTGCCTCATTTTGTTTAATTGTGACTGCAGTAAAAATCAAATGTGTTAGTGGTGTGGTGGCACAGTGTATAACACCAAGTTCTGCATCATTATCCTTCCCTTTCTCCTCCCCACACACACACACTCCAAGTGGATTCTTGTAACTCAGTGGTTAGAGCACTCACTTCACAAGTGAGAGGATTCCTGGCAGGGCAAAATGTTGGACAAGTATCCTTACTCCACATGCATTTGTTTACCTAGCAGTAGGTAGGAACCCATTTGTTAGTCAATTGGCAGGAAACGTTTCGGCGGGTCAATTGGCGGATCGCTATTCCTTCAAAATAATAATAATAAATTGAACACTCAATCCGTGACTGTTTGTGGGAGATTGCTGTGCGCAATTGGTTGCCGCGATTCTCCCACTAAATATACGGTTGATTCAATTTACAATATATTCTGTGAAGCGCTTTGAGATGTCTCAAATACATGATTATGCGCTATATCAAATGCAAGGATTACTATTGTTATTATTTATTAAGTGAGACCCCCCCACCTGTCAACAGGAGTGTTTGAGGAGGTGAGCGAAGCACCCTGCCAGGGAAAAGGGAGAGCTGTGCTAAGCCATTTTGTTCTTCTTTTATTGTCTAGTGGGCAGCTCGAGAACAGCATTGACTGAAAGCTTAGAGCAGATTTCAAACTGATTGTTTCACTGAATGAGTTACCGGGGCGGGGGGGAGTGGGCGGAGGGATGGTTAGCAGGACAAGTGGCCAAACACACACTCACAGGGCTCTGATGAAATAGCATTAATTAAAACAAAATTCTAAACAAAAAATATGCAGCTGCAGATATGCTACAAAACGGCACAATACAACAACGTGCAATTATATAGCATACAGAAATGTCAGTGGAGGTTCATGAACCCAATGACTATCAAGCGATCTTTGCTGGAAAGTGCTCTGAGGATTGAAGGTCAGGGCTCAACTGTGTAGTAGATATATCTTGACCCCTCCTCTAGATCAAATGAAGAATGACTGCTTAGGCAATGTACTTGCGTATACTTTGGCAGTGGCTTCGGTACTATGGGTGAAAAATGTGACATTTTGTAATGCTTGTGATAAATTTCTAGTGCTTGGATACTATCCTGAGAGACCGGGACCACCAATTGAGCCAAGCTGACCCCCAAATCCATCCACTGCCCTCACATTTCCCCCAATTGTTTGCTTCTATTCCTAATTTTTTAACATTTTGAAAAGCACCTTAAAGTAATAAGGCGCTATGTCAAACACAAGGAGTATTATTATTATTATTATTTTGCTGCTACCTTGCCTGTTCCCCAGGAGGCTCTTTTGAGCTGGGTGGCAGGGTTTCAGCAATGCTTCCCGAGATGCTCAAGTCAATATCCTATTTTGAGCTACATTTCAAAGCCGAACCTGTAAACGGGAGTCAGAGGCAGAGTGGAGAAATCTTCGGGCCCAATCTGGCCTTTGTATAGTGTTTGGGCCTGAGGAATTCTCTGTACAGTTGCTGTTCCTGATCACGGGGATCAGCATCTTAGGGCAGCTAAACATAGCACATTGACCTAACTTAGTCACTATCCTGTGAAGAGACACTGAAAAGCTGCGTCTGAAATTTGAAGACAAACCCAGTGCTTTTTAGATGGCAGGAAAGATGACAGCAAAAAAGCAGAAAGATGATCCAAATAATACTGGAGCAAAGCTTTAGGCAGAAACCAGGTTACAAAGGTGGGGGCAATAACAATAACTTGCATTTATATAGCACCCTCCACACCGGGCAGCATCTCAAAGCGCTTCACAATGGCGGAGCCAGGGGGAGGGGCAAGTTGACCGTTAGCACAGTTGAAGAGAAAGGTCTTCAGGTGCATCTTGAAGTCAATACGCTCTGTGATAATGAATTATTGTTAATAATAATAGTAATCCTTGCATTTAATATAGTGCCTTACCACGTCCTTGAAACTTCTCAAAGAGCTTCACAGAATATATATTGTAAATTGTATTTTATATATATAAATATATATTGTACTCTGTATTTTATGGGTGAATCAAAGCAGCCAATTGTGCACAGCATTGTCCCACAAACAGACGGGGATTGAGTGACCACATTTTAAAATATTTAATTCCACGATCTTCCGGAACAGATGGAAAAATGATGTTTCATAGCAGTTTTGATAACAGTTTTGGTGATTATCGAACGCTTTATTAAATGACACACTTTTCACCTTGCTGTACCAACATGAGTCACCAGGAAAGGTGGGAGTAAGAACATAATAATATCCAGCTGCCACAGTTTCATCTAAACTGTTCTGATAAATGTTTCAGTACACAGTATTCTTTTCCATTGGCACAGCTTCCCAACTTTACATTCCTGTTACATCTCATCATACCTCAGAAATGTCACACAGGTCTATGGTTTTTATTACGGGATCGTGCCGCACGGTGGCTGCTAACCTTCTCCAAGCCTCTGTTTCTTTCTTGCAACATAGCTGCCAAAATGCAAAAAGCACTGTCACTGACTCCTGCTAATGAAATGTCCTTTTTGTCCATTGCAGGATTTCGTAGAGGATACAAAACTTGTCCTGGGAGGTTCTGTTGCCAAGGTGGCAGCCCTACAGGAGTGTGTATTTCAGCAAAGTGACTCTGCCAGCATTGCAGGTCAGTTGTCAAACGGCAGGCTCTAACACCTGCTGTTTGCAGGGTTGGTGTTTGCTGCATGTGAGACCCCCTGCATGTAATACTTCAGGAGATTGTATGAGTCTTACACTGCGAATGGCAAGCTCTGCATTGTACCCATAAGGGATAATGGCCAAGACTATTCTGCAGAACAATGAGAAACGTTTGGGTGATTAATGACTGCTTCTCAGGAGACACTTGATGTGTTTGAAACCAAATTGCCCTTTCTGGAGCTGAATACAATGAAAGCAGGCAGATCCACATCCATTTTAATACTGCTTTTATGCTATGAGCTTTCCTGTGGAGGCAAAACCGCCTCTGAAGGGGACCCGTAATGAAAAGAGGCAAGTCTCTCAGTGTGGCATTTTCCCAGACCTTTTTTTCTGGTATTAGATCAGCTGCTGCCATTGTAACAAGTTGATGCTAAAATATAATCTTTCCATTTGGTATTGCCCCTTTTATGTGAGGAGGATGTCTCAAAGCACTGATAGGATTTACTGGAATGAGTAGTGATTTCATTTTATATGTGATCACTGCAGCCAATATGCTTATTGTGGAGTCCTGTAGTGGTTGGAGTACTCGCCTTACAAGCGAGAGACCAACCAGGGCAAAACCTTGAGAAGTTTCCTTACTCCTTTGAGGCATAATAATCCCTCAAAAAAAAATCAGTCAATTCAAACCATGACTGTTTATGAGACACTGCAGTGCACAATTGGCTGCCGCCTTTCACTCACACCGTCAATTCACTTTATACTATATTCTGTGAAGTGCTAGAAGATGTGAAAAGCGCTATATCAAATGCAAGGATTATTATTATTACACAAGTGTCCCATGAGGAGCTATAAAGTAAATGGCCAATTTCATCTGGGGAATTGTTGGCCAGGACACTGGGAATTTACTCTTCACTTTACAGTAAACCTGTGAAGAGATGTTCCAACAACGTGATTAGGCACTTCAAATAGAAACATCACATGCAAGTATTATTATTATTATTATTATTTTTATTATTACGTGAGTGATTAAACACACTGACCTCTTTTCGATTTAGTGCCATGGGAACTTTAATGCCCATGTGAACAGGTACACAGGACCATTATTTCAGTTGAAGTGAACACAAGATTAAAATTCTAATGGTTTTGTGTTTCTATGATGCATCTGATGGATGTAATTGCATCACATGCACTGGCATCCAACTCACTTCAGAAGTGTGGAGGTGAATCCACCAAAGCAAAAGGAGCACATGGAGAGAATTATAGAAACAGGAGTAGGCCAGTCAGCCCCTCGAGCCTGTTCTGCCATTCTATTAAAATAATGTGCTGGGCTATCAGCTCCACAGTGCAGAAATAGCATTAGTTGGGTGCAGAAAGTACTGTAAATGGTACCAATTCCAGATTAAGGGTTTTAGTAATGATCCTTCTCACACTAAGTATTGTTGGGGCTCCATTCAATGTGGCACATTTAATTGGCACCACCACAACGTTTTAGAAATCATAAGTAACATCCCACAAAGAGTAATCTTCGGCCCCTTTGTTATAATCCCATAATAATAATTCTTGCATTTGATGTAGCATCTTTCAGGTCAGGAAGATGTCTCACAGGATTGTCTCGAAGAATAGAGACTGTTTATTTCGTAGATGAACCTCTGATTTCATTTAAACATCTGATTCATTTTGACCTTATCCTCCCAGAATAGGGTCCAATATTAGTATCAAGAGGTTTCTGAAAAGACTCTAGGATCCTAGCCACAATCGTTTATTCCAGTTTCTGATTTCCAGCATTTGCAGTATTTTGCATTTCATTTATCCCTGCTGTTTGTTTCCCTCTGTGATCAGAACTGGCTGCCCTAAAATTGACCTTCAGAATCCCTGAAACTCCTACCCTGCTGCCTTGACATACAAGACCTTGCCATTTTTCACTGCTATTAGCTGCTATTAAAATAAAGGAAAATTAAGATTAAAACAACTCTGAAATTTTGACTAGACTGCCTGCCTCCCTTAGCACCAAGCCACCAAGTAACTCCTAACCCACAGCATTTGGAGACTAAGTGAACTCTTGTATTGGAGTCTGTGTTAGAATTTGATATGAGACAAGAACTGGGTAGTGTACAGCATCCAGGCGGAACTGAGGGAATGAAAGCACTCTTGTCTGGTCAATGTTTGGTCCTATGTGAAATTAACTTGTGCAAGTTTCAACATAGGTCCTAAGGTTAAGGTTAGAAATACCACTGCTCACAACATGTTGGCCCAAAATTTGTTTAGGTGAGGATGTGGGGAAATGGGAACATTTACATTGGTGTTAAATGGAGTAGTGACCTTTGGTGGAGAGGAGATATACTGTCGGGGCATAGAAGAGGCGTTTTATTTATGGTCCTTGCAACGCTAAGCATTGTTGGACTCCGTTCACTCCTCTTCGACAGTCCCGTCAGTCACCCCAAATCCCCCCCCTCTCCTTCCACCCTTCCCGTTACCGATCCCAGCTCAATCAATGACTGTCCAGCGCCTTGGGATGTCCTCCTGGCGTGAAAGGCGCTATACAAGTATAATTTTCTTGTTGTTGTTCAGTGTTGCATTACATTGGAGAGCACTACTTGACCCAGTGGCAACATGTGCAGGAAGTTGCCACTGGGTGGCAACAGTGATGAGGTATTTCAATCCCAAACTCTGAAAATCGCTCCCTTAAAGTACTCAGCACAACTATTGTATAAAAAACGTTTAGACTAAAAATCACAAATGTGATTACATTACCTCAAATTAGAATTAGGAATCAGAGACTAACCATGTTGGAGATCAGACACACTAACCACAGGTATGAACTATGAGACACAGTAACTAAACATGTTTGCCTACAAATACACAATCAGGTGAATTTCTGATTTATTTGGACCTTATCCTTCAACTACACTTTACAGTAAATCCTGTGAAGCACTTTGAGATGTTTCAATGATGTGATAGGCGTTTCAAATGCAAATATCAGGTGCAAATATTATATGAGCTATTAGACAAGCTAACTAAATATCGGAGATATCAGACACACTAAATAGACACTAAATATCCATGTGAACAATCAAACACACTAACTACGTGTGAAAGATGAAACTAGCTAAATATTTGAGAACAGACACATTATCTACCTTTGAGAGATCAGACACACTAACTATAAGTGAGTTACCAGCAAACCCCATAATAACAATAAAAATAACCCTTCCATTTGATACAGTCTTGTCACACTGTGGAGATGTCTCAAAGCACTGCACAAGGTTTTACTGTTAAGTGCCGTGACTATGTACAGTATTTCGTATGTGGATTCTGAATAAGTTAAAAGTAAGCTAAAAGTTAATTACTTAAAAATAGTGTTCACTTATGTAATTACAGACTAACAGTCTTCAAAATAATAATAATAATCCTTGCATTTGATATTTTACTTTCATCACATATAGCTGCATATGCACTATTGATATGATACATTTTGTGCTGATCTCACTCTCCCTTTGTGATCCACTATCACATTGTAGCTCAGCTTCCTTGTTAGCAGAGTTGCCAGGTATTACTCATGTTGCTCTCTAAATGTATGAAATGAGTTTTAAAATAAATAAGGCTCCATATGTTTCAATGGATTTGCAATCTACATCATGGAACGTCATTTCCCCTGATACATCAGTCACCCAGTGTGTGCATTCTAAAGAGAATGGCTGTAATCCCTGTTGCATTTAGAATGAGTGTACTTACTCGTAAGTCATAGCTGAACTTAATTTGTCAAATTTCTTAACGACAGTGTTAATTTTGAAGCTGTTTTTCTATAAGTTTCTTAAATGAATTGGAGGCTGTCCTAAAATTGAAAGAAAGAAAAATGAAGAGCTACAACAACAACTTGGATTTATATAGTGCTCTCCACGCCAGACAGCGTCTCAATAGAAGAGCTATTTTACTTGAACTTGAGACTCCAGCCGGAATTCAACTGATGTTAGGACAGATATCAGGAAGTATTTTGTTATATGGTATTTTGTTATACAGGTATCCCCGATTTACAATGTTTCTATTTACACGGTTTCGATTTAACAAACTATTTTTTAACACATTTTTAATCGATATACGAATTTGGTTTCGTTTTAACGACAAAAAAATGTGGCGCATCTTTTTTGCACATGTGCAGTACATAGTGTATTGCGTGGGACAGAATGGGAAACCGCGTTTCGATTTACAATATTTCGATTTGCGTGGCATTTTTCAGGAACACAACCCTGTCATAAATCAGGGGATACCTGTACATACTCATGGGTTATTGGGCTCATATAAGAAACAACTTTATGCTACAATGCCAAGACAGCAGAGTTGATATTCAGGAAGGATGAAAGTAAAATAGGTCTCATTGCTTTTGTGATTCTATGATAATTTGGTCAGCAACAAACTGTGGTCTCATGATCAATTCATGTGATCTCCGACTGTTTGTGGGACACTGCTGAGTACAATTGGCTGATGCGTTTCATCAACAAATATACAGTCTATTTGCTTTACAGCATATTGTGTGAAGTGCTAGAAGACGTGAAAAGGACTATATTAAATGCAAAAATTATTATTATTTTATATATTATGTAACAAAGTTAATTGAGGTGCTTCAGTTGTGAAGCGGACTGTCAGATTATCATCATGTAGGTGCTATATTATTATTATCAAATATGTATATTAATATGTATATTAATAATATTATAATTGATGAAACTGGTAGTGTATTTACTTCTTGTGCCCTTACATTACAGGTGATGTCGGAAGGCTGTTGGTCAATCAGATGACACAACTCAATAAAGTGCTGGGAGAAATGAAAGAACTTCTAAGAGAGCAGGTAAAGATCTAACTCCAAACAATAGCGAATTTCAAATGGAAGGAATATTATTGTTATTAGCTTGGGCTCCCAGTCAGCTGTGTGAAAGGCATTATATCAGTGTAATTTTGCTTGAATGACAAAACCATTACGCAGTGTTGTCTTTTGACAGGTCAAAGAAACAACTTTGCTGCGTCATACCCTAGCAGAATGCGAGGCTTGTGGTGAGCATCTAAACACTATTAACTCTTTCTGGTCTTGTAATTCTTAATTCTTACCCAAAGGAACATAGGTTTTTATTTTTCCCCTTGAATTTTACTGCTTGGCCTCTGGTTTCCAAATAATGATGATAATAATACTACTAATCCACTCAAAAGTTAGAGCACTCGCCTTATAAGTGTAAGACTGGGTTCAATTCCAGGCAGGATGAAACCTTGGGCTAGTTTCCTTACTCACCATGCCTGATAATAATCCCTCAAAACAAAAATAAATTGGTCATTTCAATCCACGACTGTTTGTGGGACTCTGCTGTGCACAGTTAGCTGCCACATTTTGTCCACATATATACAGTCAGTTAACTTTACAGTATTGAAGGAAAATACTGATATGATCACAGGCAGAAGAATTCTGAATAAACCATTATGGGTTAGTTAGAGGAAATCACAAGATAGAGAGTAGAGTGCAAAAGCGAAAAGTCAAAAACATTTTCATATAAGGCTATCTTACATTGTCTAGAATGTGGGCCAAAACATTGGTTAGACTAGCAGATAATGGAAAAGTATAACACGAGCTTAGCATGCAAGTAATGATTGGCTTAAAGCATTAAGGAAGATTCGCCTAGGAACTATCATTGGTTAAGTTGGGGTATATGTGTATTGTAGTTTGTTCGAACCACAAGATACATGCCTGGATTGTAACCTTGTTGCAGTGCTGTAATAAAGGAGAACTTTTGAATCTACTTGATGTCTGAGGATTGCTTATTCGACATACGAAAACATTGATGATCCAACAAGTATATTCTATGAAGCGCTATGAGATGCCTAGAAGACGTGGAAAGCGCTATATCAAATTTAAGATAACTATAATCGTTACATTTGATATAGCATCTCATCACGTCCTCTCTTTTCTGGAAATCTAAGGCAGCAATATTTTGTTGTCATATTTTCTGGAAGTTATGCTGAAGTAGATATTTGCAGGCAAACCCAGTAGCCAATTTGCGTTATGTACCACAAACGATCAGAAGGTAAACAATCAATTTATCTAGAGTATTGTTGGCCAGGACAGGGGGAGACAGGTCTGAAAGTGGACGACTCTTGTTAGAGGGATCCATTATAAAGTGTGGGCATAGCATTAAAATTAGAACAAGACATTTAGAACTGATGTCAGGAAGCATTTCTTCTCTCAGAGGAATCTTCACTCAATGTAAAGATTGAGAATACTCTGCCCAGACTGAAAGAGGCTTAAATAAGAATTATTAAAGAAGAGATAGACAGATACTTGAGAGTAGAGGTATTACGAGGTATAGCGACAGGGAATGGAGTTAAAAGATGTGTCAAGACCTAATAAACTGGTGGAACAGGCTTGATGGGCTGAATGGCCTCCTCTTTTTCCTGTTTTCCCACGTTATCTTCCAACTCACTTCCAGCTTTAAATGATTCTCAGCCTAACTCAACAAGGTCTATTATTATTCTAAATCTTCTATTTCAGGTGTTGGATTCATTGTTCCTGAAGAAACCGAGATTCCAATGACCCCCTTTGTTCCCAAACCTCGATGTGATTCAGACTCTTGCTTCCAAGATGTAAAATGCACTGAGACCATGGATGGATTCCAGTGTGGGCCCTGTCCGGCAGGGTTTATAGGTGATGGAATTCGCTGTACTGATGTAGACGAGGTAGAGTATAATGGCAGAACCTTTGGTGGGTTTGTTTCATCATATTTACACTGAAAGAAAAAAACAATTGTCTTGCTGTTCAATGCTCACACGTAGTTCTTGGTGCTGAGTGGTCTGTTCTTTGTTTTAGCCTGAACTTAATAGAGATTTTCTATTTCTCTTCCTGTAGTGTCAGGTGAACCCATGCTTTCCCAGAGTCTACTGCGTGAACACATCTCCTGGATACTACTGTGAGGAATGTCCAACAGGTTATACAGGGCGGGGAGTCCATGGGGTAGAAATGCAATTTGCAAGGTTAAACAAACAGGTGAGCACTAACCAACCCCAAACATTAACACTCAGTAGACCCGGTATACCTATGTTACATAGGGATAAGTGTCTCATACACTAAGCCACTTCAACTATATATATTTTTGGCTTTGATTCAGCGCTTTCTCCATCCTTCTCAAGTGCTGAAGCCCCAACTGTTCAAGGTCTTAGCATTTAAGATCATTGTTCTAACATTAAAGTTTTGCATAATTTTGGACAATTCTTGAACTGAAGCTTTATTTGGAAGCCTATTTTCTCCACATGTGGAAAAAGAAATGGGTAAAATCAGCTTCCAAATTAAGACAAAATTTTCCAAAATTTTGAACAGTCTTAACTTTTAAAGCTCAGACCATAAGACATTAAGGCAAGACGTCCCATTGAGTATTGGCCAGTAAGATTCTTTTAAATTTGAAGAACACACAGAATTGGGTAGAATTCCATTTATTATTTGGTAGCTAATTGTCCACACATCAAACATTTGATCTGATCTAATGGGAGGTTTCTCAACTCAAATACTATATCTGAAGAGAGGGTGAGGATCAGCAAGACTAAAGATTATGTATAGTGGGTCCTAAAATAATCGCTCTTGCCCACCTTGTACCTAAACTCTCTGGTGAGTCCCTCTAGGGAGAGAGTGTGCACTTCATACCAGACAAACGGAGACTTCCATACATGTGTGGAACTCTCAATAGTTTGGTTTGAAGACTCTTAAGCCTGATGATTGGTTTACCCCTGTGTCAGATCCCTCTGACCAAAAATTAAATTGGCAAACGGTCAACAGAGAAACTGATAAGCAACCCTTGTTTGTTAATGTGAGAGAGTAGTGAGGGTGCCACATTTATATTCATATTTAAGAAAGTAGTTTCAGAGGATAGAGTCATTGTGAATCTGTGCTTGCTATTCAACCATGGTTGTGACACATTTGTGATCCAGGTCTGCACTGATATTGATGAATGCCAGAATGGAAGGAACAGTGGATGTGTTTCCAATTCTCAATGTATTAACACAATGGTAAGAATCTTCACATCTTTACTAAAGCATCTTTACTAAAGTGTAGAAGATGTGTATATCTGTTTTGGGGATGCTCATGTATTATTGAAACAAAAATACATTTTACTCACTAACTAGCTCAAATCAGTAAATCTTCTCACTTCCCTATAATGCTGTCTCTTACCTATCCATCTCTTATCCATCATTCTTTCTTGGATTCTCTTCTTTTCTCTTCTGGAGGCACTGACTCATGCTAGGCTGCAGTCCTGCAAGTACCAGAGGCCTTTCAGAAACTTAGTCAAGTGATGTTATTCATCTGCAGAGGGCACCCCAGCCAAATCTAACCTGCTCCTCACCCAACACCCACGTGTGCACTTTCGAATGATGTATAGTAGAAACTTGGCCTTATTATTCTTGTCCTTACCCATGTTGGTGGGGGGGTAGTGGGGAGGTGGTGCAGAGTAGGCCAAAGCAACACTTTTATTGCCCCTCAGCATGTGGCCAGCTGACAGTACAGAAGCGGGTTTTGCTTTTGACCTATCATTATCTTCTTCCAGTGTCTTTTGGTCTCTGATTAATCTTTGACTGCTGGCCTATAATCTTGTAGTTGTTACTGTATTTAAATAGAATCTGTCCTATGTCATTTATCCACTGAAATAGCTGCTATAACTCAGCGGTGCCTTGTTTTGAGCATGAAATGGTACTTTTTACTGCTGTATGCTGTACTTAGTTCCTGCTGTCTGTCTGTAAAACTTCAGGTATCAGCCTGGCACAGTGGGTAACAACCTCATCTGTCCTAAAGTTGGTGGCGCAAGGCCCATTTCAGGACTTTGGTCTTATAGTCTAAGTTGACACATAATGTTGGAGGTACCGTCCATTATTTGAGATGTTAAACCAAGATCTCGACTCGTCTTACAAGTGTAAAACCTGGGTTCAATTCCAGGCAGGGCAAAGCCTTGGGCAAGTTTCCTTACTCCACACACTTGATAATAATCGTATTAAAAAATGTGTTCATTTCAATCCATGCCTGTTTGTGGAACACTGCTGTGCGCAATTGGCTGCCGTGAATCGCCCATAAATATACAGTCAATTCACTTTACAGTATATTCTGTGAAGCTCTTTGAGACATCTAGAAGATGTGAAAAAAGCTACATCAAATGCAAGGATTATAGTTATTGTTATAAATTGACTGGCTCATTTTCCTTCAAGTACATAGTCATCCCACTTTACAGAAAAAGCGGCAAAGCACTTTCATTTGGTTCAATCCGAAGCATTATTATTTCTGATTTACGTATTGGTTTTACTAGGGATCCTTCAGATGTGGTCCCTGCCGGAATGGCTATGTAGGGGACCAACTAAGAGGATGCAAACTTGAGCAAAGCTGCACCAACCATCTCCTGAACCCTTGCCACACAAATGCTCAGTGCTTTATGGAAAGAGGCGGCAATGTTTCCTGTACCGTGAGTTTACATTCCTGCCATCTTATGAATGAATAGTATAAAAGTTCATCAACTGCCTAATAAAACAGTGTGTTCCAGTATGGACACAATGGTTTGAATGTGCTTCTGTGCTACGAATTTTCTTCAGTTCAAAGATTCTACAATTCTGCAGCAAATGAGAAGTGAACATTCATGTCTTGCTTTTTTCTTTTATAGTGTGGGATTGGCTGGGCTGGCAATGGCTACATATGTGGGAAAGATACAGACATCGATGGATATCCTGATCAAGATCTCAGATGCCATAATAGGAACTGCAGAAAGGTTAGAAATCAACACCAACTGGGTGCAATAATAGGCCCGTACGCAGGATTTTTAATGGGGGGGTGCGAATTGCTAGTGATGGGACCAACAATGGCCGGTGGCTTGGGGGCTGCCCACGAGGGCCCCTGGCGGGGGTGAAGGGGGCGAAGCCCCCTCGAGGCTCCGACGTTTTACCCAGTTTGAGGTCATATTTTACACATTTTTGCGGTCATATTTTTTTTGCATGTCAGTGGACGTCTCTAAAAGCAATTTTTAATTACAGGAATACATTTTTAATAATATAAATCAAATGTGATAATCAAGACAAAACAAGAAACATGATATTTCAGAAACACGCCTATCAAAACTTAAGTCATTTTTACTTACATTTATCAGATTAAAATATGATTTCAGCTTCCACAAAGTGGTGCTACCTTTTTATGTAGTGACTGTATACGGGATGATTTCCAATTGACACACCACGTAGACATAGGCGCTAAAGCATAGGCCTACGTCCATGAGTATCTTTTTTAAAGATAGGCATTTCCGTCCAGACACATATAACTTTTTTGTTGGGTTCTCAAAAGCTTTAATTTCTCAGAAGCTTGTAAATATGTTGTCATTGTTTGCTAGCATTACAGTCACACCTCTCAAAACTTGAGTAATTTTTACTTACGGTGATCAGATGAAAAGATGATTTTAACTTCCAGAAGTGGTGCTACCTTTGTGGCTGTATATGGGATGATTTCCAAACGAGGATGGATTTGAGTTTACGCGGTGAGTCACAGACTCGCCGCGTCATTGACTAGCGCGTCTATCGACGCGGTATGTTTTGGGTAGACGCCAATTCTGGTGTGCGAGTAATTTTATATTAATACTAAATAATTCAAAGATGTGTATTTATAAGTAATACATAGTTTTGAAGAATTAATTGTTACACAAATGTTCAATAAATTTACTTGGTATTTAAATTTGATAAAAATACAATTCTCTACCCCGGAAAATGTGGACCTTTTATAATTTGGGGGGGTGCCTACGCACCCGTCGCACCCCCCCTGCGTACGGGCCTGAATAACAATGAGCTTTATTTAAGATTCGCAATATGTTAGTCCACCATTCAAGTCCCTTTGTGATCCAGTAAGGAGGGACATTGGCAACAGTGCTCCTTTTTGCCAAACTTATAGTGTTTCAGAGTGTTTTCAGGAAGGACCAAATTACCTTTGTATATCCAGTTCCTTTATCTTTTACAGAAAAGTTGTTTTGAGGGGATTTCCACTGAGTTTCCTTCTCCTTCTCTTGACTTTGTATTAATTTTCATCCAAGTGATGTGTGAAAGTCAGATCTGATGAGAAGTACTGTAATTGAATTTCTGCTGAGAGGAGAGCTGAAAGAAGGAACAAAGCCTCTATAGTTACGAGAAACAGAACAGCCTCGTAAAAATAGACTGTAGATTCAAAATTGACATTTCCAGACAAATTCTGCTTCAATTTTAAGTACATTGTGTGCACTAATTGTAAAAAAATAATAATCAACAATAATTTGATTTATTTTAATTTTCAACATTAAATAAAATACAATTTACATAGTGCCTCTCATATTGAGAGGATGTCTGAAATCATTTAAACAGAAAGTATTTCATAAATATATTGTAATTATAATTATATCCCTCTAGGCAATGTCATCCGCAAACATGGGGTAAATTTCCACATGTATGCGGACGACACCCAACTGTACCTTTCTGCCTCATCCCTCAACCCCAGACCATCGATGTTCTGACAGCATGTCTGTCCGACATCGAGTCCTGGACGAGGGACAATTTCCTCCAATTGAACGTGAGCAAGACCGAGGCCCTCCTGATCGGCTCAAGCCAGCGCCTCCGCACATCGGGCGCTGCCAGCCTCAACATTCAAGGCTGTACTCTCCACCTCACAAAGCCAGTCAGGAACCTCGGCATCACGTTCGACCATAAACTCTCCTTCCTCCCCCACATCCGTGCCTTGACCGGCACCGCTTATTTTCACCTGCACAACATTGCCAGGCTCTGCAATTATCTCACCCCCCACGCTGCCGAAACACTCATGCACGCGTACATCACCTCACGGCTGGACTACGGAATCTCTCTCCTCGTTGGCTTCCCCAGCTCCTCCATTCACAGGCTGCAGGTCATCCAAAACTCTGCAGCCCGTGTACTATCCCGCACCCACCTCCGTGACCACATAACCCCCACCCTCGCCCGTCTCCACTGATTCCCCATCCTCCAGAGGATCGAGTTCAAGATCCTCGTCCTCACCTACAAGGCCTTACACGGCCTTGCCCCGCCCTATTTATCCGACTTACTCTCCCCCTATAAGCCCACCCGGACCCTCCGTTCAGCAGGTCTTGGCCTGCTCCAAGCCCCCCGCCCGAACCGCCCCACCATCGGAGGCCGGGCCTTCAAGTTTCTCCGCTCCCACCCTGTGGAATTCCATCCCCCAATCCCTCCGCCTTGTTTCCTCCCTTTCCTCTTTCAAGGCCGGTTTGAAGACTTTCCTCTTCGACCGTGCCTTTTGTTCCCCCCCGAATTTTTCTACCTCCCCTACGTGTTTCACCCCTTCCCGAACACTCCCCTCCCAGCTCGGGTCACACGTCTCCTGTGCAGCGCCTTGGGACGTCCTCCCGCCGTGAAAGGCACTTTATAAGTTTAAATTGTTGTTGTTGTTGTAAATAAAAATGTAAATGTTGTTAGCGATTAAATTTCCTGTGGGATATAAACAATGGGATAGTCTAGTTGAGCAGAAGAGTCTCTTTCTGTGACATATCATTCCTTTGTAATGATATTTCATAGTGTCTAGAATGGTTGTTCAGCATTTAAAAATATGAAGCTCTGATTGGTGGAATATATTTATATAACCTGAGATTGAGGATCTCCTTAGAAGACACTAATACACTAACTGACACTCTCCTCAGCAAAGACTGCTACACTGAGAGTCTCCTTCCTGGACACTTATGGAGTCCCGTAGCCCAGTAAGCTCCCCTTGCAAACGAGATAAACCGGGTTCAATTCCTGATCAGGACGAAACTTTTGGCAAGTTTCTTTACTCCACCTGTCGCTATTTACTTAGCAGTAAGCAGGAACACGATTGTGAGTTAATTTGACAATGCTTTCCGTGGGTAATAATCCCACAAAGAAATGTTTGATCAATCAATCCACGACTGTTTGTGGGACAATGCTGTGTGTGTGCAATTGTATGCTGCATTTTGCTCATAAAATATACAGTCAATCCAGTTTAAGATGTCTCAACAATGTGATAAGGTGCTATATCGAATGCAAGCATAATTGTTATTATAAATTGAGGGTCTCCTCATTAGACATTGACACACTGACTGACCCTCATGGGACACTTCTTAAGGAACTGACACACCTGACTGAGATGACAAGCTGACGTCACTTGCTTGATTTTAGGTACTTACATGTGACCTTCCAAGTTTTGAGAGTTTGAAACTTCTAGAAGATATGAAAAGCGCTGTATCAGATGCAAGGATTATTATTATTATCATTCACTCACTACAGTGAATCAGACTACAGTAATGCAGAATGCAAAGCGGAAAAGTGCACGGGGTCTGATCATTTTATAACCGATGCCAGTAATCATTTTCGTTACTTTTCCCAGGATAACTGTATGTTTGTTCCCAACTCGGGACAAGAAGACGCTGATGGCGATGGCGCAGGAGATGCCTGTGATGAGGATGCAGATGGAGATGGCATTCTCAATGCACAGGCAAGTTTATATACTGTAACATTCAATTTGGTTTGTACAGTCTGTTGGAGAGCCCTTGGAACGTTCCAACAAGTTGTTGTTGGAAGACCTATTGATTGAACATTGGTGTAAGATTACGCTCTGCTGTCACAGGGTAGAATTGCCAGACAATCATCTTTGGTTGATTATTGTTCTTCAGTTACAGATTTTCAAGGTAAGTTGAAGCATGAATAATCATGTGGGAAATCTGAGCAAAAAACAATCCAAATTGAGATTTCTGAGGAAGGTTAAGAGCTGACGGATTTGCATTTCCCCCTTTTCAGGATAACTGTGTGCTAGTTCGTAATATCAATCAGCAGAACACTGATCAGGATAGCTATGGAGATGCCTGTGACAACTGTCGAACAGCAATCAACAATGACCAGAGAGACACAGACTATGATGGAAGGGGAGATGCCTGTGATGATGACATGGACGGAGATGGTAAGTATTTTATCTCAGGCTGAGGTACCTGTACATTTCACTAGCAGGAACATCCACCCCGGCAGCTGTATTTATTTCCATTAAGAAAGAGTTAGCTCCATGGTCAGGACACAACCAAGAGGAGAGATGAAAAGATTATTGGAGATGTAGTGGTTTGGGAATTTCATAATATTCCTTTAATTTGGAATAGGCAGAGAGATGGGATCTCAGTTTAGCATCTCGTCCGAAAGACAGACCTCAGTCAGCAAACTGTCAGCCTTCGGATGGAGTCTCAGTCTAGCGCAAAGTACCAATACAGGACCAATAATAATAATCCTTTCCTTATCATATTGTTCAGACATCTCAAAGCATGTCTCACAGGATACACTTCAAAGTGTGTATTATGTGTGTATTATGTGGGTGAAACCTTCTGACTCAAAGGTGAGATTTCTACCAGCTGAGCCAAGCTGACACCCTGTTCCTTTTTCTCATTTCCGTCCCATGATATCACTTTCCTGAAGTGCGAGTTCCACATGGAGTGTGTTTTCAGTTACCCAGTGGTGCATCTGGCACAACCCCTACCCCGCCGTTCAGAAGAAATGAAGAGAAGATGGACCTTTATTCTGAGTTTCCTGTTTCTTTCGACAGGGATCAAGAATTTCCTGGACAACTGTCAGACATTTCCCAACATTGACCAGAAGGACCGTGATAATGATGGTGTTGGTGATGCTTGTGACAGCTGTCCTGATGTCATCAATCCTAACCAGGTGCGACATAACTGGCTGTGATCGCTCTGTAACTCTTGATCAGTCAAGTGGCTGACACTTGCCCAAAGCCTTAAACCTTCATGGAGTATCCAAGCCAGACTGAGTGGTCAATGAATGCCACTTTACATGTGGAGTCCTGTAGCTCAGTGGTTAGAGCACTTGCCTTACAATGAGACTGGGTTCAATTCCAGGCAGGGCGAAACCTTGGGCAATTTTCTTTGCTCCACATGCCTGATAATAATCCTTCTGAAAACAAATAATATTAATTTGGTCATTTTCAATCCACGACTGTTTGTGGGACACTGCTGTGCGCAATTGGCTGCCGTGTTTCGCCTATATGTATAAAGTCAATTCACTTTACAGTATATTCTGTAAAGCACTTTGAGACATCTGGAAGACATGAAAAGCGCCATATCAAATGCAAGGATTATTATTATTATGAAAATCCCATGTCGGAAAGGCAATAAGTATTCTTTCCCTGGAGAACAGGATACCTCTGTACCAATTCAACTGGTTTGTTAAACACTCAATGACACTTGTAGCCTTGTGTGCAGGCTTCTTTCTGTTGGTAATATTCAGAGGAAGCATTTTAAGCATTTAACGTAGTTTTAATTGTTATCTTTATTTTCCGTATTTATTTTCCATTGGTGCTGCTGAGATCATTTTTACTCTGTTCCTGAAAAAAACTCCACCCTCATCCCAGAGTAAGCTCTCCCCTGACTCCCAGGGAAGTATCGCAGCCCCCAATAATTTATTTGCTCCTCCAAATCCTGCTAATGAGCCTCTGTTCAATCCCCAAAGGTGTCCTGGAGAACTGAGACCTGTGTACATCAGTAACTGAAACTGTCACAACAATCAAGCCACAGAGTAGTACTATGCTCACATTCACTAAGTAAAACAACTGGAAAGAAATTCCACCTGGATCTAGAGTTAGCAATTTCGAGTGTTCACTATTTGGCAAATTGTTGAATCCAATCTTAACTTTGAAGCGGATTTCTGTACAGGTATCCCCCGATTTACGACAGGGTTGCATTCCTGAAAAATGTCACGCAACTCGAAACGTCGTAAATCGAATGCGGTCTCCCATGCGATCCCACAAAATACACTGTATTGCGCATGCGATAATTGTTTTGTAATTAAAATGAAACCAAATGTCGTCTATCGATAAAAAGGCGTGAAAAAATTATGTTCATTAAATCTAAACCATGTAAACAGAAACATCGTAAATCGGGGGATACCTGTAGTTCTCAAAACCACTTCAAATCCAGCATCAAAAGTAATGCTGTGTTACGAATTTTCAAAATTCTGCACATTCAGCCATGTTATATAAATAAAGTGAATCAAGACCCAGGTGGAATTTCCTTGTTTTGTCTGTATTTATTGTATTTATAAAGATAACAAGATCTCGCTTTTGTACTTGCAGAATCAGAGACTTCCTTTCTACTCTCACAAAGAGGCTTTCTTACTTTTTCCCATTGTGCTGTCAAATTATAATATGCCTTTTTGTGCAGTGTGACAAAAGATTGTGTAAAAACTGAACCACTGATCTCCACTGTGGACATAATGCTTGAAACCTGTATGTTCTTTCTAACTCCCACTTGCTGTTTCTGTCTCCAGTCCGACATTGACAATGATCTTGTTGGAGATTCCTGCGACACAAATCAAGACAGGTAACACAATTTATCAATTATTGTTAACCAGTCAATCAGAATCGGTTAATTATTTCAGTGAGATAACAGAACCATCCACACTGAATGTAACATTCCTCCTTAGAAACAAAATGTCTGGAACATGAGCTATTACATAGGAAACAATGGTGGCTGGGAGTTTGTTCCCAAAACACACTGGATAGCTCTTTCCATCACTTATAATGGCCCTAGCCTTTGAAAGAGGGTCTATGATATCAAAACGTCTCAAGCACTTTCACGGGTAATTGCTGTCAAGTATAATTAGCTTAAAGCAAATGCATCAGGCAGTTTATGGGCAGAGTCATGGATCACAAACTGCCAGGCGGAAAATGGCCAATTCATCTGGAAGATTGTTGGAATTGTTGGCCCTAACAGCTGCAGCAATCCTTTCTGTTTTTAAATAGTGTTAAGGAATCTATGGTATCTTCATGAAAAACATGTAGGCTGAGCCTTAGTGTCATTTCTCCTGCAAAGGTCAGCACCTCCAACAGTGCGGTGCTCCCCCATTCTTCCACTGGAGTGTCAGTTTACACTATGAGCTCCTGTCTTGATTTGGGGCTTCAACCCACTAGCATTTGAAACCAGAGGTGAGAGTGCTACCAACTGAGCAACTGACATTTCTAATAATAATAATCCATATACTATTCGATATAGTGCCTTTTATGTCGGGAGGACACATACAACACAGGATTTATTGTAAACTGCAGTTATTGTACATTTATGAACAAGTGCAGCAGCCATTTTGTGCATAGTAATGCCCCACAAGCAGCTATGAAGTGAATAACTAGTTTTAATTTGGGGGAGATTATTTGATAGGACATCTAACAGATAGGGTGGTCTTAACTGGACAGTAAGATTACCAGACAGTACTCTCAATACTACTGTGATGTTTTAATTAGCTTAGCTCCCAGGTTTTTAGAAACATGTGGAGATGCTGGGGATAAATGCAGCTTGTAATAAGATTACCTTCCCTCTCCCTATCATGAGGGTGTCATTGTGTCCATTTTTTGGTCAACCAGATCTCAGACATATGAGGACACCCAAGACTGTTTTTAAGAGTATCCAAACCAAATAGAGTTCTGTATATCCCACGTCAACATGGAAATTCCAGAGATGTGTATTGTAATGAAATGCACACTTAATTCCCTGGAGGGATGTATCCTGTTTGCTTATTTCCAGAGAGTGTTGTGTTTAGGGTTCCCAGCGCGTTGGGAAGTCCGTCCGATGCGAAAGGCGTTCTAAAAATGTAATTTTGTTGTTATTGTTGTAGGATTGTAAAAGCCATGGCTTGGGGACCTCAGAGCTTGCGTTAGTCCTATAACTAAAACCGCAGAGCATTGAAAGCATTATCTGATAAGCTATCCAACTGCTTGTTCATTGTGTCTGAGTTGAGAGCATATGACCTATGCTAGCTACACTGTCTCACAGCACATAGTTTATAACTCTAATTTAAGACTCCATGGTTGCATTTTTAAAAATCACTCACTAAGAAAAATCTCTTATGAGTCAAACTTCTGTGGAAAGTTTTGGAGAGCCAGAACACCCGAGGGGAGCCACAATGATGTCATTCTGCTCACCAGGATAAATGTGATCAAACAGCAGTGCTGGTTAAAACAATGAATGTCAATCGAATTAAGTTTTGCACTGGTTCAAAGTGGTCACTGGAGTTGACTATCTATACCACCTACTAGGTGATAACACATGCTTCCTGGTAAGCTGTTTGTCCCTTTTCAGATCCCATTGTCCGGCTGGTTGATTTGGAAACTCTTTCATTTAAGTGTCTTCTGTTTCGTAAATTGGTGTAATACTCTACAGTAGGTGGTTGACTTCACAGAACTAAAGTGCCAAAGTTGCAGAATGAAAGCAATTAGCAGACCATTGCAGTAAATGTTTTACAGTTTGATGGAATTTTTCTCACAATGCTTGAAATAGTATGAAACGTACACGAAAATGTAGCCAGAATATAAAATTCAATGTGAAAAGAATAAAATAGTCTGCAAATTGCTCTCCAGTCAACGCTTTTTGGAAATGAATGCTATATATTTTAAAGGACAGCTTGGGAAATCAATAGCAGCATACGTGGCAGCAAACTTGCAGTTCTTTAGCTTGGTGGTTAGAGCACGCGCCTCACAAGTGAGAGGATCTGGGTTTGATTCCTAGCAGAGCAAAACATTTGACAAGTTTCCTTATTCCAGTCATCTCTGTTCACATCATATTAATTAGGAACCCAGTTTTTAGTGGATTGGCAGATTGCTCTTCCAGGGAGAATAATCACTTAAAAAAAGTTTTTAAGATAATAATTTGGTCACTCAGTGCAAGGAACCTACAAACAAAAACAATGCACTGAGATGCCGCCTGGCATGGAAGACACTATATAAATACAAGTTGTTGTCCCACAAACAGTCAGGAAGTGAATGATAATTGTTGAAGAAAACCTTTTCGCCCGACTGTTTGTGTACAATTAGCTGTCACATTTTGACCGTAAAATATAGTCAATTCACTTTACATTATATTCTGTAAAGCATTTTGAAACATCTCGAAGATGTAATAAGGGACTAAATCAAATGCAATGATTATTAATTATTACAGATAGAGATCCTACTAAATGTTTTTTTTACTGTGTTTTGTATTAGTATCTTATTTTATTGGGCGAAAAGGTTTTCTTCAACAATTATCATTCACTTCCTGACTGTTTGTGGGACAACAACTTGTATTTATATAGTGTCTTCCATGCCAGGCGGCATCTCAGTGCATTGTTTTTGTTTGTAGGTTCCTTGCATTTGAGGTAGTGCCTTATCACATCTTTGAGACGCCTCGAAGTGCGTAACAGAACATACTGCTAATTGATTTAATTAAAAGGTCTCAAACACGTTGTACATTTAGAATTATTATGTGGTAAACAAACTTAAGGAAGTTATTTCAAATGCAAGGATTATTATTAGTATTATATGATTTTTGTTTGGCCTGCTGGGTGTCTGACACATGCGGAAAACCATCACCATGCTTAAGAGTATCCAAATCAGACTGAAAATTCAATGCATCCCATCTACACATAGAAATTCCAGATTGTTGGAATGGAATGAAAACTCTCTCCCTAGAGGGACACATGTTGCTTACCCAATTCTGGAAAGCATAAGGCGCAGGTTGACTTGGGGAGCATGCTTTAGGCTACCGCTGGAGTCTAACCAGCTAAAACTGTCATAGTTTGCCATTGAAAGCGCTGTCTAACAAGCTTTCCCACTCCTTAAACTGGGAAAGCTTAGGTAGCTAGGACTACCCTTTCCATTTGGACTTTGGCTTTCAGGGTTAACAGGAGCTGAGTGGGAGAATTCCCTGCTCCCAGTGACTGGTTTGCCCGTCAAAGTCCTGCCGATGAGCCAGCATGGCTGTGCTGTCATCAGCATTGCCCTGGAATACTGTGGACCATGAGGAATGGGAAACACATAAACATTAATATTTGCTGATGTCCAGTTTATAGAGTAATACATAAAGGTTGTTATGGGTAAAAACTTTAACAGACTAAATCAAATGTCAGCTCAGCAGATAGGAAATCTAGATTAACTGTCAGATTAATCCACAAATTGGAAGAAGGCATCTGAAAATAAGGGAGCACATAATTGAGGTTGCTGTCCATTTCATTACATTATCTCACTTTGACAGTGATGGAGATGGGCACCAAGACAACAACGACAACTGCCCATCCGTCATCAACAGCTCCCAGCTGGACACAGATAAGGATGGGCTCGGAGATGAGTGTGATGACGATGATGATAATGATGGAATTCCAGATGTTTTCCTGCCTGGTCCTGATAACTGCAGATTAGTGGCCAACCCAGGGCAGGAGGATGACAATAGTGAGTACATGGTCTAGTTCAGAGCAAAATGGTTTTCTTTGTAAAAGAAAATCTGAGTATGTAACAAGGATCAAACCTTCAGTGATTCAAATCTTCTCCTTCCAACACAACCTGTATGACTGTCCATGCCTTCAGCCTCTTTCCCCTTTGGAACTCCATCCTATAGTCCCTTCACCGTGCTCCCTCCACTGTCTCCCTCAAAGCGTGTCGCCAGACCCTCCTCTTCGATCACGCCTTCAGACATAATGGGCTGTTAGAATTAGCCTCATTCCCCTGCACTTTCTCCAAAGTCTTGAAAATGTTTCCTTTTCAAGTACTGTATATATCTAATTTCCTTTTGAAAGTTATTAAAGCTGCTTCCACCACTTTTTTAGGTAGTGCATTCTAGATAGTAATAACTCTCCGCGTAAAATAAATTCTCCTGTCTCCTATCAGGTTTTTTTGTCAATAATGTTAAATCTGTTTTACACATAGTAAAGCCACTGATTGAACTCATTCCACCTCTGTGATTTATTTTCAGATGATGGCATTGGAGACATTTGTGAAGGTGATTTTGATCAGGATACAATAATTGACCGAATTGATGTTTGCCCTGAGAATGCAGAAGTGACTCTAACCGATTTCAGAGCGTACCAGACAGTCGTGCTTGATCCTGAAGGAGACGCACAGATTGATCCAAACTGGGTGGTACTCAATCAGGTAAGCATACATTTTGATTTACAATAAGAATCAATAAAAGTTTTCAATTCACTCAGTAAATTCTTGCCAGTGCTGTACTGTGAGCTTCTCTTAATAACACTGATCAAAATCTTTAATAGCCAATTAATTCTTTGCAGGGTATGGAGATTGTCCAGACTATGAACAGCGATCCTGGCCTTGCAGTTGGTATGTAAAATCTCTCACCAGCACAAAGGGAGACCATTTTATTGTGTATTAATGCACTCATGCAGCATGCAGTTGCTGGATAAATGAATGCCTGAATTCCTTTGTGGAGGGACATGACAAGCTAAGTAGATAGATAAGTAGATAGTGGGATTAAAATAGCTCTAAAACAGGTCATTCAGCCCAACAATCCTGGTATACAAGTCACTTAAATAAGACTTTTCACTCACTTCATGGTTTGTATGTGAGACATTGCTTTGCAAAAATTGGCTACAAATTGCGATCACCTACAAATATACAAGTCATTTCACTTTGTAGTAAAATCCTTTGATGACGTGATATGGCACAATATCAAATGCAAGGATTTTTATTGCATTATTATGACATTTACGACAACAACAAAATTATATTTATATTGTCAGTCACTCCCTATTATGTATGCACCACAAGTACTGTACATTTATAGCGTACATTGGAAATGGTATTGCTGAGCTGCAGAGATTTGCACTCATATTGTTGCACTGATGTTTCTGCTGTTACACTTAGAAAAAGCAGTGTTATGATTCAAGTGGGGAAGGGAAATGGGACAGGGGAATAAATGGGATCAAATTGCTTGCCCAGCAGCTGTATCCATTCTAAGTATAAGAGGAATGAATGTAAAACCTTGGATAAAGTTCCCAAAACCAAAGAGCAAATTTTAATGTGAAGCTTTGATGAAGGTGATACTGTACCAACCTTGATTTGTTAAAGCCTGTTGTCTGTAGGTGAGTGAATTGACATCTTGGTTCTTGCATCCTGACAGGCTACACAGCCTTCAATGGAGTCGATTTTGAAGGCACTTTCCACGTGAATACTTTAACAGACGATGACTATGCCGGCTTCATATTTGGATATCAGGACAGTTCCAGCTTCTATGTGGTGATGTGGAAACAGACTGAGCAGACGTACTGGCAAGCCACCCCATTCCGTGCCGTGGCTGAGCCTGGCATCCAGCTTAAGGTATGCTGAACACGCCTGACAAGCGAGAGATCTGGGTTCAATTTCTGGCAGGGCAAAACCTTAGGCAAGTTTCCTTATTCCACATGACTAAAAATAATCCCTCCCCCAAAAAAGTTATTATTATTTGGTCACTCAATTCATGATTGAAGGACAATGCTGTTCGCAAATGGCTGCTGTGTTTTGCCCACAAATATACAGTCAATTAATTCACTTTACAGTAGATTCTGTGAAACGCTTTGACTCATCTAGAAGACATGAAAAGTGCTATATCAAATGCAAAGATTATTATTATTATTATAATTATCATTATAATTATTATCACACAACTCTTCAGACTTTTCTGAGGGGAAATAAATAAACCTTATTAGAGATTATTGTTCACTAATCATTAAAACCAGTGTATCAAGTTACACTGTGTGTATTTGTATTTTGTATATTTATGTACATTATTAATATTCTGATTAAATGAGTGGGACATTTTGATTTCTGTTCTATCTTACCCCTTTCCCCTACCCACCATCCCCTTTGTGTCAACCCCCTTTTCTGGGCCACAGATGTCTGGAGAGGCATTAAGCTGTTGGTTTTTGTGTTTTTCCATCATATCAATATTCTGGGCAATGCTTTCCTATGCATGAACGTCTCCCAGCTTGGTGAATGGGCAGCCTCCAAGCTCCCTCGCAGTTAGTTGGCAAAGAATCACCATCCAGTAAACCTTCAGCAATCAATCTTCCTCCAAAGTGGCAGAACTCTGGCATCTCAAAGTGCCAGATCTGGCAACTTGTCAGAAACCTGGTAACACTTAGCCATTAAAGAAGGTACAGCAGTGAATTTTAAATGTCAGTGGAAGCTGATTGTTAGATCTTGCAAATGAGGAAGAAAAGGGAGGGAGGGAGGGAGGGAGGGAGGGAGGGAGGGAGGGAGGGAGGGAGGGAAGGAGCACGAGCCATCAAGGTCTCACAAACACCAAAGAACTAAATATACTTTTAAATCTGACAGATTGATAGTCAGGCCACTGGGGAAAATTCCATTCTGAACAGGTCATTTGTACCTTGGTTTGACATCTCATCCAAGGGTCAGAATCTCTCAACAATGCAGTGTTCCCCTATTACTGGTTCACTACACCAGTAGATCAAATCTTTACTTGAACCTCAAAGGCAATCACATTTCATTAACATTTAAACAATTGTGCTAGAATTGTTTGCTTTTTAATGCTCTAAATGTTAGGGTTAACATTTAAAAAATATTTTCAATTGCTATTGTATCTAAAGTACAACTTGTCAATTTCCTTTCCTTGTGGACCCTGTAGGCAGTCAAGTCCAAAACTGGTCCAGGTGAGCATCTGCGGAATGCTCTCTGGCACACTGGAGACACCACAGACCAGGTCAGACTACTGTGGAAAGATCCCAGGAATGTGGGCTGGAAAGACAAAGTCTCCTATCGTTGGTTCTTGCAGCACAGGCCCCAGGTTGGATACATCAGGTAAAATGAGAATTCTTGCACTGTACTCAGGTATTAGATTTGGTGTGTTTAGCACAACCCTTTTTTCATCAAATGTTGTACTCTATCATATTTACGCTGGTGAGTTTCTCCACCTGATCCCACTAATCTAATCCTACTCCCCTGTTCCCTCCCCATATCCTTTAGTATTCCACTAACATCTAGCCTATTCCCATTTAAAAGAGTATATAAAGTTTGGTTTGCCTTTGTAAAATGCAGTGATTGCACTTTATATTGAATCCTGGACATACTTTGAGACATCCTCCCAACATTAAAGGTGCAGTATGAAATGTGAGGATTATTCTTATTAAAAACAACAACCAAATTACACTTGTAATAGATCCATGACCCCTGCGACAATTATGGTTTGTGGCAAAGAATTGAACATTCCAACTATTCTTCGCATTAAGATTTTTTTGAACTTCCCTTTAATTGTTTCTGTCATCATCTATTTGCTTTTGTGATTATTAAATATATGGCGTGGCTCAATAAAAAAAATTACGCTTATATAGCAAATTGGATAATTTCTCAAGTCCTTTACAGCATTCATTGGTTCACAAGAGAGGTTTGAATGAAGAAATCCTGTTGAGTCATTTGATCTCATCTTTCCAGAGTATTCATCCTCTCATCCTCCCATTATAACATCAACTGTTTTATTTTAATGAGTTCTTACCTCAATCATCCTTCTTGGCAACTTATTCCAGTCATTAATAACCCACTGCATAAAGAATTTCCCCCCCTCCCACCCGTGTCTGTCCTGAAAATAAGGACTGAAATTAAGTGCTCTTGAGATACAACCTGGCATGGAGGGCACTCTGTAAGTGCAAGTTGTTGTTGTTGTTGTTTAAATTGACATTTGTAGAACAAAAATAAGCTGTTTCTTCTTGTTCTGCTATCAGTGCATTTGATAACATTGTTCATGTTTTACTTTGCAAATCCAATTTTTAAAAATATCTATATGATCCCCTCTAAGACATTTCTTTTAAAAACTGATGACCCTTAGCCTGTCTAATAGTTGCCCATAGCTCATTCCTCTGCCATTGGAGGATCATTATCATAGTTCTTATTCGCACTGGAAGGACCAAGGCCTTATCCTTATGTCATTGGATCCAGAACTGCACTCAGTACTCGAGTTACTGTGTGAGCAGAGCACTGTAAACCTTGAGTATGATTTCTGGAGATATAAACTCAACTGATTTGGCAATACTGTACCAGCCAGTATCCTGTTTGTATTGTTTATTACACTATTAATAAAGCTAGACTTATTAGCCATCTATAAATTCCTTTCAGAGATGACACCATGTATGAATTTTATAGCAGTTTGACAATTGGCAGTTCCATTTACAGGCCACTGCCTGGTTGGAATTTGTCGTCAGCTCTGGGTTGCTTTGCTGTCATTGTCAATCATTCATTCAATAAAAGTGCTTGTCAGCCTTGAAGTAGTTGAAACCGTCACACAGATTACAAAGTTTGAAAAGTGGATACATAAATTCCACTAGTTTGAACTTGCTCATTATATTAATAATAATCTTTAAATAGTATCTAATCATGTCATCAGAATGTCTCAAAGCACTTCACTGGATTTGCTGTCAAACGCAGTGACTGTAAGTAATTTTCTGTCTTCTCCATAAAGGCAGTGCCTCATTGAATGAGATTAACAGGCGGTTTTGTTAAACTATACATAACAGCCGGATACTGTTTGTGCAGAGCACCCACACACAGATTGTCAACTGGAATAAAGCTACAGGACACCACGTCATCATGGTGATGGGTTTAAACTAGTTCACATTGCAGGATGTGATATGTCACAGCCGCAGGTTTGATGCAGTGTTATGTACAGACAGTAAAAGCTTTCTGAATCACGGGAAAATGAGCTAACAGCAAGAGTAAGTCTTTCGCTGTTTGCACATCATGTCAAAGTGAGTAAGGTAATATCCTTCCGACACCTACAGAATGGAATACAATGACGTACTTAATACCTTCAGCTTTTTAAGATTGAACCTTTCTGCGCTGTCACCTTCCTATGTGGTAACAAAACCCACGATTAACGTCATTCATGTAGGTTTGATATTCTGTTCTTTACTGTATCACATTGCACTCTCAAATTAGTGCCCCATCTCCAACCTTCCTTTCCTTTCCAGGGTCGTTGCTTCCCAGCTTCGCTTCTTCCATTCCCGCCACTCCCTATACAAACACCTCCAATTGGGTTTCCATGCAGTCCGCAGAACAGAAACAGCTCTGGTCAAGGTGACAAATGACATTTTTGTTCATCTGTGACAAGGGTTTCCTCTGCCTCCTTGACCTCTCTGTTGCCTTTGATTCTGTTGACAACAACAACGCCTTTCACATCGAGAGAATGTCTTAAGTCGCTGGACAGACAGTATTTCGGATCCAAGCTGGGGGGATGGGTTTGGGGAGGGTGGAGGGCAGGGGGGATGCAGGTTGATCAAAAGCACGGTTGAAGAGAAGATCCCTAAGGTGGGCCTTGTAGGAGGTAAGGAGGGGTGGATGGAGGGGGGGAGGTGGAGGGGGTGAGGGTCGGGATAGAGTTCCAGAGAGTGAGGTTATAGTGGCTGAAGGCCCTCCCGCCATTGGTGGGGCAGGCGAGGCAAGGTACATGGAGTAGGCTGGAGCCTGCTGAGAGGAGGGAGCAGACAGGTTGGGAGAGTGTTAGAATGTTGCAGAGGTAGGGGGGTGTGCGAGGCCATGGAGGGCTTTGAAGGTAAGGACCAGGATCTTGAACTATATACTGTATGTGATGAAAAATGAGTCAGGCGATTGGGATGATAGGGTTATTGAGCCTAGTGTAGGAGAGCACACTGGCTATGGAGTTCTGGATGATCTGCAGCCTGTGGAGGGAAGAGTTGGGATGGCTGACAACAGGGAATTTGCATAGTCAAGCAAAGGATGTTATGAATGCATGCATGAAAGTTTTGGCAACTTGTGGTGTGAGACAGTCGCAGAGCAAGGCAATGTTGCAGAGGTGAGGGAAGGCAGAGCAAGTCATGCCATGGATGTAGGGTAGAAAGGATAGTCTATCCTCCTCCACTGCCTTTCCTTTCACCTCAGTAGTTCAAATTGTACCTTTCACACGGTCTCCACTTCATCTCCACAAATGGCTTCTCCTCTTGCCCCTGCAACCTCTCATGCGGCATTCCTCAGGGCTATGTCCTTAGTCCTCTCGTTTTCAATGTCCTTATGTTCCATAAGAACATAAGGATATAAGAATTAGGAGCAGGAATAGGTCATTCGACCCTTTGAGCCTGCTCTGCCATTCAATAAGATCATGGCTGATCTTCTCACCTAACTCTGATTACCTGCCATATCCCCAAATCCCTCTATTTTTCAAAAAAATCTATCAGTCTCAGCCTTGAAAATGTTCAAGGACTGAGCATCTACAGCCTTCTGGGATAGTGAATTCCATAAATTCACTACCCTCTGAGTGAAGAAATGTTTCCTCAACTCTGTTCTAAAAGGCTGACCCTTAATTTTAAGATTGTGACCCCTGGTTATAGATTCTCCTACTAGGGGAAATAGTCTCTCAGTGCCTACTTTATCTAGCCCTTTAAGAATCTTATATGTTTCAATAAGATCCCCCCTAATTCTTCTGTACTCTAGAGAGTACAGCCCTAGTGTATTCAACCTATCCTCATAGGTCAGTCCCCTCATCCCAGGAATTAACCTAGTGAATCTACGCTGCACCCCCTCTAAGGCATGTATGTCCTTTTTTAAATAAGGAGACCAAACCTGCACACAATACTCTCGGTGCAGTCTCACCAAAGCCCCTACACAGTTGCAGAAAGACTTCCCTACTCTTATATTCTAAACCTTTTGAAATGAACGCTAGCATGCCGTTCGCCTTCTTAGTTGCTTGCTGCACCTGCAAACTAACTTTTTGGGACCGGTGTACAAGGACACCCAAATCCCTTTGAACACTAACACTATCTAACTTCTCCCCCTCTAGAAAATAATCTATTATTTTATTCTTGCTACCTAGGTGAATAATTTCACACTTGCTAACATTGAATTCCATCTGCCACCTACTTGCTCACTCCCCTAGCCTATCTATATCTTGTTGCAATCTTTTTGCATCATCCTCAGAGCTCACTCTGCTACCTAGTTTAGTGTCATCCGCGAATTTAGACACGTTACATTCAATGTTCTCATCTAGATCATTGATGTAAATAGCTGAGGCCCAAGCACTGATCCTTGTGGCACTCCACTAGTTACATCCTGCCAATTCGAGAATGATCTGTTTATCGCTACTCTCTGCTTTCTACCCGATAACCGCTCTTCTATCCATGTTAATATTTTCCCATTAATCCCGTGGGCCTTAATCTTGAGTAACAGCTTTTTGTGTGGCACCTTGTCAAATGCCTTCCTCTACTGGTTTCCCCTTATCCAACCTGCTGGATACATCCTCAAGAAATTCTAAAAGATTAGTCAAGCATGACTTCCCTTTTGTAAAGCCATGTTGACTCTGCCTAATCTTTTTATGGTCTTCAAGGTATCCCATAACTATGTCTTTTATTAAGGACTCAAGAATTTTCCCTACAACTGACGTCAGACTAACTGGTCTATAGTTTCCCATATTTTCTCTCCCACCCTTCTTAAATAGTGGAGTTACGTTTGCAATCTTCCAATCAATGGGGACTTTTCCAGTATCTATAGAATTTAGGAAGATTATAGACATGCCATCCACTATCTCAGTAGCCACCTCCTTTAAAACTCTAGGATGCAGGCCATCTGGTCCAGGGGACTTTTCGGTTTTAAGACCCGACAATTTACCTAGAACCATCTCTTTACTACTGTTAATCTCCCTAAATTGTTCGCTAACATTGTCTTCTTTGTTCCCCTCTATTTTTGGTATGTTTCCAGTGTCTTCTACGGTGAAGACTGTAGAAAAATACTTGTTTAATGACTCTGCCATGTCTTTGTCCCCTATTATAATTCCTCCAGTCTCTGCCTGTAATGGACCCACATTCACCCTCGCTAGCCTTTTCCTCTTTATATATTTGTAAAAACTCTTGCAGTCTGTTTTTATGTTCTTTGCTAGTTTGCCCTCATAATCTATTTTCTCCCTTTTGATCAATGTTTTGGTCCTCCTCTGTTGTTCCCTAAAGTTCTCCCAATCCTTGGGTTTACTACTCATCTTCGCTGTTTTGTAGGCTTTTTCTTTTAATTTGATACTTTACCTAACTACTCTAGTTTGCCACGGCTGAACCACCTTTCCTGTGACATTCTTATTCCTCAAAGGAATATGTGCTTGTTGGGAATTTTGCACTATCTCCTTGAATGTTTGCCATTGCTGGTCTACTGTCAAATCTTTAAGTCTAGTCTCCCAGTTTATTCTGGCTAAATCCTCTCTCATACCAGTAAAGTTGGCTCTATTTAAATTGAAGACTTTTGCTTCAGACTTAACTACTTTCCTCTCTAACTTAATGCTAAATTCCATCATATTATGATCACTTTGCCCTAGAGGAGCCTTAAGTTCCAGCTTGCTGATCAGCCCTGTTTCATTACACAAAACAAGGTCTAATATGGCTTGTTCCATGGTCGGCTCCTCGGCATACTGATCTAGAAAATTATCTCTAATGCATTCTATAAACTCCTCTTCTATCTTATTTTTCCTAATTTGGTTGTCCCAGTCTATGTGCAGGTTAAAATCACCCACAATTAGTGTCTTTCCTTTGCTACATGCTCCTCTAATCTCCTGATTTATACCTTGAGCAATACTTTGACTGCTGTTTGGGGGTCTATAAACTACTCCCACTATAGTTTTCTGCCCCTTGAAGTTACATATCTCTACCCATACTGACTCTACATCTTGCTTTTCAGATTTAAAATCTTTCCTCTCTACTGTTTTTATCCCTGCTTGACACACTTTGCTCTTCTTCCTTGTTAATCTGCTCTCCCATCTTGATGCAATTATCTGCATTCATCATCCCCAGGCAGCTCCTTTATGTTGTGGGAACCGGAACTGAACTCAGTACTCAAGTTTCTGTGTGAGCAGAGCAGAGCACTGTTCAACTTGAGTGTCATATATATGTGGTTGACACCCAATTCTATCTCTCTGCCTCCACCCTTGACTCCAGGATCACAACTGTCCTGTCAGACATTAAATCCCAGATGAGAACCAATTTTGTAGAGTTGAACGTCAAGAGTGAGACTCTGATTGACTTCTGTCAGAGTCTCCTCACCTCAGGCTCTGACTGCATCACCTTCCATGGATGCACATTCCATCTCATTGAGTCAGTCCGGAACCTTGGCATCTTGTTCAACCTCAACTGTCTTTTCTACCCCACATCTGTCTCATGGTCCACTCTGCCTTCCCCAACTCTCTCAACATTGTCTGGTTCTACCGCTGCCTCATCCTTTGTCCACACATTCATCACATGTAGGCTTCACTACACCAATTTCCTGCTTGTTGGCCTTCCTAGCTCTCCCTCCACAAACTGCAGATCATCCAGAACTCTACAGTTTACCCACACTCCATGACCCCATCACCCCCACCCTCACGCAGCTCCACTGGCTGCCCATCTCTCAGAAGATAGAGTTCAAATCCTCGCTCTCGCATTTGAGGCCCTGCGTGGCCTTGCTCTTTCCTATCTCAGCGACCTGCTGACCCCATATCAATGTGTCTGCTCCCTCCACTCAGCAGGATGTGGTCTGCTCCATATACCTCACCTAGCCTCCTCACCATCAGTAGTTTGCCTATAAGTATAGCCGATTAACTTTACAGTACAAATCTTGTGAAACACTTTGAAATGTTTTGACAATGTAATAAGATACTGTATCAACATTTTGTTATTATTTATGAATTTTCTTACAATTACAGTACTATTAATGTCCAAGATTAGGAAAACCCCTATTTGTGAATGCGAGTTTGGAGTGGTCTTTGCATCTGACCATTCATTGGGATGGCACTGTAATCATTCTTCTGACTGAGGCAAATTCCCATTGGATGTGGACAACGTGGTCATGCTTAACTCTGAGCTATGTTTTTTTTACACAGGGCGAGGTTTTACGAGGGCTCTGATCTTGTGGCAGATTCAGGAGTTACTATAGACACCACCATGCGAGGAGGACGCCTTGGGGTTTTCTGTTTCTCCCAGGAAAATATCATCTGGTCCAATTTGAAATATCGTTGCAATGGTAAGGAAACACTACCCAGTATCACATTCAAAATAGACACAAAATATCTGTTAATTTCTTTGGAATAAAAGTACAACAAATACTTGATTATAGTTTGGAAAAGTCAAAAGGCCCTTAAACATGGTATATTCTCAGCCTCAAGCCCATTGTGTTACAAAGTTACAACTAGGAAACATTCAGGAAAATTCTTCCCTATTTTATTTAAGCCAGCAAATGTATCATGATTAAGACTATTTGAACCAGACTGGGAGCAACTGATGGAACCTACAGATGGAAATTTCACTGTGTCTGAATGGATTATATCCCTAGAGGAATCTACTCCGTTTACACCAGAGTATTTGATGTAGTTTGGTGAGAACCAAGGCTGGGTACCCCGGAGTGTCTGTTGGGGGTATTGCTAGAGTCTACCAAGTTAAAAGCATGTAATTTTCCATCAAGAGCACCATCTTGCTTTTAATCAAGCTAGGACAACCATACACATTAAGGCTTTGGTTCGTAAGGTTAATAAGAACTGAAGAGGAAAAATTCCTGTCAGGATTTCTGGCCCACAAACCAGACTGACTAGTTTGTGATCAGCAGTACATTGGACTTCAGCATTCTAGAAGATTCTTACAATTGTAACCGAAGACTGAATTTAAGTATTTTTAGAAAGGTGAGCCTCTGTTGACTTTCTTCTGCTTATACCTGAAAGGGTTCTGAGGCTAATTGTATAATCTAGTGATATCCTATTGCAGTATTCCCCAGTGGTCAGTGTTAGGGCTCCTGCTTTTCTCCATCTATAATAAATTATCTGGATTCTGGTAAAAGGGGCACAATATCTGTTTGCTGATGACACAAAAATAGGGAGTGTAGGTAGCATTGAAGAAGCAGAGTCCTGTAGCTCAGTGGTTAGAGTGTTTGCCTTCCAAGCGAAAGACCTGGGTTTGATTCCCAGCAGGATGAAACATTGGGCAAGTTTTCTTCCTCTGCATGCCTCTGTTTACCTAGCAGTTCTTAGTCGATTGGCGGATAGCTTTTCTGGGGGTAATAATTGCTACAAAAATAATAATCATTTGATTACTCAACCATCGAGAGCTTGTGAGACACTACTGCGTGTAATTGGCTGCTACGATCCGCCCATCAAACACAGTCAATTTACTTTACAGTATATATAGGAAACTGAAGTAAAGTGATATTAAAATGAAATGTTAGGGACTGGAATGAGGGAAAATATTAAATATTAGTAATGAATAAATTAGAACAATACAAAATAACTTACATTAAATAGTGCCTTTCACATCAGGGGAATGTCTCAAAATGCTTAAACATTTTTATACCAAATACATGATCAAACATGTAAGTCTTGAGGCAGACTTTGACAGTGGTGAGGGTGGGAGAGAGGGAGGTGGTCAGAGGGGATCCAGTATGGAGTTCTGTAGAGAGGAGGCAGAATAGCTGAAGGCCTGATTGTGAGGCAAATAGGACTGGGTGGAGTGGGGGTGGGAGGAGACATATTGGGACATGAAGCAGGCTGGTGTTCACTTAGTGAAGGTTTGAAGGAAGACGTCTCAAAAACTTAGTAATAATAATAACCCTTACATTTGATATAGTGCTTTTCACGACTTCTAGACATCTCAAAGCACTTCACAGAATAGGGGGACATAGCAGATTAGTTAATTGGGAAGAAAAATTATAGTCAATGGAGCAAAATTATTTCCACTGGCCAAGTAATTACTCTCAGGTGTCCATATTATGGAGCCCTGTAGCTCAGTAGTTAGAGCACTTGCCTTACAAGCGTGAGACCTGTGTTCAAATCCAGGTAGGTCAGGGCGAAACCTTGGGCAAGTTTCCTTACTCCACAAACTTAATAATAATCCTTCCCAAAAAAGACACAATAATAAAATTTGTCATTTTCAATCCACAACTGTTTCTGGAACACTGCTGTGTGCAATTGGCTGCTGCGTTTCTCCCACAAATATACAGTCAATTCACTCTACAGTATATTCTGTGAAGCGCTTTGAGATATCCAGAAGATGTGAAAAGCAATATGTCAAATGCAAGGATTATTATTATTTCTTCCTACCTTTCCAGAGGTATATGGTGGATAAATGCAGTAAGCAATATAGTTTGTTAGTGTGTGTCACTCATTTTCTTTCCCACACACATTTTTGCTGAGAGGTGGGAGGGCAGCACTGTGACTAGCTCAGTCAATCTAACTGTGGTAGAAAGCTTACTAGCTCATAAATGGAAACAGATTTGTTCATAAATAGAACCAGAAACACGTGTAGTTAAGTGCAGCTACTGAGCCCAAGCTGAATGAGTTTGTGCCAAGCACAATTTTCTGTGGGAACAAGCAGCACTGACATTCGAGATGGGTGTGGTGGTGGGGGGGGGGGACTATGAATTTGTCACATTATAAGGTGGATTTCCCAGGAAAACTATAGGAAACTGAGATAAAGTGATATTAAAATGAAATGTTAGGGACTGGAATGAGGTAAAATATTAAGTATTAGTATTGAATAAATTAGAACAATACAAAATAACTTACATTAAATAGTGCCTTTCACATCAGGGAAATGTCTCAAAATGCTTAATTAAACATTTGTTGTTACCAAATAGATGATCAAACATGTAAGTCTTGAGGCAGACTTTGACAGAGTTGAGGGTGGGTGACAGGGAGGTGGTCAGAGGGGACCCAGTATGGAGTTCTGTAGAGAGGAGGCAGAATAGCTGAAGGCCTGATTGTGAGGCAAATAGGGCTGGGAGGAGTGGGGTGGAAGGCGATACGATGGGACAACAACAACAACAAAATTGCACTTATATAGCGCCTTTCACGTCGGGAAGACGTCCCAAAGTGCTGAAGCAGGCTGGTGTTCACTTAGTGAAAGCTTGAAGGAAGTGATAGTGGTAGGGTGAGGAAGAACATGGAGGGATTTGAAGGTGAATGAAGATGTAGAATTTGCAATGGATGGACAGAGGGAAACAAGGTGTGCGGGAGGAAAGGAGGGAGGATGGGGAACTGGACATGGAATTTTTCAACAATTCAAATCTTTATTAATTGTTATATTTTGTTTGTTTTTTAAATGGTGTATGACCATTTATTGTTCTGATCTGCTCCCTCATTGCTATTTGCTTCTCTGCTCCTGTTCTGGCCTCTGCATGCAGAAGGATTATTCCAGTTACTGATTGCCCACCATTACCTTCTAAATTAGCCATTGTTCCTGTATGAAGTGTGGTAGTGAGTGTCAGCAGGCAGTATGGCCAAGCCTGACCTCTTCCCACAGGGCTGCCACGCACAACACAATCAATGGAAGCTGCTGAAGAGGGACCAGGAACAGGACGCCTGACTGTTTTTGCCCTCACTAACCTTGGGAAGGCAAGGATCAAGTTAGCCCCACCATGCAATCCTGTCTCAAACCAGCAAATTCAGTCCGTGTTTCGAATAAGTGAGCTCCCAGTCTATAAACTGCAGGTTGCATTCACTGCACTGTGCATAACGGGCTGCCCCCAACTTGAGTTGCTCTTTTCAAAGAGCCAGCACAGACTAGATGGGCCGAATGGCCTCCTTTTGTGCCGTAAAGTTCTATGATTCTAAGATTCAAATTCAGCTAGTCTTACGAGCCTTTGCTCTATTTGAGTCTGAGATTGAAGCCACTTTGACTGCCTGGGCGAATCCCCCAGGCACCTCTGCCTTCAGTGAGAAAAGGAGTGTTGTGAATTTGAATCCTCGATATTCCTGGCTCCAGTGACTATTTTGAAAGGAAGGCCTTTCCAGATCAAGTACATGTTGCCAAACAAGAACCATGACTGGCTTAGAAGAACCTCCACAGACAATATGAGTTGCCAAGGTCACTGATGCAGCACACGTGTCAGTTTGCTCACAGCATCCAAAGTTTCTTTTTTACATATGATAACCATTGGCAGTTACATATTTTTGAATCTGCAGAGTTTAACTTTGAAGTCATCACAAATGCTATTCATCATTATGTAACGCTGGCTGCTAGATTTGTTATCTATGGAATGTTTGCAATAATGTTTAACAAAACTGCTAGTGGAAAATAATCGTAAGTAACACAGCTGCCAAGTTACTCCCAGCCTTCGTATCTCA
Organism: Hydrolagus colliei; assembly: GCA_035084275.1. NCBI lineage: Eukaryota > Metazoa > Chordata > Chondrichthyes > Chimaeriformes > Chimaeridae > Hydrolagus > Hydrolagus colliei. The sequence continues at coordinate 134,128,377 of CM068742.1, forward strand.
AGCCAGTGGAAAGTATAAATCTCCAACTGATCTACGTTGTACAATACAAAATTGCGTTTGTATAGCGCTTTTCACATCAGGAGGACGTCCCGAGGCGCTGAACACTCAGGGATTTGGACCCAAGCAGGACAACAACAACAAAATGACATTTTTAGAGAGCCTTTCATGTCGGGAAGATGTCCCAAAGCGCCAAGGCTTGGAAGGGTTTGAATAAGGGTGGGTGGAGGAAAGGGAGGATAGGAGTGTGGCTGAAGGCATGGTTGAAAAGGAGGAGCTTGCGACATGCCTTGAAGGAGACAAGGGAGGGAGGTGAAGGGTGTGTGGAAATGGATTGTCAAATGGTAGGTGCAGAGAGGCTGAAGGCCCAACTGCCAATGGCTGGGCAGGCCAGACAAGGGACTTGGAACAGGCTATGGCCTGCTGAGCATGCGAGCGGACAGGTTGATATGGGATTAGCAGGACAGAGAGGTAGGAGGGGGAAAGGTAGGAGGGCCTTGAAGGTGAGGAAAAGGATTTTGAACTCTATCATCTGGGGTATGGGGAGCCAGAGGAGCCGGGAGAGCGGGTGGGGTGGGGGGAGTTGATAGGGTCACAAAGCCTGGTGTGGGAGAGGACACGAGCTGTAGAGTTCTGGGTGATCTTCAGCTTGTGGAAGGAAGAGTTGGAAATGCCAATAAGGAGTGAGTTGGCATGGTCAAATCTAGAAGTGACGAACGCATGAATGAGGGTTCTGACAGCCTGAGGGGTGAGGCAGTGGAGTGTGCATATATTGATAGATTATGGGTTTCTTTCATTGAGCCTTAGTTTAACACTCAAGATCTTTTTTTCAGATACCATTCCTGAGGATTTTCAAGAATTCCATGCCCAGCAATTGTAGCTAGCTCCTCGAGAATGGAAGGACTGTAGAGAATTCCATGTGGAGCAAACCCAGAGAGAATGAAGAAATGAAAAGCAGCTGTGAAAGGAAAAAAAAACTTGTGTTCACCATGTAATGGAATTGTACTTATGGCAGTCAGATTGACATCTGCAGTAATAAGAATTACAATAAAATATTTTGAAAGGCTGTGTTTGATATCTCAGTGTGTGAATGTATTTTGAACACCAAGAACTTTAGAGGGAGAAATTTATTTATGTAGCATTTCAGAGTGTCCAGAATTAGACAAGAGCCACAGCCAATTTCCACACAGCAATAACTCATAAACAGTTATGAAGTGGATGACTAATGTGTTACCTGGGGGATTGTTGGCCAAGATACCAGGGGAGACTCTGTTTTCAAATTTGATTACTTTTCATCCAGCTGAACAGACAGACAGGACCTCAGTTTAACTTCTCAACTACTAAAGCATCAGAAACATTGGGTGTAACTTTGTCAATGGTGGTACAGTATCTATATGTACAGTTGGCTGCCGAACACGGGGGTTACGTTCCTGGAAAACAGCGCACTTCGTAAAATTGCATTTGGTAACCTTAATAAGTAAGGGGGAAAAAGGGTTAGGGGAATCCATCCACAGGCTATCCAATCTCAAGCCTTCAGGCACATCCACATCCGACCAACGCAAGGTATGTACTGAGGCGGGCTGCAGCGGGCTGGCCCACTCTCCCCGCTCTCACTGACTCAGTGGAAACAATAAAACAGCACCTTACACTACGACAGCTAAGCTAAATTATTTTACCTTTGGTCCTGAAAGTATATGAATACAGTAAATAAGAATGAAACAACCTTGATTGTACTTTACCATGAAATGCCATCAGGTTACTCTGAGGCCGAGGAATCATCGGACTTAGGCGGGAGCAGGCGGCATCCTCCCAAGTGTGCATTGCGCACGGGGACAGCATCCTCCCAAATGCACATGTGCGTGGGGCTAGCCAGCACATATATGCAAATTTTACTCGAGTTACGCAAAAAGGTGCCACATTTATTTCTTCGCTTATAGGTGAATCCGCACTCAAGAAAGTCGCGTTCGGCAAGCGTTGACTGTATCTCACTGGAACTTCACTCGTGCTAATCTTGGATTAGTTTAGCGTTGCACCAAAGCCAGTAGATCTGGCAGTAGATTCCTGTCCCAGAGTGCAGTTTCAGCTTTGCAATTTACAGGTTCATTTAACACTATCGTAAATTAAATTTTTTAGTTGAATCTTTTGAAAATGATCTTTCATATTGATTCTTAAAAGACCTTGAGTATCTTTTCAGCTGATTTAAAATATGATTGTTATTGTTTTGTATCCCCTCTACGCTTCCTGACTTGTTTTTGCCTTTTCCTTTCTCTCTGGTAGTTTCTGAATTTGTTTTCCTGCCTTGAGATCCTGTATTGGATCATAATTTAAGCCGCTATACAAATGTAACGTTGTTGTTGCTGTTTATCTGATTCCACAGCATCATGCTCAGTGATACACACACACATGTTAAGAGTAATTTATATAGCATGGGTTGAATTTAAAATCTTACCACAAGCTCTGTGTGTCCAGCAAGAAAACCTTTCAATCTCATGATTAAAGTAGAACTGGAAACACTGAAGGAAGGATTTGGGACGATCACAGGCAATAAGCTTTACTGCCTTGGATTATTATTAATTATAATATTAATAATCATTGCTTTTGATATAGACCTTTTTCATGTTGGGAAGCCAATTCAAAGGATTTACAGTAAAATATAGAGTTTGTGTAAATTTAGGTTAATAGCTTTTTTACAATGCAAAACATTTAAATCTACTAACTACCAATAATAATAATCCTTGCATTTGATATAGTGCATTTCATGTCTTCTAGATGTCTCAAAGTGCTTCAAAGAATGTACTGTAAAGTGAATTGACTATATATTTGTGGGCGAAACACAGCAGTCAATTGCACACAGCAGTGTCCTACAAACAGTCATGGATTGAAATGACCGATTTATTATCGTTTTTTTTGAGGGATTATTATTAGGCATGTGGAGTAAGGAAACTTGGCCAACGTTTCACCCTGCCTGGAATTTAACCCAAGTCTCTTGTTTGGAAGGCGAGTGCTCTAACCACTGAGATTAAAATAATAAGATTAAAATTCAAAACTTTTAGGAGGGATATGATGAATTGATATCAAACACAATATCTCACTCTCTAGATAAGCAAAAAGAGATTGGCAGGGAATATACAGTAGATTCTCAACCACCTGTTGCTCAGCCCAAACTTGCTGGGTTTAAATACCCATTACAACAAATTGCTAGTTTGTTGATATGTTTCAGATGTAAGTAGAGTTTTGTAGCTCAGTGGTTGGAACACTTGCCTGGCAAGCAAGTGACCTGAGGTTGATTGTCGGCAAGGTGAAACCTTGGGCAATTTTCCTTACTCCACAAGGAGTATTAATAAGTAAGGAATCTTTATTAATAATAATCTCAAGAAAAACACAACAATAAATTATTCATTTCAATCCATGCCTCTTTGTGGGACTCAGTACTATGTGCAATTGGCTGCCGTGTTTCTCCCACAAATATATAAATTCACTTCACAGTATATTCTGTGAAGCAATTTGAGACATCTGGAAGACGTGAAAAGCGATATATCAAATGCAAGGATTATTATGTATGGACATAACTGATACACTGCATTGTTAAATGTGCTGTCCTTTGGATGAAATTTTAAAACTGAAGTCCCATCTGCTTGTTCAGGGGACATTTAAGGATCCTTTCTATTCAAAAGGGGAAGGAAGTTTCTCCCAGTTTCCAGGCCACCAATCCCTCAAAGAAAATTGGTAATTCACTTTATGGTGGTTTCTAACATCACTGTGCAGTAAAATCCTGTGGAGTACTTTGAGGTGTCGCAATGATGTGATAAGGCACTAATTCAAGGATTACCAAACCTTAACGTGAGATGTTCAAGTGCAGGACAGTCAAATATACCAGCACCATATTCTAATGTATCTCAATAAGGCTTACGAGCAGGTTGAATACTAGCTGAACAAAAAGACATTGCAACTTTTTATTGTGGAAAATCCAAATACAGAGTCAATTTTATCCACAGCTGATGTCTCAATTTGTGGGATGTGCACACTACATAACAAAAGAAACTCAATAAATCACAGAGGGTGGGCTGTAAAATGGAATTCACTGCCACTGACCATTGTTGAAACTGGAGACAATGTATTTACAAGGAAATTAGATGTTTGAAGCCACAGCTTTTTATTTACCCTTGTCTCTAATAATCAGGCAGCTATACAAAGTGTAAGTTGTACAAACTGTACAAGGTTACGATCTAAATAAACAGAGGAGGATGGGTGAAATAATAATCTAAGGCACAATGAGACCTTGGGTACAGCAGGAGATTAAATGTGATTTCATTCATCCAATTAATTCAATTCAACCTTTCTTTCTCATAGCAAAATCCATTTCAAGAGGATATTTCCTTAAAATCAGAACTAAGACCATTATAACTGAGGTCAGGAAGCATTGCCCACAAATATAGTAAAATTCCATGAAACATTTTGAGACATCCTCCCAATATGAAAGTTCCCATTTGCATTATTTCTTCAGAGGGTTGTGAAGATGTGGAATTCTCTGCCCAAGGAAGCTATCAATTCAAAATCAATAAGGATTTTGAAACATATACAGGGATCTGCATCAGAAATAATCCTTTAGCAAGCTGCAATTCAAGTGAATTAGTTAGCTGTTAACATGATTAGGTCTTCCATTAATTGGTGATCCATTAGACAACATCTGAACCCTGGTTAGAGACAATTGGATCAAGCTTACAGGGCAGTCTCCTGTGCAACTAATTCCCTCTTCATTTGTGCCAAATTATAGTCAAAGACTTTTAATCTAAAGTAAATTGTATGGAATATAATCAATTAAGTTCAATTACATCAGCAGATGACCCGCACATTTTATTCTGAATGAAGTGAGATATACGCACGAACAAGGCCACTGGTTTTATTATTCAGTCTATGTTTCACAGCAATTGGTCAAGCTTTCTCTTGTGGTAACTACTAGAGATTGCAAAGAATCCAACAGCCGATACTGCTTTAGGTCTATGAACTATTTTCTGATTTAGGCTAATTGTGGTAATACATTTTTTTTCTTATCTTTCAATTAATATAGAGCCTTGTCAAAATAATATAATAATCCTTGCATTTGATATAGCACTTTTTCACATCTTCTAGTCGTTTGAAAGTGCTCCACAGAATATACTGTAAAGTGAATTGACTGTATATTTGTGGGCTAAACGCGGTAGTCAATTGCACACAGCAGTGTCCCACAAAACGGTCGTGGATTGAAATGACCAATTTATTATTGTTTTTTTGAGGGATTATTATTGGGTGTGTGGAGTAAGGAAACTTGCCCAAGGTTTCGCCCTGACCTGCCTGGATTCGAACACAGGTCTCACGCTTGTAAGCTGAGTGCTCTAACCACTGAGCTACAGTACTCCACCCTCTAAAAAGTCTCAAAGCATGTCACAGGATTTACTGTTAAGGGTAGAGATTGTATATTTATAGGTGAATAGGGCAAAGTTCTCTGGAACACTACTCTGTGTGAGGAGCACAACATAAATGCAAGTGATCGATGTTATAGTAGAGTCGTAGTCAACTGCAGGATTGTAAATATTCTTTGAGTACAAAAATGCAAAAAAAATCCCCAAATTAAATCAACTAACCCCAAATTACAACCAACTGCAAAGAGATGCGGGAATGTAAGGAGGTTTGAGGACAGCAGTCACCAATCTTGTTAAAAGACATGCAAAATGTGAGGAGACCTAACGCTTTAAAACCACTTTTACCATTAGAATCAACATTAAATTTCCTTAACGGCCCCTTCAGACCACACTTGCTTTATACACTGTGTCAATTCTCTGACTGAGCGCAATACCTTAGTTTAATGTTAAGCGATAAAACTGTAAATGTCAGTTCCCCTACCACCCATGAAAACAGTACTCAAAACCTTAGTGAAATGTACAGCCCAACTTAATGGCATAGTTTACAACTATAAAACTCGAGGAAGTAAAAATCATACCAAAAGCATAAGACTGAATGGTTACCTCCTTGCTTTTTGCCTTCCGACCTTCAGTTCGGATTTGCCACTTTTGCCTTGGTTTAGGAGCCAGTTAATAAGATGATTAACTTTGATCATGAGCAGTGGCAGAAGTCTCAGACTCCACTGATTTAAAAGACACAGACACATGGTGATTGTTGATAACTGCTGCTGCAAAGCAGAAAAATTTAGTTGCCTTCCTGTAACTTCTGATAAGCCATGACCCGCTCTGCCTTCCCTCACCTCCGCAATATTGCCCGACTCTGCCATTACCTCACTCCTCAGGCCGCTGAAACCCTCATTCACACCTTCATCACATCCCGGCTCGACTACGCCATATTGGCCTTCCCAATTCCTCCCTCCATAGCTGCAGATAATCCAGAACTCTGCAGCCCGTTTGCTCTACCACTTCAGCTCTGTGACCCCCATCTCCCCTTTTTCGCCCGGCTCCATTGGCTCCCCATCACCCAGAGGATTCAAGATCCCAGTCCTCACCTTCAAAGCTCTCCATGGCCTCGCCCCACCCTACCTCTGCAAACACCTGAAGCCCTACCAACCCGCCCGCTCCCTCTGCTCAACAGACTCCGACCACGTCTGCTCCACATCCTGCCCCACTATTGGCAGGTGAGCCTTCAGCCATTCTGCCCCCAACCTCTGGAATTCCATCCTGCAATCGCTCCACCTCGCCCTTTCCCTAGCCTCCTCCAATTCCCGCCTCAAGACTTTCCTCTTGAATGGTCCCATGAGTCACCAAATCCACCCCCTTGCCCTCCACCCTCCTTGTCTCCAACCCCAGCTCAGGTCTGAAACTGTGACTGTCCACCACCTTGGGATTTTCCCCTGACGTGAAAGGCGCTATACAAGTATAATTTTGTTGTTGTTGTTGTTACTTTCTCTATGGCATGTACATGAATAGATAAGACAGTCCCAGTATTAAAAAGTAATGAGAAAGAGCAGGTGTGGTGATTCCTGTGACAGATGGATAGGGTATAATACAAAGGTGCTATCTGGATTTAGGGAGCAATGGTGAAATTGATGAGAGAAACTATTGCATCTTTGCTGATACGAGTTAGAAATCCATCCTGAAATTACCACACAGATATAGTACTTGAGTTTTGGACATAGACCAAAAATCAGAGGGGAGAATATTTTCTCCAATAGACAGAATGGGAGTGGAAGTGGTGTGTACCCTTCTCTGAATTCAGTGTTCATCTAGCAGGATGGAGCAGGCCGGAGGAGCCCGTTGAGCGGAGGGAATGGAGAGGTTGGTAGGGGTTTAGAAGGTTATAGAGGTAAGAGTGGGGCGAGGATGTGGGGGAGAAGATAACTAGGTTCCTGACTGGCTTGGTGAGGTGTGCGTCCATGGAGGTTGATGCTGCCATTGCCTGAGGTGCAGAGGTGTTGGTGTGAACCAAACAGAAGGGCCTCGATCTTGTTGACATTTAACTGCAAAATGTTAGCTCTCATCCATTTCTAACTTGATGTCCGACAGGCAGTCTGTCAGGACATCGAGTCCTGGAATCAAGGGTGGAGGCAGATAGATAAGAGTTGAGTGTCACCCGCATACATTTGAAACTTGATCCCATGTCTGCGGATGATGTCACCAAGGGAGAGCATATAGATGTTGAAAAGGAGAGGACCAAAGACAGAGCCCTGAGAAATAGCATTCTATTTCCTTCTTTAAAGTAATCAACTTTCAAGTTGATGAACAGTGACCTACGAAATAAACTCCCACATCAGCCACCAATGCAAATAACACTTTGCACATTTTGATTGTGCACGATTCAAATATGAGGTTAAAAAAAGTTAATTTATTGAACAATTTTAATACAAACAATGCAGGTCCATCTGTTAGAATGAGCCAGTAATGTTACACTGGAAGATATATACATATATTATATATATGTATATATATATAACAAATTTTACATCAGAATAGTTCAGGTGGAATTTTACTGCATCTGATTAGCAATAGCCAAAATAGGAGATACAATATATTGAAAAGACTGGTGCTTTGAAACAATTATAACTTTAATCCAGTTAACATTTTGTGGACTTTACTTCAACTTAAGGTACAAGGAGAGAGAAAAGTCAGACGACAGAATAGGTTGTATGTAGTACAGTACATTTTTTTAAAATCACCTGCGATTCAGAAATGGAATGAAGCTTCCACCATAAATTAATTCAGGCAATTTTAAGGAAGACTTGAATTCCTACCATAAAACACTCAAAACACATATATTAAACTACTTTTTTTTAAAAAGAGGTGCTGTAAAACATTTTTTTCATAGGATTCCTGTAGTATAACATATTCTTGCGGAAGGAGAAAAGCAAGGTACAAAAGAACTGGTGCGGGAGTGTTATAAAAATACTGCACACAATTGCCCTTTATTAAATAAACTCAAACACAAAGGACCTAGATTTCCCTTCGTTGGGCAAAAATTATAGGTGCCACAGCATCAGACAACAGTCCATGTTGGTGTCATCTTAAAAATTTGTCACAAGCCCTGTTTGTAAAGGTTATCACAATGAGGGGAATTCCCATGTGAAGTCTGAGGTGAGGAGATAGCCGCCACCAGGAAGGCTGCAATACAAAGAGTGGTTTGTGAGACCACTTGTGACCCTGAATTAGACAGGCTGGTCTCCTCATTAGCACCAGTATGGGAATGGACAGAGCTGCGGTGATTACCCAACCATGTGAACCATACATCTCAGCTACAACATGGGCATCCAATGGCAGAGGGCAAATTGTGTGTGTGTGTGTGTGGGGGGGGGGGGGGGGGGGGGTTGTGAAGTGTGCATTTATCCATCAAATTAAAGTGAAATGACGACACCTAGGATTTTTTATAGTTTACACACAAGGTGTTTTATTTCCCCCCACCCCCTCCCCACCAGTATTTTTAACCTCGTAAACAACAGCATTGATTGAGTCTTTCCAAACAATTTCCTTGTACCTGATTATACAAACTCACCCATTTTTTTTCCAAGGCCCATTTTAATAATACTTTTGTATCAGACAGCACTGCATCTCATGGTGAGGCAGCGAATTAATTATTGTTTAAAAAGAGAAGTGATGGCTGATCTGAATGACATATGTGGCACCAATGTCCCACAGATGGCAATGATACTTAAATAACCAAATATAACCTCTTTTTTTTAATGAATTTAGATAAGAGTGGAATATTGGTCCAATAGAATCTTTAATATTTGCCTGAACTATCAGACCAGCTCTAGCATCTGGTCAGCAGGAAGAATTCCCTTAAATCGCATGATCCTGTATAAGTAAATCCTAGGCCACAACACCATTCACCATTCAACGGTGCAGGTTAGGCACATTTCATGATGTTTAAATAATTAATTAAACCTCCCATTGGTAAGGTTTTCCTGAAGTTAAAGAATATAACAAGTTAGTTTGGAGATTGTGATATTACTGTACAGTAGTGAGTGGGATATTATGAGAAAATTGCAGTTTCTACTGGATCAATGGTTTCAGTGTAAAAACATTTTTTAAAAACTTGAAAAGACCAAAAAACAATATTCGTTTTTAAACACTACGTCTGTTTTGAGATGAAACAATAGACTTTAATGACCATCCTCGGGGATTCTTTTATTTGGGGGTAAAATTGTTTGTCACTCTAAATTATTCATTGCTTATCTCTTAACTTAAATCTCCTTTGCAGCAGTCAAGCAAAGAGCTACCCAAAAAAAACCTGTCACCCTCATTACAAAACAGGGATAAGAGTAATGAAGGCTGCAGAGAAATGAACAGATAAAGCTTTGTGTTGTTGCTGGGTTAAGACCTTTGGGCATTTGGAAAGAAATGTTCACGCACCACAAGATTCAGGAGAAAATCCAGAATTTTAATTCTTGTGTTCAGCTATGAATTGTTCTCATAAGAGTTAGCACATCATTCCCATTGAATGAACTATGATTTTTTTTGACAAGGAGGTTTCTGAAAAAATAGTGAGCACTGACTGACTGACATACTACTTTAAAATAGGAAATTCTACTCTCCTCAGATTCCTCCTTTATTCAAAGCCTGGGTTACAGTGCGACAATCTGCTCTAAACGTTCCCACTTTTGTTTGAAAACTTTCAAAGTAAAATGTACTGAAAATCTCTGCCAATGCTGCAGCCTTTATATTCCTTCACATTAAATACTCATCCTGCTTCATTTAGAAAGGCCTGTGAATAGATAGGAGCTAGCGAGTGAAGCTTCCCGCCACCTCATTAAAAGGGAATTTGTGTAAAATGCAACAGTCTGGAAGCTCAAAGTACACAGGCTGTCAACACTGATTTGGATCAGTATTGTTATCTAGTGATTTAAGACGGGCACAAGAAACTATTTGACCTATTAATGCTACAGAGCAACAAATGCATCTAAGTTTAAAAACATGCAAGTATTCAAAGCAGGATTTGGGTGCCAATGGAGCTTTGGTTAAAACAGAATGAATCTCACAAGTCTCTCAGTTATATTTGGCAAAGGGCTGGCTTAAACTCTCTTGCTCCAGTAGCTCCTCTGATTTTATTTAAAGCCGTGCATTGGACCCTGTCAACCAAGATTAGCTCAGCTGTTTTAACTAATATTATTTTACAGATACCAAAAATGTACCAGAATACTTCACATCAAATACCAACACAAATTCTAATTCACTTTAAATAAATACACACCAATACCTGCATCGAAACACTCCAGTCAATTGTTTTCAGTTTCTTCAGATATCACCATCAAATTCCAGAGGGACCACATGTAGCCAAAGGACCCTATTTGTTTGTTTGCCGCTTGTGGTGCATAGAGAACCAGAATATATTGGACCCAAAGTTACTGACTCTGTCTGGTTTAGATACCCTTGTCTTAGCTGTTTTTGAGTCTGACCGTTTTGAAAGCTTTTAAACTAAAATGTACTGAAAATCTATGGCATGGCTTACATGCTCCCACCCCCCACTGGGATGTCCTGATGCTTAACAAGCGTGGAAGACAAGGCAGAAAGTGATGCATTCCAAATAGTCATTTCTATTTAACTTCCAAGTTGATCATTTGCAATAATTACCCTCAATCTTTTTTCTCCTAATATATACACACAGCATAAAGTTTGAAGCTTCACCATAATGCCTAAAGTCCACTTCATATTACATTATCTGTCAGACAGACATAGGAATCCTATTTATTTGTGGATTTTCTTTTTTTAAAAAAATTGTTTTATTGTAATGCAATATATCAAACTGTCAGTTTTTTTTCAGTCTAACAAGGTCAGAAACTGGGGAATCCCATGATAGGCATTATAGCAGGTTAACAGAGGATATTATATATAGAGTGTAACTTTAAAAGGGTCTGTTATATAGGTGTGGATTAGGTCAGATACAGGTTGGGAATCCAGTAGCAACTTGGTTGTATCTTTGTATATGCACTTAAATTGGATGGAGTTTACTTTCCGAAGAGATCAAGCTCAGATAACTAACACCAGCCAATTATTTGATACCCTTTAGTTTACTCGGCAATATCAATGATCGCACAACTTCTGCTCATATACACTGTATTCTGGTACACTTCCTGTATTTCCTGAACTATATAAAAGAATTTCAATATTTAATATGCATCAAACCTTACAAAAAGGCCACATTCATTTTCTTTTCTATTATGGCCTTGATTCAAGCCAATATGCAAACATCATCCAGGTGAACTTCCAGGTACCACCTTTTGGACAATACTTTTGCACCCTTCCCTATACTTAACACACTAGACCTTCAGAACACCAATGAAGTCTACAAGTCTGTGGGACATCCTGAGCTACCAGTCAATAGCAGCCTGACTCCCAAACAAACATGCAGTTACTGTCTAGGCACGTTTTCACCTTAATCAGCTTTCAAAACCTGTAGAAATGCAATCAAATGTATAAAACTGCTGACAGGGAACCAGGGACTAATTAAAAAGTCCATAGTTGCAGTACAATTCGATGGATGGTTTGATCGATGGCATTGGACGACAGAGTAGGTACTCGTGAAAAATTAAGACAAGGAAGGGGTGATGGAGATCTAGGGTTTAGGTAAGTTTACATTTTATGCTTCAAACCCGCGCTGTGTGCAGCAGATAGGGGCAATAAGTGTCCAGGCGAACACCAGGATACATATCCAGCAGGAGGCCATCTTAATCCAAAAGGTGGACCAGTTCCCATGGACAAAAAGATTCTCCAATGCAACGTTGTCATAGCTATGAAAAAAAGAACATGGGTTAATTAGTGGACGTGCCTTCAGCTACTACGCCCCGAAACTCTGGAACTCTCTCCCTCAATCCTTGCCTTCCTTTCCCACTTTCAAATCCTGCCGAAAAAACGTCCGTTTTGATCGTGCTTTCTGTCATATCCCTCTTCGCTCTCCCCATGGCCTGGGGTCAGGCACCACTGTCAAGCGCTGAGGGACTCTACCCTACTTGAAGGCCGCTATATAAATGGGAGGAAGTTGTTGTTATTTAAGTATTCTAAAGCACTCTTTTCAGGGGAGATCCACATGTATGTGACCTCCATTTGTCTGTAATAATCTATATATTCTCTAAAGACTTAATTATAAAATGGTTCACTTGTTAAGTATAATATATTAAGTATAAGTATATACTTTAATTAAGTATTAAAACAAATTAATGATTGTACGCTCTCTCCTCTAATGGATGCAACCCGCTTACCTAATCTGAGTTTAATTTTTAAAATCCTTTGGATTTGATATTGCCTTATTATGTCTTCATAACATCTCAAAGTGCTTCACAGAATATAATGCAAAGTGAACTAACTATACATTCTATGGACAAAATGATCCAAGCATAGGTTGGCAGTTCCGTCCACAAACAGGTACATGCAAGGAACAACTAATGGGGAACTAACAATAAGCAACACACTGAAGGTATTTTCTAAAGTACAAGTAATTTATGGAACTGGAATAAAATTCTCCTTCACTTTGAAAAGTCTGTGCATTTTACTTACTTGAACCAGTTAGTTAAGGTCATCATCACATACAAGGAGCCAAGGAAGAAGACAAAGTGGAAGAAAGCATAGCTATACACCACACCTCGCTTCTCATCGTGAATCACTTTCTGCATTCCCTTTTCATCTCCGTCCACATCATAGTTACCTGACAAAGGCGATGGGAGAGGTCAGTGTGACAAATGTCATGGAAATTTACAAGTACCACACATGGTAGGTGGTTTAGATACTTTGTGCACATGAACATTTGTGGTTCATTACTACAAGAGCTCATCTCTCCAAATCCTAGGCCAACAATGTATGATAAGTGAAATCATTTAAATAGAACTTTTGGTGTTAACTCAATATTATTAATATCCCGATATGTCCTGCAAGGTTTCTATTCAAGTCCTCCTAATGTCCAGATGTTTAATGGGGGAAAACAAAAACAGAGATTTACCCACCAAACACTCTCAATATATTCCTTACTAAAACCAACCCCACCCACCCCCCTCCTCCAGGTCTATAACCAAATCCAATTGATTCAGTTCCTTTCTTTAAACAATGAAACATTAAACAACATAAATACTATTCCCAAATCTCATAAATCTATTTATTACCAATGTAAAAATCCAAACAGCCTCTAAAGACTGCATTATCAAATGGTTCACCTGTTATCTATTAAAGCAGATTTATCAAAGCAAATTAATGACTGCACATGATCTCTACCCACCAGGAAAATGTATATACTGGGTGCAGACATACATTACACAATAGAAAATAATGAGTGGGAACACCGATGGGGACCTTTGTTTTCAAACCAACAATGAAAAATCACCTCCTGGAGGGAGGGTGGTGGGGTGGGGTGGGGTGGGGTGGGGGGGGGGGGGGGGGGGGGGGGCGCGAGGGAGGGGATATCAAGATTTCCTTGGAGCTGAGCTGGCTCCAAGGTGACGTATTTGGCAATGGAATGTCAAAATTGACTCAAGTAGCTGGGGTTATCCACAGTACTCTGATGATGACCAATCAGCCAGCCTGGCTTGTTGGCGGGATTTGGAGGGCCAGACCAGTCACTGGGATAGAAACTCTTCCTGTTCTGCTCCTGTTTACTCCTCAAGCCAAAGTCCAAATTGTACGGTTGCTATATTTGGACAACCAGCTTGCCCCACCATGCTCTCAATGGCAAGCGGTTTTAGTTGATTGAACTCCAGCGGTTCCCCAGTACACAATCAGGGAGTGCTTAAGCCTTTTTTGCTCATTCTTTATTTCATTAGCTTTAGTAATGCACTTCCGGGTTAGAGAGAGAGGCAGGGAGAGAGAGAGGGTGAGGGGTGGGGTGGGTGGGGGGGAGAGGGGGAAGTGTGGGGGAGAGAAAGAGAGGGAATGGGGGGAGAAAGAGAGGGAAAGAGGGGGTGGGAGAAAGAGAGAGGAGTGGGCGGGGGTGAGAGAGGGGGTGAGTTGATTAATTTAGATGGAAAATGAGAGGAGTGGAGGGGGGTTGGGTTTGGAACCATTGAGATGCCAGACTGACTCTGTGTGTGTGTGTGTGTGTGTGTGTGTGGGTGTATTAGAGAAAAAGCAAAAAAAGAGTACCCCTTTGATTGTGTGCTGTGTTTATAGATTGTAATCGATACTTATTGCTTTATTGGTAAGTATCCATACAATATTCTGTTATTATTTTTAGTCTATTATTAATATGGTATTTTTTTTAAAAATTAATGTAATTTTTTTAATTTAAAATTGTGTTGGGCTATCAGCAGCTGGACGTCTGAATATCCAGCATGCGGTTTAACCAGCATTGGCCAGGTCCCGAGGGTGCCACATAAACAGGCTTTTACTGTAAATGACACCCTACTGACCAAGAAAAAAATCACAACTCACCTTCATCATCTGGAATGAAACAGAAGCAGCATCGAGCTTCCTGCAAAACAAGGAGTTCCATTGACAGTTAATCTTTGGGCAGTACAATTCCACTGAGCTGCGCACGAACCGTCATAGTGGATTGACTGAATGCTATTGGCACTAACATTTCTCTTTCAACGCACCTAACCATAGACAATTGCAAGTTATAGGAACATAGGAGGCACACACAGGAGGGGGCCATTGAATCCACCCAGACGCTCATCACCAAATTTATTAGATTTGGGCAGTTCCCTCTCCAGGCACAAGCTCATTTCCATGTGAAGGAATATGGAATTCTCTGGTTTGGATTCTCTAATGCATAATGATGGGTCTCTGTATGTGTATGTCAGACATATTGCTGACCAAATAAATCTGCCCGCTTCTATGGGGAAGTGGGGTGGGAGGTTGGTGCTGGAATAACAATGCTTGCAATTGATATAGTGTCTTATCACGTCTTCAAGACAACAACAACGATTTGGATTTATATAGTGCCCTCCACGCCGGACGACCTCTCAAGAGCGCTTCCAATAATGGATCCCAGGGTTGAGCTAGGGGGAGGGGGAAGAAGGTGACCAAAAGCGCGGTCGAAAGGAAAGGTCTGAAGCCGAGACCTGAAAGTAGGAAGAGAGGGGGTGAGGCGAAGGGAGTGAGGTAGGGAATTCCAGAAGGTCTCAAAGCACTTTACAGAATATAGTATAAAATACAGAATATACAAATATACAGTATATACAAATATACAGTCACTATACAGTATTTGCACACAGTGTCCCACAAACAGTTGTAGACTGAGTGAACACATTTTCAATATTTTTTGAAGGGATTATTACCGCTGGAAAAACAATCTGTAAATCGACTAACAACCGGGTTCCTGGTTACTGCTAGGTAAACAGAGATGTGTGGAATAAGGAAACTTGCCTTAAGTTTCACCCTGTGCAAAATAATGGGTGGGGGAGGGGGGTGAATAACATTTCCTCATGTAAATCTTCAGGAAGAAGACACTTTGCCTCAGACCAGCCTTATGTACAAGCCATCAACTGATATTACTTGCTTCAATTGACATATCTCACAACATCTCCCGTGGAGTCTGGTGTGTCCTGTGGAGGGGGTGGGGGAGGGAGCAGAGATCCCAGTTCCCCATGGGCCAAAGCTAACATAAATTGCTTGAGAGGCTGCAGGTTGACAGTCATACTTCTCACTGGCAGTGAAAGGAGGGTGAGAATTCTGTATAAACAACATCACTATTTTACCTGGGAAAATTGAACAGGAAAGTAAATAGTTTCAGAACAATAAGTGCTACAATTTACAATAAAACATGAACCCCCTTTGAGGCGCTTCAATGACATGATAAGGTGGTAGATTAAAGGCAATGATGATTAATATTAGTTTACTTTGTTGAGGTCGGTAGAGAAACAAGGTTTGTCTAGGAACCCCAAACTGCACACAAGATTCTTACAACCATGGTGTGTAATAGCACATTTCCCTGCACTGTCATCCATCACTTTGAGTTAGCACAACAGGGAGTGAAGAAATTGTTAAAATGATTGAAAGACTTTGTAATGTATTAAAGTTTCTGGAATGCCAGGTCATTGGCATTCCAGATGCCAATGGAATGGCATTGAAAAGCATTCCATAATGGTTTAAAAACCATTATGTTTAAAAAGCAGCATAATGGTGTGACAGGAGGACAGAAGGGTGGGTATTCTAGACATATGAGATAAAATAGACCAAACAGCTTTTCAATGTGTGATCTTCAGATAGCAGTGACAACATAGGAAGTAACAGGTTAGAATTGATGACAGTAAGCTCTACTCTTCAGCTCATTGGGCACAGACTTGTCAGAGCACATTTAAATCTCCGTCAACATTTCAGTTACTTTTAAGGTGACTCCAGTAGTGGGATTTTTTGAATTAATAAAATCAGCATCATTGAAAACATATCAGGCACCTCAGCGTAGGCTGACCTTAAGTTTGCAAACTGCTAAAAGCATTTGATTCCGTTTCCCTTCCACTGAAGTGCATTGCCAGATTCTGCTCCCTTGCAAGTAATTTGCCTATTATTAATGTGTGAACCTTAATGACTGGTTTGCTGGCTCACACTAACCACAGAGAACACAGAAGCAAACATGAGGTCCTTAAAATTACTAGGGGGATTGATAAGAGTCAATTGAGAGAAATGATTTCCACTGGTTGGTGAGTCAGTGACTACAGGGCATCAATTTAGTAAACAATGGTTAGTAAATGAGCAAATGGGAAGGTTATGAAAATTGTTAGGACATGGAATTCCCCACCAGAAGCAGTGGTTGGGGTAGATTTCATGCTGGCTTTCAAAAGGGAACTAGAGAATACCTTGAAAGGTATTTACATGGTTATAGATATTTGAAAGGTACTGAAAGATTAAAGCGGAAGGGCAGGTAAGTGGATTGAAATTATTGTTCTTAAAAGGTGCCAGCAGACACCAAACAACAACAACGTGCAGTTAGAGAGCTCCTTTCTTCACGCAAAGCAGGTCTCAAAGCACTTAACAGTTGTGGAGCTTGACAGCGAGCCAGGGAGAGGTGACCTTGGGCACAGACGAAGAGGGATGTAATCAATGTTCTGCATATTAGCAAAACAGCCCTCGACAAACGCAGGTTAAAAACAAACTTTCAGAAATGATCTGCCTCGTAGATTACTTTATATCCAGCCATTTCAGATTCAGAAAAGAGTTTTCAAATTTCAGAGATTAGATAGTTACTCACCATTGGCTTTGCGTTTGAGGTTCTGCTTACTCCCAGAGCTGCTGAGCTGGAGCGAGTTGTGGAGCTTAGACTGAAAACAAATTTTATAAAAAATCTCAAAACATTACAGTGATTTAAATATCTTCTAGGAATCAGACACCTTTAAATTTAACACAAAAATGATAACATTTTAGCCCTCCTCCCCAACCCTAGGATTCACCCTATCATGTGTTTTCCAGGTTACATTAGCTAAATAAACCCAATGTATGGATTTACACCCCAACAGCCTGTAAAGCCATTTTTCCTTATAATTTCAACGATCTAATCAAACTATGGAAAATTCTTAAATTCAATCTCCATCTGTAAACTCTGCACTGCAGAAAACCAGCTTCCAATTTAAGGCTGAATTTAAGAATTTTCCATAATCCCACGCAATCTTAACTTTTTTTTTTTAAAAATGGTCCTGCAAGCTAAGACCAGGTAGAATTTCAGGCCTAGTCTAAATTTTCTCCCCAAGCCTAGGTATCACAGTGGAAACTCACCACTATTGTTTGGGATTTCAGTTTCAAATAGGAAGAAACAAAGACAACAACTATAAGATGATCAATAAGCTGTCCTAAACACTGATGATAACAGGTTTAAATAGATTAAAACAGACTTTACAGCACTGAAACAGGCCATTCGACCAGTGTTTGTACTGCACACACATATCCACTGAATTCCTTACTTCTTCCTATATCATTCCTTCTACGTAATATGAATAAACAGACTAGTTAGGCCAAATTGTCTGACACTGTAATGTAGTTATCCAAATCCATTTAAACATGATTATTATTATCAGTGTTTAGGATAATGTACAATTCAGACCACTTTTTTTCTAGCCTCCTCTTAGATTCATCAATATCTGCTTCAACCAGCACTTCAAGCAGCAAATTCCACATTCTCGCTACTCTCTGCTTGAAGAAGTCATCCTTCTACTTTAGCACCTTATCATCGTGGAGTCATGTAGCTCAATGCTTGCCTTGCAAGCAAGAGACCTGGGTTCGATTCCCAGCAGGGCAAAATCCTGGGCAAGTTTCCATACTCCACAGTCCTGATAATAATCCCACATGAAAATAAATTATTTATACAGAGAGCTGTGGGAATGTGGAACTTGTTTCTTTGTGCAGAGAGTAGTGGGAATGTGGAACTTGCTACCGCAAGGAGTTGTTGAGGCAAATAGCACAGTATTTAAGGGGAATTTGGATAGGTACATGAGGGGGAAAGGAATAGAAGGTTATGTTTGTATGGTTAGTTGAGGAGGGGCAGGAGGATGCTCAGGTGGAGCAAATAAACTGGCATAAACCAGTTGAGCTAAATGGCCTGTTTCCGTGCTGTATATTTTAATGTATTCTAATTTGGTCACTCAATCTACAACCCCGTTTATGGGACACTTCAGTGTGCAATTGGTTGCCACATTTCACCCACAAACATACAGTTAATTCACATTAAAGCCTATTCTGTGAATAGGCTTTAATGTGAATATTCTGTGATATTCTATTCTATTTAATATTCTATTCTGTGAATAGGCTTTACACTTTGAGACGTCTAGAAGATGTGATAGGGCGCTATATCAAATGCAAGGATTCTTATTATTATTACCATCATCACATTGTCGAAATGTCTCAAAGTGCTTAACAGGATTTTGATTTACGGTGAAGCGCAGTGACTGCACTTGTAGACAAACGCGGCAGCCAACTTACACACAGCCACATCCAGCCACGTAAGCTATCCTTACTATCATAAGGTGAGATTCCACCATATGATTTTTTAAAACTAAAAATGCAACAAATGCCTGGCGTGCAAACATCTCCTCTTGTAACACTATTTCCCTCCCTTTTTGTTCAGCTGATATATTTTTTAGCAGTCCCCATTACAGCCCCACTTTAGGTCATGAATCCATTTGCAATTTGAGAGATTACAACCAGCTCCACTCTGCTTTCAAACTATCCACTAATTAGTTATCTGCAAACAAACAGCTCAATACAGACATAACTGTTCTTCTCTCGAAGTTGCTTGCGCTCTCTCCACAAAGGAGACCACAGTCAGTGTACTCTGGTAGAACTTATTCTGCTGCTTGACTCAAGGACCCAGCAGTGTAAAGGGGTACAACGTTTTAATGGCGCAAACTACCCAACTGCAGTTCAAACTGCACAGCGAGTTTTAGTTTAAAAGAGTTATTTTCAGACTTGGTCTTCAGTTACTACCAACAGGGTTTGTTGGATGATCAGCAACTGGGGTGGGGAATGACTCTGAACTGAAAAAGGTCTAAAATGCAGCTTTCAGTGCTTAAGAACGTGCCTTCATAGAATCCTAGTATCATACAGCGCAGAAGGAGGCCATTTGGCCCATCGTACCTGTAGCAGCTCCAAAAACAGCAATCCAACTCAATCCCACTGGCCCGCTTTCTCTCCACAGCCCTGCAATCTTGTCCTCCTCAAATACCCATTTACTTCTCTCTTAAAAGTTGTTATTGAATTGGCTTCCACTACCCTTTCACGTAATGCATTCCAGATCCGAACAACTCGCTGGGCAATTTTTTTTTCCTAATCTCCCCTCTGTTTCTTTTAACAACTATCTTAAATCGGTGTGCTCAGGTTACTGACCCACATGCCAGTGGAAACAGCTTTTCCCAGTTCAACTTATCAAATCCCCTCATGATCTTGAAAACCTCTATAAAATCCCCTCTTAATCTTCTCTGCTCTAGGGAGAATAATCCTAGTTTCGCTAACCCCTCCTCATAACTAAGGTCCTTAATTCCTGGTACCATCCTGGTAAATCTCCTTTGCACCCTCTCCAATGCCTTAACATCTTTCTAATGTGTGGTGCCCAGAACTGAACACAGTACTCCAACTGAGGCCTAACCAGCATTATATAAATATTCATGATAACCTCCTGACTTTTGTATTCTATGCCCCTATTTATAAATCCTAGTATCCCATATGCTTTTTTAACAGCTTTATCTACCTGTCCTGCCACCTTCAGAGATTTGCTTATATGGACGCCCAGATCTCTCTGTTCATTTACACCTTTAAAATTGTACCATCTAACTTGTACTGCCGCTCCTCATTCTTCCTACCAAAATGTAACACTTCACATTTCTCCGCATTAAACCTCACCTGCCACGTTTCTGCCCCTCTCACCAATCTGTCTAAGGGTGCTATCCTCCTCACCATTTACTACTTTTCCAAGGTTAGTATCATCTGCAAATTTGGAAATTGTGCTGCCTATATCCAGGTCCAGATCATTTATATAGATCAGAAAAAGCAATGGTACAGTAAAAGCCTGTCTATCCAGTACCCTTGGGACCTGGCCAATGCCAGTTAAAGCGCGTGCCGGATATTCGGCCGGAAATGACCCCTCAAAAAAAAATTTCAATGCATTTTTCAAAATAAATTCCGGTTAATCGAATGTGGGCCTTTTTTTGTGATGCCGGTTATACGGAAGTTACGGTTGATCGGGTGCCGGATAAACGTGCTTTTACTGTACCAATATCGACTCCTAAGGGACACCATTACACACCTCCCTTCAAACAGAAATGCAACCGTTCATTACACTCTCTGCTTTCTGTATCCTAGTCAGTTCTGGATCCATGTTGCCACAATCCTTTTAACATTGTGAGCTTCTATTTTGTTTATATGTCTCTTATGTGGCATTTTAGCCAAATGCCCTTTGAAAATCCAGACAAAGCTACATCCACTACCCTACCTGCATCCTTCCGATGTTGTAGGCGTTCTATAAATGTAATGTTGTTGTTTTTGTTGTATCCATCCTCTCAGTCACTTCTTCCAAAAATTCTATTACAGAGTAATAGCTCCTTCACTCTAACCAAATAGGTTCAGCTTTTAGACTCTCCAACACATCGTCCTTTCCCAGGACCGTGACTGTGTTCCTAATGAGTATTTTCACCCCTCCTCGTCTTTTCCCTTCCCTATCCCTCCTGAATGTATTGTAGCCAGGATAATTTAGCTCCCATTCCTGTCCTTACTTGAGCCAAGTCTCTGTTATTGCCACTATATCATATCCCTATGTGGCAAATTGAGCCTGCAGCTCACCAACTTTATTGGGGTCACACTCTGTGCATTTACACACATGCACTCCAGGACCGGCTTAATCCGCTCTACATTTCTCCCCCGCCTCTTTCCACCTTTTACTGGACTATTTCTTGTTTCATTTCTATTTGTCTCTCCTTGTCGACTATGTAACTCGTTCCCTCTCCCCCGATGCTACTTCTGATCCCCATTCCCCCTCGAAATCAGTTTAAACGCTTCCCCACAGCATTTGTTATCCTTGTTGCAATGATATTGGTCTCAGCCCTGCTCAGGTATAAACCATCCCTCATGTATAGGTCCCATCTGCCCCGGAAGTGGTCCCAGTAGTTTAGAAAGCTGAAGTCCTCCCTCCTGTACCATTTCTAGAGCCAGGCGTTCATTCATGTTTTTAATCTGGTTTGGTATTCACTTGCACAAGGCACTGGGAGTAATCCTGAGATCATCACCATTGAGGTGTTGCTCTTTAGCTTCTTCCCAAGATCCTGATATTCTCCCTGTAGGGTCTCAGCCCTTTAATCACCTACATCATGAATCCCAACATGGACCACAACTTCCCGATTGTCCCCATCCCCCTGTAGAATATTTTGCACCTGTTCTGTGACATATCATGCGCGAGTCCTGTCTTTTATGGCAGAAACTCCTGTCTATCCCTTTAACTGTTGTATCCCCAATAACAATAGCATTGGCTTTTTTCCCCTTGTCCCCCTGAACATCCATTAACCTTTGACTCTCCTCTCCAGAAGTGTGCTTGGTATCCAGAACCGAGAACCAGTTTGTGATTGCCACACTCTCGGGGGATTTCTGTACTGCCTGTTCTTTTTTTGCTCAATATCGGATGGTCACCCACTCACCCTTCTCCTGAACTCTCTGTGGCTGGGGGGTGGCTACCTCCTGAAAAGTTTGATCCATGAATTCTTCGGCCTCCCGTATCCTATGTAGTGACTGTAGCCTGTCCTCCAGCTCAGCGACCCTGAGCTCAATCTCAAGCAGCCGGAGGCACTTCCTACACATGAATACATCCAAAACACATGAACCATCCCATCCTGGAGTTCCCACATGGCACTCAATGTGCATGGAATGAGTTACAACCATCCTGCCAGGTTTCCAGACATGTTTTGTCATATATCTCCCTTCTATCCCCATCTCTCTCATTTCTTTTTTCCTTAGTCTATTTTACAGCATCATAAGTTAAACACAGTGCTGGAGAACTGCATTGTTGGAGGTGACTTCTTTTGGATAACATGTTTAACTGATGCTAAAGGTCCCATGAAAAGAGAAGGGAATTTGTCTAAAGTCCTAGCCAACAATTCCCCAAATAAAATTGGCCAATCACCTCACGGCTGTTTTATGGTACATTGCTGTACTCGAGTTGGCTGCTGTGTGCATCAATAATATAGTCACTGAAATCCTGCAAAGCATTTAAGACATCCTTATGACATGAAAAGCGCTATATCAAATGCAAGGATTACTATTACTATTAATCTTAACTAAGCAAAAGATGACAACGTACCAGGCGTACAGAACACAGCCGTACATGATAATGGCTCCCAGCACAGAAACAAGCTTGTCATCCGTTTGAATACCCTTACCCAAGATCTGAGGAACGCATATTGTGGTATTGACTCCATCTCTCATAACTGAAGAGAAATTAAAAACAGATGGATTTGAAGGGATTTTTTGTCATAGTACAGTATCCATGGCTTTGAAACATTTTATTAAGCAAACCCCTTTTTAAATTATTGATAATATTTTAAGCAAAACTGCATACTCACTGTAATCTGCAGGTTTACTTGCCAGTGCGGAGCAGGTAAGATACATCACGTAACAGCTGATCACTCCTGACTGAAGGAGACCAGAGGTAGGTTTATCTGAGACAGGGAACAAATAGAGAATCTTTTGAAAGAATGTTAAACAGACAGTAAATATGAACGTACAGAGAGAACATGGGCTAAGGTGAGGCATCTTGGAAACCGTAACCCAAGACTGTAAATAACAAAAGTTTAGTTTACAGAGGTTTATTTAGCCAGCCGTTCATTTACCTAGTTATGGGAAATAAGACTGGCTGTAACGTCTGGTAACATGGTTGCTAGCTAACTATTTATGCTTTCCCTGACCATTTAAAAAACAAGACTTGTTTGCTCTGCACTTAAACATGTCAATGCATCGGTGAATTTTCATTCACAGCACGTTCAGAAACACCAGTGAGGAAAAAGAATCACGTGTGTTGAGTAATTACAAAATCACTTGTAACACTTTGTAGTAAAAGTTGTAAACACTGCATAAATCTTTGTACACAGAATGTCAGACAGCCATGGAATGTGTGAAATAACTTTGCTTACTAGACTGGCAATAACCCAGTCCACAGTCTTGATGATGGCGATGTCGATCACACCATTCTGTGGATTCATCACAACCCTTCAGTGTCTTTTTAGGGATAAGAAAAACCCAAGTGATTTAATTTCACTGAAAGAAACGTCACTTAAAAAACTGCCCCCCCCACCCCCACCCCCCGCCCCCCCCACCCCCTTGATTACATTAGTAATCGGTGTCTCAGTCTGAAGGTTGAGGGTTGCAGATGACATGGAATCAGTGTTGGATTAGGAAGTCAAACAAAAGCTATGGACCTTTGTTGCTACAACAGGGTACAGAGGATTAGCTTGCACCAATAGCAGGACAGAATTAAGGCATTCTGTCTTGCATTCTGTAAAGCTACAAGTGCTGACTTGTAGCTGAGGCATAATTTTTGCAGAGATTTCTAAGCTCTTGTTCAACAATGTAACACAAAATGGAAAGAGTTACTCTCAGAGTGGTCATTTGCAGAGTCCTGTAGCTCAGTGGTTAGAGCATTTGCCTTATAAGTGGGAGACCTGGATTCAATTCCAGGCAGAGTGAAACCCTGGGCAAATCTCCTCACTCCAACGCCTAATAAGGATCCCTAAAAAAAAGGATAAATTGTTCATTTCAATCCACGACTGTTTGTGGGACACTGTTGTGCGCAATTGGCTGCCTCATTTGAATAATAATCCTTGCTTTTAATACAGCGCTTTTCACGTACACCAGACATCTCAAAGTGCTTCACAGAATATTACTGTAAAGTGGATTAACTGTATATATAACTGCAGCCAATTGTTTTGCCCACATATATACAGTCAATTAATTTTACAGTGATGTCCTCCCAACTTGAAAGGCACTCTATAAATGTAATTTGGTTTTGTTGTAACAGAACCTGTGAAGAGCTTTGAGACGTCTAGAAGAAATGAAAAGCGCTATATCAAACGCAAAGATTATTATTATCTGATCCATATCTGACCACCTCCCTCCTACCCCTCCCCACCTGACAACTCACCAGACTGAATCTGCAGATACAAATAACTTGGAACTCTTTCACTTCCACCTGACCCAATTCAATTCCCAACCGGATTGTTTTGTCTTCACACAGCATATTAAGTATTCGTTGCTTTTTTCTGCCTTCAGGGAGGGGATCAAGGCACCATTGTGAATGAAAACAATCCCTCTTTATTTATATTTAAAAATGTTAGGATCACCTCCACGGTCAGTAGAGCACTAACCAGCACCTTAAGTCTGTCATAAATGCTGCACTGTTAAGTGGCTCCTGATGGGTTCGTTGAAAAAAAATCGTTAACTTTTTAAAGCAAAACATGAATGAAAGGTGAATCGCTTTGACAAGGGTGGAAGGCAATAAAAAATTATCTCTCAAAGTCAGCACAGCTACAAGTCTAATTGGGATTTTTCAGGGCAATGGTATTTGAGAATCAGTGCTGTTAGAAGGGGTGAACAAAGCAACCTTTCTGAACCGCTAAAAGGCTCCTTGTGAACCAAGACTTCTGAACCTGATCATGTGCTTGGTAGCTGTCATCATTCTCTACAGATTCTGCAACATCAGAGGATCCAGCACGGTGAGAGCAATCTGACACAGTAGGTCTGAACCACAGGCACATCACAGAACAGTTTAGACATCGCTAAGTCTGGATTCACTATTTTGAACTTACGCTTTTGAACGCAGGGTGTAATAGCCAAGATGGAGATGATCAAACACAGCGTTCCGTTGACACCCAAGACAATCTTGTTTAACGTGCATCCGTCAGGATCGGTGTAAAATATCACCATTAGAAAAAGAGCAACAGCAGTCACCGAATACAGGATGAGAGTAACCAAGGCCAACGCAGCATACCAGCATTTATTGTGTCCCGTTCCAGCCCACCTATTTACAAGACAAAGCAGATGATCAGTTTGCGCACCACAAACCTGTTTATTACAGTGTAACACACATCTGACACATTGTACCTAGCAATATGATCAAGTGTAAAAGTGTTACACATAAAAGGGTACATAGTAGGGTCCGGCGATATATTGATATATCGCTAAAACCCGATATAATTTTCATATCGATACGCTGATATAGGCATTTCAAAAATATCGATACACCGGAAAATCAATATATCGAGATAAAAAAATCTGAATGCGCGCACACTGAACTACAAGATCCAGAATGCTCATCTCTATACACAATGCACAGACTGAGGTGCAAAGCCGCCATATTATATTCATAGTCCTCAAATACAATATACAGGTATGCAAGGGGTGGTGGGGGGAAGAGAAGGCTGGGGGGGGTGAGGGGGAGAGGGACGGCTGGTGGTGGGGGGTGAGGGGGAGAGAGACGGCTGGGGGGGGTGGGGGGGAGAGAGAGTCGGCGGGGGTGTGTGTAGGGGGGAGAGAGAGACGGCGGGGGGGTGTGTAGGGGGGAGAGAGAGACGGCGGGGGGGGAGGGGGAAAGAGACGGCTGGAGGGTGGTGGAGGGGGAGAGAGACGGCGGGGGGTGGGGGGGAGAGAGACGGCTGGGGGGGGTGGGAGAGAGTCGGCGAGGGTGTGTGTGTGGGGGAGAGAGAGATGGCGGGGGTGGAGGGGGAAAGAGACTGCTGGGGGGGTGGGGGGGAGAGAGACGGCGGGGGGTGGGGGGGGGAGAGAGACAGCTGGGGGGGGGAGGGAAAGAGAGACGGCGGGGGGGGGGTGGAGGGGGAAAGAGACTGCTGGGGGGGTGGGGGGGAGAGAGACGGCGGGGGGTGGGGGGGGGAGAGAGACGGCTGGGGGGGGGAGGGAAAGAGAGACGGCGGGGGGGGGGGGGGAGGGGGAAAGAGACTGCTGGGGCGGTGGGGGGTGGAGAGAGACGGCAGGGGGGGCGGGAAGTGGGGGGAGAGACGGGGTGGATGTGATAATATACAGATAGAGATAGGGGGATGTGAGAGAGACACAGAGACACACAAACAAACACAGAGATGGAGAGAGTGAAAGACACAGAGAGATAAAGATATTTACCTCCTGAGGAGATAGGCCCCGAATGCGCGCGCACCCTGAATGCACACGCACCCGGACCAGGCACGCACCCCAAATGCACGCGGTCCGAATGCGCGCACATTCAGAGTGCGCGCGCATGCGCAGTACGAAAAACCCGGAAATATCGATATTTCGGTATATCTCGATATGAGCCCATCGATATATCTAAATCGGAAAATTTCCATATCGACAGACCCTAGTACATAGCAGTCAAAAACCAAGCCAGATACTCCTCATTTTGACTAAAATATTTGTTAAGTGTTCACAAAGCCGTTCTTTCCACTGAGATACAAAACACTGCCATGTCTTTTGTTGCACAAACACACATATGGAATGTAGACGTGCTTCATCAAAAAATGACTATTGAACCCAAGCCCATAAAAGGGAAATTTATAAATGCTACACTTAAGGAAAAAATAATATTGGGTACAGGGAAGGAGCAGGGGAATGGGATTTAATTATAACATTACTAACTTGCCACAGTTGAACATCAACAAGACGAGGCTCTCCGGATTGGCTCCCATCAGCCTCTCTGACCCCACCCTTTGGAACTCCATCCCACATTCCCTTCGCCTCACTCCCTCCATGGCTGAGCGTCAAGTTCTGTCACTATTAAGCATCCCGAGACACTACCGCAAGTGAAGCTCTCTATAGATAAATGCGAGTAGTTGTTGACTAACTTACCAATTTTTGCTCCACTTGTGTGCAAATTCCACCAGCAAAATGAGCTGAATGATTATGAAGAGGAACGCTCCACCAGCACCAATATACAGCCATGCTGTGCTCAACAAAACAAAGCAAACCATTAGCATACATCACATGACCAACCAGCCCAAATTAGGCGCTGCAGTTTGTGGATCAAAATACAGCTTTCTCTTTACTGAAAAGGTTACATTATCTAAGATTTAAGAGTGCCGAGATGCTATCTTGTATGAAGAGCTGCAAATGCAAATTGTTGTTGATGCCTTTCATTGAAACAAAATCAGAGAATCCAGATAAAATCAGACTCCTCCAACCTAATGGTTGTGTTACAGCTTGGCTCCATTCTTTACTTCACTGTTGAAAGGAAAAAAATATCCAAGCCAGAAGCTAGCTGAAACTATTTTGGCACAGATCAATCTCGAAATCCACAGTTCTCACTAACCAATCTAGTGAATTCATTTTTAAAAGAATACAAAGAAAGAAAGCAACCAACTACAGAAGAAGCTTTGAGTCAGGAATTTAAAATAGGTGCAAACAGTGTAAATAGTTTAATGTCTTCAGGAAACCTGAACATTATTGGTCCCAATGCATGATTTGGAAATTGATTTCACTTGAAGTTCCATTCCCAATGTTGTTCTTCCTTCCCTCTGAGTTTCGTATAAATTTATTTTTCAACCAAACTTTTGATGAAAGGTTCAATGAAAGACAATGTGATAGCACGTCATTTGACGTCATTTTCAATTTCCTCTCACAAGGCACATATTACATGTCCAGGTCTCATTCGATAAAGGGGAAATTTTAGCTGATCTTAGTCAGGGTAACAGTGGTGACAGTAATTTAACATAGATCTGGGACCTTCCTCACCCATGTAACTCAGTTCAATAGTGGGCTATGTCACAACTCTGTGATATATGAAAATGTTATAACAATACATCGAAACGTGTCACTATGCTGGACTGCTGCGTTGACACACAAGTCAATTGTGTGATTTATTCACAAATGGGGTCAATTTACATAGACACAAACCTCCATTTGTACAATAACAAGCAGAAAGCCTTCATCACTTTCATTCACTCAGACATCCTTGGTTTAAAAAAGAAGAGAATATGCAATGAAGAGAGTACAGTTCACTAATAGCGCCAAATGTAGAAACAGCCCCATTGCAGTTTTGAGAATACAACCTGAAAGCTTCCATAGGCTTCCTGCTACCCTGCATAATTAACCAAAGCAATTCTAAAATACTACATCCTGTATCTGTAAATAACATTAAAATGGGTTGAGTCGCAGCTGTGAAAACCCCTTCCCCACCTGAAAAGGTGTTGTGCTAGTGATATATAGTGTGGAGTCCTGTAGCTCAGTGGTTAGAGCACGCGCCTTGAGACCTGTGTTCTAATCCAGGCGGGTCAGGGCAAAACCTTGGGCAAGTTTCCTTATTCCATATGCCTAATAATAATCCCTCCAAAAAACCCACCAATAAAATTGGTCATTTCAAACCACGACTGTTTGTGGGACACTGCTGTACACAATTGGCTGCCGCATTTCGCCAGCAAGTGAAGCACTTTGAGACGTTGATAAAACATGAATAGCGCTATATCAGATGTAAGGATTATTATTATTATTTAAAATGCCAAAACACAGACCTCAAAGCATATTGGGACACATTAAATAGGGGGAAAACGTTTTCTCTTCCAGTGTCACTATTGAACCCATAGTTCAAAATCTACACCCACAATAGGCTGGTCACTCAAAATTATCTTTTTGACCCTGCCGTCCTTGCTTACCATTATTCCAGACAAGAACAACAGCAATTTACTTTGATATAGAGCCTTTATGCCAAGAGGAATTCTCAAAGCATCTCCCACAACTAGCTGGTCACTTGAGCTGAGGAGGAGGGAGCTGAAGAGGGTGGGGGAATCAACAAAGTGGTCGAAAGCACAGTTGGAAAGATAAGATCTCAAATGAGTGACATTTTAAAGAAGGACATTCAGAGACTATTACATAGGCCAGCATCAGTAGGTTAGAACATATTTCCAAATAAGCCGCATTTGGAATAATTAGGAGAAAAATTCTGATGTGTTTTCAAATGATTTTAACATTACAGTGAAATTCAAATTCTCCAAAAGGCAACCAAGCAGTAAAAAGAAAAAAATTGCAATTATGTTCTTAAAACACAGCATTCACAGATACGAACAGGATTCCATTGTTGTCAACAGGTTTATTATTTAACAGGCTTGCCAAATGTACATCCAGATACAAAACACTCAGTGTCCTTTAGAATGAATGGACTGGCAAGTGCAAGCCACAGCTGACATACAGAAGAGAGAGAGAGCACAGCTCCAAGAGACTCTAAATGGTGGACTCTTGCCCAAGTTGCTCGTTCTATGCTTTTTTTTCCTTCACGTGCTTTCCATTCATTTGGCAAGCTTACCTCCATTATTATTCCAGAACATTTTAATTTTTATATGCAAAGATTTGCATCAGCTGTACCTTTAAAATAATATATCAATAATCACATGCCTTTGCGATTTTAAAACTCTGTTGAAGGCAAGAGGGATCTCCGTGTGGGGGCAAAATTGGAAGCCAGCCCATCACGTTTCTTTAACTTTATTTAACTCGGTTCCATTGAACAGCAGTACTG
The DNA here is from genome assembly GCA_035084275.1 of Hydrolagus colliei. Lineage (NCBI taxonomy): Eukaryota > Metazoa > Chordata > Chondrichthyes > Chimaeriformes > Chimaeridae > Hydrolagus > Hydrolagus colliei. Next base: position 134,158,719 of record CM068742.1, read on the forward strand.
TATATACACAGTGCTCCTCACTCACTCTCTCTGCTTACAGTTCACTCATTGTTCTCAAAACCTCTTCCAATTTGGAATCCAGAGGAAGGAGAGAATGGTTCATCCAGAGCTATGAAACACTTGTACAGTAACAACGCTGGCCTTCAACCACTTGCACTGAATGGCCGCATTAAATATTGCTACTAAGAGCAGATTTAACCCTTTTACTGCTACAAAACAAGTCAATTCCCAACGAATGAAATAAGAGCATTTGCTGGTTGAATACTGATGACCTTTGGAGCACTGAAAATGTTTCTTCTGCGTTGAACTTACAAATATCTCCAGCTGCACTACTACAAAGCCAAAGTAGGGAATGGTACCACAGAATATTAATTTAATGCACGAATGGAAAACTTGGAAACAGTGAAATGTGCGACCTTCTAAAAAAACGGGTGCAACAATATTTCCCAAAAGATGTAGCTGTTATATAGACTAGACCAACAGCCTTACCCCTGTGAAAGGTGTCCTGGTCCGGTATGAAGAAAGCTCCTGCACACATGGCTGCCAACACTATAAACTTCACAAACCAGAACCTGCAAAAACAAGACAGATGTCTTCAAAAGGCTCAGTCTATCCATTCCCTTTTGTCCTCTTCACAATAACAGTATCACTGTGGTCTCCATCACTTTCTGTGCTGTCACGTTACATTTCTATTGTTGAACCTATTTAACCAATCTACTTTCCCCCTACAAGCCCACCCGGACCCTCTGTTCAACAGGACTTGGCCTGCTCCAAGCCCCCCGCCAGAACCGCCCCACCATCGGAGGCCGGACCTTCAGTTTCTCCGCTCCCACCCTATGGAATACCATCCCCCAATCCCTCCGTCTCGTTTCTTCCCTTTCCTCTTTCAAGGCCGGTTTGAAGACTTTCCTCTTCGACCGTGCCTTTTGTTCCACCCCGAATTTTTCGACCTCCACTTTGTGTCTCACCCCTTCCCAAACACTCCCTCCCAGCTCGGGTCACACGCCTCCTGTGCAGCGCCTAGGGACGTCCTCCCGACGTGAAAGGCGCTCTATAAATGTAATTTGTTGTTGTTGTTGAACCTGTAGTTCAGTGAGAGTCATTACGCTTGGTGGGATGTCTATAGCCCCTTCAAGCAACACACTTACCCATTGTGGATATAAGCACGGCAGTTTTTGCTGGTTTTCACGTTGAGCATCAGGAGAAAGAACAAGAAGAAAAAACAGGCCATTCCAAAGCAGACCTTGTAAACAGCAGCGTATCCAACCAGCCTTTCACAGTCAACTCCGGCCTGGATCGTTTTACAGAAATCACTGTAGAGGGGGATCTGATATGGAAGAGGGAAGGTTAATATAATCCAATTTCTACACTATCTCATCTTTTCACCAACATCTAGTGGTCTTGTAGGAGAGCATGCCTCATGTTGGCTGATAATAATAATAATCCTTGCGTTTGATATAACGCCTTATTGGGTCTTCAAGCCATCTCAAAGCGCTTCACAGAATAGATTGTAAAGTAAATTTACTGTATATTTTGTGGGCGACATGCAGCAGGCAATTGGGCAATATGAGCCAAATCCGGGATAATTTGCCATTGTTGCCAGTCAGCGGAAGATGCTGAAATGAGAATAACTGACCAGCAGAAGTAAATGGAAATTGGAATTAAATCAGGATGAAATCATATAATAATAATTGCATTTGATGTAGCGCTTTTCACGTCTTCTAGATGTCTCAAAACGCTTCACAAAATATACTGTAAAGTGAATTATATTTGTGGATGAAATGCGGCAGCCAATTGCATACAGCAGTGCCCCACAAACAGTTGTGGATTGAAATGACAAAAAAAAATGGAGGGATTATTATTAGGTGTGTGTAGGAAGGAAACTTGCCCAAGGTTTGCCCTGCCTGGAACTAAAACCAGGTATTTCACTTGCAAGGCGAGTGCTCTAACTACTGAGCTACAGGACTCCACATTTGAGCTAGTTGCAAATATTATAATGAATACATTCATGGATCAATAAACCACTCACCCACCCATCTCCACCAGAGCCAATCCCAGTATCCTGGATGTTATCAGTGAAAATGGGAGAGGGATGAGCTGTCTTCAGTCTTTTGATGCATTAAACATCAAATGCACTAATGAATGCACCGTCATTCTCAAAGGTATTTCTAACTGCTTCAAAAGGCTCTGGCTATCCATTTCATTTGGCTTCTTCACAATGAGAATATTTCTGTGCATCTGCATCACTTTCCCTGCTAGCTGATTACATTTCTGACATGAAGCTACAAGTCAATGTGAATATAACGCAACCCAACACAACAACAATACTGTAGTGAGGGGCTTTATCTCTCATCTCCCAGGCAGGAATCCTCAAATTTTACTGACCTATTTCAAATACGGAACATCAATTGAGATGGAGGTACAAGTTTAACATGCAACCTTCCATTTCACTAGTTAGCATTAATTATTTCAAAAGCAGGAGTAGCTGGGAACACTGGATATCCATTTCATTTGAATTCCGACGAAGGGTCGTGGACCCGAAACATTGACCCACTTTCCTTTCTCCATAGATGCTGGCTGACCTGCTGCGAGTTCCCAGTGACTTCTGCTTTTGTTTCGTATTTCTGACATCTGCAATATTTTGCAAATTTTTAGCATTATATATTTGCCATTTCTGAATACACTTAAAGACTCAAAGAGGGATACAGGGCAACAAAACATTGCCCTGCAGTCGAGGGTCTGCCAGAGGCTGGTGTGTGGGTGGAGTCAGCGTGAGTCAGAGCAATCTCTGTGTTGCCTGTTCACTATGGAAGCTGCTCATGAACAGAGTAATTGAATAATAATCCTTACATGTGATACAGCGCCTTTGAAGTTAAGAGAACATCTCAAAACACTTCACATAATTTACGATGCAGTTTAGTGACTGTGTATAGGATTCACTGTAAAGTATCGTGCAGTTCAGTGTGAATATCAGCGCCTTGGGATATCCTCCCGACGTGAAAGATGCTATTACAAATGTAATTTTGTTGTTGTTGTGGTGACTATATATATTACTTACGTGCTCTTTCAACCCTTCAGCCACAGTAGGTGACAGCATTAGGCAGCAGACAATGGTTCCTAGGATGTGGTAGAGAGTGTACATCACTCTAGTCCCTGTGGAGGTTTTAATCATTGGGCACCAGCTACAACATAGCGAGCAAGAACCAGAGCCACAGCAACAGGCCAGCTGATGGAAGAAAACAAAATCAGAATGTACCAAAGTACTCATAAAAACACATTCCACACATTTCTGTTCAATGAAGCACCAATAAGACAATTTCAAATTGATCCTCAGGTGGAACATAAGAATCATTTTCAACACTAAAAGGTTACTTCTCCCAATCCTAAACGGCAAGCTATGTGGTTTTAGCTGGTTGAACTCCAGCGGTATCCAATGCAAACTCTGGGCTCCCAAATCCTTTGCCAATCTGCACCTCCTACTCCCTAGATTTAGGTAAGCAAGGAGCTTGCCTCCGAGGAGAGGGTGCGTATTGCAATCGACTCGAAAGAAAATTTCCATTTGTTGGCGGGAACTCTCAATCTGGTTTAAATAATCTTAAGAATGGTGATGGATTTGATTGAAAATGCTCTGAGACGACGTCCGGCTTGGACGGCACTATATAAATCCAAGTTATTGTTATTATTGTTGTTGTTATTGAAAACACACACCAATGGCTTTTTTTGGGAGAGGGGAATGAGTAGAAATGGCACCATCTGATAGCCTAGTACAGTAAAAGCCTGTTTATCCGTAACCTGATCAACCGTAACTTCCGTTTAACCAGAACCGCAAAAAAAAGGTCCCCATTCTATCAATTGGAATTTATCCGGAAAAATGCATTTATTTTTGCGTTTTCGGCCGAATATCCGGCACTTGCTTTAACTGGCATTGGCCAGGTCCCGAGGGTGCCGGATAAATGGGCTTTTACTGTATATTTATTATAATTATAATAGTCATCCTGCCATTTGATAAAGGGTCTTATCATAAAGGTCGAGATATCTCAAAGTGTCTCACAGGATATACATAAGAACATGTGAATTTCTAAACGAAAGAAGACCAAAGTCCATCCAGTTCGCCTTCCAGCATCCTGGCAGTCGCATGCAAATGTCATGTCTCAAACTATATACTGTATCTGGAGATATTATTTCCTAATAGAACCCTATTTAATTTGCTTTTGACAGAATCAACACTTTCTGCTTCCACCAAGGCAGCTTCTTGTTCAATACAGCACCAATAATCTCCCAAAGGAGCTTCTTCCATACATTTACTGTAATATGGATTGACTGTATTTTGTGTTTTTGTACAAAACAAACTTAGCGAATAGCTCGACATTTCAAGTATGAAATGTTGGAAATTTGTTGATCAGTACCTGAACATGCGAGTACATCCCATTACAGGAACCAACTGTCCTCATGTTACAATCAGAATTCTTCACTGATAAGCTCCCTGTTCTCAGGGTGAACTCAATGTCAGCAGCTGGGAGGATGTGGGGAAACAATAGCTTTTGCCCTACAGCTGAGGTTAAATTCAGGAAACTGGATCTAAAAACAGGTCACCATAAATGTAGGTATTCACCAGTAAATACGTGTGAAAACTTTTTAGACATCTTGACAACGTGATAAGACACTAATATCAAATACAAAGATTATTATTGTATTATCAACTGACATGAATGTCACTTGGCTTCTCAGACCAACATGAAAGAAATTACTTCTGCGATAACAGATTATTTTCAATCTTACTGTCAGATTATTTTATTCAGGGTAATTTTGAGGGCAATTTTTTTGTGTTCATTCAGTGAAGTGCTGAAAAAGTGAATACTCAGACCACCACCCCTGCCCCCCCCCACCCATTCCACCCGCCTCCCCCATTCTCCCCACCCACCCCCACCATTCAGAATCAAATACTCCAAAATTAGGTATACCCATGACTGGGTTTCAAGTTCGCGCTCTGACATGCAGTCCGGCGTGGAGGGCGCTATATAAATCAAAGTTGTTGTTGTTGTTGAAGTTCGCACTCTGTCCGCACAATATACTTTAACACAATCATGAAAAGAACTCCAGATTGCACTTATAAATGAAATACCTAAGGCTGGATGTGTTTGGAGACAGAGAAACCAAAGCATTCTCAGTGCTGTGGAAGGAGTTATGACTCTGCTCATGAACAAAGTGCAAGAATACTTTCATTTGACAAGCAGAAGGGTATCTCAAAGCGCTTCGTGGGATTTGCCCAAAAGCGCAGGGACTTTTCAACTGATGCTGTCACTCTTTTACTTCAAGCAGCTCATCCCACGCAATGTTATCCGTCCTCTACTTCTTCAAATTTTACTACAGTAAAAATTTATCATCACATTTATCCGTGAGTCGATCAACTGGAACTTCCGTATAACCATTACGTCAAAAAACCTCAAAAACCTGTAAAAGACTGTAAAAAAGACTGTACACCTCTACCCCAGCATCATGGCTTCAAACCAGACATCTACCAGCAAAGGTGATTTTTAGGTGAATAACAAAGGTATGTTATTATTTAGTCTATTATTAATATGGGCCGAATGGCCTCCTTTTGTGCCGTAAAATATGGTATGTGTTAAAATAAGTTTAAAAAAATTGTGTTGGGTTTACGGCGTCAGATCTGACCGATTATCCGGCATGCCATTTAACTGGCATTGGCCAGGTCCCACGGGTACCAGATAAATGGGCTTTTACTGTATAAAGAGATTATTATTTTATAATAAAATCGTTCCATTTGATATAATAGTTTCCATTTGGGGGGAATTCTCTCAAAGCACTTCACATGATATACCATGAATGATATATAAGTGTAGAGAAAGTGTATTTTGTAGGCAAGTGCAGTGGTCAATTTGCACACAGCCATGTACCAAAACAGCCATGAAGCTAGTGGTCAACTCTGGTCCAGCCAACAACAACAAACTATATTTGTATAACGCCTTTCACATCGTCAAATGGAAAGTGGTCAGGATAAACGTGACAGTTCCCATAGAGAACTGGAATATAATAATAATAATCCTTGGATTTTGATATACAGTAGGGCTTTTCATCTCTTCTAGACGTCTCAAAGCATTTCATAGAATGTACTGTAAAGTGAATTGACTGTATATTTGTTATCCAAGGACCCAAACACACTGAACTGTGATGTCGTTCCTGTGATTAACCTGCTAGCACCTGATATCTGTTCACAGAGGGTTGCTTGGATGATCTGTGAGCTCAGTACTCAGATTTGTGGAGTCCTGTAGCTCAGTGATTAGAGCACTCGCCTTACAAGTGCGAGAACTGTGTTCGAATCCAGGCAGGTCAAGGCGAAACCTTGGGCAAGTTTCCTTACTCCACACACCAAAAAACCACAATAATAAAAATTGGTCATTTCAATCCACGACTGTTTGTGGGACACTGCTGTGCACAATTGGCTGCCTCGTTTCGCCGACAAATATAGTCAATTCACTTTACAGTATATTCTGTGAAACGCTTTGAGAATCAATGGTGGAACATTTCAATTCTCGATTTTTCAATAAACGTCTGTACAGAAGCCTTCAGATCATTATTTGATTGTGTAACACTTTCACCTACTTCACCCTGTGGCACTTAAACTACATTGAACAAAAAGAAACATTTTTTTTAAATTCTATACAGGACATGTTACAAGGAGTAGCTGGCAGAGTTCAAGGCTGTCATTCAACGTCAGGTTTCTGCTGGTATCAGCAGAATTGCTCGACTGAACTGCTGCACAACCTTGGAGCTTCTAACTGCCAGACACCAGTACGCAACATACTGTGTACACACACACACACACACTGATAGAAGGGAAAGTTTGTTACATATTAGGGATAATAAAATGTCGCCTGTCCCAAAGGCACAGTAGAAACCAGCTAATGCCTTTCTGTAATTAGGTAATATAAAGTGTAAAGAGTGGAAGGCTGATTCCTAAGGGAACTCACAATGTCTGTGCATATGTGAAGGGAGGCCACATGGTGTGGAAGTACTTAGGTCCAAAGTGTAAATATCACATGTGAGGAATCACAGGTGCAGATACACATTGAATTCAAATTTAAGCAAGTCTGTGAAAGAAATTAACAGCAAAGGAATTTCACAATAACATCACGCAGCCTAAAACAACGACTTGAATTGTAATGAAATCATAATTCCTTATCACTGCCAGTTTAAATTTGAAACTATCTGTGGTTTTATAGATAGGTTTAACAACAGCAACTATATAGTGCTCATCTTCTTATAAAGTGCTCCCAAATGCTATTCTGTATGACGGGTGCAGTAGTTGCTGTACAGGCTCAATTGAAGAGTTAGATTTTACTACAATACCTAAAGACAGGTCAGTCTTGCATTTTGGTATAGCGCCTTTCACATCGGGAGGTCAACTTCAAGATCCTCACTCTTAAGTGTTTAAATCCCTCCACTCCTCTGCACTCCCCTACCTCTCTAACCTCCTCTCTCCTCATAGCAGTACCACAAATCCTCTGCTCCACCAGTGGCGGCCGTGCTTTCAGCCATTACGCCTCAAAACTTTGGAACTCCCCCGCTCAACCCCTTTGCCTCACCCCCCTCCTTTCCCATCTTCAGGTCACGCCTGAAGGCCTTTCTCTTCGACCGCGCCCTCGGGCTCCACCATTGTGAAGCGCTCTGAGATGCCGCCCGCCCATTTATAGGGCACTATGTAAATGCAAGTTGTTGTCGTCGTTGAGGTCGTCTCAAGGTGCTCCACAGGATTTGATATGAAGTGGAGTGACTGTGGATCTACAGATAAAGAAGGGGTGAGGTAGAGGATGCAAAGGTAAAGAGACGGGACTCCAGAGGTATACATAGCGCTCTGAAGTACTCCCCTGTGTGAAGGACAGGGGATAATAAATGATATTATACATAAATGTGACTTGTTTTGGGGGGTAAGAGGTGCACAATGACACGGCAGCTTTCAGAGCCAGTGATCTGCAGTTCTCCATGGAAGAGGGAAGCAGGAAGGGACAACCTTGTGCACCTCCTCATAACAGCAGGGACATGGTAGAGTAGGCATAAACCCAGCAAAAAACCCACTTTGTTCTGCTGTGGAAGGTATGCGATACTAGGAACAAATAAGATCATATACTGTTTCCCTTCAGAAGGGCAATGTTTGGAAAATAGTGCTGGTTGAACTCCCACTTTAGAATACAGTACGTTACACCTATATCGCAAACAATTTTCCCAAATCATAAACATACATATTTATGGGGTGTATCACATAGATTATTATTGAGGATGGTATTTATTTTCACATGATGGCTACTTCCATTTAACATCTGCCCCATAAGCTATGCATTGACAAAAAATGTTTATTTTGTTGTCCTATTTTTCATGAAAACAACATGCTTTCCTGTGGAAAATCTTACTTTATGCTTGTCTAAGCATCCAGGCCTGTTGGGTGTTAGCCTTGCTCAGCTGGTAGAGTTCCTACTTCCAAAAATAAAGGTTGTGGGTTTGAAATCATTCAGCCCAGAATGACATCTCAGTCTGGGCTGAATGTACAGTAAAAGCCCGTTTATCTGGCACCCTTGGGACCTGGCCAATGCCGGTTAAAGCACATACTGGATATTCAGCCGAAAACACAAAAAAGATTTTTTTAAAAATAATGCATTGTGCCAGATAAATTCTGGTTAATCGAATGTGGACCTTTTTTTTGAGGTGCCGGTTACACGGAAGTTACGGTTGATCGGGTCACGGATAAATGGGCCTGTTAATGTAGTTTGGAAAATAGTATATTCTGTGAAGCACTTTGAGACGTCTGGAAGATGTGACAAACGCTATATCAAATGCAAGGATTATTATTATGATTTATTATAGTGGTTGGGGCTGTGCTGCTTTGTTGAATGAAAGTTAAAACAGAGCTCCCCATCTATGTCTGTTCAAGTGGAATTTAAAGTTCCCAAGGCATTCTTTGAAAGAGAGTCAGGAGTTTCTCCAAGTGGAGATCAGCTGCCTCGTTTGAGTATATGTCACACACTTTGTTTCCATTCACTCATATTTTGCTTTGAGAGCTTTGAAAATTTTGTTTCAATGTGGCAGGCCCTATATAAATAATAATCACCCTTGCATTTGATGTAGAGCCTTATCATCGAAGCTGGAAGTCCTGTAGCTCAGTGGTTAGAGCACTCGCCTTCAGTTCAGTTCCAGGCAGGATGAAACCTTAATCAAGTTTTTCCTTACTCCACACGCCTAATAATAATCCCTAAAAAAAAATGTATTCACTTAAATCCACGACTGTTTGTCGGACACTGCTGTGCACAATTGGCTGCCATATTTCACCTACATATATACAGTCAATTCCCTTTACAGTACGTATATTCTGTGAAGCGTTTTGAGATGTCTAGAAGACGTGAAAAAGTGCTACATCCAAATGCAAGGATTTTTATTAATATTATCCTGGCATTGAGATGTCTCTAAGCGCTTTGCAGAATGTACTACAAAGTGAACTAACTGTACATTTTATGTAATAAATACAAAAAATCTAGTAACAAGCAAGTATTTAAAAGTTTCTATGTTACACTTAACAGTATCTCCCTGTATCTATTCTGAGAAACAGGGATTTCTGATTAAGCCTATATCGGTAACCTAAGCAGACCACATTGAAAGTGGTCTGAACCACACCACAAGGTGATTGTGAAACTAAACATCACCAGCATTTCTCAACAGTGACTGAGCCTCTTGAGAAAAGTACAAGAACAGGTCACTGTCCATCTCTCTCCCCAGATGATTCAGTGCAGAATGTCCCGTATAGCTTTGTGGTGAAAATAGAGGAAGCCCTATCCAGGAATAGATTCCTGGGATAGCTCAAAAATGGTAGAAAATAAAACTCTTTTTCAAAACAAGAAATAATAAGAATACGTTATTTCTAACCCTGACATTGGGGAAGAGAAAAGAACAAAATGGAAACTGATAATGGCAATGTATTGCAGTGTACTCCCACTGTGGTATTAATTATCAGTGTGATTTCAGGATGTTGTGATCTCAAGCCCTGGTCAGTGACTTTGAGCTAATATTTTAGGGTGACATACTGGTACAGAGCGGGTGGGGGGGGAGGGGAGTGATGAAATACATTATCGTAGTGGCATCCTTCAGATGAGTCATTAAAGCCAACTGCTCAGATGGACTTCAGAGATCCCAAAACATTATTCAAACCGAGCAAGGAGTTTCCCCTGGTGTCCTGGCCAACTATCCTCCAGATGGAGTTCATCATTCACTTCATTGCCATTTGTAAGACTTTGCTCTGTACAAATCACCTGCTGGGTTCACCTACAATTACAGTCATTACACTACAGAAAACTCTGAAATGCTTGGAGACATTTCAACATGATAATAATGATAAAATAATAATTCTTGAATTTGATATAGTGGTTAATCATGTCTTTTTGATGTCTCATAGGACTTCATAGAATACACTGTAAAGTGAATTGACTATATTTTGCAGGCAAAATGCGCACTGCAGTGTCCTACAAACAATCGTGGATTGAGTTAACAAATTATTATTACCATATATTTTTATTCTTTTTGAAGGGATTATTACCCCCCTGGAAAAGTAATCTGCCAAACGACTGGTTCCTTCTTACTGTTAGGTAAACAGTGGCATGTGGATTAAGGAAATTTACCTAATGTTTCTCTCTGCCCGGGAATCAAACCCAAGTCCTCTTGCTTGAGAAGCGAGTGCTCTAACCAATATGCTACAAAGACTCCACAATAATAATGTATTTGATGCAGTACTATTCACTGAAGGAGAACATTCCAAAGCACGACACAGGATTTACTGAGACTGAAGCGACTGTATATTATGTGAGCAGCCAAGTTACATGTAGTACTGGCCCGCAAACAGCCATGAGGTGAATGTGTAATTTTTTCTGGGAATTTCAGCGACGAGAGTCAATCAGGATGACAACCAACTGAGCCAGTGGTTAAGGCACTACATTAATTGCAAGGATTTTATGATTATTGTCTTGTCCCATTGTCCCACAATGTTGCATATGTCAGGATTCCAAAAGATTTGTTCCCCCCAACCCCCCACCCACCTAAGTTCTGGAAAGTTTAAAACTGCTTATTTCACCATGAAAAATAAAGGCAACTTTGTCTAAGTTTCCTCCAAACTTTAACATATTAAAGGGCCAAAGGATATGCGTTGATTTTGAAACTGTCATCTACAGTTATGCATGTTATGATTTCTACACCCGTATTAACACTACAAAACTGTACACTTGAAACGTTCCTAAAATAATTACAACCCTTAACTGGCTGACAGACAGAAGGAGCGTGACGGAATTTACTGGGTGAGCTTGGCTGGACACGAGTTTGATGAATTTAATTACCTCAGCGATGATCATAAGACTCTCAACAGCTGCCTTCCTTCACTACAATATTTTGGTAATACCCTTTAATAAAAACCATTTAGAGAGAACAGGTTTCCGTCTTGCGAATTACCAAGAAAGCCTAAAGTTGTAAACAGAATTCACTTTCGCAGAATCAGTCATTTTTTGTCACAGCAGATGTTCATTCAGCCCATAATATTTGTACTATTGATAATCCTTGCATTTGATATATCACCTTATGACATCAGAACCTGCAGGACTGAAATCCAAAGTGAACCAAGCAGCGATATCTTCACAGTTCACACAACCCCATCAGATTGAGAAGTAACACAGTACAAGAAATCACATAACATCTCTGGGAGTACAAGCCTAGTGCATTAGCATTCACTGACTATTTTAAAAAGGGGGGTATTTTCACGTGTAAATGCACAGGTACATTTGCACATAAGAAGGAATTACTGGTTAATTTATGACACAATTAACAACCAAGAAGATTGACTAATTCTGCATTAACCAATTAAGGAGATTCCCATGTACAAGTTTAAACATTGCACTGAATACAGCTGGGTCTACAGTTGGCACACGAGTAGACTCAATGAAAAAATCAACCACAAAGTTTTTTCAACCATGTCCTGTGGGTTGGCGCAGGAAATTCAACTTAAGATCCTACCCTTTTCCCCTACTACCAAGACGGTGGTGGTGACCGTGTGCCATTCATGCAGTGCCTCTCATGTGATACAAAACTCTCTATACGTTTTTTGGCTCACAAAATACCGTTGCAATAAAAATAAGAGTTTTGTTTACAAGTAAAGTCCTTTGGAAAATCTGACAGACACAACAGAGGACAAGGGGCTACTGTGAGGTCATCCTTCCCGGCAGCATTTCCATAGGAGAGGGAAAAAATCAACACCATCCCCATGTTGACTTATGTATGAAACAAATACAGCCTCACTAGAAGTTAGGCATTGGTGGATTTATTAAAGGGTGCAGTGTTCTTAAGTGACAGTTAATGCTCTGTAATTGGGGGTATTAAACCGAATAAAAGGCCCATAGTGGAATCCCATTCAGTGCTGGTTGAGGAGGCAGATGGAAAAGGAAAAAATCACCATTGTAATGTTAATTGCACAATTGGTTTTGTAGAGATAAAATGTTTTGCTGCATTTTCAATCCATTAATAATAAAAAAAATCCCTGCATTTCATATAGCGCTTTATCATGTCATCAAGAGGTCTCAAAACATTTCACAGAATATACTGCAAAGTGAATTGACTATATTTTGTGGGCGAAACGCAGAAGCCAATTGCACACAGCTATGTGCTGCAAATAGTCATTGATTGAGTGACTACATTTTTTTTAAATCCCGGAAAAGTGGTGTGTCAATCAACTAACATTTAGGTTCTTACTTATTGTTAGGTAAACAGAGTCTTGTGCGGTAGAGAAACTCACCCAACATTTCACCCTGCCCGGAAATCGAACCCAAGTCCTCTTACTTGCGAGATGAGTACTCTAACCACTAAAATACAGAGCTCCACCATACTTGCTAAAACACAAAAATTACATTTGTATAGCACCTTCATGATGGGAGGCCTAGGATCCGCTAAGCGAAGGCAGTGGTCAGGACAGTAGGGGGTTAGGAAGTCGCATGGATAGAGAGGAGAGAAGCCACGGAGGCCTTTGAAGGTGAGGACTAGGATCTTGAATTGTATCCTCTCCGTGAAGCCAGTGGAGTCGGGCGGGAATGGGAGTGATAGGATCACGGAGCCTGGAGCAGGAGAAGACACAGGCTGCAGAATTCTGGATGATCTGCAGAGGGAGGGAGGAATTTGGGGTGGCCAACAAGGAGGGAGTTTGCATAGTCAAGCCTGAATGTTATCAATCCATGTATGAGGCTTTCAGGGGCCTGTGGTGTGACTCAAAAACTAAATTACAGTACGCAAATATTGGTTTGTCAATGACATATAAGCGTAATACAAATAATAGCAACTTTCATAGGAGTCTATGTATATAGTACATGGAAATATATACGTGGTTTATGGTTTTCCACAAACAGTTTCCTGTTTACTTATATTTGTCTTACTTGCAATATTTGCAAAGGGGCCCGATTGAAGTACCAAAAGTTCAGTTTAAGTTAACTGGCTGAACACATACTCAGTGCTCTCGTGAACCCAGTGATTTGAAGAAAATACAAAGCAGGCAATCAGTCACTCACTTTGGAAAAGTTCTATGGTGTTTTCAAAGTTCGTTGAAAGTCTCACATCTCTTTCCAAATGCAAGTGAAACTTTCATGAGACTCTGCAATGCTTTTATTTTGACTTTACTGATGAAAACAGTATTTGTAGATAGTACCTGTGCACTGAATGGGAGCCATTAAGACTGAATGAGTAGCTCTCTGCATAACTAAACATTGTATCTCAGACATTTGAGTGGTTACTGGGACTGGCATTGGGGTGAAGAACAATCTTAGTAAAGTTTTAGTTAACCTGCAGATCCACTTACAGAAATTTCAGCCCCCTCACTGCTTAGTTATTTTCTCTTCCATTATGGAAACACTGACCAAATTTAACCTTATCAAAACATCCTTATCCTAAACACATCTCATTAAGAGTGCGTGGTTCAAGGATGCGAGCACTTCCTCTGTTATCTCGCCCGGACGTCTCAGCTGTACTATTCACGGGCAGATGCTAGACGGCAGTGATACTTTTAAGAACATAAGAACATAAGAATTAGGAGCAGGAGTAGGCCGTTCGGCCCTTCGAGCCTGTTCCGCCATTCAACAAGATCATGGCTGATCTTCTCATCTAACTCTAATTACCTGCTCTATCCCCATATCCCCTCATCCCTCTATTTTTCAAAAATCTAACAGTCTCAGCCTTGAAAATGTTCAAGGACTGAGCATCTACAGCCTTCTGGGGTAGTGAATTCCATAAATTCACTACCCTCTGAGTGAAGAGATGTTTCTTCAACTCTGTTCTAAAAGGCTGACCCTTAATTTTAAGACTGTGACCCCTGGTTATAGATTCTCCTACCTGGGGAAACAGTCCCTCAGTATCTACTTTATCTATCCCTTTAACAATCTTATATGTTTCAATAAGATCCCCCCTAATTCTTCTGTACTCTAGAGAACACAGCCCTAGTTTATTCAACCTATCCTCATAGGTCAGTCCCCTCATCCCAGGAACTAACCTAGTTGCACCCCCTCTAAGGCAAGTATGTCCTTTTTTAAATAAGGAGACCAAAACTGCACACAATACTCTAGGTGTGGTCTCACTAGAGCCCTATACAGTTGCAGCAAGACTTCCCTACTCTTATACTCTAAACCTTTTGAAATGAACGCTAGCATGCCGTTCACCTTAGTTGCTTGCGGCACCTGCAAACTAACTTTTTGGAACTGGTGTACAAGGACACCCAAATCCCTTTGAACACTAACACTATCTAACTTCTCCCCCCCTAGAAAATAATTTACAGAGTCTTGGGAGCAGGTTTGTTTTCATCCCTCTATCGATCACATAATGAATGTAACATCGTACCCGAAGAAGGCCCTTCAAACAATGTGAACACCTGGCTGCGGGAATGAATTTACAGGGTAGAAACCGTTACTTCTGATCATATATATGCCTGGATAGCATGCGAGGCACATGTGGCAAAATAAACACTTATTTGGGGAAGTGAGAGAGACACTCTCAGCTTGGTTTACAAGCACCAATGCATAATCTCAGTGATGAAAGCAGCCAATGTTTCATGCTCCAAACAGTAAGAGTCATTTCATTGTTGGGACTAAAACTGACCAAAAAACACAATTATGTTAACAATTATGTATCGACTGAGTTCACATGTCTAGGCATTTACTCAGCTGGTATGGTCCTGCTTTGTGCTATTACTATTATGTTTGGATTACTTCTCGTAAACATATTCGCATGAGATACTGTTTTCTGTTTTTAGCACTCAATGTTAGAATTTTTTCTTATACAGAAAATAAACTGCACAGCACTCTATTAAAAGAATCCCAGAGAGCAGAACCATATGTTTCTAGCAGTATAGTACTGTATTGATATGCATCAGTGGGTTCAACAAACTCAGTAAACAAGACTTTTTAGCTGATGATGAGCAATTATATGATTTTAGAAGAATTTTTTTTAAAATAAAGACAACACGGTGGGGGTGGGGCGAGGAGGGGAATTAAACAGACTCTAACATTAAACACCAATCCAAGGATTCGTCAATCAACTTAACAACCAGGTTCTTACTTACTTACAGTCACAATACTGTTACTGGCAGTTTCTCTCAGTAATCTTCCATAATTGAAGTCGGGCAGTTGCAGTTTGACTGGGTGGAGTAGGCTTAATAAGAGAAATTACAGTGCATCTAATTGAATGCACCAACGCAAGTCTGGAGACTGCTTTATATCCCCCAGTGCTCACCAGAGACATCTTAAAAATACCATGTACAGTAAAAGCCCGTTTATCCGGCACCCTCAGGATCTGGCCATTGCCGGTTGAAGCGTGTGCTGGATATTCGGCTGAAAATGCAAAACAAAATGTAATGCATTTTCCCGGATAGATTCTGGTTAATCGAATGCGGACCTTTTTTTGGGGTGCGGGTTATATGGAAGTTACGGTTGATCGGGTGCCGGGTAAATGGGCTTTTACTGTATATTAATTATGTTGCACCTACACAATACAGTCACCACCCTTTACAATGAAATCTGGTGAAGTGCTTGGAGATGACCTGTGATGTGGGATAGGAAGTGTATCAAGGATACTTATTGTTATTGTTATTATCTAGTACTATTGAGTATTTCATGATCACTGTGCAACATTGTTAATTTCCATAAAAATATACAAGACTGTTTTGTTGCTTCATGTCCCTACTATTGTCAGGCAGGTTTTTACACATTCTGTCTCGCTCTGAGATGCCGTCCAGCGTGGAAGACGCTATATAAATCCAAGTTGTTGTTGTTGTCTCCTTGAACTCTATTCCGGAGTCCCAGACACCCCTTCATTCTCCACTTTCAAAGCTCACCTCAAGACTCTGCTTTGACCAAGTATTCTTACCCCAACCAACCCTGTTCAGCTCTCTCCCCCTCCTCTGGTGCACAGCCAGCAGTTTGACCATTTCGCCTGATATAAAAGGCATTATGTAAAACCATGTATTACTATACACATATATGGACAATAAAATGTGTGTGTGTATAGTATTTATCTATCGTACATATATATACATATATAGATAGATAAGTTAAGATAGATAAATAATACACACTTTATTGTCCATTTTTTCAATGGCAGAAAAAAGCATGATTTTAGCTGATAGGAATTGGGTACTATGCAAATGCAAATGATTGTTTCGCCCACATATACAGTAGAAGCCCGTTTATCCGTGACTCGATGAACCGGCACTTCCGTATAACCAGCACGCCAAAAAAACAGAGAACCTATCCGGAACAATAGTGGTGGAACATTTGTAAATGAATAAATAATAACAGATAATAACAGAATATTGTATTGGTACTTATTGTTAAAACTACTCTCTTGCGCTTCTCACCTTTACTGGTAGATGCTGCGCTTGAAGCCATGATGCTGCGGTTGAGGTTTATAGTCCAGCGATTCCTTTTAAAATGGAGCATGCCAAAGAGGTGAAAAAAATGGAGCGCGTCTTTAAAGCCTTAAAGCTGATAATGCTAGCCGATAACCCACATTTCACACAGGTGCAGCATTTCAGCTAGCTGCTAGTAGTCTAGGGTTATCAGCTTGCCGCTAGTAGAGTCTAGGGTTATCGGTTTGCCGCTAGTAAAGCTTTAAAGTCGCGCTGCCATTTTTTTCACATGCTTGGCGTCCTCCATTTTAAAAAACTGGACTATAAACCTCAACCAGTAAAGGTGAGAAGCACAAGAGAGTAGTTTTAACAATAAGTACCAATACAATATTCTGTTATTATCTGTTATTATTTAGTCTGGTGTGTATGGTGTGTGTTAAAAGAATTTTAATTTTTTTGTGGTGGGTTTTCGGCCGCGGGACCGCCCGAATATACAGCGGGTGTTTAACCAGCATTGCCCAGGTCCCGCAGGTGCCGTATAAATGGGCTTTTACTGTATATAGTTAATTCCCTTTAACAGTATATTCTATGGAGCGCTTTGAGATGTCTAGAAGACACAAAAAGCTCTATATCAAATACACTGATTATTATTATTAAAGTACAGAAATTCCAATTTTAGGAAAATTAGAAGGAAATTAAGATAGCTATTTTCAATAAGAGCCACCTTTGGGACACAAATTTCCTTTGATATTTGTAAGGTGCTTGATGGGAGTCATAGCAAATGATTGTTTGGGGCAAAGGTTGTTACTCACCTCTTTGGCTGCCTGTCAAAAACAGGTTTGGCTGCATGTTTGCTTGGGCCTGCAGCACTGTAAACCTGAATGATTTAAAGCTAGTCTTCTAAAGCTTAACATGAAAGCCTGTTTTTTTCTCCCCAAGAAAAAGCATTTAATTAGCAGTCCAAGATAAGAATTCTGCAAAAACGCAAGTTGATTGTTGAAGGAAATTTGATCACAAGCAATAAAGATAATCCAAGAAACACAGAGCTAGTCTGCTGGGTTCAACGTAGTAGAGGCCCCAGGACCAAGATGAACTAGTATTAATTTAGAGGAAAACTATCACTGCAAGAGATTGATGGCACCAACAGCAATTTACATTTCTATAGCACTTTCTCATCAGGAGGTCATCTCAATGAACTTCACATGTCTGAATGGGACTCTACACTAGGGAAGGAAGCTGAGGAAAGAGGAACAGTGGCCAAATGCACAGCCAACGACATGGGTTTTTAAGGTGGAACGGAAGGCAATGAGACAGAAGGACCCTGGGATAATAATAATAATAAAAATAATAATACTGGACCCTGGAATAGAGTTCCAGAGGGGACAGGCTCGCCGATGAGGGTGGTGGGGGGGTAGGGGAAGAAGAGAGCTAGTGGTTGCTGAGCAATGGGAGTCCTGGCAGCAGGATTGCAGAGGAAGCGTGGGATGAATCTATGGAAATATTTGAATGCGAGGATGAAAATCTTTAATTTGATCCACTGGGTGATTGAGAATCCAGGATGGGTTTGATGTGCTTGGACATTGTACGTGGGTGAGGATATAAGCTGCAGAGTTTCCGGGCGGCCTGCAGCTTGTGTTGGGAGGAACCAGAGAGTCCAGCGAATGGGGCTTTAAGTAACAGCAAGTGCTTTGTTCATTTCCTTCAGAGATTCTGGAATCACGTTACTCAGCATCTTTGTCAAATTACTATTGTTCCTTGTGTATCTAGGGACAGCCTATTATATACTTACCATACATGTAATTGAATCCATTAACACAAGATGAAAGTCTTTAACACTCACCACATAACCAGCCCTCACCAGAAGTGACTGACTGGCACCTTGAAAATTCCATATATGTTAACTATGCTGAATATTGGTATCCAATACATTGCTGAATCCTAGCATTCAATATAGCAACTTATTACATTGCCAAAATGACACAAAAGGCTTTACAGGATTCAGTGTAACAGTGACTAGAGGCAAACACAAAAACCAATTTGTACCCAGCATTGTCAGTGCCTGATTTTTATGTGGGGAAATTGGTGGCCAGGACACAGGGAGAAACTCCTCCTCTTTTCAAGTCGTGCCATGAGATCTTTAAATTCCACCTGCATGAGCAGACCTTGGTTTATTGTCTCATATGCTCTAGCAATTTAGTACATTGCATTGGAGTGTCAGCATAGACTACCAACTTCAAAGTCCTGAAGTAGGAGAAATAGGAGGGAAAGGGAAAGAGAGTGCATTCATCCATTTCATAGCAACAGAAAATGTTAGTGCTTCAATGTGCAGGCTTTGTATTTTATCAATTAATATCAATTGATAAATATCAGGCACAATATATCTTCCACGTCCTCCCGACGTGAAAGTCGCTATACAAATATAATTTGTTGTTGTTGTCTTCCAAAAAAACATTATGCTGAATTGAGCAAGGACCAGTGTAACAGATCCGACATCTAAAAAAAATTTGCAATAAAAATAGGATTTTTAATTCATGGAATTTTAATTTAATTTCCAAGCAAGAATCAATCATGGACTGCAGTGGTTAGAGTACTCGTCTCGCAAGCGAGAGACCTGGGGCAAGTTTCCTTACTCCATACGCCTAATAATAATGCCTCAAGAATAATGGTCGCTTCAATCCATGACTATTTGTGGCACACAGCTGTGCTCAATTGGCTGCCGCGTTTCGCCCACAAATATACTGTCAATCCACTTTATAATGAAGTGTTTTGAGACATCTAGAAGACACGGAAAAGCACTATAGTAAATGCAAGGATTATTATATTAATATGTTATAATTATATAATAATCCTTGCATTTGATCTAACGCTGATCACATCTTATCAACGTCTCAAAGCGCTTCACAGAATACACTGCAAAGTAAATTGACTGTATATTTGTGGGCAAAACACGGCAGCCAATTATGCACAGCAGTGTCCCACAAACAGTCGTGGATTGAAATGACCAATTTTTTTTATTGTGGGATTTTTTGGGAGGGATTATTATTAGGCATGTGGAGTAAAGAAACTTGCCCAAGGTTTCGCCAAGGTATAGATTATGAGTGCAAAGAAAATGGATACTGTCCTTTACTTAGTCAATGGCTATTTATATATTTTTGAAAAGCACAACAGCTACAGGAGAATTTAACTTGTTATGTGGTCTGGGGTGATAGAATGTAATCACTGTTAAATCAGTGGTTCCCAACGTTGGGTCCTGACCCAAATCAGGGTCGTGAAGGTCTTCAGAAGGGTCATGAAGGGTCATCAGAATTTTTTGTTGTTGCTTTTTTTTAATGATGCAAATGCGTTTTTAATGCTGAAAAGTGCCCTAGGCGACACCACCAACCAATTTATATGAAAGACCATACTAGCGAGTTGCGCTGAGCCCACAAAAGAGGCAGATATCGTCTTGGCTGAGCTTTGCTTCAGTCACAACAGTCTAAGGGTCAGAAGGTCCTGCTGGAAGCCAATTTAGGGTCGCAGCAAAAAAAGGTTGGGAACCTGAGTTAAATCTGTACCCTCCATTTCCATATCCCAATAAGAATCAACCTTAAGAATCATCCAATGCTAGGATTAAGTAATGTATTGGATATGGATATTCTACCATACAACTTGACAACATCTAGTTGCTGATGCTGAAATATCCTAGTAGACCATATATCAACAAAAATATGCAAAACGTATCTTAAAAACATTGTACACAATTTTTTTTCCCCATTTAAAAAAATCAATACTGACATCACCGACCTGCCTGCCACATATACAGCATCGATTTTGCAGGATAAAATCTAAAAGCGTTTTACAATGACAGATGCAGAGCTATTGGATATGATACTAGATTGTCAACACGGAGTCCTGAATCTCAATGGTTAGAGCACTCGTCTTGCAAGTGAGAGACCTGAATTGAATTCCAGGTAGGGTGAAACCTTGAGCAAGTTTCCTTACTCCATATGCCCGATAATAATCCGTTGAAAAAAATAATTTGGTCATTTCAATCCATGACTGTTTGTGGGACACATTTGGCTGCCCTGTTTCACCCACAAATACATACAGTCGACTCACTTTACAGTATATTCTGTGAAGTGCTTGAGATGTCTAGAAGACGTGAAAAGTGCTATATCAAATGTAAGTATTATTATAATACTAACAATAATAATCCTTGCATTTGATATAGCGCTTTTCATGACTTCTAGATGTCTCAAAGCGCTTCACAGAGTATAATGTAAAGTGAATTGACTGTATATTTGTGGGCAAAACTAAAATATAATACAAAATAATATAATTATATTATTATTATAGACTAGGGCTAAATAAATACATTCCTTGGATATCATAATTCTATATACCTTGTCGCTGAACTCCTATATCTGTTATCTTTACTACCCTAATATATATATGCTCAGGGCAATCCACAGCTCATCAATTGCACAATACAAAAAAACACAAAAGAACCTGGATTTATCATGGAAGACAGCCAGGGATATATTTGGACTAGCAATATAATCTCAAGGTTTCATCATCATTCACAAAGCACTCAAGAGTTGTTCCAAGTTAAAAAAAAACACAATCAGAAACACTCGATTGATTTTCGAATTACTGCTTTTAAAAATCACTGCCAGATCATTTTTCTACAGTTTGCAGTTCCCTTGCATGGTAATGTAGTCAAGAATAAACATTTGATGCACCTTCATTCCCTGGACAAAAAATAACTTGAGCACTGCATGGCAATGGAAACACAACAGAACCTTTTTAGTCCACAGCCTTCATTATTCATTCTCCACAAGATAACATCTGTCATCAAGACCAAGTTTTTGTTGGTTACACAGGGAAACCTAGAATCCATCAACTCATTAGTAACTCAACTGGAGACCCACCAACTCCAGCACTAAACTAGCAGATAATTACTGCAGGACGAACAATTACCTTTCCATAAACAACCCAAATTGCACAAACAATTATTGGACTCGCTTCAATCTGACAAGTTTCCCATTTGCTAAATGTAATTGTAAAAGTAGCCACAGAACAAGTACCATTTGAATTGTATCAGATGTTATGGCATCATGGTTACCCGCATCATTATCATGTGCAGAGATTCTGCCTTACATTGATGGTGTACTTTCTCACCTTTCTTCCATCCATAACAAACCCTGCAATTCCATCGGCAACAACATTCACCTCCACTGGCTCCCTGCCTCTCAGTGAATTGAGTTCAGGGCTCTTACCTTCACCTATAAATCCCTTCACATTCTCACACCTCCCCATTTATCTGATCTCCTCCCAGCCACTCCTCTGCTCACTCTCCCCAATCAACTTGCTACACATCCCCGCCACCCTACCCCCACCACAGCCATCATCAGTGGCCAAGCTTTCTAACTCTGTACCCCAAAACCCCTGGAACTCCCTCTCTCAGCCCTTCTGTCTCTTTCCCTCCCTATCTATTCACCTTAAAAGCAACCTCTTTGATCACACCAATGGCCATCTCTCCCTTCTCGCTCCCCCAGCACAGCAACTGTTCCCACAATATAATATTCTACATGAAGTGTGCAATATAAATGCACCCTGTTTATATTTAGCTGTTTTGCAAGCTAAATCCATTATTTTATACTGTTTTCCTGTGGTCTTTACTCATGGTCTAAGCAGAAATTACATCAGGATATCATACTTCTCAAATAGATCATAGGAATAATCCTTGCACAAACGAGTCGCCCAAACAATATATTTACAGCTTGAAGAGTGTGTGATTTGATTTGCCCTCATTAGCAACATATGCATTGGGCTCCAAAAGGACATCATGCGTTTATTGCAAGAATATAATGTCTTCGATTGTCAAAACACAATGACTATTAAGTATCACAATCTAGGTTAACATTCCAATGCAATCTTGGGGGTATCACAAAGGTGCCAATATTTCAAATGAAAAGCTGAGGTCCCATCTGGCTGTTTTTAGCTAGAATCAAAAAAATCCACAGCATTTTGGTAATCACCAGATCTCAAGAACAAACTGTAGAAGTTAAAGATCTCAAACGACACTGCAGAAAATTTTAAGAGATTCTCCTAATGTCCTGACCAACAATTCAACAGATGAATTAGTCATTCACCCCATGGTTGTATATAATACTATACATAATAGATTACTGATTTCAATGATACTAATATTGATCAATATTGTCCAAATTCATTGAAATAGGCCATCCGCAATTTATTTTGAACATTTTATTGCATATTCATTACAACACATTTTCATTATACAATGTTTATTTGAATGTCTAAATACATAGTATTTGGAAATATAGCTCTTCTTGTATTATGTGAGGCCAGTTTAACAGGACCCAATGAAATAGTGTCACTGTCATAGGAAAATGATACATAGGCATCAAAATAACTACATGGCTGAACCACAAGTTTTATGGGTGTTTCGCCCACAAACTGTCCTATCAATTCACTTTGCAGTACATTCTGTGAAGTGTTTTGAGATGTCGAAGGCATTATATCAAATGCAAGGATTATTATTAAAATCCAAAATATGGTACTCTAATCTGGTAAAACGCTATATCAAATGCAAAGATTATTATTACTACTCTCAATGTATAGTAGAAACTAAATGGCTACTTCACTCAATTTGGTCTGCCAAATTGGTCTGACTTTTCAAAACAAGTCTGCTACACTTTTGATATTAATTATAATATTAATATAAATTATAAATTAAATATTAATATTTAATCGGTCACGGTCTGGTTTAAATCGATACGCCCCCCCCCCCCCACCCACCCTAGGGTTAGGGAATACAATACCTTGCACATCAACCTGGCTCTGCTGGTAGGTCTCTTGTATGAGTCAGAGATTATGGGTTCAAGCCATCCACCAACCTCATTGGAACTTAAAACCTAAACAGTCTGTTCTGGCTGGGAATATGGGTGTTAAAAATCCTATGGTACTATTCAAAATGAGAAATAGCACCTCGGGATGTCCTCCTAATGTGAAAGGTGCTATATAAATGTAAAATTTGTATTTGAGAAGACTTTCTCTCAGTGCCCTGGCCAACAATCCTCCAAATAAAACAGGTCATTTGTTTCACGGCTGTTTTTGGAATATTGCTGTATACGAATTGTCTGCCATTTCAACTGATAAAACCTATGTTGTACAGTATCAATAACAACAACTTGAATTTATATAGCGCTCTCCATGCCAGACAGCGTCTCAGAGCACTTTACAATGGCAGAGCCCAATGTCAATCCAGTGTAGGCACAGTACAAAGGCACATGATATAAACATATGGTTACATGGGTGGGAGTGAACAGGATTAGGAGAACAGTCTGTCAACACTGCTTCTAAAATATAAAGACCAGACAATTGGGTAAGTAATCAAAGGCACCATGTAGCTGGACCTCGATATGAATCAACAACTTCCCGAGAGAGGAAAGGGAGAAAGAAAGCAGGAGGTTGACCTACTCCTGTGATGATGTATTGCATCCATATCTTCTAATTATTTTTGTTAGTCAGCCAAGTGTCTGACACACATGGAAACCCATCGCCAGCCTGAAGATGACCGAAACCAAACTACTGACAGTTCTACACATGGAGGTTGACTCTGTCAGGAATGTAATGTGCTCTCTCGCTTGTGGGGCCACACCCTGTTCACCTGATCCACATTGTCAGGTCACTTGGATATTCTTCACTCAGGTTTATATACATGTGCAGTTTATCAAATATCTGGAGTAAAATGTTCCTTTCTTCAGTTTCCCACCACAAACACTAATGACAAAATATAATTCTGAGAGGGTGGTAAACAATCATTAAGGTTGTATTCATTGATGACTACACAGCTATATAGGCGTAATTTTGTTGTTGTTGTAGTATCCAATGCAAGGATTATTGTATTATTATTATTGCTTCACTCAGGTACTGCTTTATCTACAAGTCCAGACAAGCTCTATTTGGGACTCTTTCCTGCGCCTTGGGACGTCCTCCCAACATGAAAGGCGCTATACAAATGTAATTTTGTTGTTGTTGTTTTGATGAACAGCAGATTCATACATTCAATGTGTTTTCAATGCAAGTGAACCGAAAACAGGCCCTCGGAAAATAACACACGCAAGACAACACTGAAAAGAAGATTAACTTAGGTGTCAACTCAAGCCAGGATTGCCTGCCAACCTCTGCATTCCACATAACTTTAGATACATACTCAGATACAACACTTGTTCCCTTTTCGCACCAGCTCTATTGCGATATACAAGTCACAGGCACACAATAGGTGGGACATGGACACTCATCTTGCGACCGTTTTGTGGGGGATGAGGACTCCATCTCCTACCAAAGACCCGATCGCCTCTCTTCCCCAGACACCCGCTGCCCTCCCCAACCAGACACCCCCTCCTCTCCCCAACCAGACACCCCCTCCTCCCCCCAACCAGACACCCCCTCCTCTCCCCAACCAGACACCCCCTCCTCTCCCCAACCAGACACCCCCTCCTCTCCCCAAACAGAGAGAGACCCCCCTCCTCTCTCCAACCAGACACCCCCTCCTCTCCCCAAACAGAGAGAGACCCCCCTCCTCTCTCCAACCAGACACCCCCTCCTCTCCCCAACCAGACACTCTCTCCTCTTGCCAACAGACACCTCCTCCCCAACCAGACACCCCCTCCCCAACCAGAGACCCTCTCCTCTCCTCCCCAGAGACCCCCTCCTCTCCCCAACCAGACACCCCCTCCCCTCCCCAACCAGAGACCCTCTCCTCTCCTCCCCAGAGACCCTCTCCTCTCCTCCCAGAGACACCTTCCTCTCCTCCCCAGAGACCCCCTCCTCTCCCCAACCAGACACCCCCTCCCCTCCCCAACCAGACACCCCCTCCTCTCCCCAACCAGACACCCCCTCCTCTCCCCAACCAGACACCCCCTGCCCTCCCCAACCAGACACCCCCTCCCCTCCCCAACCAGACACCCCCTCCTCTCCCCAACCAGACACCCCCTCCTCTCCCCAACCAGACACCCCCTCCTCTCCCCAACCAGACACCCCCTCCTCTCCCCAACCAGACACTCTCTCCTCTTGCCAACAGACACCTCCTCCCCAACCAGACACCCTCTCCCCAACCAGACACCCCCTCCTCTCCCCAACCAGAGACCCCCCTCCTCTTCCCTCCCACAGACAGAGACACAAACCCTCCCTTTGGCAATCGCTGGATCTCATTTTCCCAACTGAACCCCGCTCCACACATCAGGGTAAACATGGGTTCGGGTGTTTCCTCCTCTAATAGACTGTCTGTCTATTAGACATACAGTCTAATCTCTCACTGAGTCTCTCTCACTGTCTCTGTGTCTCTCTGTGTCTGTGTCTCTCTGTCTCTGTGTCTCTCTGTGTCTGTCTGTCTGCCCTCCCGCCCGCGCACCTTCCACGAAAACATCCTCCAGTCAACATCAGGCGGAAAAAACAAATCAAATCAAAAGGGGTTTAATACAAACAGAAAGAAAAGTCGGGGTGTGTGTGTGTGTGGGGGGGGGGGGGGGGAGCAGAGCCCCCCAGGTTCTCACTGTGTGTGTGTGGGGGGGGGGGGGGGGGGGGGAGCAGAGACCCCCAGGTTCTCACTGTGTGTGTGTGGGGGGGGGGGGGGGGGGGGGGAGCAGAGACCCCCAGGTTCTCACTGTGTGTGTGTGGGGGGGGGGGGGGGGGGGAGCAGAGCCCCCCAGGTTCTCACTGTGTGTGTGTGTGTGGGGGGGGGGGGGGGGGGAGCAGAGCCCCCCAGGTTCTCACTGTGTGTGTGTGTGGGGGGGGGGGGGAGCAGAGACCCCCAGGTTCTCACTGTGTGTGTGTGTGTGGGGGGGGGGGGGGAGCAGAGCCCCCCAGGTTCTCACTGTGTGTGTGTGTGGGGGGGGGGGGGGGAGCAGAGACCCCCAGGTTCTCACTGTGTGTGTGTGTGGGGGGGGGGGGGGGGGAGCAGAGCCCCCCAGGTTCTCACTGTGTGTGTGTGGGGGGGGGGGGGGGGGGGGGAGCAGAGACCCCCAGGTTCTCACTGTGTGTGTGTGGGGGGGGGGGGGGGGGGAGCAGAGCCCCCCAGGTTCTCACTGTGTGTGTGTGTGTGGGGGGGGGGGGGGGGGGAGCAGAGCCCCCCAGGTTCTCACTGTGTGTGTGTGTGGGGGGGGGGGGGAGCAGAGACCCCCAGGTTCTCACTGTGTGTGTGTGTGTGGGGGGGGGGGGGAGCAGAGCCCCCCAGGTTCTCACTGTGTGTGTGTGTGGGGGGGGGGGGGGAGCAGAGACCCCCAGGTTCTCACTGTGTGTGTGTGTGGGGGGGGGGGGGGGGGAGCAGAGCCCCCCAGGTTCTCACTGTGTGTGTGTGGGGGGGGGGGGGGGGGGGAGCAGAGCCCCCCAGGTTCTCACTGTGTGTGTGTGGGGGGGGGGGGAGCAGAGCCCCCCAGGTTCTCACTGTGTGTGTGTGGGGGGGGGGGGAGCAGAGCCCCCCAGGTTCTCACTGTGTGTGTGTGTGTGGGGGGGGGGGGGGAGCAGAGCCCCCCAGGTTCTCACTGTGTGGGGGGGGGGGGGGGAGCAGAGACCCCCAGGTTCTCACTGTGTGTGTGTGGGGGGGGGGGGGGGGGAGCAGAGCCCCCCAGGTTCTCACTGTGTGTGTGTGTGTGTGGGGGGGGGGGGAGCAGAGACCCCCAGGTTCTCACTGTGTGTGTGTGTGTGTGTGTGGGGGGGGGGAGCAGAGACCCCCAGGTTCTCACTGTGTGTGTGGGTGTGTGGGGGGGGGGGGGGGAGAGCAGAGCCCCCCAGGTTCTCACTGTGTGTGTGTGTGTGGGGGGGGGGGGGAGCAGAGACCCCCAGGTTCTCACTGTGTGTGTGGGGGGGGGGGGGGGGGGGGAGCAGAGACCCCCAGGTTCTCACTGTGGGTGTGTGTGTGTGGGGGGGGGGGAGCAGAGACCCCCAGGTTCTCACTGTGTGTGGGGGGGGGGGGGGGGGGGGTCGGGTTGTTATTGCTGAGCTGATGTACAGACAGTGCAATGAGCTGGTTCTTACCTGTGCCACACAGCAGGGAATCGACATGTTTGCGGAGACTCTGACTGACTGAGAGAGAGAGAGATCACAGCGACAGGGGGGGTGGGGAGAGGTGAGAGAGAGGAAGGGGAGACGGTGTTGAATGAGGATCTAACAGCCACAAAAACAAAAGACAATGAGGAACAAAGCGACAGATGGGCTGCTCCTCTACACCATTAAACACAAGCTCCCCAGGCTCTCTCTCTAGCCCTCTCCCTCTGTGTGTGTGTCTCTCTGTTAATGTTGTGTGTCTCTCTGCTGTGTGTGTGTGTCTCTCTGCTGTGTGTGTGTGTCTCTCTCTCTCTGCTGTGTGTGTGTGTGTCTCTCTCTCTCTGCTGTGTGTGTGTGTGTCTCTCTGCTGTGTGTGTGTGTCTCTCTCTCTCTGCTGTGTGTGTGTCTCTCCCTCTGTGTGTGTCTCTCTCTGCTGTGTGTGTGTGTCTCTCTGCTGTGTGTGTGTGTGTGTCTCTCTGCTGTGTGTGTGTGTCTCTCCCTCTGTGTGTGTGTCTCTCTCTCTCTGCTGTGTGTGTGTCTCTCTCTCTCTGCTGTGTGTGTGTGTCTCTCTCTCTCTCTGCTGTGTGTGTGTCTCTCTCTCTCTCTGCTGTGTGTGTCTCTCTGCTGTGTGTGTGTGTCTCTCCCTCTGTGTGTGTGTCTCTCCCTCTGTGTGTGTGTCTCTCTGCTGTGTGTGTGTCTCTCCCTCTGTGTGTGTGTCTCTCCCTCTGTGTGTGTGTCTCTCTGCTGTGTGTGTGTCTCTCTGCTGTGTGTGTGTCTCTCCCTCTGTGTGTGTGTCTCTCTGCTGTGTGTGTGTCTCTCTGCTGTGTGTGTGTGTCGCTCCCTCTGTGTTATGTGTGTCTCTCTGTGTTGTGTGAGTCTCTCTCAGTGTTGTGTGAGTCTCCCTCTGTGTTGTGTAGGTCACACTGTGTTGTTTGTGTCTCTCTCTGTATGTTGTATGTCTCTGTATGTTGTGTGTGTGTGTCTCTATATGTTGTATGTCTCTGTATGTTGTGAGTGTGTGTGTGTCTCTCTCTCTCTCTCTGTATGTTATATGTCTCTGTATGTTGTGTGTGTGTGTGTCTCTGTATGTTGAGTGTCTCTCTCTCCCTCTCAGTGGCTATTTTTTTCCCCCTCCCTGCGAACTGATCATCAATTCACTTCCGGAAACGTCTATTGCTCAGGGAGGAGGGAGGGAGCAGTGGGAGGAGAAAATTCCAGCGAGTGTTTTGTATGTGTGTGTGTGTGAAAAGGGGGAATCCCAGAGCCATGAGTCAATCTCTAACACAACACCCCCTTGGACTGTATCTGCAAACCTCCAGTTCTGTTTTTAAAGGCTGGATTTGTCAGCCGTGCTTTCAAATCTATCACATCTTTCAAATCTGACAATGGGGTCGTGGACCCGAAACGTTGGCTCTTTTTCCTTTCTCCATGGATGCCGCCTGACCCGCTGAGTTCCCCCGGCAACTTCGCTTTTTGTTTCAGATTCCCAGCATCCGTAGCATTTTGCGTTTGGCCTTTCAAGTCGATCGCAGCTTTTATTTTCCTCCTGCACTCGCACACACTGAAGGTGGGAGGGAAGGGCGGTGGGTATGTGGAATGCTCCACACATTTTTCAGATCGGCTGCACAACAATCCATCCACTCCGCTTTCATTTCTTTCTGATGTACAGCCTGCATTTATTAGTTCCCTCCTCCACACGCCTAATAAAAATAATCCCTCAATAAAATCAATAATAATTTGGTCACTCAATCCATGATTGTTTGTGGGACACTGCTGTGTGCAATTGGCTGCCGTGTTTCACCCACAAATATGCAGTCTGTTCACTTTACAATATGTTCTGTGAAGCGCTTTTGAGACGTCCAGAAGACATGGAAAGTGCTCTATCAAGAATGCAAGGATGATTATTATTAAGGCCACTGCTGTTTCCACCATTTGGAGACATGAAAGCTCAACGCTAGTTCTTTAATACTCTGCTAACCACACTATGGCTGTCTGTGGGACATTGCAAACCGGCTGCTGCGATCACCCACAAAGTACAAACAGTCACACCACTTTATAGTATATTGACTCATCTCGAGACAGGGATAAAGCTAAATGCAAGGATTATTACTATTATTACCAACCTGCATAACCACAAATAAAGGATATAACAACAACAACAACTTGCATTTATATAGCGCCCTCCACGCAGGGCGGCGTCTCAGGGCACTTCGCAATGGCAGAGCCCGAGACCGAGCCAAGGGGAGGGGGAAGGTGACCATAGGCGTGGTCGAAGAGAAGGGTCTTCTGCCGCAACCTGAAGATGGCAAAGGAGGGTGTGAGACAAAGGGATTGAGGGAGTTCCAAAGTTTTAGGGCGTAGTGGCTGAGAGCACGGCGCTGATGGTGGAGGGGAGGATTCGGGGGACAAGGAGGAGGCTGGACCCAGCGGAGGGAATCGGGTTAGAGAGATAGTGGGTGCAGAGGACTGGAGGGATTTCAACACAGGGATGAGGATCTTGAAGTTGATCCGCTCTGTGATAGGGAGCCAGCGCGGTTTGTAAGAACATGCCCTTGCAAACTCACACCAGGTAACACCTTCTAGTGACTATCATCCTCAAAATTTCATTATCGTTCTCTTGACAAACCTTCAGCATGGCGGAGATATTTTCTGGGCAGCTCATGACACGCTCACAATTGTGAGGTTTCAGAGATCTTGTCTAATGCTATACTGTATTTACCAGAATGCTGGACTCCACTGCATACAAATGCAGAATAACAGTTCAATTGACAATAATAATAATCCTTGAATTTGATATAGTACCTTATCAAGGCTTTGAGACATCTCAAAGTGCTTCCTGGAATATACTGTAAAGTACGGTATAAATTTTGTGGGAGAAACCATGATACAGTATAACCACAGTATAAACCACAGCCCACTCTGCCTGCAGTCATTTTTCCTTTTACCACAAAATCAACCTCACAATTTGGTCCTCGATCTCACACATGTCGGTTGCATGTGTAGTCATTCCAACAAACAGTTATAAATGATTGTGTGGAGAAAAGAAAAGAACATTGGAGTGTTTCAGAATCATGATTGTCACTCACTTGCAATGAGATGTACTGCTAGGCATGTATGGAATTTGTGAAAGAATTATACAGCATAAATCTGGCTGTGATCAGTTTTTTCCAGTTGTAATCTGAGGCATTACACAATGTACAGTACTGACCAAAAATAAAGTCTTATATCCAAGCAAGGACTGGTATGGTCTGGGTACAAATTATTAAAATAACAAAGCAATAGATTTCCAATAATCTTGAGTTTAAATTGAGATGTGGTGTGTCTCTTCGAGTGGGTGTTAAATTTCATGACACTATTGAAACAGAAGGGAGTTTCCCTTGGTGTCCTCAGGATAACATTAATCATTCACCTCAGAGCTATTTCTGTGAATTTGCTGACCTGTGTGCCTACAAATGCAGTCACTATACTCGACAGTACAGTAAAAGCCCGTTTATCTGACACCCTCGGGACCTGGCCAATGCCAGTTAAAGCGCATGCCGGATATTCAGCCGAAAACACACAAAAACAAATTCTGAATAAATTCTGGTTAATCGAATGCGGACCTTTTTTTGAGGTGCCGATTATACAGAAGTTACGGTTGATCGGGTGACGAATAAACAGGCTTTTACTGTGGTTACCTGACAAGCACTCTGTGACATTTTGATGTGGTAAAGCACGAAATCGAAAGGTATCTCTTTGACCACCCTTTCAGGTATTTTTCCCCTCTCCAGTCCCCCTCCCCAATCCTTTCTGCCCCCACTACCAGCTCAGGTGCCCAGCCAGGAGGGTCAAGCACTTTGAGACGTCTTCACATCCTAAAAGGCCTTATCTAAATATAAATATAAATATAAATTATATTGTGCATCAAATGTAACAAAAAAAATTGCAACAGTATTTCAGATGTACAGACAATAAGGTGTTGCACCAAACAGAAGTGTGTTATAGTAACTATAGTAATTGAGTAAGGACCAGTGTAACAGATCCGACATCTAAAAATAAATTGCAATAAAAATAGGATTTTTAATTCATGGAATTTTAATTTCATTTCTAAGCAAGAATCAATCGTGGACTGCAGTGGTTAGAGTACTCGTCTTGCAAGCGAGAGACCTGGGGCAAGTTTCCTTACTCCATACGCCTAATAATAATGCCTCAAGAAAAATGGTCGCTTCAATCCATGACTATTTGTGGCACACAGCTGTGCTCAATTGGCTGCCGCGTTTCGCCCACAAATATACTGTCAATTCACTTTACAATGAAGTGTTTTGAAACATGTAGAAGACATGGAAAAGCACTATATTAAATTATTATTATAATATATAATTATAATAAGGATTATTATATTAATGTATTATAATATAATAACAATCCTTGCATTTGATATAGTGCTTTTCACATCTTCTAGACGTCTCAAACTGCTTCACAGATTTTACTGTAAAGTGAATTAACTGTACATTTGTGGGGGAAAGGTGACTGCCAATCGCGCACAGAAGTGTCCCACAAACAGTCGTGGGTTGAAAATGACCAATTTTATTATCGTGTATTTTTTTGAAGGGATTATTATTAGGCGTGTGGAGTCAGGAAACTTGCCCAAGGTTTCGCCCTGACCGGCCTGGATTTGAACACAGGTCTCACACTTGTAAGGCGGGTGCTCTAACCACTGAGCTACAGGACTCCACTTTAATCAAACAAGTGCAGTGCAGAAGAATTGCCATTGACAGAGATGCACTTGGAATTACTGATGGAATAAATACACCTTAGATATTAGAATAAAATTATACATTTTTAAAATCTTTGCTTATGTTGCTAGAGCTTTTTACATATATGCCCAAGGCAGAATAATAAACTTAATAATAATAATTAACTAATAATAATCCCTCCCAAAACTCCCCACAATAATAAAGATTGGTCATTTCAATCTACGACTGTTTGTGGGACACTGCTGTGCACAATCGGCTGCCGCGTTTCATCCACAAATATACAGTCAATTCACTTTACCAGTATATTCTGTGAAGTGCTTTGAGACGTCGATAAGATGTGAAAAGTGCTACATCAAATGCATTATTAATGTTTTGCTGAATCGATATTTTTTCTCGGGTTAGATAAGCAACTTGATGAGAAGATTTTGTAGGATGTGTTACTGATAAATTGTGGGAAACATTGACGTAAAAGAAAATATGTTAGCATTTCATTGTGTTAATAGTGATACTTGAGATTTGCTTAACAATAAAACCATATAGCTTTATATTTCTATCATCATACATCATGCATGGACATCTTATATTTTCCTGAGCTGAATGGGGCACACAATTAGCACATGGACATTCAAATAAATTCCACATTTTCCATTGTGTAACTACAACTGTGCTACTCTTCCCATAAAAGCATTCCCGTAAAATTGCCCAAAGAAAACCCAGCACTAGATACTGAGAAACAAAGTGCCATATGTCAGATTTCCCCATGAAACCTATTCCCTTTCTGACTAAACTGGAAACACACAGCTTGTAAAATAAGGTAGCATTTCCCCTTTAACAAAATATTATAATGACTGTAAATTTTGACCTGATACTACTGACTAGGAAAGCAGGGATTGTCGGTTGAGAGGAGGGGAAGGGAAGGGAAGCAACATGCTTTGTGTTATATTCCTTAGTTCACTCTTTATGATGTGTAAGTGTGGCATGAGCTGGGAACAAAAGTGGCACAGTGCCAATAATTTGTTTTCACGCTTTACTATCCGGGAAGGATGATGTTACTGTACATAGTCAGTGTAGTTTGTTAACCTGTGAACAATTGTCTGGATGGTAATATTTTGGCCTGTCTTATTTTCAGCCGGATAGAAATATGTTTTGCCTAAGATCTATCAATGACAGTTTACATATATAATACCCTTCAGCGTCTCACAGTGCTTCACAAAGACAGGCGCCAGACAAGAATGCAGATTTATGAACATTAATCCTTGCATATGGAATAGTGCCTTTCACCTCAAGATGAGTCTCAAAGGGCTTCATAGGATTTGATTGTAAGAATAATAATAATAAACCTTGCATACGATAGAGCATTTTTCACGTCTTCTAGACGTCTCAAAGCACTTCACAGAATATACAGTAAAGTGAATTGACTGTATTTGTAGACAAAACATAATAACTGTGTATTTTGCAGCAGGTAAAGGTCAGTTTTGATCGTTTCAGTTTCCAAATCTATATTAGTAACAAATAACATTATCCACTTTTCAAAAAAATCGTACAGCAAAGGGGACCACCAATTGTCATTTTAAAAACATTATTCAGTCTTCCTCCACCCACTTGCCCCGCACCCTTCTTGATTCCACCCTTCCTGAATCCAACCCCCAGCTCAAATGCAAACCGTTCATTGTCCAGCGCTCGTTGTACATCCTCCCAAAGTGAAAGGTGCTATATAAATGCAATTTATTGTTTGCAGATTTAATCTCAGGTCTCAAAATTATTTTAGGAACACTGCTAGATGTTAAATAAGTGTAGAACGGAGAGGTATTCTTGCAATCCCCCGGCTCATTGGCAGGACCTGGAAGAGAAGATCAGTCACTGGGAACATAACATAACAGTGATGGACTTCTGCATGTAATAAAAACGGACCCCCAAAAATGCTTGCAATTGCTTTGTTGAGAATATGAATTCAAATAAAATAATAATAATCCTTGCATTTGATATTTTGTTTCCTCGTAGCACATCGTAGGATTCATTGTAATGTGAAGTGATTGTGTACAGTATTTGGTGGGCGACATTCAAATAAATTCCGCACTGTGTAACTACAACTGTGCTACTCTTTCCACAAAAGGATTTGTGGAGCTCCTGTGGCTTAGTGGTTAGAGTACTTGTCTTGCAAGCTGGGAGAGACCAAGCTGGGGAGATCTGTGTTCAAATCCAAGGCAGGTCAGGGCGAAACCTTGGGCAAGTTTCCTTACTCCACATGCCTAATAATAATCCATCCAAAAAAACAACACTAATAAAATTGGTCATTTCAATCCACGAAATGTGGGACACTGCTGTGCGCAATTGGCTGCCACGATTCACCCACAAATATACAGTCAATTCACTTTACAGTATATTCTGTGAAGCGCTTTGGGACATCGATAAGATGTGAAAAGCACTATATCAAATGCAAGGATTATTATTATTGTTATTTATTTCCTGAAGGCAGCCCAACACTAGATGATGAGATGCAAAGTATCATTTGTCGGATTTCCCCACAGTACCCATTCCCTTTTTGAGTAAACTGGAAACACACAGCTTGTAAAGTAAGGCATTCTTTCCCCTTTAACCAAATATTATGGTAACTGTATACTGTATTTCAACTTGATCTGAAGATAACCATCTATTTCTGCTCCTTGTTTTCTTAGCTGCAACAATGTATTCTTAGTATCTCACAAGTTACAACATCTTGCTTTCTTGGACTAAACTCTGAAATGCTCTGTCCTCAATGCTGCCATGTGCTAATATATCACAGCATCCCTATGCTGGCTCCCTATCCCAGAGAGGATCGACTTCAAGATCCTCACCCTTGTCTTCAAATCCCTCCAATCCTCTGCATCCCCCTACCTCTCTGATCTCCTCTCTCCTCAAACCAGCTCCCGCTGCCTTCGCTCCACTGGGTCTGGCCTCCTCCATTTCCCTCGAATCCTCCGCTCCATCCTCGGTGATCGTGCCTTCAGCCACTATGCCCCGAGGCTCTGGAATTCCCTCCCTCACTACCTTCGCCTCGCCCCCTCTTTTCTCAGTTTCAGGTCTGAGCTGAAGACCTTTCTCTTTGACTTTCTGACTTTGGTCACCTTTCTGCCCCTGCACCTGGCTCGGTCCCGGGATCTGCTATTGTGAAGCGCTCTGAGACGCCGTCCGGCGTGGAGGGCGCTATATACATCAAAGCTTTTGTTGTTGTAGCATCACTCTTCCATCTTCCACAAATTGCTCCAAGGCATTGGTAATACTCAAATTGTGCCTTGGATCCTATTTTCTGTTGGTAAGTTTCCATCTTTCCTTATTTTCACGTTCTTTCCTGTAATCAGACCTTCCCTTTACTAACTGCTATCTGTCCTCTACTGCTCCAGATCTTGCTATTCTGAGACACGCAGGAGCAGCCCTGTATCTGCTTGCAATTTTCCCCTTATCATGTAAGAAAACGCCTCACATCTGCAAGGACTAAAACCCAATAAACCTCAGGTTGCCTGGCCTATCTTTTAGATAACTTACATATGTGTGGAAAGTATTTACTGTGTGGGCCCTGTCTTCCTTTCTTGATACAGGTAAATCTACATTGGCACTGGATTGAATCTAAATGAGAAATAAATTGGCATTATTGGCAGTTTACATAGAATTGATCTTTTGATAATGATGATTTTGGGGGGGGTTACCCAGGATTGTGGGGTAGGAATGGTAACAGAATTTTATTATTTTATTAATATTAAACTTATATTAATGTTGAAATAAAATATATTGTCAAAGGAATAATAATGATTATTATTATAGCGCATCACTCTGTACCACAGAAACCGAATGTGAAGTGATTTGAGATGTCTAGAAGACATGAAAAGCGCTATATCAAATTCAAGGATTATTATTAATTGCATTGAAGTGACTTGTACAATGCTGCCCCCTGTCAATGTAAACCAACCTCAGTCCTTCCTCTCACACACCGTCGGGCAGTACCATACCTGCACAACAATCAACATTTGTACAGCGTCTTTCAAGTCAGAAGGACATTTCAAGGCACTGGATAGTCAATGTTTCAGACCCGAGCTGGGGTCGGGATCGGGAAGGGTGGAGCGAAAGAAGGGCATTTGGGGTGACCGATGGGAGAGTCAAAGAGGAGGGTCTTGAGCGGGACTTGAAGGAGGCCAGGGAGGGGACTAGGCAGAGGGACTGCAGGATGGAGTTCCAGAGGTTAGAGGCAGAATGGCTGAAGGCTCGCCCACCGATGGTGGGGCAGATGGGTCGGGTGATGTGGACCAAGCCGGAGCCTGCTGAGCAGAGGAGGCAGGTGGGTTGGTAGGGGGTTAGGAGGTCACAGAAGTAGGGTGGGGAGAGGCCATGGAAGGCTGTGCGGCACAACCCCAGTCTGTGCTGTAACTAGGCAGCCAAGGTCCTTAGCAATGGGTAAAAATGTCTCTGCATGTGCCACTGAATCACTAGTTTAATGTACAATGTCTATCCCTCACCTGCGAATGGTGTAGGTGTTCCTTCCCACTGTGTAAACTAAATATATCATAATTCAAGCTTTTTTTTCATTTCAAGCATTCACGACTGTTTGGGGGACACTGCTGTGCACAATTGCCTGCCGCATTTTGCTCACAAAATAATCAGTCAATCCACTTTACAATATAGAAGTGGCTGGGAACACTCAGCAGGTCAGGCAGCATCTGTGGAGAAAGGAAAAGTGAGTCAACGTTTTGGGTCCACGACTCTTTATCAGAACTTCGTCCAGTTCTGACGAAGGGTCGTGGACCCGAAATGTTGACTCACTTTTCCTTTCTCCATAGATGCTGCCTGACCTGCTGAGTGTTCCCAGCCACTTCTGTTTTTGTTTCAGATATCCAGCATCTTCAGTATTTTGCATTACACTTTACAATATATAGACTGCGAAGCTCTTGGAGATGTTTTAACGACCTGATAAGGCGAAAACATCAAATGAGAGCATTATTACTAATGCTTGTGGTACACATTCATAACTCAGTAAAAACGTGAAACATAAAAGCAACAGACTTGCCAAATATGAGTTGGCAGCAACACTATGTAACCACAAGGACAAAATGTAAGTTGTGTCAATTTATTTAAAAATACATCGGATAACACACGGCGAACTTGATGATTCCTATTTACATTTTCAGGCTTTTATTGCCATAGTTCACATCACGCCCAAGTCATTTGAATGCGTACAGAGTAGGCACCCATTCCCACACATTGCCAGTTTGTAGCAGCGCACAACATTAGAAAACAGCTGCAACACTCAGCTTACCTCGCTTTTATGAAAAAGAATTCCAGTGATTTATTATATTATGTTTTTCTGTTCGAATGCCTTTGATTAAGTAGGAATCCCTGTATTGGTATGTGTTAAATTTCTGAGCATAACACTGGGTAGTGGATAGATTTTAAATTCATCACGTATTGAGATTACCCAATACGATGTTTCATAACAGTTTTTCAATGTTATACAATATGTTAAAAGGTATCACATGAGTAAAACTGCAGGCATGGATAGACTGCTAAACATCTTCAAATGCAATTTAGCACACCATGCTGATAGCGCCTGACGTTAATGAAACATCTGATGTTTTTTCTGCTGTGCTTTTGTTTTGAGGGATACATATTTCCTCTGAGGGGGGAATCCAATACAAGGGGACATAGTCTTAAAATTAGAGTAGGCCGTTTTAGAGTGAAACTGGGAAGCATTTTTTTTCACTCAAACGTGTGGTAGAAATCTGGAATTCTCTACCTTAAAAGGCTGTGGATACTGGATCTATCTACATCTTGGGAGTCCTGTAGCTCAATGGTTACAGCACTCGCCTAACAAGTGAGAGACCTGAGTTCAATTCCCGACCAGGACAAAACCTTGGGCAAGTTTCCTTACTCCACACGCCTGATAATAATCCCTAAAAAATATAATAAATTGGTCATTTCAATCCACGACTATTTGTCCACTGTTGTGCGCAATTGGCTGCCGAGTTTCGCCCACAAATACTGTATATAGTTAATTCACTTATCAGTATCTTCTATGAGGCATTTTGAGACGTCTAGAAGATGTGATAAGGCACTATATCAAATGCAAGGATTATTATTGTTATTATCTTCAAGAGTGAGGTTGATAGATTTTTGATAGGTCAGAGTATTAGGGAATATGGGGACAATGCAGGAAATTGGAATCAAAAAGATTACTTGAGGTACAGATCAGCCTTCATCTAATTAAATGGTTTGAATGGCCTAGTCATGTTTATAAGTTCCTATGTTTCTCATTTATTAAAAATACTATAAACGGATACAGTAGTTAGTTAGTGCTATAGTGCAGTACTGTATACTGAACACTGAACATAGAATCTTAGCAATTGCAACATGAGAGGCCATTTAGCCAATCAAGTCTATGCTCCTTCAAGACCCACCTCAAGGCTCTCCACTTCGACTGTGCTTTCGATCAACCTCCCTTCCCACCCCACTGCCCTACACCCTCCCCAATCCCTACCCGAGCTCGGGTCCAAAAATACTAATGGTCCAGCGCCTTGGGACATCCTCCCAATGTGAAAGGTGCAGTACAAATGTAATCCTGTTGTTGTTATTGCTGCTGTAGTGCTAGGTGCTCTTCCTGAGATATCTACTCTAACTGTAATTCCTGCTGTTTCCTCATTCACCTTCAAATACTTGCACACACTGTGCTTCCTGCCCTCACATCTCCTACCCTCACCCGGCTAAACTGCCTTTCCCTATCTATCTTTCCCATCTCCTGTAACTCTACACCCCAAATTACTCACTCTGTTCCACAAACTCTAGTCTGACTCATGTTTCCTTTCAGTCCCGACCCACCATTAGGAGACAAGCTTTCAGACTGCTTACTCTGGAACTCTCTTCCAAATCTCCACTCCCTCATCTCTCCATTTCTGTCTAACGACCTATCTCTTCAACTATGTCTTCAGGCCTACCCCCTCTTTCTCCCTCCAAGCTTGAGCCCCAATTCAACTTTTGAAAAGCATTTTGAGACATTCTTCCAACATGAAAGCTATTACAGTATATAACTGCAATTGTTATTGTTGCATTGTTTGTTTCACTTCAATGCGATTTCCTTTCAAACATGAAAAATATCATTTGGAATACTGTACTGTAATGTTATTGGTAATTCACGTGTTCATTGGACCCCATCCCCACCCCCCTCCTCCGCACCCAGCTCCACCTTCTGGCTCCACCCCGCTCATTTCTGACACCATTAACCTTTCCCTCTCCTCAGGCACCGTCCCTACCTCCCTTAAAACAGCCACCATCACCCCTATCCTGAAGAAACCCTCCCTTGATGTGTCGCAACCATCAAGCTATCGACCCATCTCCAACCTCCCGTTTTTATCCAAGGTCCTCGAAAGAGTGGTTGCCTCCCAGCTCCGCTCTCTCCTCTCAACTCACTCACTCCTTGAACCCCTCCAATCAGGTTTCCGCCCTGTTCACACCACAGAAACTGCCCTGCTTTAGGTTACAAATGATATCCTAACCGGCTGTGACCAGGGATCCCTCTGCCTCCTCGTCCTCCTTGACCTGTCTGCTGCGTTCAACACAGTCGATCACACCATCCTCCTCCAACGTCTTTCCTCCCACCTCAACCTTCAAGGCACAGTCCTTGACTGGTTCCATTACTACCTGACCCACCGTTTACACTTTGTATCTTCCAATGGTTTTTCCTCAAACCCCCGCACAGTTTCTCACGACGTCCCTCAGGGCTCTGTCCTCGGCCCCCTCCTTTTCACCACTTATACGCTCCCTCTGGGTGATGTCATCCGCAAACACGGGGTAAATTTCCACATGTATGCGGACGACACCCAGCTGTACCTTTCTGCCTCATCCCTCAACCCCCAGACCATCAATGTTCTGACAGTCTGTCTGTCTGTCCGACATTGAGTCCTGGACGAGGGACAACTTCCGCCAATTGAACGTGAGTAAGACCGAGGCCCTCCTGATCGGCTCAAGCCAGCGCCTCCGCACATCGGGCGCTGCCAGCCTCAACATCGAAGGCTGTACTCTCCACCTCACAAAGCCAGGCAGGAACCTCGGCATCACGTTCGACCATAAACTCTCCTTCCTCCCCCACATCCGTGCCTTGACCGGCACCGCTTACTTCCACCTGCGCAACATTGCCAGGCTCCGCAATTATCTTACCCCACGCTGCCGAAACACTCGTGCACGCATACATCACCTCAAGGCTGGACGACGGGAACTCTCTCCTCGTCGGCCTCCCCAGTTCCTCCATTCACAGGCTGCAGGTCATCCAAAACTCTGCAGCCCGCGTATTATCCCGCACCCGCCTTCGCGACCACATAACCCCCACCCTTGCCCGTCTCCACTGGCTCCCCATTCTCCAGAGGATCGAGTTCAAGATCCTCGTCCTCACCTTCAAGGCCTTACATGGCCTTGCCCCGCCCTATTTAACCAATTTACTCTCCCCCTACAAGCCCACCCGGACCCTCCGTTCAACAGGACTTGGCCTGCTCCAAGCCCCCCGCCCGAACCGCCTCACCATCGGAGGCCGGGCCTTCAGTTTTTCTGCTCTGACCCTATGGAATACCATCCCCCAATCCCTCCATCTCGTTTCTTCCCTTTCCTCTTTCAAGGCCGGTTTGAAGACTTTCCTCTACGACCGTGCCTTTTGTTTCACCCCGAATTCTTCGACCTCCCCTACTTGTTTCACCCCTTCCCGTACACTCCCCTCCCAGCTCGGGTCACACGCCTCCTGTGCAGCGCCTTGGGACGTCCTCCCGACGTGAAAGGCGCTTTATAAGTGTAATTTGTTGTTGTTGTTGTTGTTTTTGTTCATCTCAAAATATCAAGAAATTTCTCATTTTTACTCATCCCAGTACTAATTATGATGTTGTATTTAATTCTTTGCATTTATGAATGCCTGTAACTTACATTACATAGGAACATATGAATTAGGAATAGGAGTAGGCCTCTCAAGCCTGCCCCGCCATTCAATATGATCATGGCTGATTATTTGAATAGTTATTGTCATTCTGGTATTGAAGTGACTTGTACAATGCTGCCCCCTGTCATTGTAAAAAGGACCTCAGTCCCTCAGCCAATACCTTCTCAGACAGTATGTTAGCTCAGCAGCCAAAGTACTCAGCAATGGGTAAAAGCATCTCTGACTGTAGCAGTGAATCACTGGTTTAATGTACAATATATAATAGTTGCAAGGATTTATTATTATTATATCCCTCCTTGCATGCATATGGAGTAGGCATCCAGAGAATGGGTTAAAAGAGACATGAAGTAATGTCTCCATCAATTAAATGATGCCAGGCTGATGATGAAAGATTGGCTCCTTCAGCATTTTTCTGATAACCGCTTTGTTCCACTGTAACATCTGCTAAACATTTTCTTGTTCTGCCTAAATCACCAGTGTCTCGGTTTGCCTTGGAGGAATACCAATATTCAGAAGACCAAACCTCTGAAATGTTCCAGTTTATACATTGAAGGCTGTGACACACTACATAAATGTAAACCGTATTGTATGAAAATACAGAATCTATTCTCAGTTCATGTAAATCATGTTTGATTGGTTGGTCAGTCAGTTGGTCGGTCGATTGCTCAATCATTTGATATCAATATCTGATAACAACAATACAACAATACCTGACCAGGTAGTGGTATATGGATGAAAAAGCAACCAAGGTGTATTGTCCGTTAATAAAAACGCAAAATACTGCAGATGCTGGAAATCTAAAACAATACCAGAAGTCGCTGGGAACATTCAGCAGGTCAGGCAGCATCTATGGAGAAAGGAAAAGTGAGTCAGGAGAAAGGAAACATTTCGGGTCCACGGGCTGTCGTCGGAACAGAACAGGAGTGGGAAGTGATGAGGTCGGAGAGATAGGGAGGTGCCAGAGGGTGAAAGGATTTGAACATGAATGTGAGGATCTTGAAGTTGATCCATTCAGTGATGGGGAGCCAGTGGAGCCTTGTCCGCATATTGACCCGGACCAAACTCCGTACCCACATCTCACCAGTTCTGGCCAGGCTCCACTTGCACCCCATTACCGAACGGATCGACTTCAAGATCCTCACATTCATGTTCAAATCCTTTAACTTTCTGGCACCTTCCTACCTCTCTAATCTCGTCACTCCCCATTCCTGTTCTGTCGAAGGGCCGTTGATCTGAAATGTTGACTCACTTTTCCTTTCTTCATAGATGCTGCCTGACCTGCAGAGTATATAATAACTCATGCTAAGTACAGCAGCTCCGACAAAGCAGTGCTTTCCCCCCTCTACACAGGACAGGAGTGTCAGCCTGGACTGTCAACTCAAAGTTCTGATGTGGAACTTGAACCCACAACCGTTGGGCTTGAAGAGGCGAGAGAGCTACCAACCAACCAACCAAGCCATGATTGAATGGCGGGGCAGGCTCGAAGGGCTGAATGGCCTACTCCTGCTCCTACTTCTTATGTTCTTATGTTCTAAGACAGGCTGACAGACTGACAGGCTGAATATTGTAGAGCTGCAACTTACAGACCAAGAGCTCACTGATTGATGCTGAATTTGTTCCTCTCAGATGCAGCCGCATTGTAAGGTTAAATTTGCCTTGGCCTTTCCAAGTGTTAGGGAGGGGAACATCATCCAGAATTCCTGCTTTAGGTCTCTTTCCACTAGTGGTTTCATGTGTGTATGGCTTTGTGTTGGGTGAGGGGAGGTCAGGCTCAACTGTCTACAGTCCAATGTCCTGCTGACACTCACTGCTGAGGTTTACACCATGAACAACAACAACAACAACAATAACAACAACAACAAATTACACTTATAAAGCGCCTTTCACGTCGGGAGGACGTCCCAAGGCGCTACACAGGAGGCGTGTGACCCGAGCTGGGAGGAGAGTGTACGGGAAGGGGTGAAACAGGTAGGGGAGGTCGAAAAAATTGGGGTGGAACAAAAGGCACGGTCAAAGAGGAAAGTCTTCAAACCGGCCTTGAAAGAGGAAAGGGAAGAAACGAGACGGAGGGATTGGGGGATGGAATTCCATAGGGTTGGAGCAGAAAAACTGAAGGCCCGGCCTCCGATGGTGGGGCG
Organism: Hydrolagus colliei; assembly: GCA_035084275.1. Lineage (NCBI taxonomy): Eukaryota > Metazoa > Chordata > Chondrichthyes > Chimaeriformes > Chimaeridae > Hydrolagus > Hydrolagus colliei. The sequence goes on from CM068742.1 coordinate 134,202,501, forward strand.
GTTCGGGCGGGGGGCTTGGAGCAGGCCAAGTCCTGCTGAGCGGAGGGTCCGGGTGGGCTTGTAGGGGGAGAGTAAATTGGTTAAGTAGGGCGGGGCAAGGCCATGTAAGGCCTTGAAGGTGAGGACGAGGATCTTGAACTCGATCCTCTGGAGGATGGGGAGCCAGTGGAGACGGGCGAGGTTGGGGGGTTATGTGGTCGCGAAGGCGGGTGCGGGATAGTACACGGGCTGCAGAGTTTTGGATGACCTGCAGCCTGTGAATGGAGGAACTGGGGAGGCCGACGAGGAGAGAGTTTCCGTAGTCCAGCCGTGAGGTGATGTACGCGTGCACGAGGGTTTTCGCAGCGCGGGGGGTAAGATAGTTGCGGAGCCTGGCGATGTTGCACAGGTGGAAGTAAGCAGTGCCGGTCAAGGCACGGATGTGGGGGAGGAAGGAGAGTTTTTGGTCAAACGTGATGCCGAGGTTCCTGACTGGCTTTGTGAGGTGGAGAGTACAGCCTTGGATGTTGAGGCTGGCAGCGCCCGATGTGCGGAGGCGCTGGCTTGAGCCGATCAGGAGGGCCTCGGTCTTACTCACGTTCAATTGGAGGAAGTTCTCCCTCGTCCAGGACTCAATGTCGGACAGACATGCTGTCAGAACATCGATGGTCTGGGGGTTGAGGGATGAGGCAGAAAGGTACAGCTGGGTGTCGTCCACATACATGTGGAAATTTACCCCGTGTTTGCGGAAGACATCGCCCCGAGGGAGCGTATAAATGGTGAAAAGGAGGGGGCCGAGGACAGAGCCCTGAGGGACGCCGTGAGAAACTGTGCGGGGGTTTGAGGAGAAACAAAGTTTCTCCGTTGGAAGATACAAAGTGTAGGCGGTGGGTCAGGTAGGAACAATAGCCACAGGCAGGAGACCAGAAGGCAACCAAGCGCCCATCAATCCACACTTAGCAAAAGGTGGCTGGGGAGCAGCAGCAGAGGCACATATCAAAGGAAAGAAAAAAAATTAGAATAAAACACAGACACACAAAAAAAATCCCATGACTCCATTTAAACATACAAAGAAATTTCTCCCAATTATCCTGGCCAACAATCCTCCAGATAAAATTAGTCATTCACATTGTGGCTGCTGGAGGGACATTGCTGTATGCAATTTAGCTGAAGTGCCTACAGTAACTATATAATAATAATCCTTGCATTTTGATATAACGCTTTTCACGATTTCTAAGCACCTCACAGAATGTACTGTAAAGTGAATTGACTATATATAAGTGGGTGAAAAGTGGCAGCCAATTGTGAACAGCAGTGTTCCACAAACAGTCGTGGATTGAAATGACCAATTTATTATTGTTTTTTTAAATTATTATCAGGCATGTGGAGTAAGGAAACTTGCCCAAGGTTTCACCCTGCCTGGAATTGAACCTAGTTCTCTCGCTTGTGCTCTAACCACTGAGCTACAGGACTCCACAGGACTATAGCTGCAGAATAAGTGACATTCAAAGTGTCCTGAATCAGGCTGTATACCCTAATCTCCTCTGACCGAGCTATTGCTTCAATGATTAGTCTTCTCGGTGTCTCAACATCATGGTGAGAACAGCAAGTCCCATGCTGGTGAAGCTGTTTCCAATCACTGCAGGGGAACAACTTTTCACAGCACCAAGCTGTTCCTCTGTGGTTCCCTTCAGCTCCTATTTGGAGCTGTTTAAATATAATTGTGATAATATACAGCAGGAGATAGAAATGCAAAAAAGTTCAGGCTGCAAAATGGAAAATTGAAATTATTCTACATTATTTATTATCTATATTATTTTTAATTGGTTCTAATTCTGACCTTGTTTTAATGCAGAGCAAAGAGTATTCAGGGAGATGCTCGGAAAAAAAGCATATTGAGAAATTACATCTTCCCAAGCACTACATTTAAGTCCAAAAATGGCTGTACAGTCAGCCGTGTATGATACTTAATAATTGTGCTGAAAATCCATCTTGTTAACTGCAAATTTTAGTTTAAGTATGTAAGTAATACATCATTCTATTCACAAGCCACACCATTTTATTTAAGTTAATCCCAAGTTGTGGGCGGAAGAAATTCCAGATGTTCTTGATATTTTGTCTAAGTTTAAGGTTTGTATACAATTTTTTCAGTTCATAAACTCAGCATAGCTGAGTGGCAGAGTAAAATGAAAGTTTCCGCCTGGCTTCTTTATTCTGTTTACCTAGTAGTAAGTATGAACCAACAACAACTTTATTTATTTATACATTTATACAGCACCCTCCACGCATGGGCACATCTCAGAAGACTTCACAATGGCAGAGACCAAGGCCGAGCCAAAGGGAGGGGGAAGGTGACCGTAAGCGCAGTCGAAGAAAAAGATCTTCAGGTGTAACCTTACCCCAGTTGTTAGTTGATTGGCACATCGCCTTTCCAGGGGTAATAATTTAAAAAAAATTAAAATACTGTAATTTGGTCACTAAATTTGGACACTGCTGTGCGCAATTGGCTGCTGCATTTCCCCCACAAAATATACAGGCGATTCACTTTACAGTAAATTCTGTGAAGCTCTTTGTGATGTCTTGAAGACGTGATAAGGTGCGATATCAAATGTAAGGATTACTATTATTTCCATTGACCGCTACTGGAAAGTAAAAGTGAAAACAGGATTAGGCTTGGTCAACCAGCTGGTCACATTGGTTAAATAGTTGGTTGGTGTACACGCCAGTAATAATAATAATAATAATCCTTGCATTTGATATAGAGACTTATCATTTCGTTCAGACATCTGAAAATATTTCACAGAATATATTGTAAAGTGCAAGTGTATTTTGTGAGCAAACCGCGGCAGCCAATTGTGCACAGCAGGGTCCCACAGTCATTGTGGATTGAGTGACCAATTTGTTTTTTGGAGAGATTATTATCCTGGAAAGCACCAATTGACTAACACATAGCACAGCTAACTAAAGGTGCATGAAGTAAGGAAGATTGCCTAAGGTTTTATCCGTCTTGGGAATCAAACCCGGGTCTTATTGCTGCGAGACAAGAGCGCTACGCTACGGGAATGAACTCTTGGCTCCGATATAGAGGACTGCAACCATGGAAACCTAGTTCAGTGTAAGTCATCTCTTTCAGCCGAAAAAGCGAAAGCTGTATTAAAGAAAACTATTATTAACTCGGTTCTACTTTAACAAACCGAGTTTTACATTCAGGATGTACTGTTTCCACATATGGTTCTGTATCCTGTTCAGCCGATGTCATTGCCAGACTGAGTGGGTGCAGCTGACATGATTTCAGGCCTCTGATGAATACCTCTGGTAAGATTAGCTCCCCCACAAGATCAGCTTTAGACATCCTGCTGTTTGAATGTAATTTTATCCCTTGCTAAATCTGCTTCAGATTGATTCTTTTTTGTCTGGGGATTTGATAATTTTGTAATCTTGATTGTACTTCAAACACACAGCACAGATCTGGAAAAAAATACTGGCACAGACTATACACAGCTCTAGAAAAAAGAAACCCATCTGAACCTTCATGTGGGTCCGCTAAAGCCAGATGTAGGTGAGATTATAACGGAAAATAAGTAAATGGCTGACTTGTTAAATAAATACCTTGTTACCATTTTTACAGTGGAGGCTGAGGACAAAATAGCAGCCGTACAGGGGAACCTAAAAATAAGTAAACAGAAATGCTTAATAAAATTTATAGAAATTTTAAAAATTGTAATGGAGAAAATAATGAGATTCAAGATAAACAAATCCCCAGTCACCTGAGAGTTTCCAGGGTGTTAAAGGAAATAGGACAGGAAATTGCAGATTCATTCATCAGAATTTTCCCCAACTCACTAGATTTGGGAATTGTGTCCTTAGATTGTAAAATTGCAAATCTTACCAAATTATTTGGGAAAGGATGGAGGGAGGGAGAATCCAGGAAACTACAGACCTGTCAACTTAACATCAGTTTCAGGGAAAATACCTGAATCCATCATCAGGGAGTGATTGTACACTTTTAGATGTATGAGCTTGTCAAAGAAAATCAGCATGGGTTTGTGAAGGATAGATCGTGTCTGACTAATCTAGTTGACTTTTTGGAGGAAGCCACTAAAAATGGTGGATAACTACAACAACTTGCATTTGTATACCCCCCTCCATGCCGGACGGCTTCTCAGAGTGCTTAAAGAGCACGGATAAGAATGTCTATAAGGGTCGTTTATATGGATTTTCAGAAGGCATTTGATAAGGTTCCACACAAAAGATTATTGGTGAAAATGGAAGTGCTTAGAGTTGGTAGTAACCTTGCGATGTGCCTTGGTAATGTGATGGGAGGCAGGAAACAGAGATTAGGGATAAAGGGAACATTCTCTGATTGATGGGATGTGATAAGTGGTGTGTCCCCCCAAGGGACTGTAGTGGGACCTCAGCTTTTCGCTACATATATAAATGACTTGGATACAGGAATAGAAAGTTTTACTCCAAGTTTGCAGACAACACTAGGGTAGGAGGCTCAGTAAATTGGGAGTAGGAAGTTACAAAGGAACTTAGGCAGATTAAGTGAGTGGGCAAATCTGTGGCAGATGGAGTTCAATGTAGGGAATTACAAGGTCATCCACTATGGACCGAAAAATTATAAAGCAGAATATTTTCTTGATGGGGAGAAATTAAGAACTGCAGTGGAGCAAAGGGATTTATTCACAAATCACTAAAAACTAGTTCCCAGATGCAAAAAGTAATCAAAAATGCAAATGGAATGTTAGCCTGTATCTTGAGGGGCCTGGAATACAAAGGGGAAGAAATTATGCTTCAGCTGTATAGAGTGTTGGTCAGACCCCATCTGGAGTATTGTGTTTAGTTTTGGGCACCAAACCCTCAGGAAAGATATATTGGCCATGGAGGGGGTGCAGCAGAATGTTCCCGGGCCTAAAAGGGTTAAATTACAAGGAAAGGCTGCAAAAACTTGGATTGTATTCCCTTGAGTTTAGAAGGTGATTTGAAGGATGTATTTAAGATAATAAACTGATTTGACAGGGTAGATACAGAAAAGCTATTTCCACTGGTGGGGAATCCAAAATAAAGGGCCAGGCCATTGAAGAGTTAAATCAGGAAGCATTTTATCATTCAAAGGGTGGTAGAAATCTGGAATTCTCTCCCCCAAAAGGCCATGGATGCTGGATCAATCAACACCTTGAGGTTGATAGATTTTTGGTAGGTCAGGGTATTAAGAAAAATGGAGAGAAAGTGGGAAACTGAAAGTGAAAGGATTAGTTGCGGTACAGATCAGCCATGATCTAATCAAATGACGGAACAGGCCTGAAGAGCTGAATATCCTAGTCTTGGTCCTGTGTTCCTAACCTTTTGCAAAAACAAAGATGCAATTTAAGGATTTGTTCTTAGTGCCCCCAGTTCCTCTCTTTTGAGGAACCAAGCCTCTATAACCTGGGTGAGGTATTGATTTCAATGGGATGTCCTCCCGACGTGAAAGGTGCTATACAAGTGTAATTTTGTTGGTGTCGTCAATATGGCTTAATTGGTGGTAGTTATCATTTCTGGGTCAGAAAGCTGAGGGTGAGTGAGTTGATGAAGCGATTTGATGCTGGAAGAGAGAGAGAGAAGCAATACAGAGATGGCGTGATGCAAAGAGTCACGTCAGAAAAACAATCAATGTAATGGAGACAGAGAGGCAATCACATTAAAAGGGAGTGATGGGTTGAGATTAAAAGCAGAGCGGAGAGGTGAATTAGGATGTAGATAAATTAGGTTTCAAACTAATGGGAGACTCTTGTGATAACAAAGAATTATGTTGGAACATAAAATTAATCCATTGTTTCACAGCCTAAAGGTGTTGTATGTACTCTTAACATCTGTGTTTATAAAATAAGCTATAAAACAGTTCCAAATATAAACAGATCAGCATGCAGTGTGCCACAGGTTACATTTCTGTACAGTTTTTCAGGACAACAGTTAAAAGCATATCATTTATTCAATTTGTTAATCACATTAAAATGTTAAGTCAGTACTGAGGTGATTATTCAGTCTAAATACAGCGTTGGGAGTGTACACACAGCTTTCTCATTGATTTCAAGTTTTAGGTCAAAAACCCAAACCTGGATTTATAATGTCTCTGTCACTGACATGACTATGTGGTGTTCAATCAATGATGGATAGTTAGAGGTGCAGGATTTATGGTGCTCGCTGCCCAGCAGAACTGAGGGAACCGCATCTGGAGATTATACGTGTATTGTCTACGCTATTTGTTTGATCGGGGAAATAGAAATAGATATCCACAGCAGGTCAATCAATATCTGAAAGAAAAGTAGTGCGAGAATAGAGTTGAGAAGAATAGAAATTAGTTCAATGGGACATGTGCAAGCAGACAATTGAACAGCCAAGACGTTCCTATTTGTAAATCTTGGCAAGAAGGGAGAAGCACACTGTGTGAAAATGGTGGTTGATCGAATTGGAGCAATGGGTTGAAGCGAGGACACATTACTGGAGGACATTAGGAGTCTGACATTCAACTGCGGGTTTGTGCTGGAGGGAGAATCAGAGAGCTTCCACAAAGAGTTAGAAGGGCAGACCAGTCACTGGGGGCGGGGAATCATCTCTCTCAATTCCTGTTAATCATGCAAGCTGAAGCCCTAACCAGTAAGATGGTCCTAGCTGGACAAGCAATGGGAAAGCTTGACGCACCATGATATCAGTGACAAGCTCAGCTGTTTTAGCTAGTTAGTTAGGCTCTAGCAGTACCCCCAATGCATACTTTGGGGTCCCCTTAGCTCTTGCCAACTTGTGTATAATACTTTCCGGAATTAGATAAGCAGAGTACATCCCTCAAGGGAGAGTGCGCGCATTCCATTCCACAATCTATCTGTGGGATTTCCATGTGTAGGTGGTGTGCATGGAATTCTTAAGTTTGATTTGGATACTCTTAAGCATGGGGATGGGTTTCCACATGTGTCAAACTGACCAAACCAAAAGGTGTTCCTACATAGAAGTTCTTGCAGTAAATAGTGCACTCCCAAACTCAATGCCCAGGGGAAAAAAATGATCATACTGACTAGATGGGTACGGATAATAATAAAAACCTACAGTAATATCAATGTTCTGTATTTAATGTATTCAAACGTAAACAAAGCATAAATGAGGAAGAAATGACCAAAGGGTTATGAGAGAAAGGATTAGGAGTAGTTCCTCTTGTGCAGTATAAATGCTAGGTTAGACTGGTTAGGCCGAATGGCCTATTTCTGTGGTGCAATGTTCTGTGTAATTCTATGTAGTGTTTTGACAAATAAATCAAATCACGGTGACCAAGTACAGTACACCGCAGGACCAACTAGATGTGAAGAGCAATTTATTTAGCATTTGATAACTTCAATCTGCTTCAGTCTTAAATGTATTCCATGGATGTGAATACTTTTCTGATTTTCTCTGCTATACTAACGATCAGATCAAGGCAGCTTAGCTGAATCTCAAGCCGACTGCAATTTTATCCTGGTTTGATCTTGCTTATTGTCTCTTTTAAGTAATCTTGGACCAAGACTTCCAGTCTGAAGAATTAGTCAAGGATTCTTGAGTACCGTATATCTCCGCGTATAAGGCGCACTTTTTTTCAGGTCGGAAGATCTCGAAAGTTGGGGGTGCGCCCTATACGCAGGTACAAGCAATTTTGAGCCTCGGAAATACAGTAAACAGGAGGGGCGGCCGGCGCGCTGTCAGCCGGGGTTTGGTCAGTGTCCGGCGGGGGTTGGGGGGAGCGGGTGACGGGGCTTCGGCCTCGGCCGCCCGGGCAGCGGCAGCAGCAGCGGCCTTCAGTGCTGTGCTTACCTTCTGCCGAACCCAGTCAGCCTGCCTCCCTCCCTGCCGCTCTCTCTCCCTCCCTCCCTGCCTGCCTGCCTCTCGCTGCCGGCCTGCCTCTCTGCCTCTCTCCTTCTCTCTCTCCCAGGCTGCCGACCTGCCTCTCTCCCTCTCTCTCTCCCGGGCTGCCTCTCTCCCTCTCTCCCGGGCTGCTGACCTGCCTCTCTCCCGGGCTGCCGACCTGCCTCTCTCCCTCTCTCTCTCCCAGGCTGCCGGCCTGCCTCTCTCCCTCTCTCTCTCCCAGGCTGCCGGCCTGCCTCTCTCCCTCCCGGGCTGCCGGCCTGCCTCTCTCCCTCCCTCCCTCCCTCCCTGCCTACGTGCCTGCCTGCCTCTCTCCCTCTCTCTCTCCCGGGCTGCCGGCCTGCCTCTCTCCCTCTCTCCCGCCCGGGCTGCCGGCCTGCCTCTCTCCCTCTCTCTCTCCCGGGCAGCCGGCCTGCCGCTCTCCCTCTCTCTCTCCCTGCCTCCCTCTCTCCCTCCCTGGCTCCCTGGTTGCCTGCCTCTCTCTCTCCCTACCTACCTGTCTCTCCTGTCTCTCCTCCCTTCTGCCGGCAATATCATTGAAAATGCTTCCCGTTTTTTTTCACCAAGAAAAGGTCAAAAACGGGGGTTGCGTCTTATACGCGGGTGCGCCTTATACGCGGAGATATACGGTATATAGTCAAGACATGTGTTAAACAATACCTTAACTGTTTCAAAGTAACTGTCTCTATGAGGCAGAAAGTGGGCTAACAAGAGAGTTATTTGGAGAAAAAAATGGGGATCTTTCAAGCCACTCTTCAAGTTAACCAGTTAAACAGTCCCTATGACTGTAGGGAATCTCTATTAAAATACGTCGACAGAAAACCTAAAGTTTAAAAAACACACAGGAACATATACAAAAATATATCAAATCCTGCTGCATAATAACATAATAATCAGTAACCAAGGGCATAAATGAAGGTCATAATAATTCTTGTATTTGTTATAGCACCTTATCATATTGTTGAAATATCTCAAAGTGCTTCACAGGATTTTATTATAAAACATATTTGGACGTATTTGTTGGTAAACACGGCAACCGATTTGTATAGCAATGTCCCACACACAGCCATAAAGTGAATGACCAATTTTATTTGGAGGACTGTTGGCCAAGATATCGAGAGAAACTTCTGTGGTATAGGACATGGGATCTTTAACATCCGCCTGAATAGTCAGATGGGACTTGCTACCAAAAAAGCAATAGGTAAGGTTAGGATTTTTTTTAAGCGAATAGGTGTTCAGGATGTGGTGTGTCCTAACCTAGAACAGTGTTTGACGCAGAATTCATATTAATTTTTAAAATGGAATATCTGAAAAGAAGAAACATCAAAGATATGAAGAAAAGGCAGGAAAGTTGTTCTTTGGGCAAGTAAGACTGAATGGCCTCCTTTGTGTAGTGAATGTTTATGGTTCAATTCGAAGCTTGATCATCCGATGTGGATGGTGCACAAACATGTAGAAGAGAACTGAACTTTGAAGAGTGGTTGCAAAAGCAATCCAACCACATTCATTTTGAGTTGATAGACGACAATACTTCACACCAAATACAAAAAAATTAAATCAGTGTTTATCCAATAAATGGTTCCTCAATAGCGAGCTTTTCTCTCTCACTCGTATTCTGCAGCGCCTGGTGTCTGCCAACTCTCTCTCTCCCTCTTGGCAGTGCCCTGGTATCTGCCAACTCTCGCTCTCTCTCTGTAGCACCCTGGTGTGTCAACTATCGCGCTCTCTCTCTCTCGGTAGCACCCTGATGTGCCAACTCTCTCTCTCACTCTCTTGGCAGTGCCCTGGTGTATATCACCTCTCGCTGTACGCTTCTCCCACCTCCGCGTGCTCAGGCATGTCTGGTGTGAGAGGAGGTAGGCACTGCATGTCCATGGGGGTATCTCTCTCTCTCTGTGTATGTGTCTCATAATGTTTATAAAGTGAAAGCCTGGACAAAGTGATTTTTGTACATCGAGGTAGAACTCGAAGCTACCAACAATAATCCCCTCTAAAATTAAATTAATGAAAAATCGAACATCAAAATGTAATCACAAATAGTCCTTCACAGAACATCTGTTAATAAAACTCACATAGTTCACATGGATCATTCGTGCCATTTTCACATTCGACAAACCATGATTATAACCACACCATCATCCGTGTCATGGCAATAAATGGTAAAACCGTATATTTATCTTGGTTACCGTATTTCTCTGCTCATAATGCCTGCATCCAAACATCCTACATTATGTTTACTCATCCTCAAAGTGAAGCTTTTACTCTTGTCCCCCGATGAACCTCCAGTCAGCGGGCTCCGGCCTGCTCCAAGTCCCCCGTCCGATACACCCTACCATCAGTGGATGGGCTTTCAGCCTGTCTGCCCCCACTCTGGAACTCCATCCCACAGTCCCTTTGCCTCGCTTCCTCCCTCACCTCCTTCAAGACCCTCCTCTTTGTCCATGCTTTCTGCAGCCCTCCCAACTATCTCTCTCCCCTCCTAACTCTCTCCTGCCACTCCCCCCCTACCCTGCCACTCTCCCTTGCTTGGGTCCTGACCTGACTCTTCAGCGCCTTGGGACGTCCTTCCGACGTGAAAGGCGCTTTATAAATGTAATTTTGTTGCTGTTGTACCCAAAGTATGCAGTTAGTGCTCAGATAGTCTATTTACACAAACTAGTTATTCTCTGTACCATTATAATAATAAACGATAATACTTGCACTTGATATTGCGCCTTATCACGTGTTTGAGACGTCTCAAAGCACTTCACAGAATATAATGTAAAGTGAATTGCCTATATTTTGTGGGAGAAACTCAGCAATGGAATGCGCACAGCAGTGTCCCACAAACAGTTGTGGATTTAAGTGACCACTTTATTATTTTTTGCATTAAAGATTAATTAATTCCCACAATTTTCTCTTCCTTGTTTACAAGATGTATAGTACTGGCATTCCGAAACCTGGTTTAATGGCATTATGCTACATTCATTAATCGCTGATTAAAATGTAAATATTTTCCCCCAATAAATAATAGCCATATCTTCTCACAAAACCTTTTGGGTACTTATCCCACAAAGACCGAATTAACATTATTGATGCATTATCTGATGCAAATGTGCACGATTTCTTTACCTCATTTGCTTTGCAAAGCTTTTCTCCCTCATCCCTGTCTGACCAAGTACACAGCAGGTAACTTGAGAGCTAAGTGTTGTAAGGGGGCAGGGGATGATTCATTACAAAGTGTCAGAGCAACTCAGCGATATTGCAAACACAATTTAAAGTATTTAAATACAACATATACAAGAGGAGAAAAGGTCGTCTTTTGAAGCATTTATTGAAAAAATACAAATGCACCATTATTAACAAGTACACAATCAAAACTTTAAATCCACTCTACTTTGTACATAGTAGTTCCGTCCATGTGTGTTACAATATGGAGCTACAATATTAGGTTTCTCACATATCGGTTCCATTTTGATCTATTTTCAGCAGCAATCATTGGAAGAGTTAGAAAATTAACCTCTTAGCCAGGCCACCTAAAAACATGAAGTGGACAACATTTACATTGAATGTTAGTCAAAATTGGTTATAAATACAGGCCTATACTGTATCCACAATTTTATTATTTGGAGACTGGCAATAAGGTACCCCAATTGTCATTTTATTCCCATACAATCCTTTGCTCCAAGAAACTGCAAGAAGAATATGAAAAGCTTTGTACAAATCAATCCTAGTTGCTCTTATTCTGAAGTCTATGAACACTGGAATTCAGCGCCTTGGGACGTCCTCCCGACGTGAAAGGCGCTCTATAAATGTAATTTGTTGTTGTTGTTGTTGGAATCAAGAAGAAGATAGGAGGGAGGAGAACTCTGTGAAACAGAATGCAACCCTCCCTCCATCTGGAGAACACATTCTTCAAATGACCCTGTTGACTCACTGAAACAGATTTTCATGTCACAGGCTATTCAGTGCCACTGGACAATTGCACAGTAATTTACTTTCTCTTCCATTTTAGATAGTGTCCAAACCATGATATACTGGGATGGTGACGGTGGGGAAATATTTCATCTGACCTTAGAAACTGGCGGTGGAAAAAATCATTTATACTGAACAAATGCAGACTCCCAAAACTGGCAAGCACTCCACTCTTCCTTTGAGATAAAGTGGGTGTTTTTTTAATTGAATTTAATCCCAATCTTATTCTGGAGCTAGGAATACGAATGCACAGCCCATTATCTTAGCCCATTGATTGACAAACTGAGTTAAACCATCTTATTTTGGCAAAATGTAGCTCCAGACAATTAAGTACTTGAATACCAAAGGCAGCTGGATGGGCTTTCAATCAGCCACACATGCTTTTAGTCCTTCAGACCTCTCCTCACACAAGGGCGTCAAGCCGAGAAAAAATCTTTACTGTTAAAAATAGAGCACTTAAATTATGTATGTTGAAAGCAGCATACATTTCCCTTAAGGTTCTTTGGATGAAGTCACTTATTCTTTTTAAAACTAAAGATAAATTCTGTCTCAATGGTAGCTTGGCTACTTTTAAATACAGTATGTAGTAACTGGGAGAGAGAGACACTGCAGAAAGCAACTAATTATTTGAAATGGTTCCCTGAGACATAGCAATTTTTAAATGTCACAATGTTTTTCCCCCACAGACTGAATCTAATAATAATCCTTGCATTTAATATCACAATGATGAAACAAAGCACCAAAGCATTTCACATGATTTTTACTGGGAAGAATAGCAACTACAGTAAAAGCCCGTTTATCCGGCACTCTCGGGATCTGGCCAATGCCGGTTAAACCGTGTGCCGAATATTCGGGCGGCCAGTTGCCAAAAACCCAATACACAAAAAATTAAGTTTTAAAAAAAGTTATTTTTTAAACAAAAATTAACCTTATTAATAATAGACTAAATAATAACAGAATATTATATGGATACTTACCAATAAAGCAATAAATATCGATTACAGTCTACAAACACAGCACACAATCAAAGGGGTACTCTCGCTTTTTCCTTTCTTTCTCTCCCTCCTTCCCCCTCTCTCTCTTTCACACACACATTCAGTCAGTCTGGCATCTCAATGACTCCAAACCCAACCCCATCCATTCCTCTCATTTTCCATCTAAATTAATCAACTCACCCACCCCTCTCTCTCCCCCTCCTATTCCTCTCTCTTTCTGCACTACCGGCAGCATTCAGAGGTAATCGTACTGTATTCTATGAGGGAAAAAATGGCAGCGCCACCTTCAGTCACTAGTAGCAGCATTCCGAAATACTGATACGAAGGGAAAAAAATGCGCCACAGCGATTGTGCCGGATAAAATCCGGTTAATCGAATGGGGACCTTTTTTTTGAGGTGCCAGTTATACGGAAGTTACAGTTGATCGGGTCACGGATAAACGGGCTTTTACTGTAATTTGTAAATGAACACTGCAGACAATTTGCACACAGCAACATCTCACAAACAGCTATGCAATCAATAGTCAACTTGATCTGAAAGATTGTTTGTCATAAAAATACAGAACCATTTCACTAATACACAAATGGACCCCACTGGGGAGAAATCTTTGGAAAAGAGCAAAGGGAACTCTGCATGAAGCTCTACTGTATGTGAATTGAAAGACTTATCCCAATTATAAGTCACTCTGTTAAATTATCAGCCAATCGTGCATTCAAAATACACTGTACTGATCAAAATTTGCTAACTCAGCAGAGATCAGCGATTAAACATATGATCTTGTTACTTACAAAGGGATACCTTTACCCACTGAGCCATCAGGAATTAGTTTATCAATTTCCAGTCCATAAATTATCTATAGTTGATTATATGTACTTCTTACACCATCTCTTATTATTCTCAATAAAGTTTATATTTATATTTATAATAATACATCCAAAAATATATAATAAATTGATCATTTCAATCCACGACTGTTTGTGGGACACTGCTGTGCGCAATTGGCTGCTGCGTTTCGCCCACAAATATATAGTCAATTCACTTTACAGTATATTCTGTGAAGCACTTTGAGACGTCTAGAAGACGTGAAAAGCATTATATCAACTGCAAGGATTATTATTATTATATTCAGCCGACCCAAATGCTGTCAAGCACTCAGGCATGTTGCCTTGCATGAGAGGCGATATATAAATACCAGTCATTGTTGTACTGAATGGTAAATTTAAATAGACATGCTCGAGTATAAATCTGTGGGCTATATTCACACATTTGCCAACCAGTATCTTCCTATTGACCTTTATTACAAAGCATTTAAATTATTGTGTTACAGGTTTATTGGGGGAACAGAATCATTTAGAATTATGGCTCTCATAATTGTTGAAAATATGGGCTTCAACCCACAAGCTTCTGACTCAGAGGCAAGAGAGCTAGCAACTGGAAACAAGAAGGAAAACACCAATGGGACAGTTGTTTAGCACCCTCTATTGGCTGCTGAATGGTGGATGCCACAGAGTACTACTGGCTGCCCACACACATATCTGTACTTTCCTAGAAAGCGACAATAAGAAAAATTGATACTTGAAAAATATAAATCAGAGAGATCGGAAAGCCTTACCTGTCTCTGTGTTTTCAGTTCTCTTCCGCTTGATAGCTATTTTAGCATCCTGTTCTTTCAACGCTGCTGTTGGTGCATTGGGTCGGGGTAACTCGGGTCCTGGGGTTGGCCCTGGTCGGTTACTAAAGTACTTCTTCTTCAGGGCCTTAAAAGACAATTTTCAATGTAATCAGGAGCAACTGTGCAGTAGGTAAGAACCCAAGAAAATAAGGGAAAATGTTGCTAGGCACATCAAGATGACCATTAGAACTGGTGGGTCAGGAGCTCCCCACGACTCCCTTAATCTCCTGAGAGACAAAGACAACATACAAACTTCAAACATACAAACTGAAATTCTACTCGGAATCCATCTAACAAATGACATTAGTATAGTTACAGGACTGAAACATTGTATTAGAAAAACTATTCAATACTTCTTTCTTGCATGTGCTCTCACAAAACTGTAGAAATTCAGACCTAGAACTAAATCAACAGCAATTCTCAAATTTTAATTATTAAATTCAATTATCAGCCTTAAAATATTCAAAATTTCTCACTGCCCTCATTTAAGATCTTCTAGACTGTGGACTTTCCTTTGTCCAAAAGCCCATAGGATTTTAAAATGCACGCTTAGCATCAAACTAATCCTCACTTTCAAGGCCATTCACGGCCTTGCACCGCCTATCTCTCTGACCTACCGTCTTTTCTACTAGCCTGCCTGCACTCTCCGTTCAGTAGTCTCAGGCCTGCTCTGCATCCACCGCCCTAACCGTCCAACCATCGGCGGCCGGGCTTTCAGCCTCTCTGCTCCCACACTGTGGGAGCAGCCCCTCCGCCTCGTTTCCTCCCTTTCCTCCTTCAAGGCCAGTCTCAAGACCTTCCTCTTCAACCGCGCCTTCGGCTGCTCCACTAACTCTTCCCCCTCTCCCATCTCTCCTTCCCCTTCCCCCTACTTCAACCCTCCCCCACCCCCTCGGGTCCCGACCTGACTGTTCAGCGCTTTGGGACATCCTCCCGACGTGAAAGGTCCTATATAAGTGCAATTTTGTTGTTGTTGTTATATCTCATCGCCCAGCAGGCTCCGGTCTGCTCCATGCCCCTGCCCGCCTGACAATCAGCGATCAGACCATCAGCCTTTTGGCCTCCACCTTTGGAATTCCATCCCACAGACCCTTCCCCTTGCTACCTTCCTTTACAACATCAACAGCTTTGACTTATATAGCGCCCTCCTCGCTGGACGGCGTCTCAGAGCGCTTCACAATAACGGATCCCGGGGCGAGCCTGGGGCAGGCGGAGAAAGGTGACCGAAGGCCAGCTCCTTCGAGGCATATTTCAAGACTTTGATCACACCTTTGATCACCATCCTAACTTCCGTCCCTCCTGGTCCCAACCTCCAGGGTGTTAGGAAATCCTCCCGACATGAAAGATGCCATACAAATATAATTTGCTGCTGCTGTTGTTGTTATTATATTGCCCCATCTCTTACTCTTTGAAACTTTATTAGGACTCAGGTCTCCACTTAGGCTACAATGCAGAGATTGTGCGTACCTGTGAGGCAGTGATCCGTGTGCTGGGATTAAATGTAAAGAAGTCCTGTAGTATTTCCAGCAGGTCATCCCCTGCTGCACTAAATATATGCTCAAATGGTGTTCCTGGAAAACTTTTGAATGATATGTAATCTGGCAGGTTAGTCATACTCTGCAAACACAGATCAAACAATGCAAAAGAGTCAATATTGTGGGAGAGGAAATTATGCAGATCATGTGGTTTGTTTAATGATGAGGCACACTGCTTATTTAACTAAATAACAATTCTGGTAAATAATGAGGAGACTTATTTAGGTTCAATGTGTAACTAAGATTGTTTTTGTGCTCAGACTTCCTAGTAAACATTTCAGTCCAATATCTTTTTCCCTGATCATTAGGTCTAAGGGACCTGAGGGCTCCAGTTGATCTAGAAAAATAGTTTTGGTCCTGGGTGAATGCGGATTTCACTTCCCATCCCCAGATCAAAACTAAAAAAAACAAATATGGAACCAAAAAGATTAAGCCAATGAAGCAGCTAGAATTTGAAACGTACAAAGGGATCACCAGAGATTTTCAAGATGCTTGATCTGTGGGATGGGAGCCACCGCTCTGCAGGAGAGGGTTACCATCCAGCGGCTGCTCAATGCTTGTAAACACTAAAGGTTGCAAATTTGCTTCTTTATTATTGTTCACGCCAATAATCATCTATTGGTGAAGATGATTATCACATGAAAAGTTGCAAATTCACCCCTAGTATTGGTGAATCTGTCAATATCACTGGAGTATGTGTGCCTTCAAAGTGTTGGATTAATATATCTTTTAAAAATCACTTGAGATTAAGCACCTCACCATAGAATTATGAACACAGTAACCTGCTAATAAAACTCATCAATCACTGGCAGTGTCACAGCAAGAAAATTATTTAACATCCACGTCCTCGCCCCATAATAATGATTTGGTTCAAAACACGACCTTCATACTCTAAAAGGAATACCATGTACAAAAAAGTTCAACTCACAGGCCAGAGTTCCTCTGTTGGGGTACCCAAAGCTTCAAATATTTTTGTCAACTGATCTAGATCTGAATCTCCAGGTAAAAATGGGGTCTGTTTGAACAGTAAAAATTACAGATAGTTAGACACAATGAGCTATTTTCTCTTTCTCCTCAAGCCTTGAAGTCCTGTAGCTCAGTGGTTAGAGCACTCGCCTCGCAACAATAACAACAAAATTACATTTGTAATGCACCTTTCACGTCGGGAGGATGTCCCAGGGTGCTGAACAGTCAGTGGTCAGGAAAGACCTGTGTTCGATTCCCAGCAGCCAAATCTTTGCGCAAGTGTCCTCACTCCACACACCTGATAATAATCCCTCAAGAAAAAAATAATAAATTGGTCACTTCAATCTACGACTGTTTGTGGGATGCTGCTGTGTGCAATTGACTGCTGCGTTTCGCCCTCAAATCTGCAGTCAATTCACTTTACAGTATATTCTGTGAAGCGCTTTGAGACATCTTGAAGACGTGAAAAGTGCTACATCAAATGCAAGTATTATTATTATTATAATATTATTTATGTGCAAAATTTGTGTCCAGTAAATTGAACATTTGTATTCATCTTTAACCTGTAAGATATGACATGAAATAGCCCAATGTATTGCATCAAATGCTCCGTTCCCTCACACACTCTTTATCCCTTTATCTCAATTGTACTTTAAGTGAAGGCATTGAGCGGAGACTTCTGCACAGGGAAGAAAATATAACAGAAAATTAACTACCGTTGGCCAGTCGCTCAGGTGAGATAACGGTTCAAAGCACTTCAAAACCACAGTAATCCTGGCATTTTTGATAAAAATGCCAGGATTACTGTGTTTGTGAAGCACAGTGAAGCCGTTGCCATAGTACCAAAATAACCTAATATTCCCATCCATTCCCATGATTCAGTTGCTGAGGATAAAACCTAGCAGATCAGTGTTGTGTGTTAGAACAGGGGTCCACACACCCCTAGGGGGTGGGAGATTGATTCAGGGGCTGTGGAGCTGGGAGACGCACTGAACATCCAAACGCTACAGAATCCTGCACAGCCTGAGGAGCAGATGTAAAAGGTAAATTCTTATGGTTCCAGTGCAAGGTATTTCAGGGCAGCCGTGTGGTGGCTGTGGGGAAGAGAAGACCTTGTTGCTCTGCAAGAAGCCTGTGCAGTCTGAGTGAGTGTGTATGTGTTGGGGGGGTTCCTCTGTCATGAGTCTTAATGTCCTGAAGCGTCTTGAACCCAGAACATTTTGGAGCCCCTCTGTTAGAACTCTCCTCTTCTACTTCTTGAACTCTAGTTTAGCTCATACAAATCTTAGATCCATTTTTGTGGATCTAAGATTCAGGATAAAGAAAGCAAGCGGGTCCAAACACCACCACAGCTGGCACCAATTCAGCAAAACATTCTTTGAAATGCAGGGGAGAGAAAGTTGGGATGGATAGGAAATTGAGATGAGAGATCTTTTTAGAGGAGGTATTAATGCATATGGAAGAACCTAAACCAGCTACATCAGATTTTGCTACTTACCCGAAGAAGCAATTCTGCTAAAATACATCCAACTGCCCACATGTCTACTCCAACACCGTACATCCTGGCTCCAAACAGCAGCTCTGGTGATCTGTACCATCTGTAATAAATACCCTACAATTTACATCTCAAACAAACATTGTCCCCCAAATTGCTAAATCATTTATCAACAAATATCTCTGGATAATTTTGTGTTAAAACTCCCGCAGTCTCAAAAATGTGTAAATAGCTTATTTTAAAGAACAAAATACTTGTAAAATTGAAGGAATTAAGAAGCGAGTTATACAACAACAAAATTAAATTTTTAGAGCGCCTTTAATGTGGGGAGGACTTCCCAAGGCGTGGAAGTCCTCGAGCATGGACCCAAGCGTCAGGACCCGAGCATGGGAAAGGGGCAGGGTAGGGGTGAGGGGAGGCAGAGAGGTGGGAGGGCAGCTGAAGGCACAGTCGAAAAGGAGAGCCTTCAGAACGGCCTTGAAAGAGGCAAGAGAGGAAGTGAGGCTAGGGGACTGTGGGATCGAGTTCCAGAGTTCGGGACAGAAAGGCTGAAAGCCCAGCAACTGATGGTAGGGCAGGTCAGGTGGGAGACATGGAGCAGACTGGAGCCCGCTGAATGCAGGAAGTCAACAGGTCGGAGAGGTAGGAGGTGGCAAGCCTCCTACTTGGTCTTGAAAGTGCAGGAGAGGACACGAGCTGCAGAGTTTTGGATGATCTGCAGCTTGTGAATGGAAGAGTTGGAAAGGCCAACAAGGGAGATTCTATAGTTAAGCCTTAATGGAATGCATGGGTGAGGGTTTCAGCAGTTTCAGGGGTAAGGCAGTGGCGGAGTCTGGCAATGTTGCAAAGGTGGTGGAGGCAGTGCTGGTCATGGTGCGGATGGGGGGAGAAAGGACAGTTCAGATTCAAATAAAACACCCAGATTCCTGACTGGCTTCGTGAGGTAGAGTGTGCAGACATGGATGCTGCCAGCACCCAAGTGCGGAGGCAGTCTGTCAAGACGCCAGTATTCCTGTAGTTGTTGGTGGAGACGGAGAGGTACAGCTGGGTATCATCTGCATACATGTGGAAATTTAACCCATGTCTGCGAAAAATGTCACCAAGGGGGAGCATGTAGAGGGTGAAGAGGAGGGGACCGAGGACAGAGCCCTGAGGAACTCCGCACAAGATGGTGTGGGGGTCCTCAGTAGGGTTGTGAAGGGTCATCAGAATTTTTTCTTTTTTTAAAGCTGAAAAGTGCCCGAGGCGACACCGCCGACCAATTTGTATGAAAGACCGTACTAGCGAGTTGCGCTGAGTCCACAAAAGAGGAGATATTGTCTTGGTTGAGCTTCGCTTCAGTCGCGCAGTCAGGTGGACCTGTTGGTCCACCTGTTGGTGGCCAATTTACGGTCGCAGCAAAACCACTGAGAACCACTGCTCTACGGTGTCAAAGGCGGCAGAGAAGTCAAAGAGAACGAGGAGGCAGAGGGAGCCCTGGGTTATACTAAACTCACTAAAAGGCACTTGTGACTTAATCCATCTTTTCCATCAAGACGCAGTGTTACTCACTAAAGCTTTGTTAGGGGTTTTAATTGTAACCAATATCTTGTTTGATGGTCTTGCTCAATAATGTTGGAACATGATGTTCCATGGAATATTTCCCCAAATGCTGAAATGGGCGGTTACCAGACCATAATCATTCCTTAATAAGAAGTATAAAGCAATAAAACCAACAGATCTATTTTAATCAGGGCAATTGATTTATTTGATGATATCTGGAGAAGCACCAGATCAGCAGCATACAGCATATCCATGACTGAATCCCAGCTTGGGTAACATCCTACAGCCAGACATAAAAACCAACACACAAATAGAGCAGCATATCTGCCTAATGCCATAAGGGTAAGCAAAGCCAGAGCTGCACTGGTGAAATGCGAAATCAAAACTTCAAAAAATGGTTTCCTTGAATAGACAAGCTTGAGTTTCAGCTTTAGTGCTATTTTTGGGGTGGTTTACCAGAAGATGAATAACTTGGGGACTGAGCACCAATGTTATGTGGATTGTTTGCTCATAGTTTATATTTTCAAACTGCAGAAAAAGTCATGATTAATTAGAATTCACATAGATAGCACAAGTCAAACTTTCCAAATAAAGATGTGAAACTTGTTCCATTTCAGTTATCCACCTTCTTACTACCTGAAGTGTATATACTGTATATTGTATTACCTTGTTACCACCTGATGTGTATACACTCGATTGGGGCTTCCGAAGGACTTGGCCAAACCAAAATCTGCAAGTTTAAGAATTCCATTCTCATCTATTAACAAGTTGTTGGGTTTCAGATCCTGAAGAACATATTGAAATACATGTTTCTATTTAAATATAACGAGAGGTAGTGAACACTTATCATGTCAATTTGACAAATTAGACAAGGGCAGGATATAATTTTAGTTGTGGCAAAACATATCATTGCAGAAGCAATCTTGAAAGCTAGACTGTTTTTGCCAAGCTAGAAACAACATTAGTACAAGGAACAAAAGGCAAAGTACAGCCAATGCTGGGAATCTGGTATAAACACAGAAGTCGCTGAGAACAAGGAGTAGGTCAGGCAGCATCTATGGAGAGGAAAATAAATTAAAGCTTCAGGTCTATGACCTTTCGTCAGAAGGGTCATAGACTTGAAACATTAACAAATGTTCCTCTCTCTGTGGATATTGCCTGACCTGCTGCATGTTCCCAATGACTTCTGTGTTTATATTGCTACACAGAAGATTATTCCCACATTGTAGTACATTCCTTTAATAAAATAAATAAACAAACTTCAAGTACCACAGATTGACTAAATGTAATGTATGAATATAGTCCACAACCAAAGGATACTGCATCCATCAACAACAAAAACTACATTTGTATAGTGCCTTTCACGTTGGGAAGATGTCACAAGCCACTGGACACAGTATTCCGGACCCTAGCCAGCGGTAGCGATTCTGGAGAGTGGAGGGCAGAGGTGAAAGGAGGTTGATGAAAAGCACGGTCAAAGAAGAGGGCCTTGAGGTGACTCCTGAAGGAGGTGGGGGATGGGGGGGTTGGCGCAGGGACTGCAGGATGGAGTTCCAAGTGGTAGGGGCAGAATGGCTGAAGGCCTGCCCGCCAATGGTGAGTCAGGCGAGGTGAGGGAAGTGAAGCAGGCTAGAGCCCGCCAAGTGTAGGGAGCAGGCAGGTTGGTAGGAGATCAGGAGATCACAGAGGGGGGTGAGGCTATTGTTTTAATGAGGCAGATATATTGGGATTATTATCAGTAAAGATTCCCTTGCAATGTACATGGACATAACAAAGCTCAGAATGTTTGGACTCTTCTTACAATTCACCTGTCCATCTTCTGGCTTTTACACAGCATAGATTTGTTGAGAGAACTGCCTGATTTAAATTTCCTTGTGGGTTGGTGTTTTGTAAAGATCAAATAAAACAGATCATAAGGCCTTGTTTGACCCACTATCTCACAATATCTTGTTGCACCATGCCAGTAGACTTACACCATTAACATTAATGGATGTAGGGCTTCCCTTAAACCTCCCAAAAGAGAAAAGTGAAGAGAAAAACTTATAATAAACACATTCACAGAAACGTACTTACAATACTGCATTGTACTTAGCCAGACATTTTAGTTCCCCTTAAAAATGCTGAATTCAAAGAGAATATTATTTTAACATTTTCAGTGGGGAAGAGGGAAAGAAAATCATTCTCATTATGATGTACCACATATGCACAATTTCAATGAACACTTACCCTATGCAAAATCCAGTGTGAGTGAAGAAATTCTAGACCCTGAAGCGTCATCAATATATATGATTTTATGTTAGCAGGTGACAGCACAAGGCTAGTATCTTTTATTATTACCTGTATTTTTAAAAAGAAATCAAACAATTTATTATCGCAAGGTACGACAATTAATACTGTGTCTGAAATACTGTAGCATACAGTTTCTGCTAAGCCTACCTCTAGATCTGTTTCCATAAAGTCAAACACGAGGCTGATGTTGGATTTATGGCCAAATGCATCAAGCAGCTAATGGAGGGCGAAAAAAAACATTGAACATGTTACATCTCCACTTTCTCTCTGGCTCAGTGTCAAACTACACCCATGTTTAACACTCTATGACACTACCTCAAGTGAAGGGCACTATATAACACTATATTTTTTTCCCATTTCCAAAGGATGTCATCTTCCCAAAAGATACACTACATGTATCTCTTTATACCCTTGCCCATTAACTGGAGTGTGTAGCTCAGTGGTTAGAGGACTCGCCACACAAGCGAGAATATCTGGGTTTGATTTCCGGGCAGGGTGAAATTTTGGGCAAATTCCTTTACATGCCTCTGTTTACCTAGTTTAAGTAGGAACCCGTTTGTTAGTCAATTGGCAGATCATTTATCTGCTGGTAATAATCCATTCAAAAAAAACATTTTGTCATTCAATCCACGACTGTTCGTGGAACACTGCTGTGCACAATTGGCTCCCGCATTTTGCCTCCAAACACGCAGTCAATTAGATTCATAGAATTTTACGGCACAAAAGGAGGCCATTCGGCCCATCTAGTCTGTGCCAGCTCTTTGAAAAGAGCGATTCAATCCCACTGCCCTGCCCGCTCCCCACAGCCTAATAGACTTGTTCTCCCTAAATAAATATCTAATTTCCTTTTAAAAGTTGTTATCGAATCAGCCTCCACCACCTTTTCAGGCAATGCATTCCAGATTTGAACAACTCGCTGAGTGAAAAAATTTCTCCTCAGCTACCCTCTACTTCGCTTTGAAACTATTTTAAATCTGTGACCACGAGTCACAGATTCGCCCACGAGTGGAAATAGTTTTTCTCTATTTGCCCTGTCGAAACCCCTCATGATCTTATAAACCTCACTTTAGAGCATATTTTATGAAGGGCTTTGAGATGTCTCAAAGACATGATAAGGCGCTATATCAAATGCAAGGATTATTATTATCTTAGTTTATTACGTATTAGTAAACACTGCACTGAAGCCAAACAACGGCTGAGTTCCACCCACAGCCAGATGACAAGAGCCAAGCCGGGAACTACAAGCAGCTGTTCCGAACTTCGGGAGATTTACCGACCTTGAAAAAAAATCAAACACTATCTACAGTATTTTCAAATCTTGCCGGTTTTAAGGAGTTGCCAGCTTTCGGAATATTGAGGTTTTACTGTATTCTACTTACTCCTATAATATTTGGGTGGCTCAGTTCCTGTAGTAACTTGATTTCTCTCAGGGCTGTTCTATTAATACCTACAACACAAAAAATTATGAGTTACAACTATAGTAATTGGCCCAGTAGTTCCGACTTTGTCACCAACATTTTCATTTCACTGCAGTTTTAAAAAATCAAAACATGCAATTTTAATTAATAAAGGCAGAGTGCAAACAAACATAATTATCCAACACACAATCAAAGCCAAATCATTTGTTGCTGATACTAATGGCCAAAGTACAGAAATATCATACTTCTCAGGTATAAGTGTTCCAAAGTACCTACATATGACTACAAAATATAAGCATGAAACTTTACAGTAAATCCTGTGGAACACTTGGATGTTTCAATTGACTTTATCAAAAATGAGGATAATCATTATTACAAAGATCATATGCAACTAATTTTTCAATGCTCAATAAATTAACTGGAAATTTGGTCCCTGGGAATTCATCCAAACATATTTGAAATGTAATCACATGACAATTTATATTTTTCTGTGTTGAGACCACATAAAACAGGGCTTTACTAACACAGAAAATACTTTTATAATGGATTGTACAACAAGACTCATTAAGAGAAGTTGACTTTCTCTGGATTACATTTATTTTTGGCATAATGTATTCTGCAAATTCCCTCTTCTGTCTACACTAAGACAAGTGGGATGTTGGATTGGCTTGCAAGTAAGGCACAAGTATTCTGTAAATTTACAAAAATGCATAATGCTTAGTTTGAAAGTCATTTCATGTTTTCATTTTTTCTAAAAGATTCAGAATTAATTTATAAACTCGTTTACTTACCATCTTTAGCTTCTGATCTGTGACCAACTTTAATCTAAAGAGAAAGTAAACACAGGATTAGGAAATTAAATGTATCAAAGTGAAATTAACTCTACTGTATTTAAATTCATATTTCATAAGAAAATTAGATGTCTTTTGATGCATACAATATATTTATTAATTGACTACGTCATATTAAATAAGAACACGACCAATACCTTCTGCACCTTGTCGATCCAAGAAAATAATCTCTGATTGCGATGACTGTGTTCTGCAAATTTCAGCAGGCTTCCTAAAAACTTTCCCACTTCAAATACCCCTTAAAAACATGAACTCTAATGTATATTCTTTGGGGAATCTTGTCTTCTTGGGTATCTAACTAGATCAAGTGATGAAATTCTCCCCTGTTCAAGATAAATGTTGAAGGTGAATCACAAATTTAGTTCAGTTCATCATAGAATTCAAGTTATATGAATCCACAGTCATTTCACTTTACAGTATATTCTGTGAAGCACTTTGAGACTTCTCAAAGAAGTCATAAGACACTGTATCTTATACATTATTATACTGTATCTTATAAATTATTATTATTATGGTCAAATCTTCATTTTCTGGGGGTCCGATAAACAACAACAAAAAATTTATTTGTATTGCGTCTTTCATGTCAGGAGGACGTCCCAAGGTGCTGGACAGTCAATGTTTGAGACCTGAGCAGGGGTCGGGATCAGGAGGGTGGAGGAAAAGGAGGGGATTGGGGTGACCGATGGGACCGTCAAAGAGGAGGGTCTTGAGGAGCAACTTGAAGGAGGCTAGGGAGGAGGCGAGGCGGAGGGTCTCTGGGATGGAATTCCAGAGGTTAGTGGCAGAGTGGCTGAAGGCTTGCCCACCAATGGTGGGGCGGTTGGGTCAGGGGACTTGCAGCAGTTAAAAACTAACTCAAAATGTAATAAATAATTATCTGTAAGTTTAAGAATGTGTGGTTTGATGTCTCAGCCTGGGGACATCCTCCCAATGTGAAAGGTGCTCTACAAATGCAATTTTTGCTATTTTCTCAAAATTTTCATCTTACCTTTATTAAGTAAATAATCGAGATTGAAAATATGCTTACCTTCTTTATGGCAACAATGTTGTTTGTGATCTTGTCTTTTGCCTTATACACAGTAGCAAACTACAAATTGAAAAAAGGATATTACTGTATATTTTCTTAGAAAAATAGCAATACAGGTACTTGTATTGAGCACTGCTAAAAGCATGTGTTAGCTTTAATTGAATTATTAGATTTATTTTATGTTTAATAAGTAAATCAATGTGTATAATAAGTAGAATAACATTAGAAATTTAGGTTTAAACTAAGAAGGTTGCAGAATGGCAGAAACCATCCCTGTCTGTATAACAGAACCGAATATAGCCAGGTTGGCATCAATTGTAGTAGATAAGCGTGAAGGATGGAGAACAGAAAACGTTTAGTTAAAGACATCAATATAACTACGCTTTGTCTTCCCAAAGGTGGGAAATCACAGGATAAGCGAGGAGGCAGACAAAACAGCCTGGGTAGATGGGGACATGTTTTACAATAAGATATTTTGAGAAAACAGGAATGTTTTGAGAACCGCTCTGCTCATCAAGATAAGCAAGGTTGTTGGAGAAGTATAAAGATAGGAGGGAAAGAGTGATTCATCACAACAGTTGGGGAATATCTCAAGGTGGAAACCGAGATCTCCAGCCTGCCACTGTTGTCCAGAACGACTGGAACGGGTAGTACGGTTCCAGTTGTTCTGTTTTACAAGCAGGGAAGGGCCAGTTACAGAATATATATATATACCAAACAAAGCTCAGTACAGTCATAGCCATGGAAGGAGTCCGATCGTCCCTGGCATTGTTTAAAAGCCAGCTGATTTTGAAGCGGCACCACGCCACATCAGTATTACAGTAATTTTCAAACATTCCCGAGCAACTTCGAGAGATTCTCAGCCTCTACCGCGTTTCTACCATGTTGGGAAAAGACAGCAGTAAGTGAAATGAGCAGCGGTAATACTGCTAGTGGCAAGAGACCCCGCAAAGTCATCCCTTTAAATATTAAGTTGGAGATGATAAAGTGCATCGATTCTGGTGAAAAAGGTATAGATGTCGGGAGGGCTTCAGGGTGAACTAGATCGACGGTGGCTGCTATAAAACAGAATAAGGACAATATAGTGGCAAGTTCAAGGTGTGTTACAGCTACAGGTGCAAGCAGATTATCAAAACATAGGACTGTATTAAAGTTTGCCAGTATTAAAGTACAATACTGTACAGTTACCCCCAAGTACCCCTTCTTGCCTATGTGTTATATTGTGTGCTTTGTGTGTTATTTAGTGGGTTTAAGGTCTGAAAATTTTGTGAAAAGAACGCATCTTGGGTTATATAATGGGACCACATGGGAAACCACGTTTCAATTTAGGACGCTTCAATCTGAGTACCGTTTTTCAGGAACGCAATTCCGTCCTAAATAGAGGTTTACCTGCATAGTGATTTATTGATTGTAAGCAATTTTAGAACGATAGAATAAAAGAGTAAATCATATTCCTCTATCTTTTCACTGGCCAATCGTTCTTGAGTCTCATGCTCTTCCAGAGCTTTCTGTACTTGTTCTTTTAACCCTTCACTTTCCTTTTCTAGCGACTAAATTTTATTGTCCTGTTTCTCATCCCATTCCTGTCTCTGCACACGATCTCTCCACAGCAAATATCTCTTTGCCCTCTTGGAACACCTTCTGAGTCTTAATCTGCCCTTGCTCACACCTTACTTGCAACCAATCCATTATCTTCTCCTATTAATTTGGGTAGTGACGATTTGTAGTCTACAGACTACACTATGTGTAGTGACTATGTGTGTGTGTGTTCTTGTAATTGAAAGTACACATCAGTGGGGCATTTATTCCCAATCCAATGGGGGCAAGAACTTTACTTTTCCAGTGACGATGTTTTTCCAGTTGGTTTCCAGAGAAAATAAAGGAAGTGGAACCGACTGGGGAGAAGAGAAATCCAATTGAGAGGCGTTGGTGGGGCAGGTGTTAAAGACAGGGAGTGAGGGAGGGAGTGAGTGAGTGAGTGAGGGAGGGAGGGAGGGAGTCAGGAACCACACAGCTCTCCCTCCCACCAACACATGAACACGTGTTTAAAGGCTCTGAACATAAGCTGCGAGAGTCAAAGCCTCAAACTCAGTCACCGCCCCCCTCCCCCCCAGCCCTACCCCCTCCCCCCCCAGCCCTACCCCCCCCCCCCTCCCTCACACCGGCCCCCGGGGGGTGGCCCCCAGCCCTCACCTGACCCTCTCCCAGGAAATCCAGCTTCTCGTACCGCTTGGCCCTGGAGCGCACTACCCCCGCCATAACTGCCGGCCACCAGGCAACTACTGCGTCACTTCCGCTCTGCGTCACTTCCTCCGCACAGTCACGTGATGAACCCCCCCCCCCCCCCCTTCCCCTAGCAACCAAAGATCCTGGAGTACCTAGGCACTTTTGCTAGCAACCGTCACCAACACTAAACCCTCCCCTAGCAACCGTCACCAACACTGAACCCTCCCCTAGCAACCGACACCAACACTAAACCCTCCCCTAGCAACTGTCACCAACACTAAACCCTCCCCTAGCAACTGTCACCAACACTGAACCCTCCCCTAGCAACTGTCACCAACACTAAACCCTCCCCTAGTAACTGTCACCAACACTAAACCCTCCCCTAGCAACTGTCACCAACACTAAACCCTCCCCTAGCAACTGTCACCAACACTGAACCCTCCCCTAGCAACCGTCACCAACACTGAACCCTCCCCTAGCAACCGTCACCAACACTGAACCCTCCCCTAGCAACTGTCACCAACACTAAACCCTCCCCTAGCAACTGTCACCAACACTAAACCCTCCCCTAGCAACTGTCACCAACACTGAACCCTCCCCTAGCAACTGTCACCAACACTAAACCCTCCCCTAGCAACTGTCACCAGCACTAAACCCTCCCCTAGCAACCGTCACCAACACTGAACCCTCCCCTAGCAACTGTCACCAACACTGAACTGTCCCTTAGCGACCGTCACCAACACTAAACCTTCCCCTAGCAATTGTCACTAACACTGAACTGTCCCCTAGCAACCATCACCAACACTAAAACCTTCCAGTAACAACCGTCACCAACACTGAACCCTCTCCTAGCAACTGTCACCAACACTAAACCCTCCCCTAGCAACTGTCACCAACACTGAACTGTCCGCTAGCAACCATACCAACACTAATCCATCCCCTAGCAACTGTCACCAACACAAGGTGATGGGCAAGGAATTTGCCCACAAAATATACGCTTTACTGTGTATATTGAAGAGCTTCAAGACATCTCAACAATTTTATAATGCATTATATCAAGTGAAAAAAATATTATTATTATTATTATTGGGATTAGGTGCATGTGCAGGTTTCTCACTTGCAAGGCGAGTGCTCTAACCATTGAACTACAATGTATTATACATTGTATGCATTATAAATAGCTGTACCCGTCGCAGCTTCACTTGCAACCAAAGGATCCAATTTGGAATCTAGATATCAGTGATACCACTCATAAACCATTCAACATGCCAACACTAACAACAATTCCTGTTGGTAGGACCTCTGTAGTAGCAGCTACCCTTGGAACCAGTTTCATTTAATCAGCCTTCTCTCTTTCATCTGATATTTTTATTTTAAGAACACGTGCTATTGAAAACATTAACATCACTTGTTCACATATTTTCACACATATCCTTTTAGGAATGATTCCTGTGGGAGGGCTCCTATTGAGAGATATCTGTGGGAAGACTCAGTGGTAGTACTCCTGTTGAGAGGATTCAGTTGGAGGACTCCTGTTGGGAGGACTCCTGTAGAGAGGCCTAGTGTTGGTAGGACTCCAGTAGTCGCAGCTACGCTTGCAACCGGTTTCATTTAATCGGCCTTCATTCTTTTGTCTGACATTTTTATTTGTCCTTGATCTTTGCACCTTAGGCATCTTAGGAAACTGTGCAATGGAACTTGTTAGCAACCCTTGTTCATATATTTGCACACATATCATTTTGGGAGGACTCTTGTGGGAGGACTCGTATTGGGAGGACTCAGCTGGAAAACACAGTGGGAGGATTCCTGTGGGAGGACTCCTGGTTGGGAGTACTCAAAAAATATGCTTATTGCACTCCCCCATGCAAGATCTTTCTGATGAGCTATAAATCATGTCTCAACATCAATGGTTTATTGTGATCTTGGCAGACATCTTTTCTTCATTAATATAGATAATAATCCTTACATTTAATGATAATAATACTAATAATAATCTTTGAAATTGACATAGTGCCTTATCAGGTCTTTGAGACATCTGAAAGTGCTTCACAGGATATACGTTAAAGTGGATTAACAGTATTTTGTGGGTGAAATTTGATAAATACAGCTTTTCACGTCAAGAGGATATATCACATGCTTTCAAAGAATATACTATAAAGTGTAGTGACTATGTATTTTCTGGGTGGTAGCCAATTTGTACAGTTTTGTGATCAAAGAGATGCAATTGGAAGCTTTTAAATATGATTTTTTTTTAAATAAGATAAACGAAAACCAGTTCTGTTTTAAGCCAAAATGAGCAAGTCTAAACGACATCTGAGATATAGCAATCTTTAATTACTTTTTTTCTAACAAAAAACACAAATTGACATAAAATAGCTATAAATCATTTATATTGGACTTACTCGCTTCTGTTTCATTAATCTGTACATCTGAAAATAGTTTTTCTTCATTATATGAAATATTATTAGAAGAAATCTGACCTTATTTTTTTTTTGCCCCTTTTATTTTTAATACTGTAACCGGGGGAATTCACAGGAACCTGTTTGCAAAGCGTCTGGAGGTGGGATTATATAAATCAGCACTGGGAAATGCATGTGTTCCCTAGTGAGATTCAACCTGTTTCTGAGTGTCAGGAGCTGCTTGATCCACCTGATGTGTGGATGGAAATTTCTAACTGCTGTGCAGAATCAAAAGCGTGAACCCATAATCGACACCCACAGCTTGATGATGTATTTCCTCAACCCACACAATTCTTGAATCTGGGAATCACATAACACACACAAAAATCAGCGGATGTCTTGTCCTTTTAAGTACTTCTGCCACTTCAACATCATATCCAAAGGCTCCAATAACATTTTAAACTCTAGATTAATTTTTATGTTCTTATCACTGTAAAAGAGGCTTCATTTGTAATTTTTATAAACAAAAATGTCATATACCAAAAAATAAATATGAATCAAATTTGACAATGTTATATTTTTATATACAGGATCAGATGTCCTTATGTGGGAAAAAGTACGAAATATTACTGAACATTATTGTAGCATGTCCATCCGGGAGAAAGACAATTTGTGGTGTTGTAAATGCAATATGACACATTTTCATTTCTTACTTTGAATCAAAAAGCCTCATGCATTGTTGAGACAGGAGGACACATGGGAAGATAAAAACTTAACTCCAGACACCCCTTGCCTCTCTGGTACTTTGTTTATTCTATCATCACTAAACACTTCTTCTCCCCAGTTTCGTTTAAACCCATCCCCTTCTGTTTCTCCCCCTGAAGTCATTAACACATATACAACCCATCAGTTAACGCACTCTTTTTTTCCTTTGTCTTCTTTGTCTCCTTTGTCTTCCATGTTCTGCCTCTCCCCCTTTAACGTCCTTAAGAAACCTCTCCCTTCAAACAAGCCCCAGTTCTGACGAAGGGTTGTAGACCCGAAATGTTGACTCTTTTTCTTTTCTCCATGGATGCTGCCTGACCTGCTGAGTTTCCCCAGCAACTTTTGTTTCTGTTTCAGATTCCCAGCATCTGTAGTATTTTGTGTTTTGTAGATAAAATATACTGTTTGCTTTTAAATTAAAATATTCATTATTTTTACGCAATTCAGTGATGTTGGTTAAAACAAAATTCTAGTTTGCAATAATTGAGTACAGTACTTAAGACAAGCATGGGGATCATAATGTGCAGCCGCTGCAAAGAGACAATATTGAATATACAGTTAAAATTAAGTATAGTGTCGTATGTGTTCGGCGCTTATCACTTCACTTTGAAGTGATGCTTTTGAGTTAACAATTTTTTGGAGCTTTTGGATATAACACTGAAGTGGTAGAAACGAGAAGTACAGTACTTAAAAGGATAAGACATCCGCTGATTTTTTTCATTTTTCGTGATTCATGGATTTAAGTACTTTGAGAGACGCCTCAACAATATGATAAGGCACTGTATCAAACAACAACAACAACTTGGATTTATAGAGCGCCCTCCATGCCACCCAACAGACAACGTCTCAGAGTGCTTCACAATAACGGAACATGGGGCTGAGCCAGGGGGAGGGGAAAGGTAGGCGCGATCAATCAGAAAGGTCTTCAACCATAACCTGAAAATGGAAAAGGAGGGTGTGAGGTAAAGGGATTGAGGGAGGGAGTTCCAGAGCTTCGGGGCGTAGTGGCTGAAGGCACCACCTCTGACAGTGGAGCGGAGGATTTGGGAAATGAGGAGGCCAGACCCAGTAGAGCGGAGGCAGCGGGTACCAATGTGAGGAGAGAGGAGGTCATAGAGGTAGGGGGGTGCAGAGGAGTAGAGGGATTTAAACACAAGAGTGAGGATCTTGAAGTCGATCCAGAAGTTGTTGTTGGATCGACTTCAAGATCACTCTCTGACCAGGAGCCAGTGTAGTCTTACAAGGACTGGGGTATTAAGGGAGCGAAGTTTGGTTTGCGTGAAAAAGAAGGTGGTGCAGTTCTGATTGAGCTGACTTTTGTGAATGGTGGCGGAAGGGAGACCAGCGAGGAGGGCATAAGAGTAGTCGAGCCGAGAGGTGACAAAGGCATGGACCAGGGTTTCGGCGGCTACAGGGGTGAGATATTGCCAGAAGCGGTCAATATGGCGGAGATGGAAGAAGATGGTGCTGGTGAGGGACTTGATGTGGGGGAGGAAGGATAATTGGAGGTTGAACCTGATGCCTAGGTTGCGTACAGACGTGGAGAGTTTTAGGGGCAGGTCAGGTAGGTAGAGGAGGTGAGAGCCTTGGGACTGAAGATGTCGATGAGAGCCAAAAAGTATGGCTTCTGTCTTGTCAACGTTTAGCTGCAGGAAGTTTGCGCTCATCCAGTTCTTCATGTCTGACAGGCTGGCTGACAGAACATCAGGGGACTGAGGATCGCAAATTGAGGAGAAAAAGTAGAATGTCATCCGGATACATGTGGAAGTGTACCCCATGTCTGCGGATGACATCACCAAGAGGGGGCATGTAGATAAGGAAGAGAAGGGGGCCAAGGATGGATCCTTGTGGTACCCCGCAGGTTAAGAGAGGAAAAGCTATTTGTAGATATGTACTGCTGGCGGTTTGTGAGGTAGAACTTGAACCAAGCGAGTACAGTCCTACTGAGGTGGATGACAGAGGACAAGTGGTGAAGGAGGATGGCATGATTGACTGTGTTCAGGACAGCTGCTTCAGGATTCCTGTGGGAGGATGGCCAGAGAGATAGGGAGAGTGTCTGTGGATAAGATGGCCTTTGTGAGGGTCTCAGTGGAACCCGTTTCCAAGGGCGGAAAAGTATGGTTGAGGGCTTGGTGGAGGAGAGAGGTATCGAGAGGAGAAGAGGAAGTGGTCCGAGATGGCCTTATCCATTATGCACACGTCAAAGATGTCAAGGCCATGTGTGATGATGAGGTCGAGGGGATGGCCACAGTTGTGGGTCGGCAAGTTGATGTGGAAGGTGAGGTTTAGGGAGGAGAGGAGAGCAGTGAAGTCAGAGTTTAGGGAGGAGAGGAGAGCAGTGAAGTCAGAGGGTGTGCTGCAAGGGTGTTTAAGTGGAGTTTGAAGTTGCCCATTATGAGCAGGCAGAGGGAGATAGAAGAGTGGAAATATTAGAGAGGAAGGAGCCAGGGGGCTTTGGGGGACTGTAGACCAGAAGAATTTTCAGTGAGAGAGATGGATGATAAAGGGTGAGGTGCTCAAAAGAGGGGAAGCAGCCAGAGGAATAATGGGAAAGACCAAGGGAAGCTTTGGAGATGAGGGCCACCCCATCATCGCGTTACAAAATGCAAGAGTATTATTATTATTATTATTACTTCTTGGCCCTTTCGCTCAGATTGGGTACACTCTAATCAAAGAATTGAATCGGGAGAACAGAAATGGGACTGTGCTGTCTTTTTTTCGTTTGAAGCCCAGGTTTGAATATTTGAGAATGTGGGTTCATAGATGCTGGTTACCTCTGAAGCAACTCGCATTCCATATTGCCCACAAAAACTACAGTAAATTTATTTTACAATATATTCGGTGAAGCGTTTGAGACATGATAAGGTGCAAGGATTATTATTAAAAACGGAATGTAAATAGGATAATTCCTCAAGCAAGGTGAGAAGGGGCAACCTAGCTCATTGCATCAATAATAATCCTTGTGTTTGATATAGCATTATCCCCAGAAAAGCAATCCTCCAATCAACTAACAACCCGGCTCATACTTGCTGCTGGGTAAGGCAAAGCCGCATGGCGCAAGGCAATTTGCCCAACATCTCATCCTGCCCAGGAACCAAACCCAGGTCATGAGAATAAGGAGCAGAAGTAGGCCATTCGGCTCCTCGAACCTACCCTGCCATTCAATAAGATCGTGGCTGATCTTCTAATCTAACTCCACCTGCGTGCCTTAATCCCAATTTCCGTTAATCCCTTTATTCATAAGAAATCTGTCAATTTCAGCCTTGAATATGTTTGAGGACTGAGCATCTACAGACTTTTGTTGGAGAGAATTCCATAAATTCACTACCCTCTGAGTGAAAAAGTTTTTGCACAATTCAGTGCGAAAAGGCTGACCCCAAATCTTAAAACTAGGTCAACAAAAACTTCGATTTATATCACGCCGGACGGTGTGTCAGAGCGCTTGATCCTCTCGTTTGTGAGACGAGTGCTCTAATCACTGAGCTCCAGGACTTCACTACTTGTTTCAGGCACGAACACACATCTTGCCAATATCTTAACCTTTTCGCAAAGTCATCTCCCATCTTTGAATGTGTTAAAGCTGCTCTGGTTAGTAAGTCCAGGCGCTCCCTGGCGCCCCCTGGTGCCTCTCCTCAGAGCACATTACTTACCCGAGCTGTCAACGTGACCCCACAATACCTTGCAGGTCGGAATATTTAAATGCTCATATTTTAGTTTAGATTTCTGCAAAGGTGCCGAGCTGCAGTGAGTATTTGCTGTTGGTTAGAGAGGCTGTAGAGAATAGAAATATATTTGCATGGTAGTTCACCAGGTGGTTAAATGTTGTCGTGGGAAATGTGCCTCACTGTAATCAAGAAGAGAGGTGCACGGCATGGCGTGAGGGTAGCTAGGACCTTACCTCTTCAGTATGCTCTGGTTTCTCTTCAGATCGTATAAATCTTTCGCCTTTTACTAAAGATTTCCGTGGAGAGGATCATTTACGAGTTTTAAAATAATTTTTTTAAGCTCTACTTCAGTAGAGCTCCCCTTTCAAATGAAAAATAGAATCACTCACACTGGGAACCCTCCCACCACCCTCTGATCCAGACTTCACACGCTGGTCAGTTCCTTTCCTATGTGGAAGCTGCTGTACTTTATTATACTAATATAGCTTTTATTGTATCTGTCTGAACTGACTCCCTTCAGCATAATAATCCTTGCATTTAATAAAGTGTCTTGAAGCACTTCACAGAAAATACTGTGAAGTCAATCTGCAGGTGAAACACAGCAGTGTCCCACAGCAGTCGTGTATTGAAATGAGCAATGACATTTGTTTTGAGGGATTATTATTAGGGGTGAGGGGTAAGGAAACTTGCCCTGATCTGCCTGGATTCAAACACGGGTCTCAGGCTTGCAAGGCGTGTGCTCTAACCACTGAGCTACGGGACTCTTCACAAGAACCTGGTTATATGTCCCTCAGTGAGGTTAGACCTGCTCACCTCCATCAGGTTAGACTGACTGTGGGACATTGCTGGGCTCAATTGGCTGCTGTGTTTCGCCCGCAAATACTGTATACAGTCACATATCAAATATATCAAACGGAAGGATTAAAGCCCATTTAGGGAACAAGGGTTGTCCCTGCAGACAAGCCCTGATTCACGTCAAACTTTTCTAGGCCACAAATTGTCAAACAACAATGCGGACAACAACAACAACCACAAAATTGCACTTATATAGCGCCTTTCACGTTGGGAGGACATCCCAAAGAGCTGAACAGTCGCGTCGGGACCTGAGCGGGGGGGGGGGGGGGGAGGGGGGGAAGGGGAGGGGTAGGGGGAAGGAGAGTGGGAAGAGTTAGTTGGGGAGCCGAAGGCGCGGTCAAAGAGGAAGGTCTTGAGACCTGTCTTGAAGGAGGAAAGGGAGGAAGCAAGGCAGGGGGGTTGCAGGATGGAGTTCCAGTGTGGGAGCAGATCGGCTGAAAGCCCGGCTGCCGATGGTTGGGCTGTTAGGGCGGTGGACGCGGAGCAGGCCTGAGTCTGCTGAATGGAGGGCGCGGGGGGGTGGGGGCAGACTGATGGGGAGACAGTAGGTCAGAGAGATAGATGGGGACTAGGCCGTGAATGGCCTTGAAAGTGAGGACAAGGATCTTGAATTCGATCCTCTGGGGACCTCAACCATGTCTTCACAATCACCAATGGAGATCTCCTTTCCAAGGCAGACCCAGCCTGTGACCGAGTGAGCTCTACAATACAGTATCTCTGCTCTTAGTGAGGGCAGCTCAAACTCCTCACATTGTAAGTACAGTATTGTAATACTGATTCCAAACAACAGATGGTTGAAAGCAGAGGTATTACCAAGAGCTCAACCTTTCTCATCGTCTTGTGATTTTATTATAATCCCTCACAAACCAATCTCAACTGGAGAAGGTGCTTTCCCTGCGCATGAACTGACAGATCCGGAACCATTACATCACATACGATATTGTACTTACAAACTAACAGCCCATCCCACCTGTGATCTTCCTCCATTCCTCCAGCTCCAGCCTGTTCAGGCTCCCACCCACACTGTCTTACCATCAGTAACTGAGTTTTCACACTTCGACCATGCCCACTGAAACCCTCACCTCACCCCTTCTCAGGTTTCAAAATATTACCCAGTCAAATCACCTTCAGCCCCCTCCCTCCAGCCACCCCAATCAGTCTATTAAGTACTATATTTTTTGTGAAAGGTACTATGTAAATGCAAATTATTGTTTCTCCAGCAAAACATGATAGGTTTTAGACGACTGCCACATTGGAAGCGCTTTCCATTTGAAAGTAGCTTTTATCTTCAATGTATCATCTTCAAATTAATTATTTTTAAACAAATTCTAGAATTGTACAGTCAATTGAATCCGTGGTCAGTTAAATCTACAGGTAAAATAACAAACACACAAGAAATTCAGGAAATACTGTGTGGAACTATCCATATGTTTCCAAGTTTCTATTGTAATATCTTCAAAGCGTTTTAAAGCACTGCTTTGAAAAAAATACTTTTTTAAAGCAACCTTTTTAAACTTCACTTAACTCTGAAGTTCTTTTGAGGCATCTTCACAGCATGAATCAAATGCAAGGATTTTTATTTTAGTAACTGTAGAAAAGATAAATGTTGAATTTCTGACCAATAAATATTTGTATTTAATATTTTTATTTAATAAAATAACCATTTCTCTACTAAATCGTTCAGCATTAAGATAGGATTGGTTGCATCACATCTAAAAAAGTCTAGTCACAACTTGAAAAACAAATCTAATGGTAAATGCTGATATGTAACATTTTGAGCAACATAAAGTTGACCTTAATGTGATGAGTCATGATAAAAAAAAGACACCGTAACATTCAACTGCAGCATTTTCAAGTATTAAACACCCATATTGTTGTGTCTAATGCACTATATTTGTATCAGTGAAATGAAATCATATGTAAGAACATAAAAATTACATTTGTTTAGCAGCAGTCACGTCGGGAGGACATCCAAAGGAGCTGGACAATAAATGTTTTGGACC
This sequence comes from Hydrolagus colliei, assembly GCA_035084275.1. NCBI lineage: Eukaryota > Metazoa > Chordata > Chondrichthyes > Chimaeriformes > Chimaeridae > Hydrolagus > Hydrolagus colliei. The sequence goes on from CM068742.1 coordinate 134,240,006, forward strand.
TGAGCTGTGGATCAGGATCGGGGTGGGGAAAGGGGTGGAGGCAAGGGGTGGGGAAAGGAGGGTGACAGAATGCATGGTCGAAGAGGGTCTTGAGACAGATCTTGAAGAAAACACAGAAGGGGCAAGATGGTGGGACCTCGGGATGGAGTTCCTGAGGTTGGGGGAAAGGTGGCTGCGGGCGAAGTGGGGGAAACATGACACAGGCTCGGAGCCCGCTGAGCAGAGGGAGCGGGCAGGTTGAGGGCAGGTTGATAGGGAGTTAGGATGTCGGAGAGGTAGGGAGGCGCACGACCATGGAAGGCTTTAAAAGTGAAGACAACGATCCTGCATTGTGGAACTGTATCCTCTATGTGATGGGAAGCCATTGGAGTCAGCTGAGGATGGGATATTAGGGTCAAATGGCCTTGTGGGGGAGAGGACATAGGCTGCAAAGTTCTGGGTGTTCTGCAGCCTTTGGAGGGAGGAGCTGGGGAGTCCGACAAGCAGGGTTTTGAGTAATATTCTCACCATAATTCCCAAGATTAAAAAAAACGGCTGAAGGGTTGAAGGTATATGGGGATAGGGCGGGAAAATGGAATTAGGATAGAAGATCAGCCATGATCTTATTAAATGGTGGGACAGGCTCGAGGGGCCAAATGGCCTACTCCTGTTACTACTTCTTATGTTGTTATTACTTCCACTCATTTCAAAAGCTCATGCGTAATTCTTTAACTCTTCCTAACATTTTGTGAGTGAGGGCGCAACTAAGTTTTCTCAGATTTTGCCACTACACATGAAACAAAAAGTAAAATATGCAAGATTTCTAACGTGCTTACAGCCACTTACCCTCAACACTCACCATCCCGCCCCATCTTGGAGTCAGGCTCCACCACTGTGAAGCGCTCTGAGACGCTACCCAGCTGTATAAGTTGTTGTGAATAATAATCCTTGTTTTTGATGGATATAAATGACCAATTTATTATTATTTTTCTTAAGGCATTATTATTATTATTAGGCATGTGGAGTAAGGAAACTTGTCCAAAGTTTTGCCCTGACCTGGAAACCTTGTTGATATTTTATTTTGTTGATATCATTTATGGTTATGTTTAGATGCAAGACAGACCTTAAAGATAGATTCTTGTTAGAATTGTTGCTTGGAGCCTTGGTTTCTGAGGTAATGGCAAATGGGAACTATCTATGAATACATTTTGCAACACAATACTATATCAGACCACAAAAATATTGTTTTATGTTCCAAGTTTTAATGAATGTACACATTTTAATTCTTTATATTAACTGATTTGGGATTCATGATTTTGTTGGAACATGCAATAATATTTCAGTAACATAAAAAAAATGCACTTGCAATGATTTGTGTTCATGTCTATATACTAACCCACCTCCAACATTCTGTACAATAAAATGTCCTTGTTTTTGTCCGTTATATCACTCCTACATTCAGCCGTGACTGTCATCAATTTCATATGCAGGCAATTAAGTTATATTGAAAATACACAATTCATCACTTTTCTGCATCTCAATGCAGGTGTTCTAGAAATATTCAGTGACAAGTAGTATTACAGCATGAATTTGAATTAAAAAAACACCTAATTCAATACATTTTAAAACAGTTTGACAAGTTTCAGCACCAGTTTACTTTTAATTTTGAAAAGAACTGCAAAATTCATATATGAATAGTTCACAATGGTTAGTTCAGTGACAGAGTTAAAGTAATTTTTAGCCTAAGATATTTCAAAGAACAAAGGTGGCCAATGCCAAACCTATCAACAACATACGTTCATGAATAAGAAAGCCTCTGGACACTGACAATACCAAATTTAGAATGACTGTAAATGGTCGGAAGTCAATTATCTAATTTTCTGAAATCCTGAGAATATACTTAGAAATACAGATTTCTATTTTTTTTGACTGTACAACTGGTAACACATTTTAAAATAAGGAATTAGGAGATATTTTCCTAAACTTTATGAATCGATTTAATTTTTAAAAAATCAGTTCAGAACTGTTGTGCTTACTTCAGCTGAAATGCTAAGAATGAGAGACAATTTACATTTTATAGTGTCTTTTCACATTAAAATGACTTAGCAGTTAGTGATATCAATATCCGCTGTTAAATATAATACGATGTAATCCTTTCCAGTTAAACACAAAACGTTCCTTACAATTTACAACACTGTGCCAGAAATGATCTGAAAATTAGAAAAATGGTCAATACTGAATTTTATTACAATCAGAACACCCAAATAAGTTAAAATTTACAAAGACGCTAACCAGACTTTCCCATGCATCATACCAAGATGTTTCCGACCTTACAAAATGTAACAGTTGTGTCCTTTATTGAACATTACATATATAGCTATAGAGCTTCTGATCATTTATTCAGCAAAATAACAGTCACGATTACAAGAATTGGCAGATACTGTGTATGAACAGCTTCAAGGTTGTATAAAGTCAGCAACCAAAAGGTAATAGAAGCCACTGATATGTGATAGAAGAAGTCAGCTTATTCAGGTCCTCCACGCTGTAAAAAAAATGACAGCAGTAATTATGGTATTGAACACATTGCAAAATATTTTGTGCCTTACACATATTTCATATTGTGAGGGGATAATCTAAATTCAACAGTCTGAGATTTTAAATATTAAATAGCTGCAGTAAAACCTCGATAATCCGGTACAGTGGGGCCCACTCACCTCCCGGATTTCGGAGTTTGCCAGTATTTAGAACATATTCTAGAAATGGCTGGGGAACCCCTGCCCCATACACGTGTGCTGTAAACACTGCACTGAAGTCAAACTACGCCCGAGCTCCACCCACAGCGCCCGATGACAGAGAGGCCAAGCCGGGAACTACAAGCAGCTGTTCCAAACTTCGGGAGATTTGTTGACATCGGAAATAAATCTAATACTGTTTGTATTTTGAAATCTTGCCGGTTTTAGGGAGTTGTCGGCTTTCGGAATGTCGGATTATCGAGGTTTTACTGTATTCCCAGTGAAATGAATTACATGCATTTTATCATTATATTCATACTTCAATATCTGTACAGGATCAAATTGCACAAAAGCAAGAATACATGCATTTATTAATTGTAGCATGTTATCACGTGGATGCGCCTGGAAGCGCTTGACGAGATGTGCCTGCGTATTTGTCGGTAAATTAGCAGCCAATATATGAGACGGCAATGTTCCACAAACAGCCATGAAGTGATTGACCAATTCTGTTTGGGGGATTGTTGGCCAGAACACGAGGAGAAACTCCCCTCAGTAAACATGTTCCCAAATGGCACTGATGAAGATGAACATTTTGCAATATATGCCCAAGTTATTAAGGCAAATCCTGCAATAATAAAAGTAACTGAATTATTCCCCGTGGACATGGCTGCCGCAGTTTCAATTGATTTTGCAGTGTAATTTGCATTTTGCTTATGCCACAGTGATAAACTGCAATTTTATTGCAGAGAATCCGACAAAGGCACAGAACCTAGCAGAAAATAATCAGCTTTCAAATAAAATGTTGCACTATGATGGCTCACCTGGATATACTCCATTTCCTCTAAAGGTACTGGTCGCCTTCTGTATTTCTGTGGTAATGTTTTTACTAGGTCTATAGTGTCAGGTCTACCAGGCAATCGGTTAACGGGTGTTGTCGCTGGCACTGATGAACTTGCTGGTTTAGGTTGCTGTTCTTGGGATTTTGACATTTCCACGTTCAGTGATTTGAAAGCATCTTGCACTATACAGTTAACAATGTCAAAAAATATTTTTAGATTTCTAAGCTCATGGTTTTACAGTAGAACCATGAGATATTAAGAGCACACATCTCCTTATATGCTTCCAACTTTATTGCAACAACAACAACATAATAATTACATTTTTATAGCATCTTTCAGGTCGGGAAGACATGAAAGGCGCTATACAAATTTCAATTGAAATTCAATTCAGTTTTAATCTCTCGCAGTAAAATTTCAAGATACGTAGTAATGAACTTTAATCATGGTGTGTTTGTATATGTGTGGGTCACACACACATACATTACATTAAAGAAACAAAACAGACATTAATAGTCATGGTGAGAAACAATAACACCAAAATTCATTAGCCTAAGATCTAGAAAGGTTATCTCACAACCTTGTAAAAATTGACAAACTTATTTCAAATAAATTAAATAGAGTACAATAAAAGCACTAATATTTATAAACTGCACAAAGCAGCCAACTAAAAAAAGCTTCATTAACATCACTATACCATTGTCTATTTTATTACTCCTTAGCGGATGTTTTAGCGTATGTAATAAGGTGCCTTATTGAGTAAAACTTATATAGATATACACCTTCCCATTACAGGAGGCTTACATTTGGATGTAAAGATTAGAATTCAAAATAAAAAGCACCTCTTGGGTCTATAGGGTGAGACATCGCAACTTTTCAATAATTAAACAAAGAGTTAGTTATCAATAACAATGCGCAGTAAAATGCAATGTAGAAAAGTGGACATTTATTCATGGATTACTTGTGTCCAAAAGGGATGAAGTTCAATAAATAAACGCGCAGTTTACTCTCGATTGATAAACATCATCTATTCTTTTGGGTGTTTGCCTAGGTTGAGGTTCTCTCAGCTGGTAGATTTTCCAGGTGGCTGTACGAATCTGAGTGGCAGTTTCATTTGTCAGTAGTACAGAAAAAAAAAGACTTAATAAAATCTCTTTAGTCAAACCAAATGTTTGATCATCAAAATAATTTTACTGAGATCCTGAATAGATGACAGAAAATGTGACTGAACCACTTACCTCTGGGTCGAGGCACGTCTTTTCTTTCCGGAAATTTTATTAATTGAACGCGTGGTTTCACTAGCTGAAATAACACAGAGATTTTATATGGACAATCTTGTAATACACTGCAATTCATCATTGGTGAATACAATCCAAAATTACATTTGTAAAGCACCTTTCATATCAAAACAATGTCCCAAGACCCTGGACAGTCGAGGATTTGGACCCGAGCAGGAAGGGGATTGGGGTAAGGGAGGGTGGAGGGCAATGAGGGTGGCCAAAGGCACGGTCGAAGAGGAAGGTCTTGAGATGTGCCTTGAAGGAGGCAAGGGAGAGAGTGAGGAAAAGGGAATGGGATGGAGTTCCAAAGAGTGGGTGAGGAGAGGCTGAAGGTCCGACTGCCAAACATGGGGTGGGGTGGTGGGGAACGTAGAACAGGAGAGAGTGGACAAGTTGATAAGGGGTTAGCAGGTCACCGAGGAAGGAAGGGGCAAGGCTATGGAGGGCCTTGAAGGAGAGGACGAGGATTTTGAACTCTAATGAACAATTAATCTGAACAACTGATGGAAAGGACACTGTCCATGGACCCCCTTTTTTTGGAATAGTTCCATGAGATCTTGAATCAGCTCTAACATCAATAGGCAGAAGGCATCTTGGTTTAACTTAACACAAAAAAATAACAGCATCGTGAAAACAAAACACATGTGTTCCAGGCTTTTGGTCAGCCTCCAATTGTTCAGGACACCTTTTCTATCTTTCCAATCTCAGCGTTTCTTTTAAATTCAATCCCCTTTCATTCACCTACTTCATGGCTCACTAAACTAACATCATCTTCACACACCAAGGAAGTTAGCAAAGATCGGAATCAAAGATTTCTCTACAACAGTGCCACTTGTGAATCGGCACTCATCAATAACAAAATTACATTTGTAGATCGCTTTTCACATCGAGAGGACGTCCCAAGGCACTGTGATGAGTGACTGAAGTAGTGAGTGATTCCAGTGAGCCGACTAGGACAATAATAGATTAGTAGATTATGTTACAGAATTTCAGCATTGAACATATGGAGTCAAGATCAGCCAATGTTAAGCGGAGGGTGCGATATAAGTACTAGTTGTTGTTGCGGTGGTTTTTTGCATCAAATCACAGCAATGGCCTCAACAACCTGGCAGACTAGACATGAAAAGCGCGATATCAAATGCAAGGATTATTATTATTACAGACTCCCAAAACAAAGCAATGTACAGGACAGAAAAGGTCCAGTAATTTTGTCGCATTTCAATTTCCATCTGGCTTTGATAAAAGCATTTTAGATTAATAATAATCATTGCATTTGATATGGCACTTTTCACATCTTCTATACGTCTCAAAGCGTTTCACAGAATATACTGTAAAGTGAATTGACTGTATATTTGTGGGTGAAACGCGGCAGCCAATCGCACACAGCAGTGTCCCACAAAGAATCGTGGATTAAAAATGACCAATTTATTTTAGAGGGATTATTATTAATAAGTAATAATATATTATTATATTATTCCAGGCAGGTCAGGGTGAAACCTTGGAAACCCAAGGTTTCACCCTGACCTGCCTGGATTTGAACACAGGTCTCAGGCTTGTAAGGTGAGTGCTCTAACCACTGAGCTACAGGATTCCACATTAAACTGAGAAAATACAAAATTAATCTATTATCCTAAGCAATTTGCTTAAAGAATTAGTAGAAAACATACATATATATATATGTGTAGACTATTAGTGCCTTCTGCAAGTCACCTTGCAAATAGGGCTTTGTCTGTAAATACCACACATTTGACCAGAATATTATAAAGGCACAACATTCTTCTAGGCTACTATCAGGTATTTTAAGGGACATAAAACTAGAGCCAAGCCAAGTTGATTTGGTTGCCAGGCAAACAAAATGCTAACTGATTACAATTTCCGAAGTATCTTTTAAGAAAATGTTTTGTTTAATAATGACAACTTGTACATTTAATAATATTGCCCGATATCATTCCAATAAAAGTTGACACCACAGCTCCTGCAGTAAAATAGTACGCTGAACGCAAAACACTACAGATGCTGGAAGTCTGAAACGAACGCACTGGACAGAACAGGTCAGACTGTGAATGGGAAGGAGAGTTGAAGTGGCGTGAAACTAGAAGCTCAGGGTTGTGCTTGCGGACAGAACGGAGGTGTTCGGCAAATCGGTCTGGGTTTGGCCTCCCCAGTGTAGAGCAGACCACAACGTGAGCAGTGAAAGCTATATACTGTACTACGTTGGTGGTAGTACACATAAATCACTGTCTCACATGAGAGCTGTTTGGGGCCTTGGACAGCGATCTGATGGGAGGTGAAAGGGCAGGTATTGTACCCCCTGCTCTGGAATAGGAAGGTGCCAGGGAGAGGGGGCAACTGTTGGTGCTGATGTAGGAATGAACCAGGAAGTATATGTTTGCTGTGAGGGGAGGGAAATATACAGTACACACACTAATTCTGTACCTGCACTTTTATATCAAAGTCCATATTAACTCTGAAGTCCCTTTCCTCACCCTGTCTGTACCACCATGGTAGCCAAGCCTTCAGACTTAATTTGTGGGGACTGGAGTGAAACACTGACTGTCCAGCTCCCTGGGACATCCTCCCAACGTGAAAGGCGTTATACAAATTTGTTGTTGTTGATGGGCATTTCAAGTTTGGTGCAGGTGAGGATGTGATGGCAGAGTTGTGGATGATTTGGACCTTGTAAATAAGTGATGGAGCTGGACTACTAAGCCCCTAACCTTTGGACCTACCCTTCAGTTGTGTCCATTCTCTGTCTGTCTTAAAAAGTTCCGTCTTAAAATATACCTCTTCAAAATAGCCTGTGGCCACCCCCACTTTGATTGGCTTTGGTAAACTACCTTTTTATCTGAGGCAAAGGGCATGGTACAAAGTTGTTGTTAATAGAAGCGGACGTTTGTTGGCTTTCCCTCGAAAGTGTAAAAGCAACTCGGGGCTGAAGCGTCAAGACTATGAGCTGCCGTGAGGGACGAGGGTCATTTCATCACGACAGACAGACTACAAACCTGAAGCCGAGCAACCATTTGTTTTAACACTCAGGTGAAAATAAATACAACTTGTGCCACGAGCAGTAACGGTATCCCTCGGTGTCTTGGTCAGGTGAACTGTGGGTGAAATAAATCAATGGCCTGAATGTCCCTGAGGCCACAGCTGTTCCTCTGGTAACTCCCTGCACTTGCACACTATAACTTATTGCTCCACTACACACTGTAACAGCGCGCAATTGGCAGGTCGCCCACAAACACACAATCGATTCACTTTACAGCATATTCTGTGAAGCAGTTTGAGAGTTTTTCTTCACGACGTGAAAAGTGCTATATCAAATGCAAGGATTATTATTATTATTATGAGCGAGTTATATTACTTTAGCTCGGTGGAAGCAGCAAAACTCAGGGCTAACCCTTGGCTATTTTCTGGAATGGATAAGTAGGTTGCAAACCCTCCAGGGAGGACAGCGCTCCATTAGACCATTGCTCTACACGCTGTAGCTCACTATTATACACGCTATAACCCACTGCTCAGCACAGACGATCCAAGACATTTATTAGAAATAAACTACGAGATGTTTTTACAGAAATGATCCCATTTCAAACTCGCTCCGTTGGGTGTGTGACCACTTCGACATTCAGGCTGGATTGGGTTATGGTGAGTCACAGGGGCTGTAGTTGGTGTGTGTGGGGGGGGTGAGGGGTTTGTGGTTGGTGTGTGTGTGGAGGGGGGGGGGGGGAGGGTGGTTCCTGTGGTTGGCGTGAGGGGAGGGTCCCGGTGGTTGGTGGCAGTGTGGGGCGGCGGGGCTGTGGTTGGGGGGTGGGGAGGGTGGTTGGTGGGGGTGGGGGGGGGGGGGGGGGAGGGTGCGTCCCTATGGTTGAGTGAGGTGGGAAGGGGGGGGGTCCCTGTGGTTTGTGTGTGTGTGTGTGGGATGGGGGGGAACCCTGTGGTTGGGGGGAGGGTGATTGGTGTGTGTGGGGGGGGGGGGGGGCTGTGGTGTGTGTGGCGGGCGGGGGGGCTGTGGTGTGGGGGGGAGGTTGTGGTGTGTGGGGGGGGGGGGGCTGTGGTGTGTGGGGCTGTGGTGTGTGGGGGGGGGCTGTGGTGTGTGGGGGGGGGGGGGGCTGTGGTGTGTGGGGGGAGGGGGGCTGTGGGGGGGGGCTGTGGTGTGTGGGGGGGCTGTTTGTGGGGGGGGGCTGTGGGGGGGGAGGGGGGCTGTGGTGTGTGTGGGGGGGGCTGTGGTGTGGGGGGGGCTGTGGGGGGGGGCTGTGGGGGGGAGGGGGGCTGTTGGGGGGATGGGGGCTGTGGGGGGGGTTGTGGTGTGTGGGGGGGGGCTGTGGTGTATGGGGGCTGTGGTGTGAGGGAGGAGGCTGTGGGGGGGGGCTGTGGGGGGGAGCTGTGGTGTGTGTGGGGGGGGGCTGTGGTGTGAAGGGGGGCTGTGGGGGGGGAGGGGGCTGTGGGGGGGAGCTGTGGTGTGTGGGGGGGGGCTGTGGTGTGAGGGGGGGGCTGTGGTGTGAGGGGGGGCTGTGGGTGGGGAGGGGGGCTGTGGGGGGGGCGCTGTGGTGTAAGGGGGGGGTCTGTGGTGTGAGGGGGGGGCTGTGGTGTGAGGGGGGGGCTGTGGGTGGGGGGGGCTGTGGTGTGAGGGGGGGGCTGTGGGTGGGGGGGGGCTGTGGGGGGGGTCTGTGGTGTGTGGGGGGGGGGCTGTGTGTGTGTGGGGGGGGGCTGTGTGTGTGTGGGTGGGGGCTGTGGTGTGTGTGGGGGGGGGCTGTGGGGGGGGGGCTGTGTGTGGGGGGGGGTGCTGTGGTGGTGTGGGGGGGGCTGTGGTGTGTGTGTGGGGGGGGGGCTGGGGGGGGCTGTGGGGGGGGGGGGCTGTGGGGGGGGTGGCTGTGGGGGGGGGGGGGGGCTGTGGGGGCTATGGTGTGAGGGGGGGGGCTGTGGTGTGTGGGGGGGGGGCTGTGGTGTGTGGGGGGGGGCTGTGGTGTGTGGGGGGGGGGGCTGTGGTGTGATGGGGGGGGGCTGTGATGGGGGGGGGCTGTGGTGTGAGGGGGGGGGCTGTGGTGTGATGGGGGGGGGCTGTGGGGGGGGGGGCTGTGGGGGGGGGGCTGTGGTGTGATGGGGGGGGCTGTGGGGGGGGGCTGTGGTGTGTGTGTGGGGGGGGCTGTGTGTGGGGGGGGCGGTGCTGTGTGTGGGGGGGGGGGGGGCTGTGGTGTGTGTGTGGGGGGGGGGCTGTGTGGGGGGGGGGGCTGTGGGGGGGGGGGCTGTGGTGTGTGTGGGGGGGGCTGTGGTGTGATGGGGGGGGGCTGTGGGGGGGGGGCTGTGGTGTGTGGGGGGGGGCTGTGGGGGGGGGGGGGGCTGGGGGGCTGTGGGGGGGGGGGGCTGGGGGGCTGTGGGGGGGGGGGGGCTGGGGGGCTGGGGGGGGGGGGGCTGTAGGGCTGTGGGGGGGGGGGGCTGGGGGGGGGGGCTGTGGTGTGTGGGGGGGGGGCTGTGGGGGGGGGGGGGGCTGTGGTGTGAGGGGGGGGGCTGGGGTGCTGTGGGGCTGTGGGGGGGGGGGACTGGGGGGCTGTAGAGGGGGCTGTGTGGGGGGGGGGCTGTGGGGGGGGGGGCTGTGGGGCTGTGGAGGGGGCTGTGGTGTGTGGGGCTGTGGGGGGGGGCTGTGGTGTGTGGGGGCTGTGGTGTGTGGGGCTGTGGGGCTGTGGGGGGGGGGGCTGTGGGGGGGGGAGGGCTGTGGGGGGGGGGGGGGGCTGTGGTGTGTGGGGGCTGTGGTGTGTGGGGGGGGGGCTGGGTGTGAGGGGGGGGGCTGTGGTGTGAGGGGGGGGGGCTGGGGTGTGAGGGGGGGGCTGTGGTGTGAGGGGGGGGGGCTGGGGTGTGAGGGGGGCTGGGGTGTGAGGGGGGGGGGCTGTGGGGGGGGGGGGCTGGGTGTGAGGGGGGGGGGCTGGGGGGCTGTGGGGGGGGGGCTGTGGTGTGTGGGGGCTGTGTGTGTGGGGGGGGGCTGTGGGGGGGGGCTGTGGTGTGTGGGGGCTGTGGTGTGTGGGGGGGGGGCTGGGGTGTGAGGGGGGGGGGCTGGGGTGTGAGGGGGGGGCTGTGGTTGTGAGGGGGGCTGGGGTGTGAGGGGGGCTGGGGTGTGAGGGGGGGGGCTGTGGTGTGAGGGGGGGGGGGGCTGGGGTGTGAGGGGGGCTGGGGTGTGAGGGGGGGGGGCTGTGGGGGGGGGGCTGTGGGGGGGGGGCTGTGGGGGGGGGGGCTGGGGGGGGGGGCTGTGGTGTGTGGGGAGCTGTGTGTGGGGGGGGGGGCTGTGGGGGGGGGGGCTGGGGGGCTGTGGGGGGGGGGCTGTGGGGGGGGGCTGTGGTGTGTGGGGGCTGTGTGTGGGGGGGGGGGCTGTGGGGGGGGGGGCTGTGGTGTGTGGGGAGCTGTGGGGGGGGGCTGTGGTGTGTGGGGGCTGGGGGGCTGTGGTGTGTGGTGTGTGGGGGCTGTGGGGGGGGGGGGCTGTGGGGGGGGGGGCTGTGGGGCTGTGGGGGGGGCTGTGGGGGGGGGGGCTGGGGGGGGGGGCTGTGGTGTGTGGGGGGGGGCTGTGGTGTGTGGGGGGGGGCGGCTGTGGGGGGGGGCTGTGGGGGGGGCTGTGGTGTGTGGGTGGGGGCTGTGGGGGGGGGCGGCTGTGGGGGGGGGCTGTGGGGGGGGGCTGGGGGGCTGTGGGGGGGGGGGGGCTGGGGGGCTGTGGGGGGGGGGGGGCTGGGGGGCTGTGGGGGGGGGGGCTGGGGGGCTGTGGGGCTGTGGGGGGGGGGGCTGGGGGGCTGTGGGGGGGGGCTGTACTGTGTGGGGGGGGGGGCTGTGGGGGGGGGGGGCTGTGGTGTGAGGGGGGGGGCTGGGGGGCTGTGGGGGGGGGGGGCTGGGGGGCTGTGGGGGGGGGGACTGGGGGGCTGTAGAGGGGGCTGTGTGGGGGGGGGCTGTGGGGGGGGGGGCTGTGGGGGGGCTGTGGGGGGGGCTGTGGTGTGTGGGGGCTGTGGGGGGGGGGCTGTGGTGTGTGGGGGCTGTGGTGTGTGGGGGCTGTGGGGCTGTGGGGGGGGGGGGCTGTGGGGGGGGGGAGGGCTGTGGGGGGGGGGGGGGCTGTGGTGTGTGGGGGCTGTGGTGTGTGGGGGGGGGGCTGGGTGTGAGGGGGGGGGGCTGGGGTGTGAGGGGGGGGGCTGTGGTGTGAGGGGGGCTGGGGTGTGAGGGGGGCTGGGGTGTGAGGGGGGGGGGCTGTGGTGTGAGGGGGGGGGGCTGGGGTGTGAGGGGGGCTGGGGTGTGAGGGGGGGGGGCTGTGGGGGGGGGGGCTGTGGGGGGGGGGGCTGTTGGTGTGTGGGGAGCTGTGGGGGGGGGCTGTGGTGTGTGGGGGCTGGGGGGCTGTGGTGTGTGGTGTGTGGGGGCTGTGGGGGGGGGGGGCTGTGGTGTGTGGGGGCTGTGGGGCTGTGGGGGGGGCTGTGGGGGGGGGGCTGGGGGGGGGGGGCTGTGGGGGGGGGCGGCTGTGTGGGGGGGGCTGTGGGGGGGGGCGGCTGTGGGGGGGGGCTGTGGGGGGGGGCTGTGGGGCTGTGGGGGGGGGCTGTGGGGGGGGGGCTGGGGGGCTGTGGGGGGGGGGGGGCTGGGGGGCTGTGGGGGGGGGGGCTGGGGGGCTGTGGGGGGGGGGGCTGGGGGGCTGTGGGGGGGGGCTGTACTGTGTGGGGGGGGGGGGCTGTGGGGGGGGGGGGCTGTGGTATGAGGGGGGGGGCTGGGGGGCTGGGGGGGGGGGGGCTGGGGGGCTGTGGGGTGGGGGGGGGGACTGGGGGGCTGTAGAGGGGGCTGTGTGGGGGGGGGCTGTGGGGGGGGGGGCTGTGGGGCTGTGGGGGGGGCTGTGGTGTGTGGGGGCTGTGGGGGGGGGGCTGTGGTGTGTGGGGGCTGTGGTGTGTGGGGGCTGTGGGGGCTGTGGGGGGGGGGGCTGTGGGGGGGGGGAGGGCTGTGGGGGGGGGGGGGGGCTGTGGTGTGTGGGGGCTGTGGTGTGTGGGGGGGGGGCTGGGGTGTGAGGGGGGGGGCTGTGGTGTGAGGGGGGGCTGGGGTGTGAGGGGGGCTGGGGTGTGAGGGGGGGGGCTGGGGTGTGAGGGGGGCTGGGGTGTGAGGGGGGGGGCTGTGGGGGGGGGGCTGTGGGGGGGGGGGCTGGGGGGGGGGGCTGTGGTGTGTGGGGAGCTGTGGGGGGGGGCTGTGGTGTGTGGGGGCTGGGGGGCTGTGGTGTGTGGTGTGTGGGGGCTGTGGGGGGGGGGGCTGTGGTGTGTGGGGGGGGGCTGTGGGGGGGGCTGTGGGGGGGGGCTGGGGGA